>OX421471.1:9328114-10570614 GCA_949126895.1 Eilema caniola | reverse complement strand
AAACAATTACAAGTCAAGTACAGCCACATCCGCATCCGCCACTATACGACAAAGTCAGCGAAAACATCACGAAAACAAGTAGCAGCAGACCCGGTTTTAAAGTCGCTGTAAATAACATCATATATTTTGGTCTCCGGACATGGTCAATAATATTGAGTCAATTCTGTTAAAATATTAATGAAAGTAGCTTCCTTGAATATGTCTGTGTGTATATGGCTGTGTATAGATTATATTCACAATAACACACAAGTTAATTTTTATCACTGGAATTACGCTAGTACTCATCTATTCTGTGCTGGAATAGGAACTCATGGGTTGCGGGATCGAAATCCAAATTCAACTCGGGCGTAGCCACAGACAACAACTACTAAGTAATTATATAAGTACGTAGATGTAACTTACCTGTAAGACATTCCACTCAAGTTGAAAGTATACATTCTCCAATTATCGTTCCGATGGAAATAATTGTGTGCACAAATTGCTACCGAACTTAAAATAAAACTATTGAAAACTGTTAGACCGGCACCAAATACATAACTTTGAGTCCATGTCCAGGAACAAACCGTGCTTAGAACAAATAAACTTAGAATTAAAGAATCAGCGATGAAGTCACTTTTCTTTTTTAAATCTTTCGGTATGTCACTCAGATGATCCATGACTTTCAATTTCAAAGTCTTATAGAAACCATCTTCTTTGAATGTGAACGAACTATTTCTTGGTGTTTTTGCTGCTCTTACGAAGTACTTCGGTAGCAGTACTTCGGCCATGCCTTTTAGATGATGTGTTTCGAAGGCTTCTGTTATATCTGTACCCTGGGGACAAAAGAGGACGTAAAACTACTGGATAAATCAAAATGCGTTTATTATTGAAGTTATTTCTTCAATCGTTTTATGGTTAAGGCTGCACAACAACATTATCGACGGACACAAAAGTTGAGACGCACATGAAGTGTATAATTTCTGCAGTAGGTCATTATGAGATAACTGACGAGTAAAAAATATTTTGCATGATCACTGATCTCCTTAAAACGCATAACCTTGTTGTCCTAATATTATAATAAAATTTTGGTTTAACTTTTAGAAGTATTTAAAAAATATTCATTACATACATTCTCGACAAAGGTGATACAGCTGAACTTTTTTTTTTACATATAGTTGTATGTAAAAGTGCAACCGTATGTCCATTTTGACTGTACAGTCAGCATCAGATCGATTTTGACGAACAAAATACTCAAAATGATGTGCCTCTAACCCCCCCCCCCCCCCCCTCCGTTGACTGATTGTTGCGAGTTTTAAGATAATTTTGAGATTTAGTAGGTAGTCAAGATATTTCTGACGCTGACTGTACATACCTACAAGCAGAAACTTAATCTAGATGTAACACTAAATTGAATGATTTCAGTTTGTAACTTTTAAATAATTTGATTTGAATACTTGACGTTGTAGTATAATAATCATGTTGTTTCTGCAAATTGGATAACACTATTCCTTGTCAACAAAAATACCCGTCATTGTTGCACTCCTCAATAGCAAAATAGAGTTGGTACAATCATCATCAGATCATTCTGATATTTGGTACACACATTTAGTTCGGCCAATAATACAATTAAAATCTATAAATCAGTTTGATTTGCTCTTAATACCTTGATATTAATATCATTTAGAGACTTTGTGGCAAAATCGTTCTGACTCTGATTGTACAAAAACTCCATTGCATATAAACACAGATGAAGTTTACTAACCAAGTTTATAAAAACCTACAGTAAGGGTATACAAGGTTAGAGAGGTCTTTTCGTTACCGCAACTTAAAGACGATAAATTAAGTATATTATTATTATCAACGTTCGTGTTTCCGTCTTCTCCTAAACCATGATGCTGTAAGTGATGCGTGAACAAGCATTTAACGAGGCTGTCAATCGGAAGACCTTCACTGCCATATGCTGGCATACTTATTGATAGCCCTAATTTTTAAGATTACGCGGGTCACTAAAAATCGTATAAACTAACAATAGCTTTATGAAACAAATTGTGTACAAAAGTCAAAATTGAAGAGCACACGATGGAAGACATATAGTGTATAAAAGACCGAGGAAAAGATTCAAGCAAGCATGTCTATTAAACACAGTTTATTTAATTAAGCTAGTATTCTTAGATAGCGAGAGTTTTAGGATTCTTAGGTGACCCATATTCATTGCTCTCGAGTGTAAAAGGTAGAATAAAGTCATATCGATAAGTCCAACATAAAAAGGTGCAACATTACTTGTACTTCCTGCCTTAAAAGTTCTTATAATTTTTTTCTTCACTAGATCGCGCTTAGTGGTAACTTTAGATGAAATCAGAACATTATGGAATAAGAGGAAAGGCCAATAACATCTTTCAGTCATATTTACAAAACCGCAAAATGTACGTAGAAATAAAAGCCATTGATACCGACGGACATAACACCAAGTGCGAAGAGTCATATAGGTCAAAAATGATACAAATTAGAACAGGTGTTCCACAAGGGTCGATTCTAGGGCCTATTCTCTTCATAACGTTCATAAACGACCTCATAAACTACGTAACTCAAATAGCATCTGGTGAAATCCAATTAGTTATGTTCGCTGATGACACAAACGCTGTGATATCTGCTGATAATCTGGATGTTCTCAAATCAGCAATAGATCAAGCTTTAAGCATATTTTATAATTGGTTTTCAGCAAACAGCCTTCAGCTAAACCCTAATAAGACTCAGGTTATTTTGTTTAAGTCAACTGCTCAAAACGGAAGTAATATTGATTGCAACTTAAATGGTACAAAGGTAAGCCCAGTAAGTACTGTTAAGTTTCTGGGTGTATATGTTGACGAGCTACTAAATTGGAAAGATGAACTTGCCAACCTAGAGACAGCAATAAGTTCAGCCTGCTATGTTCTAAGAAGCCTACGCAACGATGTTGGTTTGGAACATCTAAAAATGGTCTACCATGCGCTAGTAGAGTCTAGGCTTAGATACAGCATTCTTTTCTGGGGAGGTAGCTATGACTACAATATAAAAGGGGCTTTCATCTTTCAGAAAAGAGCTATACGAACAATGGTGCGTATAAGACAGGATGAGTCATGCAAAAAGCACTTCAATGATCTGGGTATCTTAACCGTTCCAAGCCTGTATGTTCTGGTATTAATGACACATTTTGCAAAACACGTACATGAATACGAAACCGAAGAAGAAAGAAAGATCAGAGAGAGCACGCGCATGATGGATTTCCAAAGCATTGTTCGTCCTCATTTGAACATTGTCAAACATAGCACGATGTACAATTCTACCAGGTTATTTAATAAGCTACCATTAGAATTAAAAGGTCTTCTATATAAAAAACAGTTCTTTAGGGAGTTAAAAGTTTTCCTATTGAAAGGGTGCTACTATTCAATCGATGATTTGTAGGTAAAAAAAAAAATTTTTTTTTTTCTTTTTGACATATTATTTTAATTTATGTTCGACATTTTGCTGTATTTTAATTTCTTTTTTATTTTCTATTATTTGGTATTTGGACTTGATTACTGAAATTTATATTATTGACATAAATAGAAATCGACATAAGTAATTTATAATTTGACATGAATAGAAATTGACATGTATAAATCTGACTTTGTGTACTAATTTATTTTTGTAATTGAGAGTTCTGACTGCATTGAATTTGATTTTGACATTTTTATATTTCTTGCTTGATTAATTATTATTATTTTTAATAGGTAATGTTATGTATGTATGATAATAATGGTATTTATGTTCAAACACAATATAAATTGTTAATGAATAAAATAAATACAAAAATACAAAATAAAAGTCTTAAAAGTGAAAGTCGCCAATCTAAATGGCATCCATACAATTTTAGGTCGCACTATGGAGAAGGAAATCATTTCGTCCTCCATGGTCCCCACTGTGACTTGGTCTCGATATGTACTTTTTCATGCACCACTTAAGTAGACCACGTATGTGGATAGGCATACAAGTTCAAGATCTTCTTCGGGGCGCAAGTCAACCTTCCTCTAAGCCAGTTTACGTGCTTATTAAAGATGTGTCTTGGTGTTAGACTCAGTGGGCAGTAGCTACTGGAGAAACAGTAATGGAACAGACCTCAGGCTCCGAAGTGCATGCTCAGGATGAAACTGAGGTTAGCTCTTTAATAATGATCAGAATTGGATTTGTGTAAAAGAATTGTCGCTATAGGTTGTCTTAGTAATTATTATTCGTAAGTGACACATAGTACAATCAGCATCAAATCGATATTGATGAGTAAAGTACTCAAAATGATCTTAAAATGTCTTGATTTTCCCCCCTTCTTGCTGACTGATTGTTCTAATATTTGGTACACAATTAATTTTAGATAATAATGCAATTTAAATCAATAATGCAGTTTGATTTGCTTTTAATACCTTAGTTTTAAGATCATTTTGAGACTTTATAGTCAAGATATTTCTGACGCTGACTGTACACTTGCTTACTTCTGCTGCAATAATAGTAATTGTATACGAGCATTTGACAGCTTGACAGATTTACGTACTGTTATATTTGATTGTAAATTAATCAATTGCCATTACTGAGGTATGTTATTAGTGAAATTGTGTTTAGAATACTAGAGCATCAATGTCTAATTTCCTCATATAAATAATTCACAATATTGAATAATTTATATGAGGAAGTTAGACATTGATGCTTTCCCCTTGCTCGATTGGCTTCGATTAACTTATCGTGTCGGAGTATTGTCTAGCATAGGATTTTGTTATAACCTTCAATTGACAAGTCACGGAGTTAAGCTAGTTATTGAAACTGATATAATGCCAGTGACCCTGAAATCTACAATACTATACCTACCTAATATCCTACTTATTGTCAACTGTGTACAAAGCTACAAACTCACCGTGCTAAAACATGTATTATTCCATCTTGCCAAGATGACAGGGAATATTAATAAGATCAATGAACATCAAATTAATGAAACCCCATGGAATTTAATAGTTATTAATTTCTGTATATGTAATTAATTGAATCTGTAATTAATTAATTAAATCCGAAATTCCGTAATTAATTTATATGTCAGCACGACACGATACGCAGTGTGTACGTAAGACAGCGGACGACCTAACCCTAGAATGGAAATGTGTATAAATACTTGTGTCGGTAACATATTTAATAGAAACACTCTCTGTAAAGTGGAACCTGGAAATAGCTATCGAAATAGAGGCATCTTGGATGTCGGTTATCTTGACCAAACATAGCCTTTGTCCTTTCTCAAGGTCTAATTTACCCCTAAACCAAATTACATCAAAATCGGTTCTGTGGTTTAGGCGTGAAAAAGTAACAGACAGACAGACAGAGTTACTTTCGCATTTATAATATTATAGTATGGATGAGTATTTAATACAACTTATTCTACTTTGCTCAGATAAAGCTAGCATTAGCCCACTCAGAGGATTTTCCCCACTCATTTGGGGCTGGTTTCAGTCTAACTAAGTACGAAATTGCCGAGAGGGGACAAACAAACAACCTCCCATTTACCTCACGTCCTCTTTCGGCCGTATCTATATAAGGCGTAAATGTATAAAAAACTACTACTATATTTTGATAACAAAATATTTGCCTAAGGTTAATCAACTTAGGCCGCTCGAAGACACATCACGTACGCTATTATATGAAAGCTCCAGAAAGTGCGCATCTATTTCCTTTTTCTAGCATACATATAATATTATTTTGTGAAAGTAGAGGTCAATATTCTTTGTAAGCCTCCACTTTGTGTAATGAGAATCGACCCCAAGGGTAACACCCGTGTTATAAAAAGATACATATAAGTTTATTCGTATTATCCGTAAAAAGTCTAATGGTTTTGTTGTTGGTATAGTTGCATCGCAATCTGGTATTTGTTGATTTTGACTTAAATCCTGTGCTCTATCTCTAAATAACTTTTTTGCCTAATATAGGCAGACAATAAATACATAGGTACCTATATCAATGCTTGTTAATCCTCGAAGGGGTTGGCAGATATGTATTGCCAGCAATATTTATTAATAAAATGGACTTGGGGGCGTTGGCCACTGGGGTCTAAGTCACGAACTCAAAATTAGGTATTTGACAACTTTTAAAAAAAATGTAGTGAATATGATAGCTTATATGTAAATAATAACTATACAAATTTATTTCACTCAAATATGAATTGTAAATATATTTACAAAATAAAGTTGCGTTTTCTAATCTGTACACGAAACAAAACGCAAGCGAGTCAGTTGACAGTTCATGTGACATCATGAATAATTTCGCGCCTTTCGAGTGGGTAAAGCAAATGGTCCCGTTTCGATTGGCTGTGTTAATAAATTGCTTGCTTAGGTTTTTACTAATAGATAATAAAAACTTATATTCCTATTATGAAAAGTGGATTAAATTTAGCAAGGATATTATAGAAACCCACAGTGCAATCCTATCTAATGCAATGTTATACCTACTTAAGTTACCTAATAACTGTTGCTCTGCCGAGTGTCGGAATTCAATACTTTCCTGTATCTTTAGCCAAACTAATGCAGCGTTTTATATTAATAAAAACGATAGCTAGACTATAAAAATACTTGAAACAGTTTTCAGGGAGGTTTCTAAATTACCTACCTATTCCTTTTATTTATTTTAGATGCGATAAGTTTCTGCAAAACCCATTATCATGGCCAATTATGCTGGTGCACATATTGTTTGTACGTAATTTTCATATCATTAGGAGGTTGTAAGAGATATTATATCTATAACAATTACTTTGAATATATAGGAATATAAGTATTTATGCTAGAGATAGGGATTACGAGAATCTGATCACGGGAAGCGTTATACTAATGTTAGCCTACAAAGTGTGATTAGTTATGATCAATTTTAATTATTATTCTGCAATGTCGTAGGCTTAATTGATTTCTTGCTTGCCTTAGGTACATCAAAGTGGTTCTAAAAAAAAAAAAAACAGATTCATCAACCATAAACTTTGAATTTTAGATTGCTAACTGTAATCACTGATTTCTACGTTTCAGATCATTATATAAGTGTCCTATTCAACAAATAAGCTTTAACAATATGAAACATGTCATGTAACAACTACTCATCCATCGCTGTGACTCGTATTACGACTCACAGCGACGGATCAGATATTTTATATCTTTTAAATTCGTAGATATCATATCTTATTGATGACGTCACACCCAAATTTAACGAGAGCGACCGTTTTTCGCGCACTTTTCAAGCTAACAAAGTACAAACGCATTTTTATTTATTAATAATGTTTATTCACGAAAAAATGAATTGTAAGAGGTATAAAATAAATTCTAAATCTTTTAAGATAGGTTTCCAAAATTTTTCAAATACCTTTAGTAGTTAATCTTAAATGAGTTGAGGTAAGATTAGTAATTATACTCCGCACGCCGAATGATGATCCCTATGACGTTTCAACTGACAGTTGTATTAGTTATGCGAAACAATTTCGATAAAATACTGTTTTTTCAGGCAAATGTCATGTCATTCAGCCAGGTCATTCAACATAATAAGTAATATTTATTTATTTTGAAAAAAAGACTACGCGCATTGATGGACATAAAACACTAGATAAAAAAGTAACAGCCTTATTATATTTTATTTTACTATACTTTAATTTTTATTCAAATTGCATAATTTAAAGAATTTAAAATTCTTTTTGAATTGAATTTTAAAGAATTCATAATTAGCTGGCAATTATGGATTACATGGAAAAGTATTTAAAAGGAGGCTGTGTCATGTCTTGTCAGTCTGTTTTGTCTTCTTGTCACACCGCATCACATCGCGTCATACGAGTGCTCTAACGCCTTGTATGCGCCACGTCTTTCTTTGTTAGCTGAGTTTTGTTTATGTTTTCGCTGTTTGGTGTTATTTGTTGATTTTCTGTTACCTGTTTGTTGATTTTCGGTTTTGCAAAATGCCGAAAAGACAGCGGAAAACTGTTCTCAACAGTGAAGTTCGCGAGTTTGTAGTTCGTTTGCGAGACTATTTTGCTCGTGAACAACAAAATGGCGGACCCTTGTTACCGCTTGACAATGTTCGCGATCGTGTAGCCGATGCTCTAGGAATCGGAAAGGCTACTGTTTCTCGAATAACAAAGGAAAAATTTGGGGAGTCGTCCATGAAGGACAATAAACTATTAACACCAAAGAAGAAAAAGAAAAGGTTATGTCATATAACAGAACCTGATGAATTTGATTTAGATGCTATACGCAATCATATTTATGGTTACTACCTACGAGGTGAACTACCGACCTGCCAGAAGTTATTATCTTCATTAAAAGCTGCAGAACTCTTCAAGGCGGTGCTACTTCTCTTAGAATTGTTTTGAAAAAATGTGGATTCCGCTATAAAAAATGTGACAAGAGAAAAATATTAATGGAGCGTACTGACATAGCTTTACTACGATGCAATTTTCTTCGCAAAATCAAACAAATTGATAACTGGGAGAAGGTAGTATACCTTGATGAGACATGGCTGAACGCCAATCATACTGTAGGTAAGGCATGGACGGATGACACAGCCAAATCCAGCACAAAAACTCCTGAAGGAAAGGGCCAGCGCTTAATCATTTGCCACGCTGGCACAGCTACAGGTTTTGTGCCGAATTGCCTGTGGGCTTTTAAGTCAGTGAAAACAACGGAGTACCACGAGGAAATGAATTTCGAAAACTTTAAGACATGGTTTATAAAACTATTAGAAAATTTGAATGAGCCTCACTATATTTTAATGGACAATGCTTCATATCA
Source organism: Eilema caniola (assembly GCA_949126895.1). Lineage (NCBI taxonomy): Eukaryota > Metazoa > Arthropoda > Insecta > Lepidoptera > Erebidae > Eilema > Eilema caniola. The sequence continues at coordinate 10,561,831 of OX421471.1, read as the reverse complement.
CTCAGTTCAACTCCGCCATTCACGGCAAATAAAATGATGGTTTTATTGGAAGAAGCTTGCGCTCAAGTGACAGCTGACGATTGACGAAAAGTAGTCGAAAGAACGAAGAAAATTTGCTTACAAGACTGGGATCGAGATGTACAATACGACAATATCATTGACCAACCGTTAATAATAAACGTCACGGATAGCTGCAGTTCAGACTCAGAATTTGAAGATCCGATTGACCCTGTATCAGATTCAGATTGATATAAATAAAATACAAACTCAAAGCATTTGTTTTATATTTCCAACAAATAATCGATATTTTGTTTATCGATGTGTCCCTTCTTAGTCGATAACAGCTTGACGACGTAACTTTTGCAGCACGTACCATGTACATTTGCATTGAGTTTTTTTCTATTATTTCCGAACATTACGTAATAATTTCTTAATATTCATTTTTATAATTTACAATTGTACACAATTATGATTTTTTCGTCTTTTTAATGGACCTCTAAAGGATTTGATGTGATAGGACGTCAGTACAATGTTAAGCGCTAACGAACTGTCATAGGGATCATCATTCAGCGTGCGGATTATACAATTAGTCTAAACCTTAAAAAAATAATGGTAAAGTTTTTTTGAATACGTAACAGGTGGTAATTACACAAACAGAGGATGGGGTTAACATAATAATCATCACATGAAAATACAATTGCCAGTAGCAATTATCTTGAAACTAAACGTTTCCACAGATATACTTAGAACCCCAAATGGACTGTCTCTACGGCGACAACAAGCAATTAGATTCGTTCTAAGTAATTTCCACTGATAGTTGTGGTTCTCCTTGATGGGTTGTATAGCTAGATAATGTGGTATGGTAAGCTAGACACCGACACGTCGCCTTCATTGATAACAGCTATTAAAACTGTGAACTGGCGAACGCGATTGCGTTTGCTTCAAATAGTCAGCGTCAGAACAATCGTGACTACAGTCTTAATATCATCTTAATACTGTTTTAATGGTATACCGGTATTAAGAGCAAATCAAACTGTTTTATTGATTTAATTTGTATTATTGTTCAAACTAAAGGAGTGTACCATATAGAAGAACAATCAGTCAACAAACAGGGGGGGAAATCGTTGTCAGTCTTCTGGGAACACTACCACAAGAGGCATGCGATGCAGATGAATTCCATGACGTATTTTAACTTGGGTAGTGAAGGTGAGTGTTGATGTACATCAATAAAAGGGGCCCCTTCTAAACCTACACTTGGGTCGCAAGTCCCGGGCACTGTCCCGAGTTCCCAACTCAGCAACGCGATGGACCCGGCACCCGCACGGAGAATCCATGGATTGCAAAGAATATCGTCTCTTTGAAGTTAGTTAAAATATGGTAACGCTTTCCATGTACAAATAAATAAATTATAAATAAAATTTTAAAAACCAAACGTAACGTAAGTACTGTTTCAAATGGATAAATCATAAACTTTTTACTGTATCAGTTAGGGATTGAAAGCTTTTTATTTTACTAGTACAAGAAAAACTTGTAGATTCATAAGTTTTACAAAATGTCAGCCATTAAAATATCTTTTTGACTTGTAGTGGTCAAATTCTTTACCAGTTTTAACTCTACTTTGTGCATTCCGATAACACCGCCAATTGAAGAGTTAGTTAAGAAATTGAAGCAGTCCTTCGTCACCATGATTTATATGCAATCCACATTGTTACCAAGAAACAATGAATCACATCAAAAAAAAATTTTTTTTTCAATCATGTAGAAAGGCTTGCATCAGCAAGGGATCATCCAGTGTGCTAAATGTTATAAAATAATTTTGATTTAATAATTTGCTCTCTCAATTTACCGCAAATATGCGAATTCACAATCTGGATTATTAAGGTTGAACGTTTGAGTTCCCTGTGGGGACTGCTGTATTTTTGGGTATCACTATTGACTCAAAACTGCAGTGGGGACCGCAGATTGAAAAATTATCAGGCAAATTAAGTTCTGCAGCATATGCAGTAAAAACAATTAGACGGCTTACTGATATTGAGACAGCTAGAATAGTTTATTTTAGTTATTTCCATAGTGTTATGTCATATGGAATTCTTCTCTGGGGCAATTCTGCGGACATTAATACCATCTTTGTATTGCAAAAGAGAGCTGTAAGAGCAATATACCAACTTGGTCCTAGAATGTCTCTAAGAGAAAAGTTCAAAGAAATAAACATTCTTACGGTTATTTCGCAATTTATTTATTAAAATTTACTTTATGTGCATAAAAATGTAGACTCCTTTACTAAAAAGAGTGATATACATGGTATAAATACTAGACATAAAGGTAATCTTGTGTTACATACTACTCGTCTCCAAAAAATAAGCAATTCTTTTATGGGGCAATGTATTAGATTCTACAATAAACCTCCCAATGAAATAAGAACATTGTCCATAAATAAATTTAAAACAACAATTAAGGCCAAATTGTGTAGCAGAGCATATTATAACATTTCAGACTATTTGAATGACAAAAATGCTTGGGATTAAGTAGCTCTAAGTCAACACAAGAAAATGATTGTACAAATATGACGACGTTTTTTTAAAAAAAGGATTCCTACTGATTTTTTTGGCACTGTTTCTCAGTAGTTGCCATGTCACGCACTGCACGGTAGGGGAAAAGATAATGACGATTCCAAACAAATTTAATATTTTTATGGAATAAATGATTTTTTGAATTTGAATTTGAGTCTTAAAACTTGCCCTTCGGATCAAATTGTTGGCCTTAGCAAAAATCCTACCAAAGCAGTTGAAGTTGTGGTATGATCGTTTTTTGCGATAGCTATTGTTGTGATGCACGACACACACTATGTTATACGTCGGAAGTTAACACGAATATCTCTCATTGAAATAAAACAATTTTTTAATGAATAATGTCAAGATTTATTCAATTGTCATTCAGCATTCATGATCACGGGACCGGATCTCATGAATGACAAAACTACCGGGTGTAAGGGGAACGCTCCCGAAGCCGAAGGCCCTTGGTAGTACTCCGGGTATACGACATATTGGCATAATTTTTTACTTTAAATTTAGTGACAAAAAAAATCTTTTTTTAACTTTTTTCTCCGTTTAACTAGCATAATTAATTCTCCATCGTATTAGGAAAGCTTAATGAAACGACAAAATGTATAAAAAATACATCAATACAAAAAAAAAACAAATGGCGCCAAGCGCGGGCTTCTTTTGTAGTGATGTTTTTTTTTTAATAAAATTGCCATTTCATTGAGTTTTAGTAATACGATGGACAATAAATAATGCAAAAAAAAGAAAAATCTGATATTTTTTTTTTTTCCCACCAAATCGTAAAAAAAGAGCCTTCAGCTTCGGGAGCGTTCCCCTTATACCATATTATCATACAGCGTACTATTACCTATATTGTTGAGGAATTTGCGTCTGAAATAATTAAAAGCGGGTACCGACTGAAAGTTAACATTGCTGGCTGAACTTTAGATTGCAGGTCAACAGGTCGTTTTATTTGATACGGCAATGAGTGTTAGGCCTCGTAAGTCAAATATCAACTTCATCTGATGGCATTTGTAGATGCGAAGACATTTCCTTGAAAACTAATAATGCGAATAAAATAAGTATGTTGATAAGGAATAGTTTTTCAATTTATTTATATTAATATTAAAGTTGTGAACTAAATATAATTATATGATTAAGATAATAATATTATTTATTCAGCAGAAGGGGTTTTAATAATTAAATTTTTGATGTGATCGACTAAGAAATAAATCGCAAAAAACCAGTTCATTATTTCAAAACGGATAAGAATATGGTTGTTTCATTTTGGATTGCAGAAAAAAATAGACTTTTTAAAAAACTAATAATCAATACGAGTTTACTAATAAATCGTTGTTAGTGTGTGTCGAGTTTTATATAGTAATCATTTAGTTGTTAGAATGTTTTTCTATTTTACTGTAAAACGTCAATAAGCAGGTGTTAACAACATACCTTAGTGACAGTGAGCCATTCTTCTCCACCGGGATGTGTGTTTATAAAATCACTTAAGTCATATAGGCTATCGTGTATCCTCCATAGTCCTTCAGCACCATCTTGCATGCGTTTTCCCTTAAGCCAGATTTGCCCTGATTTCGGCAATACATCTCTAAGGGCTGGATATGCCAACTGAGGGAAGCTTACTTGTCGCCTGCCTGTATTTGGAGCCATTTTGATTTATCCCTGTGAACAAACATAAGATCTTTGACCATCTACTACATAGTATTTTTTATATACGACACGTCAATTTGACTTCACCTCGCCTGATGGTAAGTATAAATTCAAAGTCTCAGGAATAAGCGTCATCATTATAGACACGTTCCATGTTAGAATGGTAGCACTCAGCTGGATGGCCTCAAGGACCCGGGACTGTGGGAAGAAGGAAATACGTGAGTTGGCAAGGCATTCCAGGTCTTAATAGGGCGACAAAACAAAGAGTCACCGAACTGCTAGGTTCTTGCTGGAATATTCTGCACCGTGCGCGAGTGACATCTAAGATCGAAACGTGTTAGAGGAAAGGAGAGATTGGGACCAATAGGAAGAGCTCATCAGAATCTTCATTATGATAAAGACGGTAATATAATATATTGTATTATATATTATAATATTTTTTTCTGTCATTTATATAAAACAGAATAACTTGTTTAAATAGTTTGATGATATATTTCAAATAGGTGGATGATATATATATTATTTAGCTATTTAAACAAGTCATTCTTTTTTATTTAAATGACAGTAAAATTTATGATAAGTAGTTTGTAGCTCAAGGCAGCTGACCTGTAGTTCAATCGTAACTACTAAAATATATGATTTTACTTGAGTCTGATGTAGTTATAATTACGAGTAGGTATGATTAACTTGAACACCGACTTGGCTGCAAATAAGCCATAGTTATTGGTTTTGTGTCTAAAGATTCCTTAGTAGGAGCATCACAGAAAGTATAATTATCTAGCTAGATCAGTCGTTCGCCAAAGCCATTTAAAATACAAATAATATAGACAAAATGTTTTTAATGTAAGTGTATTGTAAGCAAAAAAATACGTAGGTAGGCATATTTTACCGATATTATGAATATATAATATGTTTATACAAAAAAGAAGACAAACGAAAGACTCTTTAATCCAAAAGATAAGTAGTTCCTATCTGTTGATAAGTTTAAAAATATATTATTCACTAACTTCTAATTTTAAAATACTTTATCGGATTTAAATCCTTGGTTGTTGTTAAGGTAATTTCATTTAATCACCCGTTTTAACTAGTAGATAGAAAGTATATAAACCTACTTACTGGTACTAAAGACGAGTAAAGTATAGCACAGTACTGAATGCCTACATTTTAATATTGAAAAGTTAGTTTTATTTCTTTACGGTACGGTTTTCGAAATGATTGACAATGGTGGCTGAGTGGTTAAAATACTAGTCTCACTAACACTTTTCAGCCCCAGTAGTTATGTGGAGTCATTACCTATTTGGTTGCTGTAAATTTCACTAATCATGACGAAGAGCTCTTCTGAATAATTATATCCTCTCAAAACAACGGCTGAGTTGTCATCATCCTAGGGAGTAATTTTGGTAACTTTTTTTGCAACTGACACGCGTATTTTTCCTTTCATACAAAAACAGTCAATCATAAAAAAAAAACAATGGTACAATATATTAAAAAAGTTGACCGCCGAGTGACCTTACATTGACGTCTTACACTGATGGCGATGGCGTCCAAGTTCGAACGACGGACATACACCTAAAACTTTTTGATGTTAAAGTCATTTGCTGACTTTATATGGTGAGGATTAACCTCGTACTAAAACTGAGAGATTTCTTTAACATACGTGAAGGTTTACATACCTAGCGGACCCCGAGCTCCGAGGACATCTTGGCCTCGGATGCAATCGGAATAACGTCTAAATGTCGATGATGATGATGATGATGATGATGATGAGGACGTGAAGGTTTACATACCCTACCAATTCAGCAAGATACGAGTAGAGTAACTCCTATCCTATGCTCAGTTACAATTTTTTTATGAGTACCTACTAGTAACCAAAATTATCGGTATTTAAAATTACCGTTTATACCTCCATCTAAATTAAATGGCTCGTGTTAGTACTGGTTTCACCGTCGAAGGTATAATGGCCAGATATCCAGGTCCTCTCAATTGCAAGGCCAACTCCTTAACCAATAAACTGAATATTTTAGCCATTATTGCTGATTTCAACCAAATTTCAAATTTATACAAATTAGTAAGAAAAAACTTAAAAATTAAATGATCACCCTATCCATTCGATAGAAAAGCAATCTATCGACGGAATTCCGTAATAAATTAATTCTAGACATAATAAGTTGCCTGTAATTTATCATCCCATATGTGTATACGCTACCGGGATTATGCCATTCATTAATGTAATTTGATATTAACCACATAGTTATAATGTACCATTAGCAAAGTAAATCGATTCCAGTGACATTAAACTTTGTATTATTAAATTACAAGAGAAAGTGGCACCAATAGTAACCATCGCTGTTAACATCCTTTGACACTAAGCTACTATGTCACTCAGCTGAATCATGATTTATCTGAGAAAAAATTGTATAAGATAATCCGCCAAACAACCTGTCAAATTTGTCAATGTGTATACAATCTTTTCCCAGCTAAATCGAGATTCAACTGAGTGGCATTCTAGAATAGGGGCTTAAGTGTTTCTTGCTTATTTGCATCTTCCGAGACTTTTTCCAACTTAGTTGACTCCACTTACGGACAGAATTTAGACAGTACAATACTACGACATGTAGCGCATTTCGAAAACACATAGATCGACAAGTCATTGCTTCGACAGACAATTATTAGACAACACACACCTTCGAATTACCACTACTTCGACAGACGATTATTCGACAGACAATACTTAGACAAGACACATCTTCGAATGACCACTACTTCGACAGTTTGCAGCACCCCGACTTGCATAGGACAGGTTAGAAGGCTAAGGCGGGAGCGAAGCGGAGCGGATGTTATTTTTTTTTAAACCATCCAGTAATAGGAGAATGTGGATCTATGTGTTTTCGAAGTTCGCTACATGTCGAAGTATTTTACTGTCTAAATTCAGTGCTTAAGTCAGTTGACTCGTTTTCAGCGTAACAATGAAGTCATTTTTTTATTTTTGTGAAACGATTGCCGCTCCTCAACTTTACGGGCAACATCAAAGTTTTGTAGCAAGACCACGACATAGGTCTTACTATTTTTAGGGCCCTTAATGAATGCCGCAGATGTCCTAAGGCAACCGGAACCGACGGCTTGGCCCCAACGTGCACTTTGGAGCACGAAGTGGTCAACATTATGTTAATGATGATGATGATTGAGGGATGATGAATTTCAGGTAACCGTCTGTTTGTAGTGGGACTTATTGCAACATTTACAGCAAGTAACAAGCGTTATACCATGTACCGATCCCCTTTCGAGCACAACGACCCACAGACGGTGTGCGACTTAGTTTTGGGATTATCCGTGGGGATTTACCGCACTTAAAAAAAAAACCATGTACCGATCCTCAGCCGCAATTTATTGATGGCGATTGATAAAATTTATGAACTCTGCCCAATGCGCGTTTTTCAAGCTCTTTGGTGGTAAGCAGGGGCGCAACGGTACAGGGGCTCAACCAATTTATACCAAGATTATATCAATCAGATCATGGGCGCATGGGCTCGCGTTATTGGCTGATCAATCCTTCCGTTGGTTTTTTGGTTGACCAGTTGTACACGTGTGAACTTTTTAACGTGGACTCTTGATTTTTGTCGCTATACGGTCTGTCTCTATACTCACAGTTCGTTTGCTGCCCATAATATCTGCACGAATATGTAGTGAGCATTGTAATGACATTACGTCGAATAATACTGGTTAGAATAAACTTTAACACCGCTGCATAAAAGCTTTGTTGCTATTGGGGTCAACCGGGACGTTAGGTACACTTTTTGTACTTCACTAGTGTGAACTCGACTTTATAGGTTGTAGCAGCATGATTGCGAGTGACATATGGGCCGCTATTAACAAGTACTTTATTATAGTCCATACTGCGCTATGCTGCATTGTGCAAACATTGGGCTAATTTATTACAGACTTTTATATTTTTTTCCTATATTGTAACAAATTGTAACAAAAAGTTTGTTCATTTTCGTAAAAAAGTTATTTGAATCCAATAAAATTATTCTGCACACCACTAGTGACGGTTGTAGCTAAATGGATATATTTATTTTTATATTGGATACTATATGACTACACCTCGCTTGATGTAGCTTAAGGCAATGCCTCAGGAAAAAGGGTCACCAATTTTTACGTCGGAATTTTCAGAAGAAATTCAAATAAAACCGGTTAGGTGACGCTCCGGGCAAATTTATTTGAACAATATTGAGATTTTATTTGACTTTTTACGGCTTTATTGTTCCTCTAGCTGTTATTTAAGAGTAGGTATATAGTAGTTTTCTTAAAAAACGGGAGAATAATAACAGAGTATGTTCCGGTTTCATCATGAAATTCATCATTTTTAGTCATGTGCATTTTATTCATTCATTCATATTAATTTTATTCACCTGTATTAATATTTTTACCTTATAGTGCCTCTAGACAAGTGGCAATTCGCTAGCTGGCGTTTGGTGGAATAGAATGACGAATAAATGGGATTTGACGTATATGACAGTCGTTAACGCATGTTAAATACGTCACCTCCCATACATTCGTCATTCTATTCCATCAAACGCTGGTTAGCGAATTGCCACTTGTCTAGAGGGGCTGTATACACCTGTCCATGGCGTTTCTACAACACAAAAATTAAAAAAATATAGGTTAAACCAACAATTTGAATTTTAAAATTAATATTGAAACTATTATTTACGCTTGATGTTCAACATCACAACGGCATTGCTATAAAATCCCTCACTAATGATTATATATAACTATATCTCTTAAATAAACGACAAACTCGTGGCCATGCTAATTCGTCACGCTTGCGTGGTCTGCAGGCCCTAGCATATAACATCTTGAGCTTGTTGTCGTCACATTAAGCGGTGTGGATCAATCATTTTCTGCAAGGACGCTGCTATTGTTCGTGGAGTCTTAGGCGCGGTTTATACAGAAGAGACGTGGCGGGGACGTATGACGTGACGGGGACGTATGACGTGGCAGACATTTTAAGTAACACAATATAACCATTATGAAGTATGCAATAACGTCGTTTTTGTCTTAGATGATAATTGCACCTTCAGGCAACGTCCCGCCACTAAAGTAACGCGCCATAACATTGAGTGGCGTGCGTCACGTTATTGTCGTTATGGTGCACTACATAAGGTTTATATTGCGTTACATAAATTGTCTGCTACCGCCAAATGTCCTCCGCCACGTCTCTTCTGTATAAACCGCGCTTTAAATTTGGTCAAAACATACCTATATTTTATATAAACCCGCCAGTGATAAATACATTTCAGTGATATTTACACTCCATATTATATCGAAATATCACTCATTATAGTAAAACTGTTTTAAGCGGATTATATTCAGATATATTATTTAATAATTGAGTCCGATGGTTGGATTGTTTTCAAGTAGCTGTGATTACGGGGTATTATCAAATAAAATAGTTTTGTTGACGATTATGTTTTTCAATATAACTACTTGTTCTACACTACCAGCGGTGTCCTGGGTATAGAATAACACCGTTTATATCCTGGCAGAATGTATCATTGGGTAGCGGTACAGGGCAGTCACATATATGTTAGTGCTAGTTTTGACTAAACGACATAGAGCGTAAAATGGAGACAGTATTCTTTTACCAGTTTCTGCTATAGATTTATATTAAATTGCTAATATTATTGAAGTCGGTCAGGTAGTCTCATTAGTTATGTGGTAGATATTTATGTTTTGACGATTTCTCCTAAACAAAAGTAGGTCAAGTAGCAGAAATTCTGACAGAATGTTAGGATTTATTCACTGTTTGCAATTCTTATTGATGACAAGGAGTTTTGTATATTATATAATCTACAAGAAAGTAAATTATTAAGTAAGTAAAGAATGACTATGGTACTTAGATATTTAAATGGTACCTACATGAAGCATGAAAACAAAATATATAATTATTTCTATACTACTCTCCCTTTAATAAGTATAGACGTAAACACCTGAAGGCTAATAAAAATTTTGCTGTTAAAAATTCAGTCTCGATATGTCAAAATCAAATGAAAAATTAACTGGTTTTTTTGTTCGTAACACAACTTGAATATTGCATCGTGATCTTTTTTGACATAAGATCGTATCTTAAACGTGAAAATAAAAGTTATAACAAGAATTGGTTTCTCATAGAATTGAAAACTGGTGCAGAGTTTTTTTATACCCATGAGGTGGCAGACATGCGTTCTGGCTACCCTAATCACCGCCGGGAACACAACACGAGGTTTTTATGGCCGCGGTTTTATGTAGGCCGCAGCTAATTACCTAAAGTACTTGGCCAAAAGACCGAACTTTGAATAGATTTTGAATAGATTTTTATGATGAATTGGCTTTCTGATTGACAGTAATATATTCGCCCATATATTTATTAGGTTCCTACGTGAAAACCAAAATGAAACCCTTCCTAATGACAAATCATAAACGTAGTTCTCCTCTGTTACATTACGCGAAATATAGGCGTGCATGTTTCCATTACTTTGTTTTCATACTACTTTCAATTTACAGATCAATGACCGCATAACATTGAGCAATAATAATTCATTATCGGACACCCGTTTTTATCATAATTATCATGTTCCTACATCATTTGTATATTGGAACATACAAAAAATATACATAATATCTAAAATCACGTAATATAATTAAGTATAATATCCTATTTATAGATATTATTATGAGCCTGACCACATCCAATAATCATCCTGGTAAGAACATCTTGCAATTTTAATGTATCTGCATTGTTATATCATAATAACTCTAATTACTGTAAACATAAAAATTACCAATCACAATGCGCGAAAGTTTAAAGGATAAATCAAATAACAAACTTAAATAAATAATAGCAATTAAATGCACAAACCTTTCTTTCCTTGTATTTATTTATAACACGTTATGTCAACAACTCACTGTAGAAACTATTTATTTATTAAATTAAAATAACTGGTTACTTACTACCACCACCGGGCGTTGGTTGCCCCTGACTGAATGCGCAAGCGTTTTAGTACCGAGTCTCGTTGATTTGTATGATATGCGTTGTAAGTATCGTAACGAGCGGTATTACGATAATTCTCCTGATTTTTTATCTGATTGCAGGAGTAATCACAGCGAGTTATAAATAGAGTGAGTAGGTAAAAAATGGGTATATTGTAATTGCTAAAATTTATTAAAACTATCTAATAATAAAATCACATCAAAGTCCATTCTTTACTTTTTGTCTATCGCAAATAAACAGAGAATAATTAAAAAATAAATCGTGTCCAGTATCATTAATATTAGGTCATTTAATAGCTATTTCCATTATTTATACTTTCTTTGAAAGTTGATTTAAAGATTTTACAACTCTGTATTTTTTTTTTATTGGCCGCTTGATAAATTAAATTCGATCTTCAAAAACAATACTTCCTAAATGCTAAATCCTAAATTTTGATGATAAATTTCGTATTACTTTTTTACAGCTGTCCCTTTTCAAAAATTTAATAAAAGTTGCTGTTAGCTTAATGTTGGCTCATTCATACACAAAAAAGAAATTGAACTTGTCATTCCTAAAAAAAATGCAAAAATGTTAGTACTGCAAATTGGGTTTCCTCCAATTTCTTCAATAAAACGGCCATTTCATATGTAACGACCTATTATAATCTCAATCAAGTGTTTTTTGGGATAGGGATCATGCATCTTCTTCATCCAGTTGCTTCCGAAGCTTTAACCTCGGAGACTGAGGTCAGCTTCTTCCAGTCTAACTGTGGATTTGGCTGAACTTGGATACTCTTCCACTATCATTATTAAATTTGTTATTGCACTTCCATGGACCTTAAATTGTCTTCTTCATCGGAGCGCCAATTCAGGTTATATCCTAAGCTAGCACTTTAGAACACGGATTTTGCTTTTATGCCCTACCTTTCTATAATCTCGTTCACCTGTTGGCTTACTACGAAACTCGTTCCAAAGTATCTATTTACGTGCCAAATTATTATTGCGTAACAAACGCTCTTACATCAATACAAGCTTTCGTTGTTTTTTAATAATGTAATAGTTGTAAACAGTAAGCGAAGCAAAATTCGGCCAAGTGCGAGGCGGACTCGCGCACGAATTGTTTCATTGTGTTTATGTCTGTCCAAAGTTACCATATCAAAGTTACCATACCACACATATTGATATAAGAATATAATTTACAATTATTATTATTTATTTATTTATCAACAATGGCCTGTACATTATGCTATTATGGTTTTAACAATTAGGTCAAATTTTATGAGTAATTTAAGTGCAGTTATATGTACATTAAAAGTTAATAGTTAATAGTTAGATATTATTTGAATGAATGAATGAATGAAATGATAGAAAATGGTACACAAAGAAAGAAAATTCGACTAAAACAACAACAAAATATAACTTTATTTGTATGAGACTCCCTCTATGACTATGTGTCTCCCGCAAAATTCGCGTAAAAGAGGAGCAGAAATAAACGTACCCTAGTGCCCGGTGAAAGGTGAAAACCTCGGATGCAATTGGGAAATAGGAATGTTGATCATGCAACAAAAATAGAATAGAACCTGAATTGTTTACGTTCAACTGAATGTTAAATGTGTTGATTTACCTATATATAAAACAAAAAACAAATATAATACAAAAAGGCTATCTCCTTAAAAAGCGGGCAAGTGCGACTCGGACTCGCCCATGAAGGGTTCCGTAGCAGCAAGTAACATAACATAAAAGTTCTTGTAGTTCATGGCGTCAAGGACGCCGTCAACGCTCTCAAGCGCTGTTGTTCTTTGTTTCCCGAGCCGAGAAGTATTTCCAATAACTGTACTGGGCGATGATAAGGCGCATGCCGTTATCGCTTCCTTAATACCTTTGTTCCGTATGGCGGGAATTTCAATTTTTATATAATATTTGTAATAAGCCCAGAACGGGCAATATGTTTCAACCTGATTAGGTTTGCCTGTAATTACAGTCCGCACTTATTAATTTATAGTTTGCGAAATACCAATACATCTATGCCCGCCCCTTTGGGGACTCACAGGCGTGAATATATGTATGTATTTTGGAAGAACACAGCGTCCTCGCCCAATATTGTTAATGATTCCTCGTCCTCGCCTCGTTGAAATTAGGCATCTGAGTTTCTGAAGTATCGTCTGATATACGCGTTGCAGAAGGTGACCGGACAGCCTGACACTGGTGTGAGGAAATGGCGAACGTCGGAATTACCGATTGTACAGCGAAGTGGTGGTGCTTGACTTTGATAAAGGCGGTGCAGCAGCACTCTGTCGCACATCATCAGATGGTTAAAGACAGATATCATCACATTTTCCGTAAAAGAACAGGCGATTATGGGCAGCTGACGGATAGTGCTGTTTCGTCTTTTTCTGGAAAAATCTTGAAAGTCGGAGGTCCCATATGGACATCGTGGTTTCGATTCGGTTACCGTGATGATGGCGGTGAAAAGCCCCAAAATGGACAGTTCGATTGCCGTTAAAATATGGCGGTGAAAAGCCCCAAAATGGACAGCTCGGTTGCCGTTAAAATATGGCGGTGAAAAGCACCAAAATGGACAGCTCAGTTGCCGTTTAAATATGGCGGTGAAAAGCCCCAAAATTGACAGTTCGGTTGCCGTTAAAATAGGGCCGTGGCTAGCCCTAAAGTGAGCAGTTCGGTTGCCGTTAAAAGCGGTGGTGGTAGGCCCCAAATGGACAAACCGGTTTCCACAATATTAAAAAAAAAGCTATTTACTAGAGGTTTGCCTATGCCTATGTACATCATATATTTTTTTTTAGTTTTATCATTCTCTTATTTTAGAAGTTACAGAGGGGAGGGCACATTTAACCATTTTGGAAGTGACACTCGCGCAAACTATTCAGTTTAGAAAAAAATGATATTAGAAACCTCAATATCATTTTGAAGACCCTCAAAAATATTTTCAGGTTCAGTTCTAAGTATAGGGAACCCCCAAAATTTAATGGGTTTTTTTTTCTATTTTTGTGTGAAAATCTTAATGCGGTTCACAGAATACATCTACTTACCAAGTTTCAACAGTATAGTTCTTATAGTTTCGGAAAAAAGTGGCTGTGACATACGGACGGACAGACAGACAGACATGACGAATCTATAAGGGTTCCTTTTTTGCCATTTGGCTACGGAACCCAAATAAAAAACTTCATCTACGTCAGTACTATCAACACTGTTCTATGTCTCATCATAAAATTATCTGGCGATTTTAGATAACCCTACAGGCCTCTGCGTCTAACCCATATGTAGGTATAATTAATACATTTTTTATAACTGCACGTACGTATGTATTTTACTGAACCTCTTGTTACTTGATGAATTTATTGTTGTTTTTCCTTTGGTCATTTCAACAATCTGATACCACTAGAAAGTATAATTCATTAACTTAAGAAAAATATCACTTTAATTTACCTGCACTTGACCTGATTTGACCTCACACACAATGGTTTTCGTAATTTGAGGATAATCTAGGGTGAATCACCAGTTAGTGAGTTTCAATTACATTATTTACGCGAGCGATATTATATATTATTTGAAGGCGACTTCTTGGCGTTCGGATGAAGAGGAACAACATTCCGTGGTTTACTCAATCACCAAGACTCGAGCATGAATGGAATATTGTGCTCCAAAGAAGTACCCTGATGAGTATGGATGCCGTGAATACCGTAGCGACTGTATCTCAAAATGCATTTAATTAACTGATTGCAAGCATGAAGAATCGCTGCGGCAAAAGCCTCTGTGGCGTAGCGGCGTGAACGCGGCCGCTACGCAGGAGGCGCGGGTTCGAGTTCTTGCATGAATATTTGCATTGGTATGGTCGGTCCGGGTGTCATACGAACATCTATAGCTTTTTTTTTTTATTTTACGTGCGAGAAATCCCCACGGATACCCACCCCTCCGGAGCCGGAGGGGTAGGTTATGTCGGACTCGAATCGACTAAACCGCACGCCGTCTCTGGGTCGTCGTAGTGCTAGGCCGAAGGTGAGGTTGACATGCGACATATCCCTCGCTCCCCGGCTGAGCCAGGGCCATCCCTCTCGGTCTGGCCCTCCTCGGGAACGAACGAACATCTATAGCAGTCATCACGGGTAGATGAAACCCTCAAAATTCCAATAACTGTCCAATAACTGGTCTAACTGCAATGCTTCGATATCGCATTTGGGTTGTGGAGGACAGATGGCAATCGCTTCACGGAAAATATTGAAGTGTGGAAAGCCTCAGAGGCAAGTGGGATTAAGGCTAGAAGGAAGAAGAATCGTTGTGACTCTGTGATTTACAAATCATGGTGGGAACACCGTTATTTCATTATGCAATACAGTAATGTCAAAAGCTATTTTTATAAAATTATTGACGTCATTAGTTTGAAATAATTTTTGACAATTCACTGAATCTGTTATTTTTACACAATACACTTTTTTGTCGAGCATAAGAATTAAAGTTAAAAGTCAATTTTTAAGGTTAAAATTGATAAATATTGTCTATTGGATGTTTTTTGTCATAAAAGGTGTCTTGGGTTCAAATATTTTTATGAGTCTTTTATATCTAGTTTAGTATATCAAAGTCTATTTTTGCAGAATGTCACTAAATTATTATATCTCAAGAAAATTTACTTCGTAAATCTATGTGGCACTTGCTGATTCGGAACAGTTGTTGCTTCACCGGCTAAGGCAGGTGGCGTTACATTTCAGAATCCGTGTCCACTTACATATTAATGTTACACAATAAGTGTACTTAGCAAAGGCATTCCCTAAGGTATTTGGTCTACGATGCCTGTATTATTCTGTATTTATTAATTATTATTTTTCAACGATACGGGACGCGATAGGAGACCCAAGAAACGACATGAACGAAGAATCTCTGATTTGACATCATATGGGATGACATGGGTATCAAAAGTAACACTACGTCTGGCCTTCTGCATGTTCTGCAACCTCTAAAACCGCTAGGCTTATTACGGTAGAAATGTTATAGTGGATAGCTGATATTATACGACATGACTAAAATTACTTGTATTTTAGAAAAAATGTTAGGGTGCTACGCAAAAAAGAATAAAACCCAGATCGGAGTCCACGCGTACGAAGGCCCGGTAACAGCAGCAGTAATAAATATACTACACAGCGCTATCTAGACTCAAAGTAAGCATAGCTTGTAGTTGATTGAATTTGTTGAAACTTCTTGATGGAACTTCTAAATAAATATAAAAAGAAAAATAAATATGTTTACCTGACGATGAATTTATTCGAAACATATCGTAACATTATAAATTAAATACTAAACAGTGATAAAACAAATTGTGTGTAAAAGGTAGTAAGCATAGCTTGTCTAACTTATGTTATGGATTTTAGAATGCAGATAAATATAATTTAGATACCAAATATATGTAAGAACCTAGATCAATGCAAATTTACACAAAATATGTAGTCGCTAATGAGATTTAAAGAATGGTTAATCAACCCGGCTTTTAAAGAAATATATTATCAAGACACTTCACGTCTCTTTACTAGCCGACTAATAGTTCCAACTGTTACTGTTAAGAATGCAAATTTGTAGCGACATGTTGCTGCTCCGGGTGAATCGTTTTTATTAAATGTACATTTTGTATTATTAAAGACTGTAGAACTCGAACTTTGAACGAACTAAAAACTAAAAGAATGTTGAACTACACACGACGGCAGAATTAGCGGAACACAAAAAAGGAGAGTATAAAATAGTTAGCTTTATATTTTTTATTTATTTTATTATACTAAAGTTTAATAAAAAAAACTTAACTAAACAGGGCACTTAATCAGGGCAAGAGGGGTCAACCTGGTTATTAAACATTCATTTAATTAATTTTAAACCGTCATACAATCCAAAAATTTCAACTGTTTCTATGTCACTACGAAATTTAAGAAAAATGCATTTTGTTTAGTTAAGTATGGTGTTGCAAATTAATGTCAAAACATGTTAATTTAACTATTGTTTCATTTTTAATTATTATTTGTTTAAAAATAAACCTAACTATTTCATACTTTCCTTTTTTTGTGTTCCGCTAATTATGCCGGTGTGTTTATGACGAACATAGGGTATTTAAAATTGGGCATCCGCACAAGTTACTAAATTATTGTTTTAGTGGTTCTAAATCATCTTCACATTATTGTATTTTAGAAAGACTTAAAATTATACACGTGCCTAGCTTAGTGGATAAAAATCTTACGATCGAGAGGTACCGGATTTGAATCCTGCCCGACTACCAATGTTTGAAGAAAAATATAACATTGAAAATATTAAAATTAAATTAAGATTACAAAGAAGAAAAGAGGTTTAGAGTTAAAATTTGTACTTTATAGTGGACACGATAGAAACTGTTTTGTGTTATTAAAATAGTTTTATTCAAAAGTAATTATAATATTGCTCTCATTCTGTTAACTGATCGATTTTAGGTACACATAGTTCAGATGACAACACAATTATTTTTTTTTTTTTATTTATTTATTACCATTTTCACAAAACAATACAGATCAATTATAATAGCACAAAAAACCACTAAGGTTTATACCTGTGCTATTATCAGTTATCATTATTTAACATCATATCATCGAGATCATAATACCAATTAAACATTCGCCAATTGTGACTTATAATAAAATCAATAGAACCACTAAATTGAAACATAAATATATTACTAGTTTATATTACCGAGTCTTGAAGGTATTTTAGATCGAATAATTCTGTGATAATCATATATTTCGACCTTTGACTGGCATGTACTACTATTTTATAAATCTTAGGTTCTAATCCAGAGACACGTAACATGCTTTGCGCATTATGGTACTGGAGGGAGTGAGTACCTCTTCGTTACCCACCCCACCTAACTATCAACCCTCCTACTTGTATTAAGTAATTTGGTTTATATTATTAAGTTTTAACTTTTTTTTAATGTTACGCAAAGTGTTAATTTGGAATTGACCTGTTAATTCATATGTTGCCCACCTCCTTTAAATATAGTGTATGTCCTTTTACAAGCTATCTCTGTACCCATTTCATCAAAATCCATGCTATGGTTCACGCGTGAAAGCGTTATAACAGAGACTTCCTTGTTTGCTTATTTTGCATTATTAAAATATTGTCAATATATCATATATTTATATCATAATTCTTAATTTAATTACCTCCTTTTATTTAAAAATAACCCAATTAAAATCTCAAGTAAATCCTCCATTTTACACGAGCAAGATAATGATTGTAGAGTTACAAGCTAGGTATCTCGTTCATGTAGTGTAACGTAATCTCAGCTAAGAATATATTTCTCTATATTTCTCTCAGAGGAACAAAGGATTATTGTTATGTAACTAGACAGCATCATGAGCTTGTATATGGTTCAGCATATAAGTGTTAAGGTTGTATACGTTTTTCACTTCTAGTATGAATCATGCATGAACAATTTGTACAATAAATGTGCTAATCTATAGCCCAAAGGCAAGAACAAAAGTAACTTTAACCTTAATCAACTATTTGACAAGTACATATTACTAACAAAAATTTCATATAATCAAAGTCTTAATAACAGTTCTCATCGCTAAGTTATAGGTCAAAATAGGGTACACTTTTTGCATAAGCCTGCATTGACAACCGATCTTAAGCGATATCGGAGTATAGTAATAAAAATGCAGTACATACGTAAGATTAACTTCAGTGTGTTTTTATTTGATGATATTATATTTCACAATTGTTACATACGTGAATATTGCCCATTGAGGTAAGCAGAATTTCTATTTGCTACGATCCTACCATACGCTTTTCACGTCTCTACACTCATAATTGTTTTCACGCATGCATATCAGTTGCAGGAACTCTTGACCTCGTTTTTCCTAAAAACATCTTCGATCTTATTAACAACGTACTTACAAATGTTTTCAGTTGTAAGCGTGGTAACTGAGTCAGACTTGTTCCTTAATTACTCTCTAACTTTTAGCCTGAATCTAAAATTCAAAGTCAAAATATATCTGCAATCAATTGAAATAATTGTGCAAGAACAAATATTTTAATGCGATTACGCGAAGTTCGTCCAAGATATAAAATAAATTCGAGATTCTGGTTAGAACTTTGATCCTTTTGTGAATCGTGAATTGTGAGTTAATAACTTGGCCAACCCTTTGCCTCTAAAATCGATTGCAATATTCGACACTATTTTCTACTGATATTATGCAAAAGTTTATTTAGATGTTGATTGGCAATATGCAAAGTAGTATAAGGCCTACGTTTCTTTCTTTTTCCAGGAGTATTAGTTCTTCATGAGTTCTTATTAGTTACGGGATTGGAAGCAGGATTCCATGCAGTTGGAGCGGGCATCATACATACATATAAGCTATGGTGTGTTGCAAAAGAATTGAATTCTTTTGAGGCAATTTGATTTGCCCTGCTATTATTTTTGTAATATTGGAAGAAATGTAGATATATTATGTAGGCAATGGGTTTATAAATGTTCCTTTCGGTCATATGAGTTTAGATACTACATAATACTAAACGTAACAAAAGACAAAAGTAAATAAATGTCGCACTATATTCGTAGAGCGTTTTCACATTGTCTGATATCCGATATCCAATATCTGACATCCGATATCGGAAGAAGTCAAATGTATGACATATGTATCTCTTTTTCACATTGTTCGGACCGATATCGGTTATCGATTGTCGGATCACAAAAAGACTAAATTAGCGACAGCAAGCAATTTTAGAATTTAATGATATTTTCTTAGTTACGTGTCTTTTCTTCCATTTTTCATCCATAGCATGCCTAACTAGTCTGTACTTTCGAGCAAATGGCCGTATCGGGCCGATTTTATCGGATAAATGTGAAAATAGCACAAGGTGGATATCGGATGTCGACTATCGGAGTCCGACACCGATATCGGATATCGGATGTCGGCTATCTGAATGTGAAATCGCTTCTAGTCTATGTAGTTAGAACAACTATGTAGGTACAGGATAACAATAAAGTTAGAAATGTATATTGCCCTGAAAATGCTAACACATGAGAATTATAAAACACTGTCGAAAACCTTGAGTAACGAGTAATGGAAATTTATCAACATACCGCCACTTTCAGATCAATTTGAATTGCAGATTATTACAAATAAGTTTCTGAAATAGCCTCCCTGGGCCTGTTAATGGAGTTGAATGAATCAAACACCCCATCTTACTTTAGGGTCCTTAATTCGAGGGTCAAAGATTTAAGTTGCTTTTTTCTTGGAAAATGGTTTTCACGAGCTTTGTAAATGCGCGTATTGGCGAATAAGTACATGAGATGAAAATTATTAATAATATCATATAATTTATCGTAAAGAATATAATATAGAAATCCTCGTATTTTCCCAATTATCAGCATTGCGATTGGTTCACAGTAGGGAGGCGGCTAATCGCATTGCTCCGTTCTCTGGATACATTTACGTTACGAATTCGAATATTATTCGTGCTCGGGGTACTGCTCTGAGTTATAGGTAAGGGATAAAGGGGGACATAATTGACCAACCTTGATTTCTACTCCCATTGGGTTAGTATGTTTGTACTCCCATTGGGTTAATATTATTCGTGCTCGGGGTACTGCTCTGAGTTATATATATATGTCGGGACTTCCCGTAGTCCCTAATTTTTTCCCATCCAAAATATATTCCCGTCCTGAATATCACCGCGCTGCGACCAAGTGGCAGCGCCCTCTGTTGCGTCATAAGCGCACTAAAAACGTGTGCTAGTGAATACATTTTTACTTACTTAAAAAAGTGACTGTCAAAATCGGTACGAGCTCGAACGTTGCCGCGTAATCAACCCGCAAAACTGTTAATTGTGTTCTCTCGTATTATATTATTATAAAAGTGAAAAAATAAGCTCCGATAGGTGTAGTTCAGCAGGCAAGTGGCGGTTGTTCCTGTGCTGGAGTGAAGCGGATCCGAATGTGTCCAGGACATACATCCATCCAGTAGCGGTGAGTCCCACCTTTTCCTCTTCTCATTCCAACGGGAGCCCGTGAGTTTCCCCATTAAGGTTCTCAGGGTGTATTGCTGCTGTCTGCATAAGGAAGAGCCTTGCTCGGGGCCTAACCATAAAATTTTGGTGCCTCCTGTGAGGTAGTCGAATTCCATATTCAAGTTGTATTCAAGGAATTTCTTCCAATAAAATCAAAAGTTTAACTTTTTCCCTGTAAATCTGTGAATATGAATATTTAAACAGCATTCATGTAATAATTCTTGCATCAAACAAGTATTCTTTAGTAAATTTATATTTTTTTTGTCTACCCTCAACACAATTCTCCGAGTGCAGACAGTAGTTTAAGGGTAAGACATACCAAGAGCCGCTTTTAGTTTACGTAATTATCGATAATGGCTACGAATAAATTGAATGCAGAGTTGAAATCGCTTATTCAATCACGCGAACATGAATTCTCGTCAATACAGATTTTGTATGACTTGACAGTACAAGCCACAGCTAATAAATCAGTTTTACCCAATTTTCGTGCGAGATTCAAGCGTATTGAAAAGGTTAGAGAAAATTTCATAGACGTTAATTCTCGCATTAATGAGATTGAAATAACGTTAGACAATGATGCGGAACTAGATAACCAAAAGTTGGGGGTTTTCGATACATTATATTACAAAGTCCTTGAATTTGCGGAATCGTTACCCGTGTCGGACGCTAAAATGGACGAGAATACCACGATAAAGGTACAGTTACCAAATATCAGCGTTCCCAAGTTTGATGGCAATGTCGATCACTGGCAGACGTTCAAAGACAGCTATGTTCCGTTAATTCATCAAAACAAATCATTGTCAAAGACTGAAAAGTTTCATTATTTAGTTTCGTACTTGTCAGGCTTCGCCTTAACAATCGTCAAAGGTCTTCCGATTACGGAACAAAACTATGACGTTGTGTTTAAGTTGTTGTTAGACAGATTTGACAACAAGCGCACTCTCGCCACGGCTTATCTAGATAAAATCTTTAAATTGCAATCGACAAGTAAACAATCTGTGACCAGTCTTACAATAATGACAAATACAGCATATGAATGTGTTAACGCTTTACGCGCCTTGCAGATAGATGAACTTAGCGAGTTTTTATTATTTTATGTTGTAAACAGAAACTTAGACACTGATACACGTAGACAGTTCGAACTACAGAATAAAGACGAGTTACCAAAGGTTGATAGTCTACTTGCGTTCTTACAAAACTATATTCAGGCTTTAGAAGTTAGTCAGTCGACATCGACTTCCGACCAAAACTCAACAAACAAACAAGCTCGTTCGAACAAACACCCTATTTCGAAACAAAAAACGTCGCTCGTTACGTCTACTCCAGCTGTTGGTCATAGTAAATGCATTGAACAAAAGAAATGCCCGTGTTGTAACGAAAGCACGCATTCTATTTATAAATGCGGTAGGCTGCAAAGGATGGATGTAGTTTCGAGGCGCAAACTCATTAGCGAGTTAAAGCTTTGTTTTAACTGTTTACGAGCTGGTCATGATTATAAAACTTGTAGTTCAAAGATAAATTGTATGTTGTGTAGTAGTAAACATAACACGTTGTTGCACATAGATAAGACACAAACCCCTTCCAACAATGGAGAAGAAATACCGAGTACTTCTCTCACTACAAGCGTCAAGTCTAACGCGGAGCGGTCTAGTACCTCTGTAAAAATACTCGGGTCTGCAGTGGTCCGATTACGTCATCCTGACGGATCGATACAGTGCGCTCGGGCGCTGACAGATAGTTGTAGCATGGACTGTTTTATAACGAGCGCGTGCGCACGACGCTTAGGATTACCTATTAAGAAATGCAACTTGACTGTTGCAGGGTTGGGTCAAAATAATGTCAACAATATAAAGGGTGTTACTTTTTGTACTGTGATGCCTCGTAAAAATGATAAGGTTAAATTCGATATACCTTTAATAGTCTTATCAAAAATCACGTCGATGATGCCGTGTACGTCATTACCGTCGTCAGTTCGAGATAACTATTCTCACTTAGACCTCGCGGATGAACGTTTTTATGTGGCTAGTCCAGTCGACCTTTTGTTAGGGGTCGAATGTTTCGACCAAATCTACACTGGCGCGCGGTTTTCTCCCGGACCTGGGTTGCCATGCGCTCTGTCTAGTGTCTTCGGTTGGATTATATGTGGTCAGTTTTCGCATAATGTCGAAAATAATACGTCACAATCGGTGACATCTCTCGTCGCGTCTACCTGTGCGCTCGACGATTTAGTGAAGCGATTCTGGGAAGTAGAAGAGCCTCCTACGGCTTTAACTATTAACCCAGAGGATGATGTGTGTGAAAGGATGTACCAAGACGGCACATGTCGTACTCCAGACGGTCGATACGTCGTGCCCCTCATGTTGAAGGACGATGTTCCCGATTTGGGTCATTCACACAAACAGAGTCTTAATCGTTTGCTAAACCTGGAAAAACGCCTCGGGCGTGATCCTCAGCTCCAGTCTGAGTACTCAAAGTTTATGCGCGAATACGAAGAGTTAGGACACATGCAACCTTCAACTGCTTCCTCGACCAAGCGTATAACTAACGTGATACCACATCATTGCGTGTTGAGACCGGATAGCTCAACTACTCGCTTGCGCGTCGTGTTTGACGCTAGCAGTAAGACTTCATCAGGTAAGTCTCTCAATGACGTCGTTCATGTCGGTCCTAAACTTCAAATCGATGTAGTAGATTTGGTCACTAAGTTCCGGCTGCATACGATTGTCTTCACTGCCGACATTTGTAAAATGTACCGGCAGATACTCATTCGTCCAGAAGACAGATCTCATCAGCACATCTTGTGGCGTGCTCAGCCAAACGCACCATTGACTGAGTATGAGCTGAACACCGTCACGTATGGTGTCAGTAGTTCCCCCTACCTGGCCATCAGGACGTTACGTCGGCTGGCTGATGATCATGGATCCGAGTTCTCTTCGCGCGCCGCTGAGGTGTTACGCGATGAGACGTTCATGGATGATATCACTACAGGTTGCTCGTCGTTGAACGAAGCCATTCAACTTAAAAACGATCTCGTGTCTTTACTGGCAAAGGGAAGGTTTGAACTTCGAAAGTGGAGTTCAAATCATGGCTCGCTTCTAGAGGATGTCCCTGTGGAACATTGTCAGACGTCAAAGACATTCGATGAGTCACACCAAGAGTTTGTAAAGATTCTAGGTATTCGATGGGACCCAGCTAGTGATTGTTTCTCGTACTCATACACTGATAAATTTGAGATCGATCGGCTTGATAAGCGCTCGGTTCTCTCCGTAGTGTCTAGGATTTTCGATCCTCTAGGCTGGATTTCTCCAGTTGTCTTCGCAGCCAAGCTGCTCCTCCAAGAGATGTGGCGACTTGACCTCGGTTGGGACGAGAAAATACCACCTCATCTCGCAAAACAGTGGCATGTTATAGCAGCTAACTTGAATGATTTGCAAGAAGTACGACTGCCACGCGTGGTACTTCCACCGAATCTTGTCCAAATTCATTTAGTGGGATTCTGTGACGGCTCATCAAAGGGTTTCGGTTGTTGTGTCTATTTGTGTGCCATCGGTCCTAATGAAAATTCAACTCGACTACTCATTGGCAAATCCAAAGTAGCTCCTTTGAAGCCAACGACAGTTAACCGCCTGGAACTGTGTGCTGCAGTTTTGCTAGCGAAAGTGTTAAAACACATGTTCCAGCTATTGAATAAAAGGATTGATATATCATCCGTGCGCGCGTATACTGACAGTTCAACTACTCTGGCTTGGCTTAACACTCCTCCACATCTGTTGAAAACATACGTGGCTAATCGAGTTGTTCAAGCTACTGACTTGGTCGGTGTAGATTCGTGGAATCATGTCTCTACTCATGACAATCCAGCTGATTGCAGTAGTCGCGGTGCTACATGTATGGAGCTCGTCACTCATCCGTTATGGTGGTCTGGTCCAGCTTGGCTAAGTCAACCGACATCCGAATGGCCAACCAAACCCTCAACCTCACTGCAAGAAGACGTCCCGGAAATGAAACCTCAGGTCGATCACAGCTTTGTCTCCGTCCAGTCTGACGATATCCTATCAAGTCTTACATCTAGGCGTTCGTCGTTCACGACTATTGTCAGAACACTCGCATGGTGTTTGCGATTCATTAATAATTCAAAATCAAAGAAAGAGGATCGAGTGTTATCTTCTCTTTCTTCTGGTGAATTGAACAATTCACTGGTAATACTTGTTAAGCATACTCAACAGACTCACTTTAAGGATGAGCTAACACAAGTAATCCAAGGGCTTTCTTGTCCGAAACCGATTCAAAAATTGTCACCCATTTTGGATGATGATGGTATTCTTCGAGTGGGGGGAAGAATAGACAATGCAAATCTGTCAATGTCGAGATTGCATCCAATTCTTCTGCCAAAGTCATGTCCATTGTCACGTCGGATAGTAGAGAGCTATCATGGGATATATCTTCACTGCGGGCCAAGGACATTGCAGTCGTTGGTCCAAAGAAAGTTCTGGATTCTTGGTGTTAGGCTCTTAATACGCACTGTTGTGTCCAAATGCGTAAAATGTTTCAAGGTGAAACCTATTCCATGCCAGCCCCTCATGGGAAAATTACCGGTTTCTAGACTTCAACCTGGTCGTTGTTTCCATGCGACAGGTATTGACTTTGGAGGTCCTTTCACCCTTAAGGAAAGTCGCCGTCGTAATGCTCGTACATACAAGGCATATATATGCTTGTTTGTTTGTATGTCTACGAAAGCAGTGCATATCGAACTGGTGACTGAACTTAGCTCTGACGCCTTTCTCGCAGCCTTAGATAGGTTCGTGTCGCGACGTGGTCTGTGTACTGCTATTCGAACTGACTGCGGGACTAATTTTGTAGGCGCCAATCGTCATCTAAAGGAGATAACCGACATATTGAAATCACAATACCCGGATATATCCGACGGTTTAGCGAGTCGTCAGATCAAATGGGAATTCAACCCGCCAAGTGCTCCGCATTTCGGTGGTATCTTCGAGAGTGGAATCAAATCCGTGAAATTCCACCTAAAACGTGTCATTGGTTTGCAAGCCTTGACTTTCGAGGAAATGTCTACGGTACTATCAAAGACTGAGGCTATACTGAATTCGCGTCCGTTATGTTCGCTATCGCCAGACCCCTCGGAATCAGATGTCATTACACCGGGTCACTTTCTAGTAGGCGGTCCTCTAACAGCATTACCGGAGATGCAAATCGATGACAACGTTTCTCCACGATCTCGCTGGCACATGCTCCAGAAAATGACACAGTCATTCTGGCGTGTTTGGCAGCGTGACTATCTTCATCCTCTTCAGCAAAAGAGTAAATGGTTTACAAGTAGGAACGATAGAGTAAAAATCAATGACTTAGTCATTTTGATTGAACCAAACTTACCAACGATGTGCTGGAAATTGGGTCAAATTGTACAGCTACATCCAGGCCGCGATAACGTGACTAGAGTTGTCACAGTTCGGACAGCCAATGGCCATACCTTTCGTCGGCCAGTAGTTAAGATTTGTCCTCTGCCTATATAATATGTTTTCTTTGCAACTCTGCTATTCAATTTCAGTTAGGATGTATTATGTAGGTAATCTAGAGTTAGGATTTAGTTTTAAATTTTAGCACACTTGGTTTGTCGTCCTTTGAAATTCCTTGTGAATTCCAAGTGGGGGATATGTCGGGACTTCCCGTAGTCCCTAATTTTTTCCCATCCAAAATATATTCCCGTCCTGAATATCACCGCGCTGCGACCAAGTGGCAGCGCCCTCTGTTGCGTCATAAGCGCACTAAAAACGTGTGCTAGTGAATACATTTTTACTTACTTAAAAAAGTGACTGTCAAAATCGGTACGAGCTCGAACGTTGCCGCGTAATCAACCCGCAAAACTGTTAATTGTGTTCTCTCGTATTATATTATTATAAAAGTGAAAAAATAAGCTCCGATAGGTGTAGTTCAGCAGGCAAGTGGCGGTTGTTCCTGTGCTGGAGTGAAGCGGATCCGAATGTGTCCAGGACATACATCCATCCAGTAGCGGTGAGTCCCACCTTTTCCTCTTCTCATTCCAACGGGAGCCCGTGAGTTTCCCCATTAAGGTTCTCAGGGTGTATTGCTGCTGTCTGCATAAGGAAGAGCCTTGCTCGGGGCCTAACCAATATATATAGTAAGGGAAAAAGGGGGACATAATTGACCAACCTTGATTTCTACTCCCATTGGGTTAGTATGTTTGTCATTAACTTAGTATCGGTTAAGCCAGGGATGGTGTGGGAAGGAGGAAGGAGTACATACATACATACGTTAGGCAGAGGTAAATTAAGACCCACATTTCACCAATCATTGTATTCAGTCCCACGTAAGAGGGTGTGAGCCTATTGCCGTATTCCGGGCACTATTGTTGACTTGAGCCATAAATTTGAGGCTGAGTCTGGGCTGTACATATCTGTCTGATGTTAAACAGCCGACCAACCACAGGAGGAAGGAGTTCCATTCGTAAATGAACAAGAAAGGAGCAAACGACACTTGTCTGAATAAAGTGAGACCCACTATTCCCTTGGAGCCCTCAAAGAGGGTAGTCACGTAGGGTACGTTAACTAATTAAATGCACATCCATATTTCTACTGCTACGATATCTTTTTTCTGCTATTATTTTATCGAAATAGAAATCGTAATCGAAATATAATTATTTAGACGTTAGTCGTCATAAACAAACAAGTATTTTATTTTGGCGGAAAATACCACTATTCGTATTAGGTATGACAACTCATCCGAAGTCAATTTCGAGTGCGGATGATTCGTGACCTAACAATTTAAAAAGGGTGGCATTTCATCCGATGATGAAATCTTTCGCGGATGAGATGTCACCTAAGTCGTGAGGTATGGTACCCAGTGTTTTCCACACGAAGTTGAACCGACTAAGACCCAAATTACCACCAGGACACCAGACACTAATTTCTGTAGGTGTTTTTTTTACCTTCTAACGGAAGGTTACTTCATAAGTAGAAATTATAAATTACTTCTTCTTTTCAAATCGATTAAGATAGGAAAAAGTGTATCGCTCAGGCTGGACTCGAACCCGCGATCTTTCTCTTGTTTAAAAATGATTGCAACATCATTAATTGTTTCCGATAGTTCGTACGAGTGTCGGTAGATGGCTCCCACCGTTGCCCCAAGACGGTTGTATAGGAGAATTAGGATAGCTTCAGGCGTAGCTCGGTGGCTCGGTGGTCAGAGCATTCCCCCTGTAAGGGAAAGATCGCGGGTTCGAGTCCCGCCTGAGCGATTCAATTTTTCCTATTTAATCGATTTGAAAAATAAGCATACTCATTGCTTCAAAATTTTATTCAATTTCTTCTTCTTGTCTGGTGTGCAGTATACGAAGTTTCTGCTCCTCATTAAGTCAGAATCCTAGACAACTGAAACCTGGGAGTTTTCCCTCAAGATATTTGTCATGACATGCAAAAGTAATTGCGGTAACTAGTAATATTTTATTGAAAGAAAAATCCATCTTAAAATTCAGCCAGAAAATATTCCAAGACAATTAAGGTAGCTGAAATATCTCCACATTTACTATAGTCTCTGATGAAAACAACAAAGGCGCACTTAATTTAGACGAACTCTCGCGGATTTACGACGACGTCGCTTAAGTGAAAAATTGCTTTCTTTTATGATATTTTCAGTCTTCACATTAACGCCGTTCAAACTGCCGGTTATTTTCCAGTACACATCACCCAGAGTTATAAGCTTGAATTCTTCTTTTACTACATGGGATATTGCTAGGGTTTTAAGTGTTCTTGTATTACAAAAAATATTTTTGTACTAGACTTAAAATATTTAGACATTCTACACAGTACTTTCTAGACACAAAGGAAGCTAAGTTTAGCTAGTTGCTGTTTTAACTTCTAGACTATGCATTAACTTTTTATATTTATTTATTTTTAAACATTTAATTTTTTTTAACGAAATGTGACACCATAGGTACTTGTTAATTAAATACAAATTTTCATAAAGTTAACCGTTTCACAGTCCATTTATCCTGCCAACTAAAAAAGGTGTTACTACCCGCATTAACGTATCTCCTATCTCATATGGAAGATCGTAGCGTCCGTTTTCTCGGACAAAATAAACCTAACCTACAATTTGACCTGTATTTATTTAATCCATGGGTATTGGTTTACAAACTAACATAGGCTACAAAGAGCCTCACGTACAAATCTTGGCCAAACAACTGACACAAACACTAAGTGTTAATTCCAGCTGAGGTAAACTTACTGTTGTCGCATTCAATTCAGTACACCGCTATTGTAAAGAGAATAGCTCAGTTCAAAGGGGTTCTACTAAACCATCTGGTCATCTATAATAATTCCGCTTCAGAGTGTAAATCTCAATTGTTCGCTCGACTTCATAAAGACACTGTAGATCTTCGGATCTGTGAAATGTAGACCGTTTGTATTCGTGAATTTTAATTATGTTAGGGTTTTATAATGTCGTTCTCACAGAGTAATAAATGTGAAAATATAATAATTGAGGGTGTTTTTAACGTCTGTAACGGAAATCCACTCAGATACCCCTCCGCTGCAACCAGCGGGTGTGGTTATCTCGGACTTGAACCGACTGAAACCGCTCGACCGTCATGGGCCATTAGTTGCCGGGGGTAGCCTCTGGCATATCCCTCGCGCAGAATGTCTGCGAATCCTTCGAGCTAGTAAGAAAACAAAATCTATCTGAAAAATTAAA
This sequence comes from Eilema caniola, assembly GCA_949126895.1. NCBI lineage: Eukaryota > Metazoa > Arthropoda > Insecta > Lepidoptera > Erebidae > Eilema > Eilema caniola. The sequence continues at coordinate 10,531,853 of OX421471.1, read as the reverse complement.
TAAATTTCACATATTAAATTTCATTTTTTGGCACGATTTATATAGTTTCACACCGATTTATCAAGTCAATGAAATGAAATTCATATATTACTGAAACTATCTTTCACTTTCAATCATTGTGATTATTGAATAATTATGTTTCGCACGTATGACAAACAACCATATTCTGATGAACAACATACATCTTGCTCTATGAATGCTTGTAATACTCTATATAATATATGATAGTGTATGTCCTCGGAGTCCACGTCCACATCATTTTAATGATAAATATTGTCTTTTATAAAAATAGGATTTCAGAAAATGTTTTTATTTTCAAATTTCCTCGCTTCAAAGTTTTTTCATCAGGAACCTTAATCTCGTTATCGAATTAAATATTTTTTGTAGCCAAATTGAACTTTTTCATAGAAAAGGTTATATTCGAGAATCTAATCAGGGCGATCGATGTTCGAAGTTTTAATTGTGGCTTAAAATATAGCTTGTTAGCAATTTTCCAAACGTTACGCAAATAATAACCGTATCTTAACTATACTAAAGTAATATAAAGAGGTTTAATCCATACTAATATTATACATTTTAGTTTATATATTAGGCTCAGCCCGCGTGGATGTCAGTTATCGCTAAGGGTTAAGTAAACGCTATATTTCTAAAATAATAGTAGCCTAAGTTACTCCTTATTACATCAGCTACCTGATAACAAAAGTCCCGTCAAAATCGGTCCAACCATTTCAGAGATTAGCCGAACAGACAGACAAGCTTACAAAAATTGTAAAAAAAAATTTTGGTGTGTGTGCCGTAGTATATTCGTATGCATGTAGTAAAAACGGTTATTTCAATATTAAAAACAGACAATACAATTTCATTTATATGTATAGATAGATGGGAAAGTGTGTGTGTGTCTGATTGTTCGTTTTTCACGCCTAGATTAGGCTTTAGGAAAGGACATAGGCTATGTTTGGTCGCGATAACCGACTCCACGCGGGCGCATCCGTAGGCAAAAGCTAATATTTTATATTTATTGATAAATGGCGTAACCGGATTTACAGTGAGGTTTGCCAAAGTTAGATCCTTATTATAGAACCAACGTTTTCGTGAAGTGGCAAAAGTCGGAACTAAGATTTTTTTTGTTGTCACTATCAAATCTATACTGTGTTATTATTGCAAATTGAGTACAATTTAGCACAATTTTACGTCTTTGAAGGGACGGTGGCGGCCTCCCTCAGCTTACATAATCTGGTTTGAATATATGAAAATTATTGACCTAGCGAGCGAAGCAAGCGAGCGTTTCCGTTTCAACAAGGTGGCAGATTCTGTTCTTGTCCGTATCTTGGCATTTGGCAGATTTTAACCGTATTCCGGTTTGTCAGTTCCGGTCTAGGTGGCTAATTTCTTAATAGATTTTTACCCGACCGCTAAGAAGGTTTATATTTTTCGCGCGTATCTTGTATGCATGTATGTTTGTAATATTGTTTATTACCTCATATCTTCTGAACCACCGTGCCGTATTTTTTTTATGACCTAGGAGGCAAACGAGCTGACGGATCGCCTGATGGTAAGCTATCACCGTCGCCCATAGACATCTCAAACGCCAGAAGGGTTCTGTTCAAAGGAATAGCGTAGGTGACAACACACAGCCTTGGGGGACACCAGCATTCACCGTCAACTACAAGTTCTTGCTCTTCTCTATTTAAAACTCAACTTTTGATAGGTTTTTTCTGATAGGAGGGAAAATGGGGGAGAAAAGGGGAAATGTTTGCTGTCGTATTATATGTGAACGGATATTGATGATTGTTGGCTGGAACATCAAGGACAAGATTCCTCACAGGTTGTTGTGAAAGGAAAATTGTGTCTCATAAAAGGGGGAAGTTTGATGTACCGTTTTTAAAGAATAGTTCATTGTTATTTTTTGGTGAAACATCGACAGTTTAAAATAAGAAAAGACTTATCGTTTCTTTTTACGATACCAGATTTGATTAAAGGTACTAGACAGATGTGGCAAAGGGTGCTCGCGAGGACTACTGTTCACAGAACTGCTAGTAAAAATATATTACCTACAAAATAACACAAGGAAAAAGAAAAAAAAGGGAAATATTAACAATAGTTGTTTTATATACAACATTAACACGTCTAATTTAGAACGCCTGACTGTGCACTTTTAGCAAATATTCACAAACAGCAAACTGTAATTTTCTATAACGCCTGGCATTAAACAAATGGCATGCAGTGAAACTGACTTGGCACTCACATCAGGCGATAGTGATATATACAGAAAAAGAAAAAAAGATAGTCTTATTAATTCTTACGGTCGGTCGACTTTATTTGGTCGTATTTGGTCGTAGTAGTACACCCGTACTACTATGAGGAGTACAGGGGTACAGGGGTAGCGAGCGGCAGGGTCAGGGTCGAAACTCAGTTAGTTTGCGTTCTCTAATCTGAAAAGGGTGTATTGCCCCCAAAAACTTTTTTAACCGACTTCAAAAAGGAGGAAGGTTTTTAATTCTTTGGAATCCTTTTTTTTTACAAACTTTTTATAAAATTGCAATGTATTTCATGAATGTATATGTCGCCGCCAACTATCTTAATTAGCCGTCCAATTAACTGCGTAGGCCGTTAACTAAACGTGGCCATTCAATTAACGGCCTAAATGGTATTCAGCCATTTTGTTTATTACAATAACCTGACTGGCTAATGCTTAGGCCAATCGTAAGATGGGGCACTACCTCGAAATAAGATAAAAAATTACATACATATATACATCTACTTACATCTGTAAATCCCCGAGGGCGTAGACAGAGGTGTATTCACAGAAAATTGGTTATAGGTTTATTGTGGTAGCTGCCCAATTCAAAATGGTTAGGTTTGGTAAGAAGTCTTAATAAGCCTTCGTGGGTTTTTTTATCATAACCATGCAGAAATTCATTTTTCTAACTCTTTAATTAAATGGCTAGGCAAGTAGTTAAACGTCATTGATACAAGCTATTTGCCTAGCCGTTTAATTAAATGGCTGAACATCATTCAGGTCGTTAATTGAACGGCGCCATTCAGTAAAGAGCCTAGGCAATTTATTGCATGGCTGATTAAGCTAGTTGGCGACAACATTTTTATGTAATTATGTTAGTTCGGGTCAAAATTTGCAATTGGTTTTTGAAGCAGATATCGGCAACCGATTTTGATGAAATTTTACAAACTCTTTCCATTTAGATGACAATGCATAAATAGGGTACCACGCAGCTGTTCTGATGATGGATTAGAAGAGAAGAGAGTACTCCAAAATTAAAGTACCTTTTGCCGTGACAACCATGACCCTTAGCTGAGTTTTCTGTGCGCAAACACTTCAAACTACTGATAGACTTATAGATGGTAAAAGTGTAAAATGGTAAAAGTGTAAACAAAATTGCGCTAAACCCAAATGAATTAACTTGAATCATATTACCATTCAAATAACTTTTGAGTTGAAAATTAAAACAAACTAGAGGTCAACGCAAGAAGTCTTTATTTAAAAAATATTTTCGCATATAATTAAAAGTATCTACCTTCTAGATAAAGATTTTAGTAGAGAAAAGTTCTGATGAGTATAAGGAAATTGTTGTCTGCCTAATCTATAGACCATCATACTACTACTACTTGTAGCTTTACTTTACGTACGTAACTGTAGATAAATATCTTTAAAATATGAATTCTTCGAAACAAGAATAGACTTCATAAATAGTTTCGATATTCTCACCTCCCTTAAGCCTAATGGAACTCCAAACATAAAATACTTATGTGCTGAATTTACGACTGCCTGTGATGGTTTCATTTTTATATTTCATTCTGCGCTCCATAGGGCACGTTAATTGAACCTTAACGGTCCAAGAAATGGGGCAATTATTGACTTTCAGTACAGGGTTGTAAATCGTACGGGTTCAAACCGAAACCCCGAAGTTAAGGGACCGTGTGATGTGAGGGCTATTTGTCTTTATCTTAACATAAAGGATACTATACATTGTTACAAGGGATGATGAATGACTTCATATCTCCACGGTTGCAATAATGTTATCCGTTGATGAGACGGAGTAAGTATGTTCTTTATAGCCAAATTTCAAAGCCTTTTGTGTTGCGTTAAATTGGATTGAATTTATTGCTACCTCGTAAAAATATGTGAATAATGGTTGAAAATTATCGAGTCTAAATATTATGAACAATCAACTTAGTTGGAGAGATACTGAATATATTTCTTTCTTGCTAGATAGAGCGACACGACCCAGTTAAAAGTAGGTATGTCAGCACATTATTTTTGACTATAAATAAATATGGTTTCTGAACATTAGTGTTAATCTGAAGTACTTAGTTATATAGGTATTTAAATGGAAGTATTTTTCCGAAGCAATTATGTACCACTAGACGTTTGGTTCTTTTCATAGACCAATCGAACTTAACCTTCGAATGGATAGAGGGGTGACCCATCACCCACGCGTCTAAAAAAGCAGCGATAACTTTTATATGTTAAAAAAAAATTACAAAATTGACCGTGGATGTGCATTATTGTATTCTCATGTGCAAACGTTATTTGTAGCATAAAAAACTTTTTTGATTTGATTTTGGTAACCTTCCTGGGGTGACCAACCGCCTTTAATGTATGTTTTTTTATCAACCAGCTAATTGAAATTATACTTCTAAAGAGAGTGTTTTGTAACAAATTGAGAAAAATGTATCTGTGCATTCATAGTGAAATGAAGTTATTGAATATAGCGACACCAATGATGATGACGACGTATTGTTAGTTCAATATCGAAGTAATGTTTTACTAGTGAAGAATTACATGATTGGCCATCTGTTCCGCCAATTTCAAGCTAAAAACTACAAAGAAATATTATGACCACGCCTGCTAGTTTAAGGTAAGCACAGAATATTGTGACTGAAAAATACTCAAAATACACGGGATGTTCTAAACATGAACCAGGAACCTTCTGAAAGTGTGCTACCGTTGAAACTATAAATACAAGCAAGGTGATCAAATGTGTCCAAGGATAAAATGCAAATAAGTTTAATTGTCTGTGTTTTATCTTATTGGCCTATGTGTCTCGATTACGTATTTTTTTTATTTTAACTGCTATAAATATAAAATATACATAGATGTATGTGTATAAAATAATAACAACGAGTTTTCATACTCTGATTTAGAACTATAATACTTATTTATGCACGTGTTATGTCTTATCTTCACAAATAACTTGTGGGGTGAAGGGTAACCCCCCTATCCTTCCGTGTATGTAAATAAAGCCTATCCTTGCGAAGGTTAAGTATCTCTGAAGCAATGTTTTTCTTACGTTTGTCGAATAAACCTATGGTTCAATATTTAAACAATAACAATAATTATCTTTACTCATCTATTTCTTCGACCACGTATCTGATACGATTGATTGCCAATGTAAAATACCTACATGGTCCATTTGCTAAACTAGTCTAGATTTTTTTAAACTTGACTTTTTGTAAGTGCCGTTTTAATAGTCTATACAGAATAAATGATTTTTTACTTTTGACTTTGACTTTGCACTGTTTAAGCTTTGAAGGCACTACCTACCGTTAACCATACGAGGAATTTGAAATTTTACCTGACCAATTACGATCGCACAAAATTGGACTTCATTCATTCATAAGAGAGTATAAGTGGTCTAGACTACTATAAAAATGAACAAAATTTAGAGTAAAAAGTATTTTTTAAATGCGTTGTTCTTTTAAATGATAACCAACTCGATTCAGTGAAAGAATTTCATTACGATAATTAGCGGTCTTGATTGCTTACTATCTTGCCTTAGCTATCATCGTTGGTAATAGGAGATGACAATAATATCTACTAAAGAAAATAATCTATTTAACTCATTTTTTATAAAAGTTTAACCGCTTTAGTTATTTCAAATTAAGTTATTTTTAAGAACACTGACAGAAATGCAATTTTTTATGTTTATAAGTATTTTTTTAATTTATAAACATCAGTATTTGTGTGTATCATTGAACAGAAACTGCGTGACTTTAATTCTAATTAGCTATTAACATACATAGGTACTTAATTAAGTTTTGCTCGATTAACATATATATCTTGTACCTAAATGGCGAGACATAGAAGGCCCTGGCGCGTTCGGATTGTTTTAAATTTTATTCTATACTTAGTAAATTCGAGCTCGTCTACCGCCGATAGATAATAATAATAATAATATATAATAATAATATCCTCAAAATATATCCTAGAAACGTGTTCTTCACTTCTGCATATGTATAGAGCACATTTTGAGCTCATCTAAGGTCCAAGATTTGTGATATTATTATCCACATTCTATAGAATCTAGAAAATGCATACAAAAACATTTTTTAAACAAATATCTTAATTTTATTTTTACTTTTTGGTCTTAAAATCTTTAGTTTCACACTAACATTTATATTTTGGAATTGGTCCAAAATAGTCGGTTGAGTTTTATAAACAGCAATTACTGATTGCAGTAATTGCTGTTTATAAAACCCAACAGACAATAAAAATATAAATAGAATAAACATAAAATCGAAGTAAGGGAGAAGTTCACCGATTGCAAATTCATAACGTGGAATCAAAATATAGTTACAATGTATAATTCATTTTTTTATCATATTATCTTACCCAGTCAAGTAGACCAAGAATACATCAGATACGTGACTTTCCTCCTATTAAAAATTAAAATAGGTATACTACTGTTTAGCAATTAAGAGTGGATTGCGTTAATATTAAAGATGTAAAGTAAACATGTAAACCTAATCATAAATGAATTGGATACAAAACTCGAGTATCTGTGCCCAGTCCAGGGACTCCATTAGGTACTGAAAAAGTGGATAAGCTGACTGACAGTGACGAACGGCTTATCTTCAGTTACCTACCTTTGTTGAATTATTACTGTACCTCTGAAATCAACTATTACGTAAAAGGGTTCTCGAACGCGAATTTGCAAGTCCGCTTGTAAATTTTCTTTTGATATTGTCTCTGATCAAATATTGATTATTAAAATCTCAATAGTCTTATAAACAACTATTGAAAGTAAACTGTTGAACGCTAAAATGTTATGTTTTTGTGACTTCACTCAGTGAGAGCAAGTCAGGATTGGGGGATTTACGACACTTTAAGCCGCTTACATGTGGGTTTGTCGCAAGAAATCCGTGCTCTCGGAAAATTGACTATTTTTATACGTATATATAAGGCTTAATTTTTTGTCAAAGGATATTATTATATAAAAATGTACAAAAATTATTTTCAAAGAAAAAGGCCCTTGTTTTTTCCAATTAGGTTATCAAATATTATAAAAAAATCCTGATGTATTTAATATGTATCTTATATTCTGTGAGTGGCGTAGGCACAATCATCCATTTACATTTCTAACATTTTCTCGATGGATACCTACGACGCTGGGAGCATTATGAGATATAAGATTGAGTGGGAAAGATGTGAGCAGACACAAAGATATGTATATAGATAGGATTGGCTGTGATGAATACGTGGTTGTACCATGAGCCAATCCATCAACGTACATTGTCATGGAAAGGATAGAAAAGTAATGAAATGCAGCTAGTTTATTTAATGTCCGTGAATCAGAAAGTTTACCGACTTGTTAGCGTCTCAGCTCTAAATATCTTGGAGGGATTTCAGAAATACCCAAAATCTTCGAAGTCCTTCGTTAAAGTATATGGAAAAAGCAAATTTGATTATTGGTAAAATGACAAAAAGAATCTGCTATAAAAATGAAAATAAAATTATCATGTTAGACGTCATAAAAGCCTTCAGAAGGTACAATGACTGTTAAGTATTTCGTATGTTAGAAATCGTTATTTTAGCAGATATAGCTGATTAAGTTTGGCTTCGACCTTTGTTATACAAAATGCATAAAGAGTTAGTAAACAAAAAAATAAAATTTTGCAAAAAAATGATTCCACCAATGCACAGTTAGCGTCAGAAATATCTTTACTACAAAGTCAAAATCAAAATGTTTTATTGATTGATTACTGTCCGAACTCAAGGTGTGTTCCAGATATCAGAATTATTAGTTATAGCAAGGGAAGAAAATAAAGGCATGAAGATCATTTTGAGTTCTTTTTTCATCAACATCGATTTGATGCCGACTGTACAGCCAAAACTAATTTTTAATTTCTTAAAATTATAGATCTAATTTTTTATACAATAATATGATATTATTAGTAATTCTGAAACAATTCTGACTTATACATTTTATTTGTTGGTGAACTTATTCCTCATTCCACACAAAAAAAATTCACCAAAGAAACTTGGTAGGTATATTTTTTGAATAAAGAAATAAAAAAACACAAACAGTGCAAGTGAAGCCCGGTAGCAGAAAGGAACAAAAGGCTACCGACTGCTCTTTATTGTTTGCCTCACAATATAAAACCTCCTTTCACGTCAAACAACTTGAACGTAAAAATAAACCAGTAAAAACAAATTATTTTATTTCCATTTCACCTTGAAATAACGCCGTGGTGATGACAACTCCATAAGCCAAAGGTAAATAAATGATTTACTAGTTTTGTGTTGACTTTGGTTGACATATAATTCTTTATCTCGTTTCCACTAACATTCGTTTCTTTGAGTAATGTTAGATGGGTCAATAATTATAACATAGCGTATTCGCCTCCCACGGTAGTCAGGTGTTCGGTTTAAATGTATAGTAGAGTCAACTATAAGATTAACTTTAATAATAAAAAAATACTGTATGAATTAGACCAGAAACATAGAAAACCTATATCAACAGTACAAGATTGTTCGACCGTTACCATTCAATATTCGTCGACTTATATATTATATTATATTTGTTAATAAGTATTATATATATTTGTTTAGAAACAAGTCACTATTACGTGTAGGCATAATGTATTTCTAGGGCAGAAGAATAAAATCAGACTATTAATTTAGATTAACCTTTTTTTCTCTCTCTAGTCAATAAAAATACAGAAAAAAAACAGGGTTGTAGTTCTATCCAAAGATAAACGTTTTCTTTTATCTATTCAACTTCTATGGTGGTTGAACTAGAGGAGTAAAATAAAATTCCCTTACGACATAGGGGTCTAATGAATTTGGCTTGACGTCGTGCAGGGTGACATGCGTGCAAATGGTCACGCTACCATGGACGCCAAAGATCGTGCGAAGTGGAGGAGGAAGAGTCGGAAGGCGGACCCTGAGCTCCGAGGGCATCTTGGCCTCGGATGCAATCAGGATAACGTCTAAATGTCGATAGTGATGATAGGGTTTAATGACTGTAAAGATATATAGACGTCTATTTACAGGGACATTTAGGACGAGACCTAATTAAACACCAGTTTAATACTTATCGCGTTATACTCTGTACAACGCAAAAAAAATGATGAACCTAAACTATTTTCCCGTTCTTTAAACTACATCTCTTTTAGTAACATCTGTTTGCCAAACGGCGAAATTATGGCGTAGTTGATATTGCTTGAATATAAATTCGTTTAAACGCTAAGCCGGCCCTGTTGTGGCGCGACGGGCTATTAAGTCTAGTGGAACATCTTCATCACAGGTCGGTCTCTAATAATTTACGCTGAGATATCACAACTCTTCTCTAAAATATTTGCTTGATTTAAATTCAAGTGCTTCCTAAACCAGGGCGAGGACGCGACGGACAAATTAATAAACAAATTTTATTTAATGAAATTTTAAAGCATTCATTATGCTAACTATTCAAATCGATTAATGTAGGAAATAATTGAATCGGTTTGGACACCATTTGAACCAACGATCTCTCCCTTATAGGGCGATTGTTCTGACCAACCCACCGAACCATGCCCGAATCCATCCAAATTTGCCTATATTTTCGTCTTAGGGCGACGGTGGGAACAGCCGAACCTGTAAACACTGAGAGTTTCTATGCCGTCAGCGTAGAAGACAAAGCAGGCATAGCCTTTTGTCTTCCCACTGACAGCATAAAAACTCTCCAGTGAGCTCTGGCTACCCTACTCAATGCTGGGAACACAACACGAGGTTATTATGGCCGCGGTATTCTGTAGGCCGGAGGTACTTTCCCAGTCGGACTGCTCAATTGGACGGAAATACCTAATAAGCTTCCCTAAATTTAAAAGTCCAATTTACGTAGTAAATAAGAATGCAAGAAACAGTACTTTGAAATTTACCACTAATCTTACTTAATGTATCATGTTCCCACCATGAATAGTGACCGTTGTTCAAATGCATATGCCAAATGCAATAAAATAGCCAATTCATCTATCGTGACGTCACTAAATTGTCAGATTATTAGAAACAAATTACTACTATGACCTTAATTAATTGTTACTATGTACTTACTTACTTTAATGCGACTGGGATTACACGACTGTTTAAAGTAATTCAACAGCGTCAGCTCATGTAATTCCTAATTAAAATGCTTGCCCCCGAGTGAATCGCCTGTGCAAATTTTGGAAGCCAAAGCGTTTACTAATAAGGGAGCGTATTACATTCGTCTCATAAAACCAACTATATCTAGGTAGCGTGGCACGTACGAAAGTATAAGATTAGCCTCTTTTCGTACCTTGTTATAAAAGCAGTGCGCTTCTTGACTGATATCAGTCAGAGCATCTATAGACGCTTTTGAGCGTTTTATTTTTCGGTGCGGTACTGATAATATCACAAACTTCCTTGGAGCCAAGCGTCTTTTCAACGATCTTTATAACTTCTTAGTGGCCACGAAAACTTTGAGAATTTCAGTTATCTAGAATAGCTTTGCACACTATTCCTTCTTGCGAATCACGTTTCTTTGACTTGTGGGAAGCCAACATTCTATTCATGTAAAAAAGCATTTGTGCAAATGTGTCTTTATTATTTCTATTACCTTAGTAAAGAATTATTCCGTTAGAATTAGTTTAAATTAGTCAATTCGTATAAAATATATTTTATATTTTTTATAGATAGGTACTACTTGATTTAGATCGCGTTATTTTGTTGTGTTTTCGTGTCATTTAAAATAATATTTGTGTAAATAAGAATTTTATATATGGTGCTCGAGAATACTATAGTTTTATCACATACAGACATCGCACTCTAAGGAAATATAGCAACAACCCGATTGTTTGTCAAGTAATACGTTATACGAGATCCCAAATACTACACTGCACTAAAATATTAATTTTAGTTCATATATAAAGAACATCATTGTCATGAAAAAAATCTACCATTTTAGCACAGTATAGGAGTCAAGTCAATTGTTTTTTGAAAGCCCTCCTAATTTTAAATTATTTATACTATTATCTCCCTTAAAATATTCACCGCCATTAATTTCTAATCCAAAAAAAAATATTCTTGTCTGTGTTTTAGGATGAGATTAAGATCACAAAGATAATTTATAAAGTTTCTAATTCAATATAGACTTCACAAACATTCTTGTTATTTTGAAGTCGGGTGCTTTTAAAGCGGCAAGGCTGATTAGATGGACTTTGTTCAAAAAGTTTTTCTGCATTTACTTTATGAAAACTATCGAATAGTAACAACTTTAATTAAACCACTCTCTTTATGCTCCTCGTGAAATTGTGAAACATTGTGAAAATGCACAACAATACAATTTTTGGTGCAACTCAAATTTGGGCAGACGGAGTACTTCATAGTTGAGTACGAAAACTACAGCTAATAAGATTCAGAGCCTTAAAGATGCTAATAAACTACGTAACGATGAATAGGATGAATGTGCAGCATCGCATCCAACAAAATCTTTAGCGAACGAGGTTCCTTGTTTGCAAGTTAATCCAAAGGACATAGTGGTTATATAGTATGTTGGGGACAGTTGTAGCGTTGAAGCGATCTGAATAGCAACTATTGAATAGGGCATTACCTAATAATAGAAACAATCAGCGAGGTAATATTCAATATGACAATAATTATTGGAGAGGAAATTAACATGCAATATCGAAGTTCAGCCGTTTTACAGGTACACTAGAGAGCCAAGCCCTACTGGGTTGGGAAAAGCTCGAAGGATGGTGATTTATATGTTACTAGCTTTTGTCCGCGGCTCCGCCCGCGTGGATGTCGGTTATCGCAACTAAACATAGCGTATGTCCTTTCTCAAGGTTTAATATACCTCTATACCAAATTTCACCAAAATGGTGCAGTGGTTTAGGCGTGAAAGACGGACAGACAGACACACGCACACACTTTCAAAATTTATAATATTAGTATGAATTTAATTCAATTAACATAATTTTAAACATTATAAAACATTAGGTAACGTGATTTTTTTACTTGCGGCAAGTCCCCAAGGAGGTTATGTCGGACTCGGACTGAATATTTTGAAATAGTTACTATTGAATTTAAATAGAAAAATACTAAATATAATATATTGGGTAGTCATAATTTAGTATCTATTTGTTCCCTGGAAGAAAGAAATTGCAGATCGTGATAAGACCACCCATTGTACAACATACTACTAAATTGTGTGTATGCTATATTTGATGTGCAATAAAAAGTATCTCTCTATCTACCTATCTATCATCTGTCATATTTTTAAAAAGTTCTTGAAAAATGAAAAAGGAATAAAGTGTACATCGAGTAATGAGTAATGTAGGAGGTGGGACAGGTCGGTATTTCTGTCCAATTGAGCAGTCCGACTGGGGAAGTACCTCCCCGTGTATAATAACCTTGTGTTGTGTTCCCGCTAGTAGGGTAGTCAGAGCTTACTGGACAGTTTTTATGCTGTCAGTGGGAAGACCTAAAGCTCGTCCTGCTTTATTTTCTACACTGACGGCACAGAAACTCTCTGTTCTAACAGGGTCCATACTATCATAATCACTTTCCATCAGGTGGGCCATGTGCTTGTCTGCCACCTAAGTGTTATAAAAAAGTGAATTTGGTTTTCGAGGCGAAACGCGTAACACCAATGTTGAAGAAGCCGTCATTCCTTACTTAGTGACCTGTTTTGCAACAGGGAACAAAATCTCTATAGTGAAACAGAATCATGTTCAAAACATCCCTATTGTAAAACAAAAAATCGTTATTAATCTGACAACCCTCGGACGGTGGCAACATATTCAAGCGAAATTGCATTGTAGCCACATAAGGGACGTGACCAAAATTTATGTACGAGCAACGGATGTTGGCCACATTTTCGTTGTCAGTGGCCAAACTACTGGACTCTGCTGGATAAGTGGATTAGTCAGCCGACGTTGATGAACATTCAATGCTAGCTACATACCTCTGTTCTATTAGTCTGGTGTAGAAATCAGCTATTATTGCTCTGGTGGTTGACCATGAATTTACAACTTTGATTGTAAATACTCGTATTCTTTTTAATTGTATAAGACATTATATTTATCGACTTCCTCTCATGAAACTTTTGATTTTTTACAGGACTACAAACTGTAGTCTGTATCTCAATATTTGTCGAACTTATTGATATGGATAACAAGTAGCTCGCTGTGTTATGCCAAACTCTATCAATCGATACCGAAATTCGGCCACATTTGTTCTGCCGTATAGTGGGATTGAGTAACGAACATTAAAACAATTTCACAAACTTTCATAGTTGAGATATTAATAGGATCCCTTTATCACCTACCTTGACTTCTGTAGAAATTTAAAACAAAAAAAATCAATTCTTACAGAGCTAGGCATGGACGATCCAATTTTTTCTGCTCTGTGTTGACGATTATATTATTGTTTTAAACAGTTTATGTAACGTAGGTGAGTTTTCTGCAAAAAGCCCATGAAAAAGAACTATGTAGTTTGTTTGTATACGTTTCAGGGGAAAATTATTATTTACAAGGGACGTTATAATCAAAATTCACAAAATACAAAATATTTGGCCAACGTGAACGAACCTTATTTATTTAGGTTTGATTTCCGAGAAATAAAACTGATAGCAACCTTTCTTTAAAAACCATCTAGTGCAGCTCTGTAAGATGTTTACATAAATTTAAGTCGTTTCAAATATTTTCAACCTCGAGAGAGAGTTTTTTTTGAGTATTATTGGAAAAATAGTAATAATAAGTCTAAACCCACTTCATTCTTAAAAATCACGAAGAGCGCCCACTTTGCATTGAGAATAAACAAAACCAAAGTAAAAGTGTTTGGCAAAGAAAACGGTAGTTGATTTTAGACTGAGACTACTGAATCGGCAAATTTTGATTGTATTCTACAGAATATCTGTAGTCTGTCTATCTGTTCAAAAATGGTTGCTCGCAGGGATTTTCGAGACGCTTTGGCTTTCTACTAACGGGGTCTATTATAAATTCAAATGCGCTGTAATGAGCTCCTTTTCTTTCCTCTAATATTGCCATTTAGTGGTGGCATTCAGATGCTAAGCAAGCCAGCTTTAAACAGTTTATTTAAATAATAATGCTGGAGGAATCCTTTGAAAATCAAACCTATCCATCCTTTTAATGTTAGGGGATATGTATTATTTTGTTTTAATTGTACGTTGCTGCTAACTATAAGAGTAAAGTTATAGTGAATTTGCACTCGAGAAATCTAATGATGACATTGTAATTGAGTGTTCGTTCAAGTTAAATGTTACATTCTTTAAAGAATACTGGATAGATTCGATTAGATTCTAGTTAACCTATCCAGCTAGGGTGTTTCACAGGTATGGCATGGTTATAATATTATTGACGGAGTGAGCGAAGCCGTTTCGACAAGCTGGCAGATTTTTCTTTTGTCCGTATCTATGTCGGTTTGTCAGTTCCGGTCTAGAGGGCACATTTCTTTACAGATTTTCATCAAACTTGGCACACATGTTCTTTGATTTAGAACTTTTGTCGAGAGTTTTTTTGATAGGAGGGAAAATGAGGGAGAAAAAAAGAGGAATAGTTTGCTGTCGCGTCATTTATGAACAGATCTTGATGATTTTTGGCTGAAACATAAAGGAATCAAGTATTCGCACAGGATGTGTTTTAGAACCAATCATCATTATTTTTGTTGCAACATCCAGGACTGTTTAAAATAAGAAGATTTGTATCGTTAGTTTTTTAAGTTTTATAAGGTTACGAAAAAATGAATAAAGATTGCTCGTGAGGCGTACTGTTCACGTAACTACTAGTGATATATCAAGTAACTGTGCGAAACCAAAAAAAGTGTTTTTAATGGATTCTACTACGATTTAACAGGTGTTACTTGACGTTGTACTACTAGTTATACTATAATGTTATGTTCCATGCTTTTATCCTATCTCAGGACAGCATCCTGGTAAGACAGAAGAAGTAAGACTGTTGAAAAATCTGTAGCTACACGCGCCCAATGAACGTAATGACCGCACATAAACACATGTACAAACGTTGCTTTGCTCAGTCGCAGCTATCAAGTAGCGACAAAACATGATTCAGTATGATGCAATCAAAAAGATTTTATTCATCATTTTTACTTTTTGAAGTCTATTTAACATTTGAAATCAAACAACATTTCATTTTAAAATATTGTATGCATAGCCTAGCTGGCTTTCAACTTAGACTAATACAATTATGTAAATGGCACAGATGTGCCAGCGTGGAAGTAGAGTTCACTAGAAAAGTGCAAAGTGACTCTGATTACATATAACATTCTACGGCAATTTCACAGCTGCATAAACCCCTGAATAACGAGAATGATTAAAATATAAAAGTTTAACGATTACTTTTTGTTTCTTTTAGTAATCGCTTATTGCAATTGTAAGGTCAAATTATAATGGTGAAACGATTGAAGTACGTACTGATAGAAAATCCGTTTAATGTACAAGATTTATTGCACTTCATAGAAATTTTGCAAACGAGTAGCATAACTCAATCTCATCAGCTGTCTAGAAATTTTACTATTACTTAATGCGATTATTAAAATAACAATGCATTTAGGGTAAGTGTTCATATTTTCCATTTTATTACACGCAGTTGGGTTTCAAAAATACGCGCGAGCCATAATTTTGTGGAAAATAAAAGCATTATAACATAGCGACAACAATAAGCCGACGTGGCGCGAATATTTATTAAGTGGGGGTTTAATTGTAAGGTTATCTTCATGATGTATACGCTGCAGAGAAATGTTGAAATGTTTATACATTTACATATCTTTATTTTCTGAAAAATAATGCTTATGATGGAAAGTTCAAGTAAGTTTGTCACTTAGATCAGTCTGTCTGTTTACTTTTCACACCTAATCCACTAAACCTAGCAATTGTATGAACGACAATTTACCATAGAAATTCATAGGTATATGGATCTAAAAGATGATATATATGAATAAAATATAATTTGAAGTTGAATTCAAAAAATAATTTTAAGTTCTTAAGTACTTCGAAAGTGATGGCCAAGATTACCCTTACTTATATTTCATCCTTCCTATCTAGATAGCGTTGATGAAAATTTTGTAAATCTTAAAATAACGTCCAAACTTCTAGCAACATGAAATAAATATAACTTTATTTCTTGAAATCAGCGGTTTCTAATGGCGGTTAATAGTGAAATGTATTTGTATTTGTAGTAGTAAAGTATAAAAATTTACAGACTTACATTAATACTCGTAGTATGCAGGACTGTACATTTTCGGGAGGGCAAACGGTTTCAAACAGAATATAGTACTAATAGAAATGGCTCAAGCTTTGGGAATTCACGAAATGTTTACTCATTAAGAAAAGTAAGAGATCTACAAGCTTATTCCGAGTAATGGCCGACAGCAGCCGCCTCTTCTGATTGCTCGTTAATTTTTTCCAACTTTATTTCTTTTAGTTTTCTGCTTTTCCTTGTGATTTTCTGCGTAATTATAAATTAAATCATTTCAAAACAGTGCCATGATTATAATTTAAGGAGTAACTAAATAAATATTCTATCAGGCTAAGGCCCGCTTTGCCAGAATGCGAAGCGAAGCATGGTGGTCGCTTCGTAAAAAATGTCGAAGTTCAGACCTCTACATACACAACTCATTGGCGATGAAGTTCTGTAATTGGCGATGTCGACCAGTTGTCGAACTTTTTCAGGGCTCCAACTATCCGTAACGACTGCTATATACGTTCGCATGGTAACCGGGACTTGACATTCTATCACACGAAAGTACTTTGGTTCCTTTCAGCTTTTTCATACGTCACAGTCAATGTGTTGCAAACACTATAAACTGATTTTTTATTGCTTATTGCCAGAATTCAAATAGGTCAAGTGCTTGCTTTATAAACTCTGATTTACTAGCAAATGTCAAAGCATTAATTTTAGTAAATGGCGTAAATGACAGTAATTATTTTTATTTGGCGACCTCCGCGGTGCAGAGGTATAGTCTTCGACTGCGGCGTAGGAGGCGTGTTCGATTCTCGCTCAGTAAAAAAACATATTTTTTGCAATTTTGCATTGATCTGGGTGTTTCACGTATTATAATATTGTATGTGTGAAACTATTAAAAATAGATTACTACTAGGGTTTACTAAAATTGAGTAAGTTAATTTAAGTTAATTTATATTAGGTATTCAAAGTTATTAATTCTCTGCCTCGGTTAACTGAACTGAAAAAAAAAACTAAATATTTAAAAAAGTATAATTACCGTGATACAATATAAGACTGAGCACTCAGGGCATGGAGTAAATTTCTCCAGCCAATCAGAAAGTTAGGTTAATTTCATTTTTGAAATCGCCGCGCGGTCCCCGGCAGAGTAGAATTTGGGCTACATCTCTTCCCATGTACGACACAAGGCGACCAAGGGATAGGGCTGATAAACTTTAACATCAGACAGGTATGTACAGCCTAGACTCAGCCTCAGATGCATGGCTCGAGTTAACAATGGTGCCCGGAATACGGCAATAGGCTCACCCCCCATTAAGTGGGACCGAATACAGATTGGTGAGCGTGATTATATGTAGATATGTATGTATGTTGAAATTTAGAAAATGAGAGTTGAAGTTGTAGTTAAATAGGAACGTAGGAACAAATTGCAGTGGTGAAGAAAAGCAGTTAGCTTCCTCCACCGCTGGTCTGGAGTACATGCCGCGTGCGCTTAATCTGCTGCGTGGCCCGTTCTGCGATACCCAAACTGCCCGAGCCTCAGGTATGAATTTGCAGGCTGCGAAACCGGCTGGGGCCAATAGAAAGCGATTTGCAAATGAGCCTGCGATAGAATTTATAGGCTCCCATAAGCATCTTCACAGTGGGGAGCCGTACATGACATATCTTCCGCTCTCGGTAATATCTGATACACCGAAAGTGCCTCTCTGTGGCTGTGATTTTACATAATCAATAATAGAATTCGCCATTACTGTAGTGTTGTCAGGTTGGTAGACCGTACACGTCCAGAGATAACAAAACATTTAATATAGAACGGTGGACTAAAAATGTAGCTAAGATAAAATTTCAATCTATAGGTATTAACTAGATACTCAACTTAATGTGCAAATAATAATTAAATTTGCATTCTTACATATGTTAAGAAAAATGTGACTATGTACTTATGTTTATCCGCATTCTGGATTCGAGAACATGGGCTAGTTAACTATATGATAAGGCACTTTGGGTCTAGATGGTACTGCATAGAATGTTCTAGAAAATGTGTGTTTTCACCAAAAAAAAAATCTAACTGTTTATCCGCATTTTACAATCAACAAACACATGCTCATTAAGCTATGCTTACTTCTCTACATAGCGTTGTGTAGAAAATCCTGTCTTGCAGTACAAATTTAAATATTTTATTTATTTATTGTGTTAACTTAGAAGCTTCACTGTTTTATCGCTCCCAAGGACTGTTAACATAAGTACTGGATATCAATTTTAACCTGATAACTCAACGTCTTCCCGAGGAAAAGTCCGTCTATTTTTCAAGACCCTTTTCCTCAGAGAGTCGAACAACAAAGTGATCCCATAAGGGGTCATTTTTTCCTTTTGAGAACCCTAAAAAGAAACATTAACCTAGTAATGGGCTCTACTTGTCAGACACTAAAAAGATACAATACCTGTCATTACTTTTGTTCCAAAGACACACAGTACCACTCGGCATCTGTGTAATTTAATTCTTGAATGATAACTCATGAATACTTTTGCACATAATTATCTAATACGTCTACTTGATCAACGAATCGAATCACACAAATTCTTGAATGATAACTCATGAATACTTTTGTACATAATTATCTACTACGTCTACTTGAGCAACGAATCGAAATGACACAACATTCTTATAATAAAGTCATTTATTTTTATTGGTTTCTATTAAGGTTGGTTTTTTTTTTACGTGCGGGAAATCCTCACGGATACCCCCCCTTCGGAGCCGAAGGGGGAGGTTATGTCGGACTCGAACCGACTAAACCGCACGCCGTCTGTGGGTCGATGTGCTACGCCGGAGGTGAGGTTGTCTTTTGACATATCCCTCGCACCCCGGCTGACCCAGGGCCATCCCTGTCGGTCTGACCCTTCTCGGGGACCACGCGGTCTCCAACTCGCCCCCGGTATTAAGTTGGAGTCCTACGATGCGCGCCGCCGCCGTGGCCTGCTTCTGCTAGGGTGACGAGCGGCTCCACTCGTCACCCTCAGGCCCGCGCTCATGGGGGGCGGAGGTCGGTTTGCGCCCTCCGACGCCCGAGCCGCCTTCGACCGCGGCCAGCGATGTCGGCGAGTCTTTCTCACTCGCTGCGCCGCGCCCGCTCTGCTGTCTCCTTCACGAGCATGACCTGCTCGCAAAGGAGGCGCTGGCCGCCCACGCATCCGCGCAGCGGGCCATTGCCGTGAGCAGGGTGGAGAGCGTGAGCACTCTCACCCCCAGGGCCGTCACAAGCTCACGCCTCGGCGTTTCAAACGCCGATATTAAGGTTGGTCATAAGAATTAATCCCTTTTGTAACGTAATCAATAGTATTGCATATCAAAAATAAGCAGTAAAACATGCTGTACCTACCATGTTGTATTTTACCTAAGTACTACTAAAATAATCTATGGATACCCGAACAAACTAATTCTTTGTCACGTTTCTGACGGTTGCCCACGAATACAAAAACGAAAAGAAATTTTCAGGTGAAAATCGTCATCATAACTTCTATATCTACTTACAGAACTAAATAAAGATTTTTATCCAACGAGCGTGCGTCCAGCAATAACTCACAGTTATATGAGGATGAATAGCCAATTTCGGCAGAATTGATTGCCAGATCTGGAGATAAGTTCAACCTGAGCACATTCAAAGTAAGAGGGGAGTTACAGGTTTCTAAATTGGATAATAAAGCAACAATACTAAATTCAACAAACGACAATTATTTACGTCTTAAAGTATAGGCCGCAATAAATAATGACATAATTATATATTGCTAAGATAAGTTGGTGAAATTCTTTCAAATGTTATTCTTTTGACTTCGTTGTTCTTTTTTGGTATTAGAAGACTTAGCAAAACTTCCAAGGCCTCTGCGAGGTATTATATCGGTACTGAGGGTGACGGGTGCAGACACCCGTCATTCTAGTCAGAAGCAGGCCACGGCGGCGGCGCGCATCGTCCACACCACCCACACCGTGGGCGAGCCGGGGACCGCGCGGTCCCCCCTCCCGAGGAGGCCCAGACCGAGAGGGATAGCCCCTGCCATTATCTTAATATAGGCGATTACACCCCATACAAAAAAGAATCGCCATGGACCCGAAAAGTTATATTTCCCTAGGGGTTTTAATTTCAAAATATACAAAGTAAATCAACTGTTGAAATATAAATCAAATGACAAAGCCTATAAAATGCGTACTTGTAATTTAAAAAAAACGATACTTCCGCGAGCACTGGATCACATTTTAAAGGCGCCCACTCACTAACAGTCCGCCTGCAGTCCGCCTGCAGTTCCTGATCTGTCCGGCGACCTGCAGTCCTAAGCCGATAGCGCCCACACACTAAAGCGATTTTAGCCTGCCGGCAATTCCCTGTTGTCAGTTTTGCGACCACACACTAGCAGTTGTGAGTCGTCAGTTTTAGGTCGTACGATCGCCTGCCGGTAATGGTCTAATATCAGTTACATAGAGAGTACGAAACAGTGCAAGCGATTTTCGACCTTATTGACATTTTCTTAATTACATGTTTTTTCGCATAAATAAATGCTGCTGATCACGAATATAAGAAAAAAAACTAGATTTGTTGTGATGTCAATAAGGTTGAAAATGGCTTGCACTACGTTATTCTTATATAAGTATGTGCTAATCATTGTGAGAAATAGGTGTTAGCTATTTTGAACCTTATGGACTATGTGTATAAGAAATATAGACGAGTATGTACAAAAAAGGAATAAAATCTTAGTAAAAACTGACACGAAACGTCGATCGACAGGCCCGTTGTGCTCGTTCGCCCTGACGGCCTAGGACTGTCCGGCTTAGAACTGTCCGGAATCGTTCGGCGGCCACACACTATCGGATCGTAGTAGTCGTCAGTCCAAAATCGTTAACGAAACTGTTAGTGTGTGGGTTATTTCGATTAGCTGACAGATTTATATCGTCCGGCCGTCGTCCGGTAAACTGTTAGTGAGTGGGCGCCTTAAGCGTGACGCTTTCCTGTCATTTATTCTTCCATTCTACCCTCACTTAATTATTGGGAATGTTTTTGTAATCGATTTTGTTAGTAAACAACAGCCTATTTCCTTGTTTTATATTTTATTGCTATTTAAATTTATTACCATGTTTTGTTTTGGTTTAGTACCGTATACTGTATGGAAATTTCTTAAACGAACTCTTATGAAGCATGTTAGTTTTAATGTACAAATTCCTCTGAACTAGATGCTATATCATTTACGTTGCTATTGTATTGAGTTGCAAATCTGATACTTCAACCATTAAACCACCACGGGATTGTTTACTTGCGTGGTAAACAGTCGAAGACAAGACAAATAAACTTGAAGTGAAAACAAACTTGCAATCGTATGTTATTGAATCTTGACGAAAACCACTCCATAAATCTTTGAGCAAACATTTTCTTAAACACATAAGTTTAAGGAAATGTTAGTAGTTTAAGAGATTTTTATCCAACTTTGAGTAAACAATAGGGCATCTTTTTAATGTAACTAAACAGTTACAACTGTACAGTTTCTTTAGCAACAATCTATATCAATGTGTACAGGATCGAAAATACCTAGGTTTTCTTTACCACAATCCTTCAGAGTGAAAAGAAAAAGAACCCTTACAGCACTATTTCTTTATGCAGTCGTGTTCAAAGAACCTCGCTTCAATTGAGTGGTACTTTAATGTATGAAAAGTGAGAAAGCTACACAACCCTTTTTCTCAGAACAGTAGAAATGCTTCCTCATTTTTAATTTAATTTAACCTTCAAAGGTAGTATTGAGACTCTTTCTGTCGACAAAGTTACATGTTTTTCGGAGCGTTACATAAACATTAGAATACGACGTCAAACAAATAAATATTTCAACACGGTGGCGGCGCAAGGGTGAAGTGTAACGCATCACCTGAGAGTGTCATTTAAATGTGATTCATGAAAATGTACTCGGTCTCGTGTAGCTATTCTAAATGTTAGAGAGGTTTTACACTTTTAAATTTGCTAGGGCTTACAAATTTCTTGGCGTTAGTTGTGACTAATTATGTACATTATTGGAAGAGCGTAGTTGGTATAAAAAGTACCAATTTATAGACATTATGATGTTTATTTTATACTATTAAATGAGCATGTATTGCGTATGTTTTAATCACAGATAACATAGGTTTTAATGTTACACTACTATCTTGGAATCTTTCCTATCGACTTGGATTTCTTTTTTGGTAATTATTTATATACTGAAATATCTATCCTGAAATACCTTTGTGAAACACGTTTACCCATTTTACACACATTCAAAACTTAATACGTATTTTAATCGACTGACGCGTTCGTGCAATAATCGGGTAACACAGATAACTTAGATGTAGAGAGGAGAAAGGTCAAATTTCCATAAAGTTCGTGAAATACGTCGCTCGTGTGTCGGGTTCCTAACTCCAATATGTATGCATTGCAGCTAGCGCTCTAAAAGCTTTTGTCCGACACGCACGGTTATTTTCTTGAGATGGTCGCATTCGTTTACAATGCATATTTTATTCTGGTAAACATGTAGATGTTTAGAAATGCTCTTCAAGTTCTTCCAGTATCAGTAGTTTGCTTAAAAGCAACGCAATTTTGGACGGAATAGCTCTATAACAGTATGCAAAATGAATGGAACACTTTTACTCAAATAAGTTAAATATGAATTGTCAGTATCCTGGTATTGCACACGTCCATAGGCCACAGCAATCACTGCCCATCGGGTGGGTCGTCTGATTGTCTGGCCCCTAAGTGTTATAAAAAAACCTTTACACCAGCAGCTGCCTTATGACTTTTTAAGTAGGTCAACAGTTTTGCTAGAAACCAATAATACATTTTATAGCTAATTAAAAAAAAAGTAAATCATTAAAATTCATATTAATGTCTCCTTAATGTTTCAAAGTAAGGAAGGTAAATTAGAATTCATGGAATAATAATGTTTGTTCCCATTAAACGTTTTTAGTGGTTATGCTTTCGTCATTCATTAGCAAGACCTGCGGATTGTGGAGGAGTATTCACGTCACGTTATTATTATTCGAGCCTTGGTTCTCAATGAGACACTAATGAATAGGTTTTTAACTTGTAAAGTAAATTGCTATACCGCAGCACGTCCTTTTTTCATCATTATTATTTCTCTTTCATGGATTATTTTTTATTCACAAATCAATGAAATTACTATCATTAAGAAAAATATTGATGCTATGATAAATTAATGATTCTAATACTGACCTTACGCCTGTGGTGTGGCCCTAGAATAGCACCACCCCATCTCCTCCCGTGGGTGTCGTAAGAGGCGACTAAGGGATTCAAATACCGGAGTATGGGCAGCAGCATCTTTCCGCGTACTAGCCACCAAACTGCGATCGCCAACCCGCCTGCCAAGCGTGGCGATTACGGCATAACCCCCCATGATTTGGAAACCCAAGAAACGGCCCCTAGTCCCCGGCGGCCCCGCTATTCCTGGCTATGGTAGCGGCCATGGTAACGGCGGGGCAAGGGGTGCGAAGAATCCCCGGCAGATGCCAGGCTACCAACCCCGACGACCTTTGGCCCTGGCAACGTACAACACGCTCACACTGCGAACCGACGAGAAGCTCGCTGAACTCGAGGAAAAATTGAGCAGGTTACGGTGGGATATCGTAGGATTGTGTGAAGTCCGGAGAGAGGGGGAGGACACCATGATCCTCAAATCCGGTAACCTGCTCTATTTCCGGGAGGGTGACAAATTGTCCCAGGGTGGTGTCGGGTTTATCGTCCACAAGTCTCTTGTCAACAACGTGGTCCAGATCGAGAGTGTTTCGACGAGGATAGCGTACCTTATACTCAGAATCACCAAATGGTATTCCCTGAAGGTCATACAGGTACACGCACCGACCTCGAAACACCCCAACGACGAGGTGGAGACTATGTATGAGGATATCTCTAAAGCCATACATGGCTCCCGAACACACTATACCGTTGTGATGGGGGACTTTAACGCGAAACTGGGCAAACGAAGCGACAATTAAATTAAATTAAATTAAAATTCATTTATTTTCAGACCATTGATCCATAATGTTAGTAACAATTTAACTTAAGAACTAATGTTAGTAATTATAAATAAACAATAAACAACACTCCGCTACCTGTGACACGTGTGAAGTGTCATCCAGTGCCGCAACAAAGGGGAGTCCCACCTTTCCTTGAACACATTCAATGAGCTGAGAGTGGGGCAATTTGGATATGGAAAGAGGAATGCACGTGGCCATCTGCTGGCCGGCTTCATGGAGAAGGAGGGCCTTTTTATGATGAACTCCTTCTTCAGAAAGCCGGAACAGAGTAAGTGGACATGGCTACACCCTAACGGTGTCTCAAAAAATGAGACTGATTTCATCTTGTCGACGAAGAGGCACATATTCAATGATGTCTCCGTGATCAATTCAGTAAAAACAGGAAGCGATCACCGGATGGTAAGAGGCACATTGAATCTTAGAACAAAGCTCGAAAGATGTCGACTGATGAAGTCTACGCTCCGACCAGCACCTATCCAGTTTCAGAACCCTGAGCACTTTCAGCTCGAGTTGCAGAATCGCTTCGAATGCCTGGGAGATTGCGAAAATGTGGATGATTACAATGATGACAGATTTGTGGAAATTGTCCAAACGACTGGGTCTGAGATCTTCAAAGCCCGTCGTTCAAAAGGAACCAATAAGATCTCGAACCTCACCAACAAACTCATGGAACAAAGGCGAAATTTAGTTCTGCAGTCTTTTGAAGATGCTGCTCAGTATCGGCGTTTAAACAGACAGATCTCCAAGTCCTTGACTCGCGACCTACGCCAATTTAATACGACTCGTATTAAGGAGGCGATTGAGAGCAACAAAGGCTCAAAGGTTTTCGCAAGGGATCTGTCTGTTGGTCAAAGACAACTGATTAAGCTGAAGGCAGAGGATGGCAGAATTATTTCGTCAAAACCGGAGCTGTTGGAAGAGGTCGAGAAGTTCTACGGACAATTATACACGAGTGTACGGCAATCTGTTAATAATCTGGCTAAAGACCCAAGAGCCAGATTGACCCGACACTATACGGAAGATATTCCGGACGTCAGCCTGTACGAGATCAGAATGGCTCTTAAACAGCTAAAGAACAATAAGGCACCGGGTGATGATGGGATCACGGCTGAGCTTCTGAAAGCTGGTGGAACACCGGTACTTAAAGCTCTTCAGAAGCTATTTGATTCTGTCATACTCGAGGGACGAACGCCTAAGGCATGGCACAGCAGTGTGGTGGTACTCTTCTTCAAAAAAGGTGATAAAACCTTGTTGAAGAATTATAGACCCATCTCGCTTCTGAGCCATGTCTATAAGTTGTTTTCGAGAGTCATTACGAATCGTCTCGCTCGCAGGTTCGACGACTTCCAGCCTCCCGAACAAGCCGGTTTCCGAAAAGGCTTTAGCACCATAGACCACATACATACGCTGCGACAGATTATACAGAAGACTGAGGAGTATAATCAGCCACTCTGCTTGGCGTTTGTAGACTATGAGAAAGCCTTCGATTCGATCGAGACCTGGGCTGTGCTGCAGTCTCTCCAACGGTGCCAAATTGACTATCGATATATCGAAGCGCTGAAGTGTTTGTACGAAAACGCCACCATGTCAGTCCGCCTCCAGGACCAAAGCTCAAAACCTATCCAGTTGCAGCGAGGGGTGAGACAGGGAGACGTTATATCTCCGAAACTGTTCACCGCCGGCCTGGAAGATGTTTTCAAGCTCCTGGACTGGACTAGACTCGGCATCAATATCAACGGCGAGTACATCACTCATCTTCGATTCGCTGACGATATCGTAGTCATGGCTGAGACCTTGGAAGACCTAGGCACAATGCTCGATGGCCTCAGTAGAGCCTCCCAACAAGTGGGCCTCAAAATGAACATGGACAAGACGAAAATTATGGCAAATGTCCATGTCGCACCCACTTCTTCTTTAAAGGTTGGAGACTCTACACTCGAAGTTGTTGACGAATATGTTTACCTGGGACAGACAGTCCAGTTAGGCAGGTCCAACTTTGAGAAAGAGGTCAATCGTCGAATCCAGCCCGGCTGGGCAGCGTTCGGGAAGCTTCGTAATATCTTCTCGTCCAAAATACCGCAGTGTCTCAAGACTAAAGTCTACGACCAGTGTGTGTTGCCAGCGATGACCTACGGAACTGAGACTTGGTCCCTTACTATGGGCCTCATAAGAAGACTCAAGGTCACCCAAAGGGCAATGGAGCGTGCTATGCTCGGAGTTTCCCTGCGTGATCGAATCAGAAATGAAGAGATCCGCAGGAAAACTAAAGTAACCGACATAGCACACAGAATCGCCAAACTTAAGTGGCAGTGGGCGGGGCACATAGCTCGTAGAACAGATGGCCGTTGGGGCAAGAGAGTTCTCGAGTAGTGACCACGCGCCGGAAGACGCAGTGTAGGCAGGCCTCCCACACGGTGGACCGACGACCTGATGAAGGTCGCGGGAAGGGCATGAATGCGGAAGGCGCAGGACCGGTCATTGTGGAAATCCTTGGGGGAGGCCTTTGTCCAGCAGTGGACGTCTTTCGGCTGAAATGATGATGATGAATGATGAATACTGACAGAATTCTTTTTTAAAGAAAATCTTGATTAACCTTCAAAACTGCCGTATCTTTGTTTGCAATTGTTAACAAGAACCAAAGATTTTACGGAAATAATATAGGGATAATCGATATTCTTGCGAAAACAGTCAAGAACATCTGCTAGAAACATAAAAGCAGTTGTGGATGCAACTGGCATTGGTGCTAAAGTAAAATAATTTATAACAGAGTTTTATTTCACCCTCCTTATTTTTAACGGAATTGACAAAGAATAAAAAAGTAATTAAAGATTTGAATGTAACAAAAGTCCATTCGAATAAATAAAAGTTACGAAGTAAACGTTCAAGAGGTGTTTACCGGTAGATATAAATATCTCAGGGAAATACCTCTGTTCAGTGTGAAAAATGGTCTGTCATGTTTGTGAAATCGAAGAACGATTCAGAGAAAATAAAACTCAACTTTCAAGCCAACATTTACTACAAATATATTTATGTTTAAATTCTACCGTCGTTGTATTGACTGCTATTCTAGAAAATCGACACAGTTGATGGGTCCCCGATTTACTGGAAACATTGATTTTCATCCCGCTCTAGTTTGTGCCTATTGTAGAAACATATTGTTGCTTTGTTGGAACCCTGATAACGTGTGTACTGGTTCTATTGTACGTTTATCATTATGTGTTTTTTTGTATTTTAGGTTACAGTATTAACTTAAGAGAGGCGAAGCATTACAGATAGGAGTTTATTAATTTAATCTCTATTTGCGATATAGTTACCAGATTAGTTTACAACTTTTGAACTGTAGAGCCTTGAACCCTAAATTCTTAAATGGATTCTAGAATGCAGACAAATATACAATAATATTTAAGATTTTCCTTTTGAGAATACAATTTTCAATGCAATCGTGCACGATGTTTCCTACGGAAACTCTCGTTAAATACCTCAGGTAATTAAATATTTAAAAAATGTTGGCACTCCGATAATACCGGCCCGACAGAAGCGAAAACAGTCTGTATAAAAAGCAAAAAAAGTATATACTACTTTACAACGAAAGTTTTCACTCCAAAAGTTTGTATGTGAATTGTCACAATTTGTCCAATATGTATTACTGGCCGTATTGAATAAAAAAAGCAACTTCCGTTCAATTTGTCAAATAGGTCCTACTGGCCGTATAGAACCGATCGCGATACTACTAAGCCAAGCGTGCCTAAAATAGAATACTATTCCTAAAATTGTACTGCAGCTAATTTGTTTTTCTTGAATAACCTACAGATATCCTATGAGTTCATGACCATCTAATTGTATTGATCTGCCTTGCCCTTGATGAAATCTGCTGATACAACATGTTAGCGTTGTGTTCATGTGACATTCAGATAAGTAGAGCAGTGCAGAAAACTACACAGTTCGTGTGAACTGTCCAGATAACCTATATTAAAAGATACGAAGTTATTATAATATCGTACATGTGTAAAATATATTGGTAAAAAAGTGGTGAAGAGAGTCATAGAATGATAATACATATAATAAAATACCACTAAACCCTAATACATTTAAATTTTAAAGCAGCCTTATGTATAACCTCAGGTGACAATGAAAATTACGTCAAAAATGATCTATGTCTACATACCTAATTCAATCTTATTACAGTCGAATCATTTTAAAATGCCACAAATGACATTAGCTTCTCAGTGAAGTTAATCTTTAAAAATTCAATTAAATTGGATAAATCGATAAGGACTTCAAACTTCTCTGAATCGAATTAACTGAATTGTAAAAATATTTGTAGATTATGTAGTTGTTACAATTTTAACTGAATTTTATTGAAACTCAAATGAAAAAATCCAGTGAAATCCCTGTCTTACTTTTTTCTATCGTGTTATAAATTTAGGACACAATAAAACACGTACATTTTAATAGTCCGGTACATATTTGAAACATCCAAAGTTAAAATAATTCACATCCAGCTGCAATTTGGCAATATCGTGAAATCTGGGAGGAAGCGAGATCTTCTGGCATAAATAAAAGGAAAAGTTAAAAACTGCAAATATGATATACCACCAACTCAAACAAACAAAACCAAGAAATAGTGACGTGGCTATAAAGGAATGGAGGGGAAGCAAGTCTAACCTCAGTGGACCTGAAGCAAATGCTCTTAGTAAAAGCAACTACGTCGTCCAAACCACGCTGTGTTTGTAATGACGAGCTAGTCTTTTATTTATTTATTTATTTCTTTATTTATTAGGCTTTCAACATTGAGTGCACCATTGTACTAACAATTACATTAAATTTTGAAAAAGCTAAGTGCTACAATATTTATGAAAAAGCACTGCGTGCACAGGAGAATTGCGCGAACTTAACCTAAATTAACAATAACAACAGCAAATTATGAAAGAACAAAATTTTTCCGTGAGAAGAACAAAGTATTGTATGTAAAAATAACCAACTACATAAAAATAATGCTAAAGTAATGCTTTTTAGTGCGACAACAAATATAACGCTAAGCTGTTGCCCGCGGCTCCGCCCGCGTGGATGTCGGTTATCGCTTAGTGTTGATCCGATGCTATTGAGCATAAAATTCGCCTCTCTACTCAACTTTGTCCTCGACTATGTACACACCTCTATATTCGACTCTCTACTCGACTTTCTACTCGCCTCTATACTTGAATTTATACTCGACTCTCTATTGACTTTTCTTTTCCCCTCTCTACTCGACTTTGTACTCTTCTCTAAACTCGCCTTTCCATTGGCCTCTCTACTTGCCCATCCATTCGATTCTCTTTTCGCCTCTCTACTTGACTCTCCCCACTCGTCTATCTACTCAACTCTCTCTTCGATCTCTACTTGACTCTCCCCATTCGTCTATCTACTCAACTCTCTATTCGATCTCTACTCGCCACTACATATATCTTTCCACTCGCCTCCCTATTCGCCTCTCTCCTCAACCCTTTACTGCATTCTATTTGGCTCTCTAGTCGCATATCTACTCGCCCCTGTAGTCGACTCTACTCGACTTTCGATCTTTACACGCCTGTCCGCTCGTCTCTATAACAATCTCTACTCGCCTCTCCTCTCGCTTCTATATTTAGTTCGTTACTTGACTATGTCCGTTCCGAAGCTCTAATTCACCTTTGTACCAAATTTCATGAGGACATCTTAAAAGAAATTCATACTATTTATGCCATATTCACCCTCTTTTTTGTGCCAATGAAAAATTAGAAACTTTAATCGCATAGCCCTATTCCTATTATAAGATATCTTCAAAATTGTCAAACTTACATACCCTTGCCCTATTCCACCCCTTCAACTCCCTTTTTCGCAATAAAAGTTAACCCAAGGTCAATTTTTAGCTCTAATCCATCTCTGTACCAAAATTCACCATTTCATACTAACTATCCAGTCCTCATCCCTCCCCCACCCTTTTACCACATTATTCGCGATAAAAGGTAGCATATGTCCGTTACCTAGCTCTAATTAATCCCTGTACTAAATTTCATCAGGATATCTTCAAAACTGTCAAATTTTCAAACCTTATTACCCCCCCCCCCCCCCCATGCCTCCATTTTCGTTCCCAAGCTTCAATCCATCTCTGTACCAAATATATCATCAGGATGTCTTCAAAACTGGCAAACTTTCATCCCATAGCCATATCCCCCCCCCCCCTTCTACCCCTTTTTGCGATAAAAGGTAGCCTATGTCCGTTTCTAAGCTCTAAACTATCTCTGTGCCAAATTTCATCAGGAAATCTTCAAAAATGACAAACTTTCATCCCAAGGACCTAGTCCCCCTCTTCTACCCCCCTTTTCGCAATAAAAGGTAGCCTACGTCCGTTCTCAAGCTCTGAACTATCTCTGTACCAAATTTCATCAGGAAATCTTCAAAATGACCAACTTTCATCCCAAGGCCCTAGTCCCCCCCTTCTACCCCCCTTTTTGCTATAAAAGGTAGTCTATTTCCGTTCCCAAGCTCTAAACTGTCTCTGTACCAAATTTCATCAGGAAATCTTCTAAAACGATAAACTTTTATCTCAAGGCCCTGGTCTCCCCCCCTTCTTCCCCCTTTTTCGCGATAAAAGGTAGCTTATGTCCGTTCCCAAGCTCTAAACTATCTCTGTACCAAATTCCATCAAGAAATCTTCAAAAATGACAAACTTTCATACCAAGGCCCTAGTCCGTCCCCCTTCTACCCCCCTTTTCGCGATAAAGTGTAGCCTATATCCGATTTCAAGCTCTAAACTATCTCTATACCAAATTTCATCAAGAAATCTTCAAAAATGACAAACTTTCATCCCAAGGCCCTAGTCCCCCCCCCCCTACTACCCCCCTTTTCGCGATAAAAGGTAGCCTATGTCCGTTCCCAAGCTCTAATCTACCTCTGTACCAAATTTCGTTAAAATATCTTCAGAAATGACAAACTTTCATAAAAACTTTCATCCCCTATTTCCCCCCCTTAAACCCCCTTTCTCGTGATAAAAGGTAGCCTATGTCCGTTCTCAATCTCTAATATACCTCTGTACCAAATTTCATCAAGATCGGTTCAGTGGTTTAGGCGTGAAAGCGTAACATACAGACAGACAGACAGACAGACAGACAGAGTTACTTTCGCATTTATAATATTAGTATGGATTAATCGATAATATGTCGTCGTTGTTTTTCTGTCCCGCGTGACATATAATAAGGTGGCATCCTTTTCCCAATGATACTTTTGAGGTGGAGCCCGATGTATCATCGGCATTGAAAAAGCATCTGATGAGGCCGTCAAGCTGAGTGATACCATTGTAACATGCTACGTGTCTGTAATGGAGACCCTTTTCCTGAGGCTACCTTAATCCTCTTGGCAGCACCAGCGCAGCGTTCCAGTCCTCTATGAATGTTGCGCTCCCGTCTTCAAAACTAAGCCTTGCCTATACCCTCCCCCTTCCTGATTTGAATGCCGGATGCACCTATGAGTTTTTTGAATACTACCTTTTATTATAATCACAAAATGCAGTTTTTATTTATGGTCACATTTAATGTAAATTAACGACTTAACAATCTTCTAATGTATTGGCATTTATGTGTAATAAATACTAAGTTTTATAAATACTTACAGTCTTATTCATAAAAAATGCTTATCGAAGGTTTATAGCGTACATTAGTTAAAACGTGTCACAACGCTATCATACGTATTTTAAAATATTGTATTGATAACTGCTCTATAAACGTTTGATAACTATAGTGTCGCTATAAGAGATTAAGAAATGAAAATGTTGCCACTAGGTTAAAAATTTATATTCAGATATCATTGAAATAATTAAGTCCTTTCTGCCTTGTTATTTGATGTGCCTGTTTATTATGCATTACTGACGCTATGGTTATTTGCTTCATAAGATCATATTGCAAGAACTGGTGAAAGAGGGGGTCGGTATGCTGAAAAATAAAAACACCGACACGAACACTTACGCGAAGAAGGTGGCAGCGTGGGCTAGTATACACAATAGGTATTAAAACTTCTAAATATCGCGGACTCCCATTATTTTCAATAGCATCAAGGACATCTAGGCTTTATAAAGCTTGCATTGTGGAAGTCACTGAGGAACACTCTGCCGCGATAAATTTACCACAAACTCCAAAAAGTAACTGACCTAGATTAGTAATAATAATAATAAAGGCTTGTCTGGAAACAAATCAGAGATATTCGAGTTATATTTAATAATTCACCAAACTAATGCGAACAAAACAGCGATGCTAGTCATGCTATATAGTATTAAACATCAAAGCTTTCATCGATATTTTGAGAACAGCTGTCAAAGTAACATCAGCTGTTGCGCAGCCATCTTTTCTCCTATTAATGCTTTATGGCACGGCTATAATAGGTTCCTGCTTTCCATAACTTAAATGAAGTTTATCGACAGTTTATAGAGCATATTAGTGCTAAAATGCTGTTATTAATACAAATTTTCGACGATCACCTTATAGCAGTCTTATAAACCTCCCATAACTTTTTATGAATAAGACTATTAGTTTTTTTATACATTATGACGTTCAGTTTTTTGGAACCAGAGGTGTCATATGCATTTTGAACTAGAAAAAGTAAAGGAATTGTGCAGTTCTAACTTTGAAATATTTTGTTCCTCCGTTACGAGGTTACGTTGTCAAATTTAAATGAAACTTCAAATGTGGCTTTTAAGAATGATCCGACTATAATATGTATAAAGTGTGCATAGACGAAAATATATTTACATTAAATAAGATTTTAATGTCACTTATAGTCCGGCCATTTTAGACATAAAAATAGTGATCAAATAAAGAAAATTCCGACAGAGCCAAATCTTCGTAGAGACCTTAGGTTTACCACAAGGAATAAAGTGTCAAAAGTCCCCATCAGTCCCATGTGAGCTTAGGGACTTATTCGGGGCCCAAGGTCAAAATTTTAGGTTTTTTGGATTTTTCTCGAAAACGGTAAGCTTTATCGAAAAAGTACCTCAGAGCAAAGTTGTAGATCTTAAAATTCTCTATAAAAATGGTCCCTATGATTTTTTCTCTAAGACCCACTATTTCCCAGATATTGCGCTTGTAAGAATCATGTTCTACATAGTATGCACACATTTCCACACCAGCTGTGAGGTAGTGTACTCGGCGCGTTTTTTTTAACTTTTTGTTTCGTGTATTTTTTACAAATGTTAAATATCTGTACGTATCTATGCAATCAATTTTTTTTGGTGCTCCATAAACCGTAAGGAGAAACCGAATTCCTTTAGTAATTAGTATTTGAGGTGAAGAATTAATTTCTGTAAATACTTTTGCGCAAACGCTGCTTACGTTATTGATGGAGGATATCTACTACATCACGTTGTGTGGGATCAAGAAGAAACCTTTAACGTAATTTTTGAAAAATATGTTCAGTATTTACGTAGACATTATGGTCATACAGTTACGGTAGTATTTGATGGCTATAGTGACACAACAAAGAAAATAAAAGCTGCAGAACAACCTCCTCGTGCTACAAAAACATCCTCAGGTACGGACATAATGTTTGACGAATTTATGACAGTTCCAGTTAATCAACAACATTTTTTTTTTGCAAACATTAATAATAAATCTCGTTTTATTTCTATGTTGAGTAACAAATTAACAGCTGAAAATATTGCCGTGAAACAAGCTTCGAATGACGCCGATGTCCTCATAATTGAAACAGCAATAGAACAATTTAATGCAAGAAATACAACTATTGTAGTGGGTAAAAAAAAATGATTTGATTGACTGCGCAAAAGTATTTACAGAAATTAATTCTTCACCTCAAATACTAATTACTAAAGGAATTCGGTATCTTCTTGCGGTTTATGGAGCTCCAAAAAAATTGATTGCATAGATACGTACAGATATTTAACATTTGTAAAAAATACACGAAACAAAAAGCAAGTACAGCTATCTTGTCTTCCTCCAACATCGGCATCTGCTAGTCAACATTTGTTTCGAGTATACTATCAAGTTCAGACATGGCAAGGCAATGAACTGAACCCTGAAGACTGGGGTTGGAAATTGATAAATAATACTTTGGAACCGATTCGAACTTTACTGCCCCCTGCTCCAGAAAAACTTCTTAACACTATTTTTTGCAATTGCAAGAAAGGTTGTAGTGCCAAATGTTTCTGTAAAAAAGTAGGGTTGTAGTGTTTTCCAGCGTGTACTAATTACCAAGGTGTCTAAAAATGTTCAATTAAATACAAGAGAGGAAGATTCATGTGATTTTGATGAAGGGACAACTGATTCATCTTCATTTGAACAATTTCTAAGCGTTCATCAACAGGAAAGAGAAGAAGAACAAGAAGAAATTGAAGAAAACGTGATTGTTGAAGTTGAATATGAAGAGTATGAGTCAGATTAAAGTAATAAAAAAAAAGTTAGAACGACAGTTAAACTCAGTAACACATATCAATAATCTTCATACTATTAAATAATTATTGTTCCTGAAAATAACGTCATAAAGTTTCGTGGAATAGGCCTACCGGGGATACCACGTTAAAAAAAAAACGCGCCGAGTACACTACCTCACAGGTGGTGTGGAAATGTGTGCATATTATGTAGTACGTGATTCTTACAAGCGCAATATCTGGGAAATAGTGGGTCTTAGAGAAAAAATCATAGGGCCCATTTTTATAGAGAATTTTAAGATCTACAACTTTGCTCTGAGGTACTTTTTCGATAAAACTTACCGTTTTCGAAAAAAATCCAAAAAACCTAAAATTTTGACCTTGGGCCCCGAATAAGTCCCTAAGCTCACATGGGACTGATGGGGACTTTTGACACTTTATTCCTTGTGGTAAACCTAAGGTCTCTACGAAGATTTGGCTCTGTCGGAATTTCCTTTATTTCAATTGTCTAAAATGACCGGACTATTATCAAATACTTTATTAGCTATATGGATATTATAATTTCTTATAATGTATAGGTACGTGAAAAAGCAATCCCGTTTGTTCCCGTTTAGTCAACGAATTGTATAATGAATTTACACCAAACTGAGATTGTACCTAATACTAGAATTGATTTATAGACAA
This sequence comes from Eilema caniola, assembly GCA_949126895.1. NCBI lineage: Eukaryota > Metazoa > Arthropoda > Insecta > Lepidoptera > Erebidae > Eilema > Eilema caniola. The sequence goes on along the minus strand of OX421471.1, from coordinate 10,496,271 downwards.
TTTGTTACTTCACTGCTCAAGCAGCAATATACCCATAAGTTGTCAAGAAATGATAGATGAGACAATACAGAATACGTATTTCCCTATAAAGAAATTTTCCGATGATTTGTGTTGTGTTTGAAACAATACATCATGTTTTGTTTGATAGCGGTTCAGTTTGTATGAAGTTTGAATAGTAGTTACATATTGGAAATTGCGAATAGTAGGTACATTTTTAGAGGTAGGTATTATGTGTACTTTTCTTTTGAAGAATGCTAGCAATTGAAGTTACTAATATTCCTGCAAATATTTCTAGCTGAGCTAAATGGATTGTGTTAGGTTAAGTTAGGGGTGTAGTGGGTTCAGGTCGGTGCTGGGACCTCTCGATCGTATCTTCGAAATGTACTACAATACCTATATAGTTAACTAGAGTAATACTTTTATTTATTTTTTTATTAACAATTCTGTGCATGCCTTGTAATGCCAATTCGATTTTATTTGACTAAATTAGAAAAAAAACGAATGTCGATAGTTTAATGGTTAAGGAGTAGGCCTTACGATCAAGAGGTCCCGGGTTCGAACACAATGGACGTGAACCCATTCCTAGAACTAGCAATTTAGCTTGCGGTTGCTAATTTCTTTTTTCTTTAAAAAAAAAGTAATGTGAATGTGTAAACAACTCATCAAAGTTTTGCAATTGAATGAAACGCGCAACTTCCAAACTTCCATCAATTTAAATTATTCATTTTTATCACTACGATTCGGCACGAGTGCAATTTTATTGCCCGTTCGTCAAAACTTTTTAAGGTTGAATTTTACATACAGACCTATCATAAAATATCTAAATGACGGTGAAAATCGTATCAAAATCTATTCATCTTACAAGCATTTTCCTGACACAGTAGGATCGACATGAATATTTGTAGTTAGACCGCGGTTTCGGACTTTTTAAGGCTCCAACACAGAAGTCAGAAGTCCAACTACTTTAAAAAGTGCTATTCGAATATCTTTGTTTGATTTTGAATGTGTACCATTTGTTTTTTAGAGCCCTGACAAGATCCTTCCTATCCAAAGTAAACATACCTACAGTACATACCAGTACACCTGCTGATTTAGTCTTCTGGGAACGCTACCACAAGAGGCCTGGATGTGTGGGAATTCTACGAATCATTTTAATTGTTATTTTTGGCTATAAAGTTCTTTTAGTTTTATTTTATTTTTTTATTATATTAATATTGTTATAGTAATAAGTTTGTATATTGTTTAAAATCAATCCTACTAATATTATAAACACAAAATTTTGTGAGTATGGATCGATGGATGGATGTATGTTTGTTACTCTTTCGCGTAAAAACTGCTGAATGGATTTTAATGAAACTTTACAATTATATGGCTATAAATCATTACGCTACTACTCAAAGTAGCGGAGCAGTGATCATTAATGTCAACAAATCCGGCCGGTATATGCAGAGAAGTGACAGTTAGATCAGGCCACCACAAATTATTAGAATACAAAAAATTTACGCGCTCAAAGCGCTGATACTTGGTACAGAGTTGGATAAAGCTTAGGAACGGACGTAGGCTCTCTTTCATCGCGAAAGAAGGGGTTAAAGGGGAGGGGTGAGAAAAGGGGATGAAAGTTTGTAATTTTTGAAGATAACCTGGTGAAATTTGGTACATAAGTGAATTAGAGCTTGGGAATACTTTGCGGTAAGCTACATCCACGCAGGCGGAGCCGTAGGCACCAGCTAGTTTGAAATAAAAATAAAGTCAATAGCAGTTTTACAATACAATCCAGTAAAAGTCTTCACAAGGGTCTCACGGGGACGCACTGGGTGAAATATGGAGCCATAAATTACTACATTATCGCGCGTAGTCGATTTGTGCCACTGTTCTTGGACGCTTCATTATCTGCAAACACTGAGTCTGTATGAGCTATAACTTTAGATGAATGTATATTGTCTCCAGACTTATTTACTACTATGTGGCTTTTTTGTGCAGAATCCTATTGCTATTTCTTAAATAAAGGCAGCCTAAGTTACGCCTTATTAAATCAGCTATCAGTCCGTGAAAATATCATCAACATCAGCTCAGATGCTTCGACAGACAGACAAATACATGGCTTTCTGTTTTATAATAAAAACGCTTTGGAGCAAAAACTAAATTCTGTATCGTTATTTAACACGACATCTCTGACGTCACGAAAGCGGTTAAAATTAAAAATATCCACTATTCTCGCAACTGGGTTAACAGACAGTATTCATTCACACCAGATATAAATATCTGAATCTCGTAAATTGTACTGCAGTTTTGTTAATTATACGTTTGGAATATTTGACATTCAAAATTTAAATAAAGAATCCTCGTGCAAAGTTAACAAATCAGTCAAATAACTGATGAATGCAGTTAATTTCACAGAAGCATGTTTTTATTTGTTGTAAGGAGATACAACGGCGTAGATTCATTGGGTGCTAAATGTATTGAAATTAGTTTTATAAAGGATTTTTTATTCCGTTTAATGAAACTTAATTGAGATGACTGCCATAATAGTTAAAATATTTGAAAGAATTAGCAATTTTCATAAAAAGCATTCTAAACTGTTGTATTCATCCCGCAAACTCTTGAATAAAAATTCTGCACGTTAATCATTGCGCTCTCACAATTTTTATAGTTGCGCAATGCAGAGAATTATCGCTTTTTAATTTACACAATTATATCCTTTGATATAATGTTGAGTTTTATTTGCGTAGATCATTATACTGATATTAGACTTGCATAACCATAGTTGGAAAGTGTTAACTATTATTGCAATTGATTTTACTGGTAATTTGAAAATATAAGAAACAAAAAGTGTAGTCGACCGAGCGTGTGTTGATAATATATGTTACTATCAAGATTGTAAAATTTGTTAAAAAAAAATAGTATGCACAAATAAATAGAATTGCATAGTTTTCCTTGATTTGTCACATGAAAAAAGTACAGACAGACATATTTGTCAGTATCATACTCGTCAAACTCAGAGGTAAAGATTGTATTGAATTGTTGTTGACACATGCATTCACTTATATTCTTTTTCACTTCTCATGCTCTTAAAATGTTACTTTACTCCCTGCATATCGTGACTAAAGTTCCTTATTAATCTCTAGGGACTAAAGTAATTTTTTTAAAATTTACTTTGATAACTCCTAAACTGCCAATCACGGTGTTTGTGAATGGGAGGATTATCACCTTTTTAATGATTGTGTAGGTATAGAAATAACCTCAAAATGACATTTGAAAAAATCTAAATAATATCCCATCTAATTTCGTGAACCACGAATAATGATATTAATTTAATTAATTATTATGTAAGTATTAAGGATAAGTCAATTTTATTATCCATTTCCAATTAGTTTTAAATTATTTTTCAAGTTTGAATCTGTTGGCTAAATATTATATATGCAAGCATATAAACCGTACGTCACTTAACAACAAAAAAAACCGCGGGACAAATTTCTTTGCAATTTGAATTTTGAATAGATTATTCGTAATAAGCTTGCGTTGTAATCACCAATTACTTACACCAATTAATTGTGCAACTTAGAAACTTTGTTATTATAAATAAATAAAAATAAATAAATATTCCACAACATTTCACACAACGCTATCTAGATCCATGGTAAGCATAGCTTTACTACCTTGTATTATGGAATCTAGAATACGGATAAACATACTTAGAATTTTTTTTTGTAAATGCCTACATATACATAGAAACACCCAGACCAATGCAAATACCCATATCCATGCATACAAATATTTGCACTGAGCGGGGATCGAACCCGCGCCTCCTGCGTAGCGACCGCGTTCACTACCGCCACGCCACGGAGGCTTTACCCCGTTATCGATATGATGAAATTAATATATTCAGGTTGAAAAAGATATTTGCATATTTCTTTTTTTTTTATTGTAATTTTGTATAAAAAGTCGTTTTTTTCCTCGCATTCAAAGTGAAAAGTAGAGTGTTTAACGTGGGACTAAACAACCATAATGACGCTCGAGCTAAAACATCTCGTGTCATTATGGCTTGTTTTAGTCCCTTGTTGAACAATCTACTATTTCTTTCAAAACAGCAGAGGTAACTTATATTAAGTCGCTAGTTCAATTCATTTCATATGTGACCTATGCTGGCTTTTGTTGATAGGTTAGTTGTTATTTTAATATTTACTGTTATATATTATGTTCTATGTATGTATTTCTTTTTCAGATGAAGTTTCTTCTGCTACTAACTTTGTTTGCTTCTGGAAAACCTCATGAAATGAAGTTACGGCCAAGTTGCATTTTAATTCGTGAATTTTTTTATGAAAAGACACTTTTAGCTAGAAATATTAATGTCCCTTGTCAATTGAGTATAGATTATAGTACTAATACCTTATTTTTTAGTTACACTAGAACACACGTAGATCATAACGCACGCATGCGAATATTATTTGAGCTCGGTTTCTTGAATTTAAAGACGAAGCATTTAGGTTATATTACAGGAGTAGATGAAGGTTTTTCAACTGCTGTAAATAACTTAAATGAAGATGTTTATGTAGGAGGAACAAATGGTATTTTTAGACTCAATGAAGATTCAAATATTGCAACAAATTTGGATATTATAGATAGCACTATCTGGCAAATGTTCTATAGAGATGGATTATATTTTACGACCTATCCAGAAAAAGGTGGATTCCTATATAAAGACGGATACGTTGAAGAGATAATATTTGATAATGAAAGCAAAGTGAGAATGTTAGCTCTTAAAAAAGATGGTATTTTTGTATTTTCCAATGTTTCAGGACTATATTCTTGTAACCAAACTAGTGGAAAGGTGTTACATTTAGGCAATTACACAATCACTGGATTTACAACTGATGTCCATAATAATCTATATTTCTCCACAATTAATAAAATTTATTACGCCGGTGACAAAATTGAAGAATTGGCTGATCTGGGAGATATTTATGGATTGGCTATTGCAGAGAACGGTGATTTCATTTATGCAACTAAAAACAATATTTATCGACTAAAGCCTACCAAGAAGAAGTGTTACATGTGATGTTATAACATTTTGATTCTAATGCAGCGATTCATATTGCAAATATTTTTTACTGCAATAAAAAATATTTTCACTTGACTATTCTGGCTACCTTTCTTTAATTATTACTTAAGACGCGAACAAATGCATGGCCCAATAATAAACGCTAGTCGCATTAAAGGTCTCAACTTGCACGCTTATCGCTTGAATTTCTTTTAAAGTCTGGGAAGAGAACTTCCTTCTTAGAATCTTGTAGGGTTGTAGGGATTGGCAGCATCCACAATGAAGTCCATGTCATCTTCCTAACACCCAGTAGGATACCCTACTAGGTAGTAGGAAGCTAGAGCGAATTGAAGATATACATTTCTTTGGCACAGGTTCGGCCCACATGGAGTACTACTGTTACCTTTTTGACGGAGCGCCTGCATGCCAGCTCGACTCGTTCGACTCGGTGCAAAGACGGGCGTTGAGGGTCGTCGACAATCAAATACTCGCAGGCGATGTGGAACCTCTCAGCCTCAGGAGGGACTTTGCCTCGTTGTGCTTGTTCTAACACCTATACAATGGTCTGTGCTCAGATGAATTGTTACACAGCTACATTCTATATGGGGTTCTTCAAGAAGGGCATTATAAGGTTTCTTCAGGGTGAGCAGCGCGAGTGTAGCGCCCCTGGTGTTGCATACGTAATAAGCCACGCTAACCATTTTCCTTTAGGAGGGCCGTGTTCTTGTCTGCCACCTGTGTTATAAAGATAAAGAAAGTTCAATTCACAGGCTGAATATTAAAAATCTCACTACAATAATATCTAAGATCCCTGGCATGACCAGAATCGACCGATATTCTTAGCAATCCATGGATTCGCCGTGCGGGTGCCGAGTCCATCGCAGTGCTGAGTTGGGAAATCAAGACAGTGCCTGGGACTTGCGACCCAGGTGTAGGTTTACATCAACACTCACCTTCACTACCAATTTGGTGCGAACCTACTAGTGCCGCTTTAGACATTCGTCCTAGTAATGAGATTATTGTAGCTCTCGATAGGCTCTTTAAGTAGTTTATAAAGAGATTTTGCTGGTATACCTCTCACTCCCATTCCTATTATATAACTTCTAATAAATTATGGTAATTGTTACGAAAATGAAGAAGCTAACCAAGTTTAAGGATGATTATAATCGAGGTACTAAACGGGTATATAAGCTTTTTGTACAATGTTTCCCTCTGAGTTCAGTAAAATGGCGATTTAACCAAAATAACAGAATGATAATTCCATATATTGTTGGTACATTCTTAAATATTTGCTCAACCACTAACTGTATGCTAGGTAGCCATACAGGCATAGATATCATTAGCATTAGCATCTGGTAAAATTAGGTTCTTTAGCATAAGCATTCATTAGATTAAGAATTCTTTAGCGCTAACGTCAGATTAAATTCTATTAATAACACACTAAAGTGGATTATTTCCATTTATCCAAATACAATTCGCTTTCTTTCGAAACATGATATGTTGGTTGTTCCGATATAAGAATGTACATGCTTTTTGAAGCATCGCCGTATTACATTTAATCATGCACACATTTTGGCTTCAGTGAATCAATGCGCTATGTGACACATGACACGTATGGTTAAGACTTAACGTAAGGTCTTGAGAACATGCGTTTTACAGAGTTTATTGCCCACGTTGCCCGTTCTGAACCTTCAAGCATTCAAAATATGCAATGTATGCGAGATTCTTTGTGAAACGAGAGTTCCGAGGGACTTTTATGCATAAGTAAGCATCATCATCATCATCAGGCTATATTAGTCCACTGCTGGACATAGCCCTCCCCAGGAGGACGCCCTCCGACCAGGTGGGATGACGATCTAAGAAAGACTGCAGGCAGCTGCTGGATGCGGCAAGCTGAAGACAGGGCGCTATGGCGCTCATTGGGGGAGGGCTAAGTAAGCATAGGAAGCGGGAATTCTAATTCTCATAGAAAAAATATAAAACTACTGTACTATTTATGTAAAAGAAATTACTTATATTTTACTATGTGAAAATGATAAAAGAAACGTAAAATTTGCAACTGTGATCCTACAGTAGAAACAGTGACCAGTGACAGGAACCATGTGACTGGTGAAATGTGAGCGTGTAGTCTGAAGTTGCTCACTCATTTGGAAAATAAGACTGAGCGTATGTTATTTATTTTGATATAGGTAGAATAAAAGAAAACTATACATGCATTGCCATACAAAACAACAGAAATAATAATAATAATTTGTGAACGGTCGAAAAAGTAGATACGGTTGCATCTTCACATACAACTTTATAAGAAAAAGTGCAACCGTATCTCCTGAGTCGACTTACACTAATTACTTTTCAAAGAATCAAACAAGTCACCTTATGAAGCCACCGGACTTTACTATTACTAATGTTTTTAGTTAATTACTCATACATTCTTGAGAACAGTCATTACAGATAACTAGGTTTTAAACCTCCACAATCAGTAAGAGGTAGGTATTGCTTCAAACGGTTCAATAAATATGGCAGTATGACTTTAAACGTGTTTGGAGTAACTACTGTACAACTTTGAACAATAAGGTACGTGATTTGTTTTTATTTTAAATGAAAGAAAATTCAACTTAATTTTTATTAATTTTTCGTACCTATCACAATTTTGCGAGAAATAATATTTCTTTACCTTTTCCGCATACTTAAATTTCAAATTTCGAATCATAGTTTTCAACGAGTGTTTAGACCCTGTCAAAAGGTCAACGCACGAGAAAATGGTAGCTTTCGTTGCTAACGCAAATTGAGTAGGCGTTCTTAATTGATGCACTTTTGCCTACCTACTTGTTAATTACAAATTGTGATATTTCGTATGTATCCATTTTTTCTTTCATTACATTTTTACATCTCATCACGGAAACTGCAGTTTTATTCCAATCCTGATCTACATTTATACATGGTCCTTACGAAGCCGAATTACTAATTATATTGGATAAAAGTAGAATATATACAGCGAATTACAAGATTCGAGCGATATCTCTGGAAGAAGTACTAACGTGCAGTTAAGTCTCATCAAGGACGGCGTGTGGTTGAAATTTGCACCAGTGTTTTAGTACTTATCTATTTCAGTGTTTCACCCAGTACTCGAAATCAGGTATTATATACGTATTAAGCATTTTCTGTGAAGTTAAAGGTTGGTACACACTGTTATTATTTTATAAAAAATTAATGATTTGAATTGTTAACCATACTTGTAATTTTTACAAAAAAATAGGTGCAGGTAGCAACTTTATGATAAGTGCATTTATGAACTTACATTTTTATGGTAAATTAGCTTAATTACGATTAAAATTGAGCTTTTGTATTGTAAGTTAACAACCCACCTACATTGATTTAAAATCAAGTCAAGTCATTGTTAATTGTGTTATCCTTTGAAATAGTTTTCAACATGTTATTAATGTAATCATTTCATTACTATTTTGATATTTATATTGTTAGATACTGGTTTAGTGTTTGTAAAATTGATTCAATAGGTTTTACGTTTGTTCCGAAAAGCAAATAAATGAATGTTGGTAGGTAATAGGTAATATTAATATTCTATGATATTTTGATGTTTTATGCTACAAATTAACTTTATAGTGATAACACTATTACTTATTTAAAAATAATTGTTTGCAAGGTTAACCCGTAAACGTCGGTAGGTAAAATTTGTAGGTACCTTGTTGTTAATTTGGAAGTTTAATTTTTCTTTGTATAAATTACAGATCGATTGCATTCTGCTCTCAAAGATGCCCGATAAGGACGATTTAAAGGAGTTTATTAGAAAACGCGGTAGCTACAAAGGTCGTTTAACAATGTTTTGTTCTTATCTGAATGGTTTAGAGGCAACATTGACCCCATTCGAGGTAGGTGAGCTTAAATTACGTATTCATAAGATTGAGTCGTTGTACGATCAATATGATGATGTGCAATTAGAGTTGGAATGCTTGGTTGATGATCCAGACAGTCAAATGACTGAGCGTAACGAATTTGAATCTTCTTATTGTCAACTGTTATCTAAGGCGAAATGTATCTTGTCGCGTCATAGTCAAGTTAGCGATAAAACAGAAGAGATAAGTACTTTCAAGAAGAGTAAAAAATCTGTTCAGTTACCAACACTTCAAGTACCCAAATTTAGCGGAACATACGATGGTTGGTTAGCATTTCACGATACGTTTGAAAGCCTCATCCACTCCAATGACGAAATGGCTGACATTGACAAATTCCATTACTTGCGGGGTTCACTGGAAGGGTCAGCTGCTGTGGTCATTCAATCGGTTGAATTTTCTGCCAAAAACTACCCTATTGCTTGGAGTTTATTATGTGAACGATTTGATAATAAGCGTTTATTAGTACAAAATCACGTATCTGCTTTATTCAACATAGAACCTATGCAAAAAGAGTCTTCAAACGGCCTAAAGGGTATTATAGACCAGTTAAAAAAGAATTTGTGTGCGTTGAATGCTCTTGACGAACCGACTAACAATTGGGACACTCTACTCATATACATTGCTGCCAGTAAATTAGCTACAAAAACCAATAATGAGTGGGAGGAGTTTAAAGGAAAGTTGCGAAGGGACTTACGAATAACCTTAGTCACATTTTTTGATTTTTTACGGAGCAGAGCTGACCTATTGGAGTCCTTAGAGCTGCCCCGGGGCGGCCTCCAACGGCCCCAATCAAATGTGAAAAATGTTAAACACAGAAGTTTCGTATCCGTTACAACTCCATCACCACAAGCGACAAGTCAGCATACTACTAACTCAGCCGTAGTTTCCTGTCCAAACTGTAAGGGTGAGCATTACTTATATAATTGTCCTACATTTTTAGCACTCACTACTGAGGAAAGGTTGCAGCAATTATATACTTATAAGATTTGTCGGAACTGTTTTCGACCAGGTCATTATGCTAACAATTGCAAACGGAACGGCTGCAAGTTGTGTAAACGTAAGCACAATACACTTCTTCATGTAGACATGAAATCAAAGCCAGTGTCAAATTCGGTAGTACAGTCAGAACAATTAGTAACACATGATAATAATGTTACGCTGTCATGTGTCACGGCTACTGCCACTTACGGCCGTGAAATACTACTGTCAACAGCCTTAGTCAAATTGTATGACCATCAAAATAGACCTCATGTCGCTCGCGCCCTTCTGGACAGCGGTAGTACATCGTGTCTTATGACTGAAAATCTGTGCAGTAAATTAAATTTAGGAACCTATGAGGTTGACAAATCTGTGTCAGGTATTAATAATACAATTTCTCATATCAGTAGAATGGTTCGTGTGTCAATGAAATCCTTAAATGAAGGTTATTGTAATAATTTAACTTGTTTCGTTTTGCCTTCGATCACTGATATGATCCCTAATAAACAAGTACAGCTGTCATCATTAAATATCCCTAGTGACATTGAGTTAGCCGATCCTAATTTTCATGTGCCCTCGGTCATTGATTTAATCATAGGCGCCGATATATTTTGGGACTTGTTAGGATCGCAGAAAATTAGTTTAGGAGTTAACAGTCCGGTGCTTTATGAGACCTCTCTTGGTTGGTTAGTCTCTGGCCCAATAAACAGCGGCTACGCATCAGATTCTTCCTGTTTTGTAAATTGTAATTTTATAAATCTTACTAATTCAGACGACAAGCCACGGAATGATGATATTCATAATCAACTGAGTCGATTTTGGCAAATCGAAGAAGTGGGTCTTAAGTCATTCTATTCAGCTGAGGAACAAAGGTGTGAAACACACTTTGTTGAGAATACGGTTCGACTAGATAGTGGTCGGTTTTGTGTACGTATTCCATTAAAACAATCTGAGAGTGTCTTAGGAAACTCACTACGACGAGCCACTCATTGTTTGTTGTCTTTAGAAAGGCGATTTAAGGAACAATTATTACTTAAAAAGGACTACTGCGAGTTTATGTCCGAATATTTAAACCTAGGTCACATGTCAGAGTGTCAAAATAAATCTGATATGTTGGCTTATTACATCCCTCACCATGGAGTTGCAAGGGAATGCAGTTCCACCACCAAATTACGAGTGGTGTTTAACGCCAGCTCACCTACGAGCTCTGGTGTGTCTTTGAATAGTATACAAATGGTAGGACCCACGATACAGGACGATTTAGTTTCTATTCTTTTGAGATTTAGGCAGCACAAATATGTCTTAGCAGCAGATGTTGAAAAGATGTATCGGCAGGTTGTCGTACATCCTGACGACAGACATCTGCAACAAATAGTCTGGCGTGACGATCCATACAGTCCCATAAAGACATACCAATTAAATACAGTTACGTATGGGACTGCCAGTGCTCCCTATTTAGCAATTAGGTGTCTCAAACAACTTGGCATAGAGTGTAAGGTTAGTACGATTTCTGAAATAATCCAACACGACTTTTACGTGGATGACTTACTAGCGGGTGGAGACACGTTAAATGAAGTAATAGGAATTAGAGATGGAGTTACTGCTGCTTTAGAGTCCGCATGCATGAAGTTGCGGAAGTGGAAGTCGAATGCACCACTAGTAATGTCTTTACCTTGTGCACCAGTTGACTTGAATATTGGTAAGTTGGAATTATGTGCAACATTAGGGGTAGGGTGGTGCACCGACAGTGACGTTATTTGTTTTCCTATGAAAGGTGAACTTGACGTCAAATTATCCAAACGTGGCATACTCTCATCTATCGCTCAGATTTTTGATCCCCTCGGACTTCTTTCACCTTGCGTTATATTAATGAAGACTATTCTACAAAAGCTATGGTTACATAAGGTATCGTGGGATGATAAATTACCCTCTGAAATCAGTAATTCATTTTTCAAAATAATAAATGCCTTGCCGTCGTTAAATAGCCTCCGTGTTCCACGACGAGTACTTTGTGACTCGTACACCTATGTGGATATACATGTGTTTACAGATGCATCTATCATTGCATATGGTGCTTGTGTATATTTAAGAAGTTGCAATGATCATGATGTTTTGGTACGTTTGCTGTGTGGCAAGAGTAGAGTCGCTCCAATTAAACCCACAACGATCCCTAGACTTGAGCTTTGTGGGGCACTGGTAGGCGCTCGTCTATATGACAAAGTTAAAAGTTCATTGCGTCTTCAGATCAGACAAACAGTATTCTGGACTGATTCGACAATCATTCTGGGTTGGCTTAAAATCATGCCAAATAAACTGCAACCCTTTGTGCGAAATCGAATAGGCGAGATTCTTGAGACAACTGGTTCTTGTACATGGCGGCATGTCCCCACAGATCAAAACCCAGCTGATCTCATATCGAGAGGACTTGACCCTAGTTTGATCGAATCGTCTGATTTGTGGTGGCATGGTCCTCAATTTCTGATAAAGGATCCAACTAAGTGGCCTTCGGGTCCAGTTGCCTCACAGAGACTTCCGGAAACGAAGTCTGAGATTAATTTACACGTAACAACTGAAAACGAAAGTAAATTGATAGATTTTAATCGGTTTTCAAATTTTTCTAGGCTTAAAAGATGCATGGCGTATGTATTAAGATTTATCTCACATTGTAAACGACAACAAGTTAAAACTTCTTATATTTCTAATGAAGAGCTTTCAGATAGCTTAATTATTTTGATTAAATTGGCTCAAAGGGAATCCATTCCCGAATATGAATTATTATTTAGTAAAAAGCCATTACCTAGCAAGAGCCCTCTACTAAAATTTAATATTTTTCTAGACGATAATAAATTAATTCGCATAGGGGGACGTCTAGTTAATTCATATTACTCTTATGACAAAAAACATCCCATACTTTTACAGTCCAATCATCAATTAACTAAACTATATTTTAATTATGAACATAAAAGGCTTATGCATGCCGGGCCTCAATTGTTATTGGCATCTATTAAAGAAAATTACTGGCCTATTGGAGGTCGAAATTTGGCGAAATCGGTTTACTATAGTTGCGTCTTGTGTAATCGTTTTAAAGGTAAAACCAAAGCTCCGATAATGGGAAACCTACCACAGCAGCGTCTCGAACCAAGTTTTCCTTTTGAGAATGTAGGTATTGATTACGCTGGACCTATTTTAGCAGCTAATCGTCAAGGGAGAGGATGTAAGCTAGTTAAAGTTTATATTGCCATCTTCGTGTGTTTTGCGACCAAAGCTGTTCACATAGAGCTTGTGGGTGACCTATCTACTAATACTTTCTTATCGGCACTCAAACGGTTTATGTCACGGCGTGGTAAACCTAAAAACATATATTCCGACAATGGCACTTCGTTTGTTGGTGCGTACAACGACATCGGCAAATTTTTAAAGTCTTGCTCTGGCTCACTATCTGAAACTGTTGCCAACGATGGGATCAGTTTTCACTTTACTCCTCCTTACGCTCCTCATTTCGGTGGTCTTTGGGAGGCAGGAGTAAAATCGATAAAATTTCATTTAAAGCGAGTACTGGGAAATTGTCATCTAACTTATGAGGAGATAAACACGGTTCTGGTGCAAATCGAGGCAATACTAAACTCACGTCCGTTAACTGCCTTATCAACGGATCCGAATGACTTGCTACCCCTTACGCCTGCACACTTTCTGGTCGGGCGCTCACTTCTTTCCTTGCCTGCTCCAAGTTACGACGATTGCACAACGTCTAGCCTGAATCGATTCGAGAGAATTGAACAGTTAAGACAACATTTTTGGAAGCGCTGGAGTAAAGAATACCTAAGCGAGTTACAGAAGCGCGTTAAATGGAAGGCAGGCTCCGATTCATTGAAGATGAATACAATTGTGGTTCTCAAAGAAGACAATTTACCACCTCTGAAGTGGAAGCTGGGTCGCATCGTGGCGGTTTATCCTGGACTCGATGGTATTAATCGCGTCGCGGATGTCAAGACTGCAACCGGTGTGATGCGAAGACCTTTTTCGAAGATATGCTGTCTCCTTGAAGAAGATGGTTGAAAGGCAACCTTTCAACGCCCGGGGGCATGTTTAGACCCTGTCAAAAGGTCAACGCACGAGAAAATGGTAGCTTTCGTTGCTAACGCAAATTGAGTAGGCGTTCTTAATTGATGCACTTTTGCCTACCTACTTGTTAATTACAAATTGTGATATTTCGTATGTATCCATTTTTTCTTTCATTACATTTTTACATCTCATCACGGAAACTGCAGTTTTATTCCAATCCTGATCTACATTTATACAACGAGTACTATTAGTAATAATATGCACTATACATATATTATATTAGTAGTAATACAGGCATTTATGCGTATACAAAGTAAAGAAACATCTTTTACTTTATATGCTTACAAACATTAAAGTTGAACAACTTTAGATATGTTAGAGAAGAATAACAACAACAAGTTAAAGATTTAAAACTTGGTTAACTAGAACGTATGAATAATTAAGGTTATTCTGAATATAGTTATCTGTCATATAGTGATAGTAGACTGAATTGAATTGTTAACATTTTATTATACACTTATCGTTATCAAACTTTTTTTTTAAACTTCACCCAAACAAAGTAGTTAAAGTAGTAATGTCTTATTTTATCTAATTAAGGACTTCATAGGAGAATTTATGATGGTAAATGTATTTTTCAAATACTTATTTATTTAGTCGGAAATACACATTGAATTGTTACATTTATTTTATTTACAGATGAAGAACTTTATTTTTATGATACTATTTGCTTTCGTTAAAGCTGACATAATCAAGACAAAACCAGCATGTACAGATACCGTTGTATATGAGCAAGAAATTTTAAGACAAGGCATGTATATGCCATATCAATTGGCTATTGATTACGATAAAAACACATTATTCTTCAGTTATACAACAGAATCAACAGATAAATTCAAAATTGCATATCTCGATTTAAAAACAAATGACTATGGAGTAGTTAATGGAATTAATGGTGGTTTTGCAAGTGCCATTGACAGTAAATCTTACATGGTCTACATGGGAGGTGAAAATGGCATCTATACATTTAATTATGATACAAAATCTTGTACAGACCTAAATATCAAACCAGTTGTAAAAATTTGGCAAATGTTCTACAAAGATGGACTCTATTTTACTACATATCCAGATGAAAAGGTCTTTTTATATAAGAATTCTGAAATGGTACAGATTACTGAATTGAAAGATGGAGTTATGGTCTTGGCGGTTAAAAACGATGGCAGTTACGTATATGCTAATTCTTCCGGACTCTTTACTTATAATAAAGCTACAGACAAAGCTTTGAATATTGGTGACTATATAGTTAATGGAATAACAGCTGATATTAAAGGGAAAATTTACTTTTCAACACCAACAGGAATTTATTCCATTGACGACCAACGTGATCAAATAGAAAATCTTACGACCCTAGAGGATGTTTACGGTGTTGCTATTGAAGCAAACGGAAATATAATATATGCTAATGAGGAAAGTATTATCAGATTGAAGCCAGTAAAAGGAGAGTGTTTGAATAATCGAATCGAAAACAATGTCGCTTATTTGGCAGGACGTTGAACAATTTAGTTAAATTTTGAGGAGACTTACTTACACTTTTCATATTTTTGTTTTATCTTTATTCTTTGTTGGTATAATTTCTGTGATAAAATTTATAAATATTAGCACTAGAAAAAAATCCTGTAGTTTCTTTGATACCGTGTATGTAGTTTTCACAATTTTTGTGTTTATGATGACTTAATCAAACGACATTTTCAATTTTCAAAAATATTATGTACCTATAATGTTATAGTCAAATGAAATTCGTACTAAATGTCTTTCATGAAATGTTTATTATTTTATTTGCACAAACCATTGTGGCTTAATAAACGGAGCTCCTGATCGGAAAAGCAATAAAAAGGGCGGGAGGATATTGCATCGTATTTCAAGTCATACGCCACTACTGCACGCTTCTAGCCTCGGTACAAGTAAGCTTAATATGTTTGGTGAGATCAAGTTCCATTCAGTTTTACTGTTTTATAGGTTTCATATTATTTTGGACAACATAAGACGTTCATCAAGCTCTTGTTCTTTAATAGGTTTTATAGATAGAAGTAGAAACAAGGAATAGCAATTAATATTAAGGACTTCATATATAAAATAAGTCTTACACGCATTAACTACTTGTAAACATATTCAGTAACTCAAATTCTCAGTAAAACTGTGATTTAAACATGTAGGATGTGTTTGATTTCGTATGGTTTTAACACAAGCTTCGTTACGGCTCATATGAACTTTCGTATGGTATAAATTATCTTGTAAATTAACGTTTGCTTTGTAACTTATTTCTCGGTTCGTTAGTATTTTATCAGACATAAAATTACACAAAAAGTTTATGTCGGTCTGCGTAATTGTGTACAGAGTTCAGGGATCATGTTTTTGATTTTCTTAATAAGTATCATTAATGCACAAGATAATTAACAGTAGATGTTATTTTTAATGTCATAATTTCATCACATACCTTACCAACAAATTTGTGTAAAAATTAAAAAATACATACACTCTTGTATTCTGAAGTAGTTTCGAATATCAAAAGATATGTTTTAGTTTATTTATTGGTTATACATTGGCATAATCTATATCATAATCTATTTTAAAATGCAGAATTTTTTAAAGTGTCACCGTGAACAATTACCACAGTTTGTAGATTAGAACTTCGTTTCTGTAAAAAACTTAAATAGTGCTTAAAAATTGCCACTGGGTCACATAAGCTTAGTATATCTTTGATATACGTACGGGAACAGGTATCAAAGTGACGTAGTTTCTTTATGTTCAATAACTAATCTTACTTTGTGTTTGTTGTAAATATCTCAACAAATTCCTCCTCTAAAATACTTAGAATCAGAATATTTAACCTATTTTAGAAGCAGATGTTAGTAAGTCAAAGATGCATATGAAGTTCTTGTAACTTTAAATGCAAATCGGAAGTCAAGGTGAATGTTAATATCTAGCTTCAATCTAACTTAACTAATTTAAGTGAGTAAAAGCTCAGATGAAAGAGCTCCTCTAGAGAGTGGTCGAAACGAATCACACGCCTTAATTAGAATCCGATATAGATTGTGGAATAGCAACGACATCACAAGAAATGTATCTGAAAGGAGAATGTAATGTATAACTTGAGAGGGATAGGTATAGTTAAGTTGATAGATTTAATCATTGAGTTTGTAAAATAATACCTTTCTTAAGAATTAAACACATTTATTGTATAGAAAGCTGAACGAATTCCTAATATAAGTCTTCAGGCTTTCACGGCCGGCGTTGCATGTACAATATACTGCTTCCGGGCTGTTTGGCCGTGGTCCATGTGAAACTTGCGTTTCAGACGTTTCGTCGATCACTGCGGTCGACATCTTCAGTGGCGCAGGGCCGGGCGACGACGACTTTGGAGGACTTCCTAATAAATTTTATAATCCTACTAATATTATAAACGCGAAAGTTTGTAAGTATGGATGGATGGATGAATATTTGTTACTCTTTCATGTAAAAACCACTAAATGGATTTTAATGAAACTCTACAAAAATATAGATTATACATCAGAATAACACATATGCTACAATTTATAACGATAATCGATATTATAGTTATAACCGACATCCACGCGGGTGGAGCCGAAGGCAGAAACTTATTCTATATATATGTATAATTTAGAAATGTTCGCGTTAGGTTATGGAATTGCAATTGGGATCTAGGAACTTTTCGTGCTTTTTCCCGGTAAAGCTGGGACTCGTCCTTCCATATAATTTCAGGCATCTGACGTATTTTATTTCCTAACATACAATTTAGAATTTATAACAGCTAGAGTTATTTTTCCAGCTTATATTGTTGCACTACGCTACATGCTCACTACAGTACCAATATAATAATTATTGTATCAACAACTTTTTCTTTGCTTCGTAAACGAAGCGATTTAAGTATTATGATATCAATACTCTAACTACTCGAGAAGTTGAACACTCTAGAAGTTATAGTAATATTGTAATCAAACTTAACACAATCTTTATGACATACTGTGATAATTTCGTACTTTGTGATAGGATTAGTTATTCATTTTAGTATAACAGTGTACGTTTCCACAGAGAGCTCCCTAATGAAATTAGAAATGTACACCTTAATAAATTTATATGTGTAATTAAAACGAAACTTTGCCAAAAGGCTATTATAAAATTCAAGAATATTTAGACGACTAAATAAGTTGAAAAGAAAGTTTGAAAATTAACTGCTTATTCTACTATGCTACTTAAACAAAACTTTGTAATTAGATTAAGTAAACGTGTTTTAAAAAGATAAAAAAAAACCACTGAGTTTCTGCACTCTTCTAAGTACGGGGCTGCATTGTCAACCGGTACACGGGCGGTTCATTTAGTTTACTACCCCTACTACTTTACATAATATGTTTTGACTTTGACTCCAGTAGTTTTATGATATGCATAATTGAACTAACATAATTTCAATAGCATAAGAAGTTCTTATTAAGAAACCTACAGATCGTAAGGCAAACTAAGTTCATAAACAATCTTTTATAATTTTTAAAATTAATGAAATGTTAAGTGTCATATATCCTTTTGGGGGAGATACCAACGTGTAAAACATTATCTATAAGTTGTTATTAAGAACCCTACAGATCGTAAGGCAAACTAAGTGCAGAAACAATCATTTATAATTTTTTAAATTAATGACGTATATATGTGTCAGATATCCTTTTGGACTAGACACCAACATGTAATACATTATCTACTGGTATATCTCGTAAGGTTGTGCCAGAATTAACAATATAAGCTGCCAACCTACAAGATTCTTCCCGACTACAATTTTATCACTATTTTATCTGCTATAGATTCTTGATCAAAACACAACTTTTTCTGAATAAATGATTAAGTAAAGTTTGGTATTGTATCACGGGCTGGTATCCGCAACTCCACGACAAGGCACGGTTTTTGCGTGAAGTAATTTTTTTATTAAAACTAAACACAACATATACATTCTTGAAGATAGTATTCTTCAAAATATAACTACGTAAACAAGTAGGTAAAGCTATACGTTATAAAGCCATAATCCTAACAAATTATCACAACATAAATCCCGATAAAGGAAACATTTGTGAATCTTTTATGAACTTGAAATAAGAAAGGAAACTAAGTCATCCATTTCAGAGAAAGCGTTTACCCCGCCAATGTCTGTAACTGGTAATTGAATTCAACAAAGAAGATAGAAAAAAAGTAAACTTTGTACGTGATACGAAAACGGGATTCCAGACTATCAACACTTGTTTTGTAAGTCAATGAGAAAGAACCAATACTGTTGTATGTATACGATATCGGCCTTTAGGAATAAATCTCAGTTAGCAATAACAAATAACTGTTCATGTATATTTATGAACATAGTTAAGGTCGTACAAGTTACTACCAATACCATAAACTCCGTATGTAATTGCATAGCATTATTTCGTTACAATGTGTAAGAAGTAATTTGCCTGCATACATATTCAGATTTTCTCGTGTTTTAACGTAGCCTAATGATTATAATTATTTCTTATGTATGGTTTTATGTTACTGGTTTTCATTTTATAAAACCTTTTTATCAGATTTGAGAGTAAATATTGTTTTAATGTCTTTCTACGTACCTTGGAAGGAAAAAAGTGTGAGAAAATGGTGTAACAGATTCTGGATGTTACTCTATACTGTGATAAGATAAATGGGAATGACATTAGAAGATAATTCATTTTATAATTTTTGTTACATACCCATATAACATTTTATCATTTCTTCACAAGAAAAAGGATTTCACCGTAAAACTTTTAGCGGTCACAATTATTATTTGAAACAACATGATTTAATAACAAACAAATAACAGAGTCGCGACTCGTGACAGGATTTACTCGTAAATGTAACAAATACGCCCGCCCCGTCGACACTTCCGGAAGCAGCACAATAAGATAGGTCGTAACGTAACCCTGTCCTTCGTTAAATGTACACACGTTTTGCCAAACATTTTGACTTCCGAATATTTCAACGTTTCGACCAAAAGTGCGACCAAATATCACGCCGATGTTATTCTTCGAAGGGGTAGGCAGAAGTGTATTAATACTCACATTTTGCTGCGCGTAATAGGGGATACTTCGTCATGGACTTTTTGTTAACTGTTGGACGGGGAACAGCCCTATCCTTTAGTCGGCTTCTACGACAACCACGGAATAAGATGTGGTGTCGCTAATTTACTTCATCGAGAACCAACACAACATATTGTATTACATATATTAAGCGTTATTATTTTGGGCATACTTTTATTAAATTTCAGACATATGCAGTGCTGTTCAGAATGGTTAAATACTTAATTCTAAAGCCTCAAAACAACAATTTTCAAATAAAAAATTATAACCAGAAAATATCGGCAAGGTAATCGTGGCATTACTGTTGAGAGGGCCCTAGCAGCCAAATAAATCATTCATCGGTACGTTGAATCAATATTTGGACCACAGAAAGGTTTTTGGCTATCGCCTTGGGGCTATTAAAATATAGGTAAACCTTTGATTTGGCTTGAAAACATTTCTTCAATATTTATGTATGCAAGAGTATTGAAAACGGTACAATATTGGATTGCTTCTTGTAAGAGAAAGTTATTCGCATAGGTAACCTAAATAATACACTATACTTTTATACTATTGAAATAAAAAAATGTTTATAAAAAAAAACAAATGGTTAGACGATACACATTTCACTTCCATTTATTAATTTTTTTATTCGAATAAATGCATTCGTAATCTAATATATATTTATGCGTAAATTACCCTCTTTTTTTTTTTTTTTTTTTTTTTTTTTTTTTTTTTTTTTTACGTGCGGGAAATCCCCACTGATACCCGCCCCTCCGGAGCCGGAGGGGTAGGTTATGTCGGACTCGAACCGACTAAACCGCACGCCGTCTGTGGGTCGTGGTGCTAGGCCGAAGGTGAGGTTGTCTTGCGACATATCCCTCGCACCCCGGCTGACCCAGGGCCATCCCTTTCGGTCTGGCCCTCCTCGGGAGGTGGGGACCACGCCGTCCCCGACTCAACCCCGGTGTGGGGAGGCGCGCATCGTCCTACGATGCGCGCCGCCGCCGTGGCCTGCTTCTGCTAGGGTGACGGGTGGCTCCACCCGTCACCCTCAGGCCCGCGCTCATGGGGGGCGGAGGTCTGTAAGCGCCCTCCGACGCCCGAGCCGCCTTCGGGCGCGAGCAGCGATGTCAGCGAGTCTTTCTCGCTCACCGCGCCGCGCCCGCTCTGCTGTCTCCTTCGCGAGCATGACCTGCTCGCAGAAAGAGGCGCTGGCCGCCCACGCATCCGCGCAGCGGACCATCGCCTCGAGCAGGGTGGAGAGCGTGAGCACTCTCACCCCCAGGGCCTGCACAAGCTCCCGCCTCGGCGTCTCAAACGCCGGACACTCGGTGAGCGTGTGCAGCCCCGAGTCCACGCTCGCGTCGCAGTGATGGCACTCGGGCGTTGGCTCAATACCCATCAGATGCAGATACCGCCCGAAGTAACCGTGCCCGGTTATCATCTGCGTCTGACGGTACGAGAGGCTCCCGTGTGGCCTCTCTAGCCACTCCCCCATGATGGGCCTTACCGCCGCAATGACGGCGTGCCCTGCGTAAATTACCCTCATCTAAAACATAATATATCAGACGATATTCCTACATATTTACGTCAATTAGCTTGCATACACAACAGTATGTAAATAGTTCTATCACAAAATTATCTATATTAGTAGCCTTAAGATATTTTACAGCCAGGTGGGCTGGTAGTGAATGCCACGCGCCCCCAAACCCAGTGAATATCACAATACCAGGGCGCCCGGGTACGCTATGGTCACGTACAAAAATTATTTATTTGTCATATTTACACCAAATAAATAACACTTAGCATTGGATATGTCATATAGTATGTACCTTTTCTAAGGTATGTACTATACAGGGTGGAAAAATTAATCGGGTCCTGGAAGGAAACTACCTTAAATCCTAAAATTGGCTCATAACTATCGGAGACCTTCTTTTATTTTTAAAAAGAAACAAAACTGAATTCTTTGATTTTTGAAAACTTGATTGCCACACCCGGTCATCAAACCGAATAAACACTGTAAAAATAATGTACCATATTTCTATAGCAAAAATCGAAAGTGTCAATCATAAGGATCGAATCTCTCTAACAAATATGGTGAATTAAATGAAAGGAAATCACTGAAATCTAAGCTTATAAATTCATTTTGACAAAATAAAGCACTTTTATTTGAAAGGCCATCTGATATCGTATTAACAATAAAATTCCATTTTTAAATTACGTGTCTCTTTTTTCGTGCAAATAGTCCCGCTCTCAGGTCTCAATTACCAGGTTGTAAGAAAACCCAATAGGGCAATTCTTTCGCCATTGCTCGCGCATATATAGGTTTCCGATCAAGCACCTCAAATTACTATACCTCACGCAGTTATCCAATAAAGTTACATTCTAACCCGGAAACAAAGCTCAGTCATTTAGTAGGTGCTCATTTCAATAAACATTTGGCTTCAAATATCACTTTATTATTGATAAGATATCTGCTTGAGTAAATGTGCTCTTTATTTGTCAAATTGAATTTAAGTATGGATTTCAGGGATTTCCTTTACTTTAATTTACCATGTTTGTTAGAAAGATTTGATAATTTTGATTGACACTATCGAGTGATGCCTTAAAAATATAGGATGTTTTTTTTTTCGGGGTTTTGTTGGTTCGAGTCCCAGGTGAGACAAGCTAGGTTTAGAAAAAAAAATGAATGCAATTTTGTTTCTTTTAAAAAATAAAGGTGCCTCCTTTTAGTTAAATGAGCCAACTTAAGGATTTAAGGTAGTTTCCCTCCAGGGCCCGACTTATTTTTCCACTCTGTATATTTTAAATGTCTATTCAAGTGTTACAGTTATATATGTTTATTTTTTAATTTTATTTCTTGATTTATTTATTAACTTCTATAATACGTTTATAATACGTTGCATAAAGCTATATATTATTATTTATTAACCTTAAATTTTACTTTCCTCGTTCTTTTTATTTTTAACTTGTACAATAACACATCTCGTATCAAGTTAATTATGATAAGTACACCTTAATTATTGTTTGGTCATATTACTGTCTATCCTAAGGTTGCTTGGAAGTCCTCTATTTACATATGTAAGGCCACTATCGTACATAGGCAGGTACAACTGTACTATTTTCTTGTCTTTACTATAAATCTATTGGTGTACAATAAATAGTTATCTATTTAGTAACTTCAACAACGTATAATAATGTTTTCTATGTTAAGAGATTTTATGATTTAAATCACAAATAAGAATTCTACAAATGAATGAATATGCCACGAGCGTTACAATGGAGCAGAAGTCATTGGCATCCATTATTCGAGGTGGCGTTACCAGGCAATGCGACCCGCCCATGTTTGTTCCCGTCACTGACAGGCATGTACACTTTACTCCATATTTCACTAACGGTGATAAATTCACGTACACACAAATGAACTTTTATAAAGGAACAGCTAATATGTACAATATTAGCTGTGCAGGGTTGAAATTATGACTTCTGGTCACAATATTCTGTAAAAATGAAAATTGAAACAAACAGATGAATGAAAATTAAATATCGAAAGGTTTCTATACTTTCAATTAAGAAAAAGAGATTTCGTTCCTTACACGACGTTAGTTTCGTCTCAATTGAGCAGTCCAACTGGGGAATAACCTCCGGCTTCCAAAATACTGCGGCTCTAATAATCTCGTATTGTGTTCTCGGCGGTGAGTAGGGAAGCCAGAGCTCACGGGAGAGTTTTTGTCCTGTCAGTGGGAAGACAGAATGCTTGTCCTGCTTTGTCTTCTGTGTCTTCTGCACCGACAGCACAGAAACTCTCTGACAGGATTGGTAGCACGACTCTGACTCCCCTGGACCGTGTACAAGCACTGCAACTGCCACCTAAATGGTAGATAGGTATATAACAAAAAAATCCATGAGGCAGTTCAAAGTTGTGTGCATTTAGTACTCCCGGTTAAATCCAAAATTTTTACTTTAAGGTTAACTATTTTCTTTTGATTTAGCTTATATCGACTTTCATATTAGTAACTGTTGTGTGACCTCTCAACCCTATGTCCTTAGGCTCCTAGCATACACACGGTCAATACACATGGTCAATCAGGTTTAAACTTTAATAGTTAGTATTCAAACATTAGTTTTCATAACAGGCGACTGTTGTTAAATTATATTTAAGTAGCAATTTCCAAATGCTCATAGCTTCCTGAATCATTCTAAAAGACGATTAAAGAAATGAGTTTTACAAATTCAACTGCCGCCGTAATGATTATGGAGATATCTAACATTATCACAGCTTATGAAGTAGCCTACGGAAAGGACATTTTAGAGATGACGTAATGATGATCACAGTACATTTTGTAGTCATAAGATTATTCTATATCTTTGAATTCTTTATTTTTATCTTTCTTCGCAGTAATTTTTTTCTCCTTTTTACTTCTCACCATCACAATGTGGTTTTTAGTAGTATTGTAGCATATTACACATAGTAGTATTTATTGAAACTCATTCAGAGATCTGATAAGTATATAGGTAGGCATTATTCAAAATAGCACATTTAAAAAACAAACTCTGTATTTATGATCAAGCAAATAAAAAATCTTAATAAATTGCAGTAATTTTGAAAATGCATATGTATCAAGGATAATTGCACATTAATGTTTACTTGCAGTGTGCACATGTCGTTAATACAGATGCATTTTCAAAATGCTCTAAGAAGCAGTGACTTGGCTCAGGCCATAACGGGCATAGAGTAATTAAAAGTACGATATGCTGTCATCTCTGTAAATTTGTAACAAAATATTTCATGACATGGGCTACTCGGCTACTCACGCCTCTTAACTTATAATTTTGCTGAGACATTGACATTACAAGTATCCAAGGCTAGTTGATCGGCTCGGATAAGGCTTAAATAAATTTTAAATACTAGTTTTCACATTTCCCCTTTCCTAATACAAATATAAAAAAATGGACATAAATATGAAGTGTGAGAAGTTATATTAGCTTCATTATATTAAAAAATAATCTCCAATCCAAATTATATACCTACCTATATATATCATAAGAAAAGCGGAATAAGGTGCCATAGAATTTGGTAAACTTAACCCGAGCAATTTAACTTTCGTGTTACCTCGATTACTCCTTTAAATTAGTTAAAGCTAAATCTTTAAAAGTTTTTGTTAAGAATTTGTTTATAGCGCCTGGGACAGATACAAATCTTTGCTGAAAGAAATGTTTATATTACTTTCGAAGTAAAAGTTTTCCATGAGTTTACAAGTTAACAAGCGTTCCATGATATACAATTATGTTAACGGAATTTAACGTAAATTAATTGAATTCCAACATATCCAAGTCCTCTCCACTGTACGTCACTTTCATTCAAGAGCTATACCTGTACATTGGCGATTGAAACCAAGAAGCATAAAATTTCAATCAGAAAGGGTTTAAATTATCTGCTATACGGACTCCAGTGTTAAAAACCTTGTAACCTCGCTTTACCGCGCAGTCGGATAGATACCGGACAGTTTGCGTACAGAATAGAGACACTGTGAGTATTGTATGTGACGGTACATGGCGAAAAGAAAATTCGAATATGTGCGGGTAGACGAAGAACCTACCTCCGATTTAACGACTGTGACTACGGCCGGTGTAACCTATTCGGGACGTCAGGCAACTCAAAGTTATGTATGTACCTATACCATAATCGCGTTAATTCCCGTTAACATTATTGTACAAGTTTGATCATTTGAATAGACATCAAAATGGTACTGAATGCACAAAAGTTTGCTGCGTAACGTTGGCACAACATGTGTGATTAAAAAAATACCTCAGTAGTTGATAACTCAGTTCATAAAGAAGGTAGCCTGTTCTTTAACATCACAACAGCAACATATTCAATATTTATGTGCATTATGATTCAATCCATTTTAAAGACGATAAACGTCTATTCGTATTTTTAATGTGAAAAGAATCTACTGACGTTAGTGAAAATAACCCGCACGAATAATATTCGAATTCGTAACGTAAACGTATCCAGAGAATAGCGCATTGCGATTGGCCGCCTGCCTACCGTGAACCAATCGCGATGCTCCGTTCTTTCAAAACGTTTACGTTACAAATTCGAATGGTTTTCGTGGTCGGGGCACTAAAGGTATTCAGAGTTGACCAGACGCCTTCACAAGTGCTTTGAGCATGCACGATAGACGCGTAATGCAGCACATGACAGACAGTGCTAACTCACCCTATGTCTACAAAGAAGGGCCTACTTTGAATCCATGTAAATATTACGTAGTAAAGATAAAAATATCAACAAACATGACCTTTGACCACAATGGCTTTTCAAAACCAATATTTCCGAACACCCATAAAGTCTAACTCACTTTTTACTTACTACTGTCATTTAGTTACGATCTAAAACTTTGCAGGTAGGGTGTATTTAACGATAGTATAACAAAAGTATTGGCGAATTCCCTGTTGATTTCTGTCACTCGCCTCCTAGTTTTTGTTCCTGTACAAAGTAAACATAAAAGTTTTTTTTTTCATTTGTTACACACCCGGGAATACACACAAATATTAGAACAACGAACATACGTTATACTGATGGTAAACTATGATATTCGTTGTGTTTAATGCACAAGTTTCTGCTGAGGAACGGGTAGCTAGCAAAGGAAGCAAACCGTAGCGCTAGACATGAATATTAAACGTTGAATATCTGCCAGAGTGCAGACATTGTGAAAATTCATTCCGATCTAGAAATGGAAATCCTACGCTTCACTTGCATTTGTCATTAATATGATTTGAACTCCACGTTTAAATATGGCAGACTCTTGTGCTGGAAAAATGATTGTATTCCACAGGATCATATTAAGGAAAATATTAAATCAGTTCTTTTGAAAAAATTGAGTGCAGTTTAACGCAGCGTGAGACCGTCGTTAAACTGCACTAAATTTGTATGTGTTGTTTCACTGAATATAAACATGGTTATTTACTTTCACGAAAGGCTAGACACAACATCCCAAAATTGAAAAGGTCCAGAATACTTTATAATATATATATACATATATATATTTATATATATATATATATATATATATATATATATATATATATATATATATATATATATATATATATATATATATATTTCTCAAACATGTTTGGAAATGTGAACATTATTTTGACAACCTTCTTCGAGATAAATCGAAATTGCTGTACATGCGAGTAGCGGCCGGTAAAAGTTGTATGAAAATCCATATCTGTCGTGTTTTAGCGACCAAATAAATTACTATGTAAACTCAGATATGAGTTTACATAGTAATTTGTGTATTTTAAAAATGGAACCATCTTTTACTCCGAACCATGGCAACCGCGGAGGTAACTTATCCAAGGCATTATTTAAATACAGAACTGGCATGCAAATAGAATGTTGTTTATAAAGAAAAATAAAAAACAAATGAACATTTTGCCGCATGAAAAATTACTGTTGTTCGTTGTTCGTCATTGATTTTGAAAAGTAGGTAACTAGAAAGTTCTGCCTAGATACTACTTAGGCTTACGCATTGTTTGAGAAAAGCACTATACAAGCCTTGGCCACAACTGAGCGTTGCCGGGCTTCGTAATGCGTGCATACTTCACGATCGTCCGGCAACACTACATTTGGCGGCCGCGTCAGTAATGGACTATATAAATAAATACTATATTACCCATGTTCAACTTACTCATACTTATATGTTCATTACTATACATTCAAAAACAGAATAAAATAACACATATTAGACCTGAAAGCTATTTCTATAACACAGTTGTACCTAAACATGAAAGTGAAGTTGAGTCCATTACCACCATAAATTAAAAAAAAACAGTAAATTTTCTGAAACTTATTATTTAATGCTAAAAGTTCTGACTTTTTGCAATATTGTAATATTTGGTCGAGGATTATGGAAGTATAATACAAATCCATTGATGAAACTCTTGGCTATATAGCTAATGAAATGATAGATGTCATGAAAACGATTAAATAATCGCTCGGTTATACAATAGTCCAGGAAAGGCGAACCAATGTGTAGCGTGCCAGTGATGGCACGCAGCACAATGTTTTGGGCATGCCACCATGAAGTATTAGGCAGAGACGATACGGTCAACGGGTGATCTTCTGGCGTACGTCAAGCATCTCTGAGGTGTGGCTATGGACGGGTGTGACTATTCATTGGCTATCAGTCTTGACATCGCCAGAGCCTTTACTAGAGTCTGGCACAGTTCGCTTATTTTTAAGCTTCCCGTCTGCCTGCTCGACTGTGCAACTGGATTGCCAGCTTTCTGCATGAGCGTAATATAAAAGTTCTCTGTGTTCCTTCAGAGTTCATGCAGGTTAATGCTGGCGTGCCTCAGGTGTCGTTGTTATCTCCCACTCTGTTTTTCTGCATATCTACACTACTATTATAAAGAGGAAAGATTTGCATGTTTGTCTACACTACAAGGTTCACTAAATCAGTGATTAAATGCTCTGTAAGTAATTTCGTACGAAAATAGTACCTATTCTTGTATTTTCTTTACAGCAGAAGTAGTAACAGTACAAGAATTTTATGACATGATGAATGGCAAACAAAAAGTAGCAAGGTCAAGTATTTATCTTTTTGATTTCATTTACTGTTTTTTTTTCGTGTATATACGCTATCAGCCTTTCCTTTTTCGTCCTTTCTGGTTCATGCTGATATACGTTCATCTGTTTTTACTTGCTCACACATAAAGTTATTGAATAAAGTCAAGAAGTTAGTTAAATAAGTTAAGGTCGGGTAGCAGTCGTTTTCACCTTTTTTTAAACACATTTTTTGAATAAATTGTATAATGGCAAATTACGCCAAATTAAAATTATATGCATAAAGTAGACTAAAGCGGTCAAACATTGCACGAAAATGCTCGACATTGCTATTATTTCAAACACATTTTGCACTAAGACGCCACGATCAAATAATGTCGAAGTTTCTATTAAAAAATAGAACATAGAAATATGTAGTGACTACGTAGTAAGGTTACATTTTATCAAGCAGATATAATTTTTGTCAAGAACCTTGAATTTTTTTTTCTTTATATTCTTTAAATCTCTGCATTTAAAGAATGTCGCGGACATCTCTCTTTCTCGTGGTTTTTAAATTAGCAGTGCGAAGAGAATAGACTGCAACCCGGCCTTAAATAATTCTACTACATATCCATATCCACATTTAAAATTTTCAAGTAAATAATAACAACAGGTAAAGCTAACAAAGTAAAACTTATATTAAAAATTCACAAACTTGCTATCATCGATTAGGGAAACGCAAATATCGAAAATAACCGTACCATTAAATGCTTTTTCATTATAGCAAAATTTCCTTACAGCTTCAGTGTACATTCGCACGATTTCGTCATTTCAGTTTCATTACGCGTCGATATGAACGAACGAGCGAATCGAAATTTGTTTACATGAATAACTCGGGTGAAGTCTTAATTTTCGTAGGCAATAACAGTTTTATGTTTGTTAAAAGTTGATGTACAAATGAATATTTTAATAGTAAACAGTCCGTGAATTTTCAGGTTATCAGGGAATTGAAAAGAAATCATCACGTCCTGGTTGAATTTAAAATTAAATATCTCTGCTGCTATCCATAGTAAATGTGACAGCGTGGATATGCGGATTGAGATAAAGGCGTTTCTTACGTGGTATTTTGGGTACAGGCACAAAAGCGATTTCATTCTACATATTTATTAATCCTATCCTACTAATGACATAAATATGAAACCTTGTGAAGTTTTTAAAATTAAATATCTCTGCTGCTATCCATAGTAAATGTGACAGCGTGGATATGCGGATTGAGATAAAGGCGTTTCTTACGTGGTATTTTGGGTACAGGCACAAAAGCGATTTCATTCTACATATTTATTAATCCTATCCTACCAATGACATAAATATGAAACCTTGTGAAGATGTTTAAATGTTTATTACTCGATTCAGTTGATAGTCTGGAATAATAAATAAACCACTTTTGTCCCGGTTGTAAGTTCATATTGATAGCAGAAAAGGGATCAGGATTTCACTGTGGTGGAGACACAGGTAATAGATAGTAGATAAATCTATCATTCTTATGGTGTACCTTGAATAATAACTGCGTTCTTTGTCTATAAAAGAATCTCAAGTGAACTTTCAGCTAAGTCGTACTCATCAGAAAACTGCCTCGTCTTTCACTCTGAGTTGAATAAATGGCAATGCCTCACTCTTATTTTCATTTAGAAGAGGTACCTACTGTTGTCTTCTGTGAATATTTTCATGGCAGGTATTTACCATGTTGCTGCTGCGTTGTTTAGAAAATAGAGCTGTCGCTTTCAACAATATCAAAAAGGTGCTTGTCGAAAATGGGTAGGTACCTATGTTACAGGATTTATCGACAACACATAGAGTTTGCAATTTCCTCGTGTCATACGTTCGGAAATGAAAGATGGGTTTCGATAAGCATCTCGATGCACTGCACAGCACATTATTTGGCACTTTTGGTCACGTTATCAACACTTTATGCAGTTGCTTCAAACTTTAATTATTCAGAAGTATCCGACATTTTTCGTTCAGCCTTTGGAGCGTGATCGAGTAACAAACTTCTTCACACATTTATAACAGTACTAGTCGTACTTGTCTTTAGAGAACATACGTATTAATATCCATAGTATATATAATAATTAAGCCCCCTAGGTAAGTTTATAGAAGTTCTGTAATAAATTATCTAACTTCGATGATTCCATATAAGAACAAAACAACATTAAATCAAAGCTATATGGAAGTAGGTACCACCAGTTATCCGCTCCAAGTTAATTATGTTGATTTTGCTTTATTATTAAGTATACTTACCTTGTTTCTTGCGCACATTTCTTCTTTCTAAAGATTTTTCAATTAAAAATAAACATGTAATATGCGCGTCATAGCAGTTTATTATGAGTATTTTTGTAAGGGAAAAAGAAAATTATCTAATTTTTATTATTCATTCTTTTTTATTAGCAGTATTTTCCTTAGGCTTTAATTGGCTAAAATATCCACCTCAAACCAATGAAACCCCTTTTTTTTCATTTACCTGTGTAACCATGGAACCAACCACGCCCTAGATAAAAAATTCTTGGAACTGAGCCGTATTGTCCATCCGCATTGTTGACCCCGATATTGCTGTTGAGGAACAAATCCCCTTCCCCTACAGAGAGGAACCCGTGAAAACATGTCGCACCGTCATTTTGGGGTTGATTCAGCTTGCGTATCACTAGGGTCTCCAAGTAGGAACTTAACAGTATAAACAATGATCTTATTATATTAATTACGAAGGTACCATTATTTTAGGGTGGTAGAAATTTGATGGCACAAATTTGTCACAAATTTCGACCGGGTGAGTACCACCGTGCACTTTTGCGAAAAATCCTCCATAGTAATCCAATCTCGGTTGGATTGCGTTCAGGGGTCAGCAAGTGCATAGCCGGGCAGGGGGGATTGAGGTCGCAGCACGAGTGGGACCGGTGGGTCTTGGCGTAGTCTAGTGGGGGGTGGCGCGGGGCGACGCGCCGAACAGGGAGACCTGTAGAAACGGTGGTGCCGCCCGCGGCATAGTACAGGGGCCCAACCGGGACTAACCACCCTGGGAGGCTGCCCCACCAGGTCGCGCATAATCCCGATATGGCTCGTCGTGCCGGTTGGTGACCGGAAGAGGGAGCCCGGCGACCATACTCGAGGGGGTACGGGGGCCCTTCCGTTCGGCGCGTCGGCTCTCGCCATACCTCACATTCATAGATAAAACCAATATCCCACGCTTTGTCACGCTGTGCTGCGACAACAATCGCTTCTTTTTTCACGCCTTCCCTCCTCCTCTTCATTCTCATGGCAGCGCATAATAACAGTAGATTGGTCTACACAGCGGCAAGAAACTCTCCCTCGAGCTCGCTATTTGAGGTGGAGTCCACGAACATCTGTGGGCTCCATACAAACCTCAACGCCGTCCACCAACACCTGGAGACGGCGAAACCAGCAATGCTGTTTCTTATGGAGACACAAATACGCCGCCCTGATGACACGACCTACTTACTCTACCCCGGCTATGTCTTTGAGGAGAATTTCCGCGCAAAAGCCGGGGTGTGCGTGTTTGTTAGGGCGGATGTTTGTTGTCGCCGTTTGCGCTGCCTAGAGGACCCATCCTTTTCCACCCTTTGGGTACACATAGACCATGGCTCTACGAGTCAGATCTATGTGTGCCTCTACCGCTCCCATACAGGAGATGCCGAGACAACTCGACTCTTTGAATACCTGAGTCAGGCGGCAGATGATGCGCAGGAGCGGTTTCCGAACGCTGAACTGGTGTTTTTGGGGGATTTTAACGCCCACCACGAGATCTGGTTGGGCTCCGCCAAAACAACCCACGCGGGAAGAGCCGCCCATGCATTTGCTCTGGCGCATGGCCTGACCCAATTGGTACACGAGGTCACTAGGATACCAAAAAGGTCGGACCATGAGCCCTCTCTGCTAGACCTTCTGCTGACGAGTCGCCCGGACCAGTACAGTGTTTCGGTGAGCGCCGCTTTAGGTGAATCCGACCATTGTCTGGTCCGTTCCGAGGTGCCTATTTTAGCGCCCCCACGTCCCGTGCAGGGGAAGCGGCGTCTCTGGCACTACTCGTCAGCGGACTGGGATGGACTGCGTGATTATTTTGCGTCCATCCCGTGGGTTGAACGCTGCTTTGAAGGTAAGAACCCATCTGAGACCGCAACTGCTGTCGCCGGTGAGATCAGTCTGGGCATGGAATATTATATCCCCTACACTGAAGTCGCCGGTGTCCGCAGGGCGCGCCCCTGGTTCGGGCGCGA
Source organism: Eilema caniola (assembly GCA_949126895.1). Taxonomy (NCBI): domain Eukaryota; kingdom Metazoa; phylum Arthropoda; class Insecta; order Lepidoptera; family Erebidae; genus Eilema; species Eilema caniola. The sequence goes on along the minus strand of OX421471.1, from coordinate 10,463,320 downwards.
GTGCGCGGAGGCTGTTAATCATAAACAGTCTGCGTACCGCGCTTGGATCAGGGCGCGCGCTACGTGCGATCCCAACGTGGGCCACTTCAAGGCGGCGTACAACAGAGCCACAAAGGCCTGCAAGAGGGCTTATGTCAGAGCGGATGCCCAGCGCATAGCGCGGCTTGGTCAGGAGCTAGTAGAGCATCCCACGGGCAGCCGTGGCTACTGGCGACTGGCCAAAGCCGTGCAAGCCAACTTCTGCCAGCCTTCGCTGCCCCCGCTGCGCAATCCCGATGGATCCCTGGCCCATGAGCCGCAAGAGAAAGCAAATTTGCTGGTTAATCTCTTTGCGGCCAACTCCCGAGTCGATGATTGTGGTATGGAGCCGCCGACACTGCCCGTCAGTGACCATGCAACGCCTGATATTCGTATCAGGCAACGCGATATCCGAGCAGTGTTGCAGTCACTCGATGTCCGGAAAGCCAGTGGTCCGGACGGTATTCCAGCGGTGGTTCTGCAAAAATGTGCAGCGGAGTTGTCTCCAATGCTCGCGCGGCTGTACCGGCTGTCCTACAGCTCTGGTACAGTGCCTTCGGCTTGGAAAGAGGCGAATGTACAGCCGATCCCCAAGAAGGGGGATCGCTCAGGCCCAAACAACTATCGACCCATAGCCGTCACCTCAGTGCTGTGCAAGGTGTTCGAGCACATTATTAACAAACAGCTCATGCGTCACCTTGAAGATCACTCCCTAATTAATGACCGGCAATATGGCTTCAGGCCGAAACGGTCAGCGGGTGATCTTCTGGCGTATGTTAACTATATTTGGGGTGAGGCTATGGACAAACACGGCGAGTCATTGGCAATTAGCCTTGACATCGCCAAAGCTTTCGATAGAGTTTGGCACAAGTCGCTTCTTTCCAAGTTACCAGCCTTTGGTCTGCCTCCTAGACTGTGCGACTGGGTTGCCGGCTTCTTGCAGGAGCGCCGTATTCGCGGCCTTTGTGATGGACGAGCCTCGGAGTTCTTGCAGGTAAATGCCGGCGTACCGCAGGGATCTGTCCTATCGCCAACTCTCTTTCTTCTGCATATTAATGACATGCTGTCGACCGGCAGCATTCATTGCTATGCGGATGATAGCACCCTACACGGGAGTTATCATGGACGTCCTGCGGATAAGCAGACGCATATTGCGGAAAAAAGGCAGCTTCTTGTCACTGAGCTTGACCGGATCCTGAATCACATTTCCCAATGGGGCTCTGAGAACTTGGTCGAGTTCAATGCCAAGAAGACGCAGGCATGTGCGTTTACAGCAAAGGTATCTTCTTTCCTTCCCCTTCCCACTCTTCAGAGCACGCCACTGCCACTGCGGGACAACCTCAGTATCCTCGGTATGGATGTCCGCTGCAAACTGAACAACAAAAACTACATCGAGAGTATCATCAAAGCAGCCTCGCGTAAACTCGGAGTCCTGAACAGAGTGAGACGGTTTTTCACGCCGGAGCAACGGTGTCTTCTTTACAAGACACAAATTCGTTCCTGCGTGGAGTACTGCTCACATCTCTGGGATGGATCCGCAAAGTACTTATTAGATGCTCTCGACAGGTTGCAGCGACGTGCGGTCCGCATTATCGGAAATCCTGAGGTCACGAGTACCCTCGAGTCTCTGCAGATACGTAGAGATGTTGCTTCCTTGGCAGTTTTTTACCGTCTCTACCATGGTGAATGTTCTGAAGAGCTATTCCAATTAGTCCCACCCTCCCCCTTCCTATACAGGACGACACGTGCAGGACTTAGATGTCACCCCTATACGGTGCAGAACATTCCTTCAAGAACCAAGCGGTTCGGTGACTCTTTCCTTTGTCGCACCATTAAGACCTGGAATTCCTTGCCAGCTCACGTGTTTCCCTCTTCCTACAGTCCCGGGTCCTTTAAGCGGGGCGTGAAAAAGCATCTGATGAGGCCGTCAAGCTGAGTGCCACCATTGTTAACATGGCACGTGTATATAATGGTGGCCCTCTTTCTTGAGACTTTACCTCCAGCTTACCATCAGGCGAGGTAAAGTCAAATTGACGTGTCCTATTTATAAAAAAAAAAAAACCTCCATAATTTTTAAACCTAATAAACTTATTAGATTTCATATAATAAATGTATTTATTAACGTATTTGAGATCAAATGTTAATAACAATTAAATCTGAGTAGTGTTTATATAGTATGACTACTATTTTGGTCTTAACGCGAAATTTAATTAGGTAGGTATGTGAAGTACCTACCTAAAGGATTTTCGAAATTTTGCGACCATTCCATTTTTATTTCACTGGGGTGGCCAGATAAATATTGACAGAAAATCAACTGAGTGCCAGTCTGCCTACTCAACCTATTTATTTTACCTAATAAAATTAATGTGCCAAATAAAAGTACTTCTCCAGAAACGATAAAAGCACGAACGAGACAAATCACAAATCGATCTCTCTCTTGTTGAGAATAAAATTCATTGATGGACGAATAGGGAAATTGAGCAATAAAACTCACATTTGAATTTTAATTGACACGCAATGGAAATGAAACCCGCTGCATGGAGCACCATAATTCGCACGAATGAATACAAAATTGTATCTACGTTATTAAATGGTAATCATGCAATGGTTGACCTCAGTAAAATATTAAAATTAATAAACTTATGAAATACTTAGCTGATGCCAGCAGCTCTTCCGGCTTGTTTATCCGTATCTCTACCAAATGCAATCAAACACAGTTGATAGTCTACAGTTTTACTGTCTAATAAGGAGCTTTCTAACAAAAAGGATATCTAATAAAATAAAATATTTTGCTTCCATTGTGAGCAAACAGACCAAAATTTGAAAAAAAACTTTGGTTTCAGAAACGTTAATATAAACTCAGTGTTTTCAAATATCCGCAATGTAGAGATAAATTTCAGTAACTGGTAGTATTATTCTTTCGTTTCATAAAAACTCTTTATGAGACCATAGACGACAGAGACTCCTAGAATAGTTCCCGTTTTACCCGAGGCATTAATGTCGGAGCCGGGGTTCACTTAATTCTTCTCCTTTTTTGGTTTGTCTTGTATTTATTTTACTGCCATCTTACCATTCTTTTTCCAGAGGAAAGCCTACGCCAGAATCAGAGTAAGCAGCTATAGTATACTGCGCTGAAACATTGCTATTATATTCAGCTTTATGATAATGATACCCCAGTTATAGACAATTACAGGGTGGCGTACCCTGTAATTTCTACACTTTCTCACTAACGTAGGATTTCACAAACTGTGTTAACTTTCTCAGTGAATTTCATTACATAAGTAAAGAATGAAAATTTATTAGTTAAACAAATTTTCACTGATAATATCCAGCTTGACTATTAGATGGGTTGCTAACTTATTCATCAGTGCAATTGTTAGAAAAAACGTATTGTTTGCTGTAAAACATACTGTAGATATATCACAACACATTGAATAGAGACACTATAAAGATGCGAAGCCATTGTGCCGCTTGTAGTTGTTTCACGGCGGTGACTGTATTGTGTAGTCAGGCAAACGTCACTAGCACGTCCTGTTTCCGGTAGGCTGCGCTTCAGAACTGTGATGTTCTCGCTATCTAGGGCTGCTGGTTGAGTTTTTTAGAAATATGTTTCGAGGAACTCCAAAAATATATTTCTGTTTTAGAAATTCTGTTTTAAATAATAGGAAACTTCACAATAGTAATACTGAAATTGGCTGTGACATATTCACATAATTGGCTCGACTGAACAGCTGTAAGGTTCTGAAATTGCAGAATAAATATTAGAAAAAAGAATCTAAAATAAAATGCATTTTCTTGAAATACTGTTCCCGTTCTCGAAACCCATAATACCTGTCAGAATAGTGAATAAAGATATCGATGATAGTCTGGTAAAAGTCTGATAAAGTACACTATTTCAGACTACAATCTATGATCCACGTATACAATTTCATTTAGATTCGTTCTGGCGTGATGGATTATCAGTAAAAGTAATAAACACATCCTGTCTTAATCAGAATGTTTTGCCAATACGCCTCTTAATAATAATTTTTTAGTTATTGACAATTATTGAACCATTCTTTATACTAACAATCGTACTGCTTTTGAGTATTAGAAGCTAAAGAATTTTCTTGATTTATTATAGTAATACAATAAGAAAATAACATTTTGATTTAAATTAGAATTAAAACGTAATAACTAAATATTAACAAGAATTAACAAAACACAATAAGTTATTTACCATTAAGTATATCTATAGAAAAACGTAAATCACTCTATTTTGAAGTGAAAACTTCTTTAGCGACGTTGGATGGGTGTAAAATTTTAAGGAAGCGTCAGGATTAGTTGACCTTTGCACCGTAACCGACGACTGACGTCATACAAGAATAGGTAGAGACTATCTATTTTGCAATTTAAAAGAGATGGCGTCGTAGCTTAAACGGTAAGCACTTCGACTGTAAGTCCTTATAGTTTCAGATAGTATCGGGTTCAAACCACCTGGCCTTCCGAAACTTTTTGTGATTATTTTTTCTTTTTGTAATTTATTACTTTTTATGATTATTTTTTCTTTCTGTAATGTATTACTTTTTGTGATTATTTTTTCTTTTCATAATTTATTAATTTCTTCTGACAGAAAATTAGCAGAAAATAAGTGATAGGTTCTATGATTAGCGCTATATTATAGGTATGGTATGGTATGTTCTTTTTTATATTTTTCTATGTACCTATATAACGAAGAAAGAAAAAAAATGTTTTCACTTCTGCCGGCACTCCCAGAGTGCAACCCGTCTTTTTTTTTTTAGTTCTTTCCTGATAATACTGCTGCAGCGAATATAAGGCCTTTGTAAAAGCTGTGCTGTTGTGACGGAATTATTAAAGATCAATAGATCACTATTGGGTTTAAAAAACACTACTTTGCATACCACTAATATTTTGAGAACTGGGAACCAACGCTGAGTAGGCCAATGAGGCACCACTATTATGCCAGTAGCTATATTATTATGAGGATCAGCAGCACGAGTGTGACTTCCCTTGGTGTTACTCACGTCCATAGAACAAGGTAACCACTTTCCATCAGGTGGGCCATGTGATTTTCTACCACCTAACTGCTATAAAAAAAATATCCATTTAAACTTTCGCATTTTATCTACCTACCTACATATTTTTCATGAGAGTAAAATGTCAAGCTTTTTACTTCAAGCATGAAAATTGTACCCTACTTTAGGGCTAAAATGACTGGTCTCATAGTCAGTATTTCAATTGATATCGATCTTATCTTAGCCTTTGTGAACATTGTTAACAAGTCAACCATTTTGGTAATCAGCAGTTCAAAGGGCGATTATCTGCTCAATTGTGGAAATGTCAATAGCAGGTATAAAACTACAAAATTTGTTGTAAGGAATTGTCGTCAATCTAATGCATAAAGTGCCGAAACTAAACAAAACATACAAACAAAGATGGTATATAGTAAGTTGTAAATATCATAGTAGATATTAATTAAAATACAAAAACTTATTTGCAAAAATATATTTTGATTGTCACTTTCTACATTGCCGAAAAGCTTCTTTGTTTTAATATCTATTCTAATAATTAAAAGTTACTTAACTGATGAAACTTACACGTCCCTTAACTTATAACTTAAACAAAGGCTAATTATAACTTCGAAAGCTATCATCTAACACCTAGTTAGCACAAACTTAATGTGTTTATAACATGTCTGATAATTAAATGAGATTAATGCAAAAGTTGAGACTAAAGTTTTTTCTTCAACTCCCTTTGGACTTTCTAGAAACGTATTCGTTCGTTCAACTATTATTATATTAGGTATGATAGGGATAAAGTAATGCTAGTCACATAGTCGTTTTATTACTTCATTAAGTAACTATATTATAGGTAACATATTATTGAAGTGAACTTTATTGTTAAAGAAACGATTATCTTTTATTTTCCTGTAGTTTGTTGTTGTTCTTTCATTTGTTTTATATAAAAAATGTTTTATTTTTAATGTAGTAAAATTAACTAAACTGTTTATTTCTTATTGGCTAGATGCTTCGATATTACGCTCTTTGCCACGCTACGTACATTTCTACTGGGCATTTACGTTTTATTCCTTGCACACTATTTAGGTTTCTTGTGGTTTGACTTACAACTTCAAATACCTATCGAACTTCAATCTAACACTACTATGTTATTTATTATGAATTGAAATCTTTGAAATTGATTGAAAACCATTTTTAGAAGGCAGTAATTAGTAAGTTTGTACGTATTGCCTGCTATCTACTAATACGAGCATTCATTTTTGCGCACAGCATCGCAGTAAATCACTTTAAATTGTGTCGAATGTTTTTAATTTAATCGTACATAACGGCGGGGAAACTGCGGAATCGTCCTTAGAAGCCGTGACGTCAGCCTGACTGTCGTCACGACTGGCTTTGCTAGAGCTCATAATTAAAACTATTGAAATCCACCAAACAATCAATTTATTGAACATGACAAGAATAATAATAGTTATTAAGTAGTAAACCCTAGACACTTAGCTGTTTGGATGTGAGAGATGTCCTTCCCCGTTCCAGGCTGGAGCGAAAGTGTTTCTCTCTTTTACCGCTTTTAGCGCCTACAAAACCAACGGATATGACCCTCAAACGCGGGACACATTTCTACCATTATTTAACGGAAGTTGTTGGTTTTGTAGTAACTTTACAAGGAATTAGATGTGTAACACAACATGAATAATAGTTAAATAAATAATGAGAATTATAAAAATAATTACTCACAATTTTATAAGTTGATTTCTTATGAAGTAAAGGTTTCCCAAGAATCACAAGCTCTGAACTTTAATTACTTATTATAGAAAACGTAATACTAGGTTCATGTTATATTTTAGATTATTACAATATTGCGCACATTTTATAAGCTATCACTCATGAAGTGAATGTTTACAGCGAATCACAAACTTTAGCAAACTAAAACCTGAAATAACTTATTATTAAAAGCATAATACTTTGCACATGCTATAATGTGATCAATCTCCAATTAAATAATGATAATTATTCCAATAGTCCATTAATTTTATCATCTTGTCTTTTATGAGTATGTTTATCAATTAAAATTACAAAGTAGGAACTATAGTTATACTCGTTATTAAAAACATTACTTTACATATAAATTTGACATTCATTTCCATGTTTTATAATAATAATAATTCAATTGCAAAAACACCTTAAATATTAACTTTGGTAATTACATTGTTTACATTGATAGGTACCACACATACAACTACTTCAATGATTTTAATATGCAGCATTATGGTTACCGTGCCGAAACATAAAATATTTATTTCTTTTATTATATTTTAAATGAAATAGAATAACAAATGTGCTACTGAATGTAGCCAAGTTTTGGATATTGATCGAGTCACTTTAGTTCCTAAAATGAGAAAAGCTCAGCAACCAATTACTTGAATACATTAATGTTTTTCTTCTGATTTACGTTTTTTATTGTATGAAATACTAAAAAGTCTACTCATTTGTTTTGTACACTATTCAACTATTTTTAATCTTTTCGTATTGTTGTACCTGAATTACATTTTTAAAGTAAAAATATTTTAGCTTCAGGGTCAAATATTAGTCATTTTCCCTCACGTGATAATAGCCATTTAATAACCGATTGTCAAACACATTTCGAGACTTATTGTTTACTACAAAATTTTCCTAATAGCAATATTCAATATTACATTATCTAATATTTCCCCGACCGGTAATCAGACCCCATCAAGATTAAATGATGAAACCTTAATGCGACGTTAAAGGTAAGGCATGGCAACTATTGAGTTATTTCATATCACTGATTCCTGATTGAAAAGTTTTATAACTACGTTTTTATACGAATTAGGCGGCAGATGTGCACACGGCCCACCGGTGGAAAGTGGTTACCGTGGCCTACAGACGTATGCAATGTCAAGATTGTTATAATTTTGAATTAGAGTTCACACACGCCTTTAAAGTATAATTCTGAAAAATGTAGGCCATATAGTTGCAATCACATTTTAATTTGGAGGTATTGTTTCCAATCGTTACAAAATCTCTCAGCAAGAGGTTGAAAGTATTGTTCAACCCTAATTTCACAGTAGTTCTTCCAACGACACTTACTGTTCATTCATCAATTGCAAAGCATTAATAATTCATTTACGTTTTTTTTATATAGGACACTTCAATTTGACTTTACCTCGCCTGAAGGTGAGCTGAAGGCAAAGTCTCAGGAAAGAGGGCCACCATTATATACACGTGCCATGTTAACAATGGTGACACTCAGCTTGACGGCCTCATCAGATGCTTTTTCACGGCCCGCTTAAAGGACCCGGGACTGTAGGAAGACGGGAGTTGAGTTTTCTGATAAAATCATGAACGTGCATCAAATTGAACGCTTTTTAAAATTGATTTGGCGTAAAAAATTGCACCGTGAATTAAATTTTCGTAAAACTTCAACCGGTGGTAGAAATTTGATGGCACAAATCTGTCACAAATTTCGAACGGATGGGTACCATTATGTACTATTGCGTTTAGGCAATCCTCCATAGTAATCCAATTACGGTTGGAATATGTTCAGGGGTCAGTAAGTGCATAGCCGGGCAAGGGGGATTGTTGTCGCAGCACCGGTGGGACTGGTAGGTGTCACGCAGTGCTGCGACGACAATCCTCTTTTGATTAGGCCGTCAAGCTGAGTGCCGCCATTATTAACATGGTACGTGTATGTAATAGTGACCCTTTTTCCTGAGACTTTGCCTTTAGCTTACCATCAGACCAGGTGGAGTTAAATTGACGTGTCCTATATAATAAAAAAAAACATTTTTTATAGATTAAGTATGTTTTCGTATAGAAACTATCGTGAGCCATTTTTAATTCGATAAATTTATTACGGCTATACTCACGTCAATCGTCAGGATGCGCCCGACTAGTTTCGGACCCGACCGGGGTCCTTATTCATGAGCAGAGCATCCAGGCGCATATAGCCGTAATAAATTTATCAGATTATGTATGTTTTAAAGAAAGGCTAGTATTATCCGAAACCGGTGAACATAATATGAGCATAATTATAAAAATAGTAGCAGAAGAATAAATATGGCATACACCATAATTTGAGATCCTCCCTTATTTATTTATGAAATCTATCTATACTAATAGAAAAGAGTCGTGACTGCATGTATGTACTTGTTTTAACTGTTTCCGTATCCGTATTCGTGTACTATTACGTATTCATGAATTTATTACATCATAAAATAAATCACATTAAATTATAAAGTAAATAAAATATTATTATTCAACGGAAATATTTTAGTATTTATACATTCGGAAAACAAACAGGTTTAACATATCTTATTACTGCGTTATTTAATATCTTGAAGCTTTTTCAGTGATTCCGTATTTCATAAATGCGTACGATCAATTTTTACACGTTATTTAACTGAAATATTGAAAAAGTAAACTCTTGTAGTTAGCACGTATTTGTAATATACATAAGAATGGAGGTAGCGAAGTTTGTTTGCAGTTGGAATTGGTCCGGAAATAAAAACTGTATGTTGAACGCTGCACCGAGCAAGGCCTACGTGTCTCGCATTCGAATACATATCGAACACATTGGTATTGCAGAACGTTTGGTCTGTCCTTATTGCTTTTCTATTTCGACGATAATAATTATTTGTGCGAACTTATTAGTCGTTATATTTTGTCTTTTTTCTACCATTGATACATATTGTACCATCGATAATATTGTTATTCTTTCTACAGTCATAATTATTATAAGCGTTTGTAAGTCAGTAATTTGGGCCCACGGCCCACCTGATGGTAAGTGGTTCATTCATTCTTCATTCCTTTTTTTTAGTTATGTGGAATCCCCACGGCGTTCCCCCTTCCTCAGCTGGAGCCGGAGGGGTAGGTTATGTCGGACTCGAACCGACTAATTCGCACGCTGTCTGTGGGTCGTTGTACTAAGCCGAAGGTCAGGTTGTCTTCGATATATTCCTCGCACCCCGGCAAACTTAAGGACATACCTGTCATTCTGGCCCTCCCCGGGAAAGAAGACCATGGAGTCCCCGACTAGCCCCCGGTTTGAAGAGGCGCCTGTAGCGCACCTGGGCCTGTTTCTCCTGGAGTGACAAGACCACACTCATGAAGGATGGAGGTCGTTCTGCGCACTCCGACGCTTGAGTTGCATACGCACGCATGCAACGAGGCCTGCAAGTCTGTCTCGCTCCTGCCGCCGCTCCCGCTTTCATTCTTCATGACCATATCACAATGACCACAGCTAAAAATAACATCAAATAAATTGCGAGACAATTTGTTTAACTCAATGTATAATTTTCGTAAACTACCGACAGTATAATATTTCAGACTCTAGCTTACGAGGGTCATACATTACCTAGAATATTTATAGCAGCGGGCTTATTTCGACGATACCTTTACAAGGATATTTGTTAGCCAGAATTAGGATCAATGAGATCACATATCCAGTGAAAATCTAATGAAATGGAATAATAACCACACCGAACGAAAAAGCACCATAATTTTAACCCGCCTGCGCCAGAAGGAGGGTTATGTTTTTCGAGAGTATGTATTATGTGTGTATGTATGTATGTATAATTGTTTGGCATGCTGTGCAGCCTGAACGCTCGATGGATTTTAGCTTGAGAGGTGTCGATAGATTCGTGTTTACTGTGAGAGTGACACTGGGTATATCAAAATAAAAAATAAAACAAAATGTAAGGTAAAAATAGAATATAGTATATTTCATAACTAAAAAGTATAAAATAAAATAAATTATTAAATATAAAAAAGCAGGCGGTACCCATTTGCAAATCTCAAACTCGATGATAATTAATGGGTACCGCCTGCTATAAAGCTCGTTTTGATCTTTTCAGCATCAGTCAACTTTTAAGCTTTCACACAGCGTGAAGATGGATAGACGATATAAACTAAACTTTAGAAATAACGAGTAAGAAAGCAAACTACACTACTACATTCGTCATTCTATTCTACCAAACGCCGGACAACGAAATGCAACATGTCAAGAAGGGCACGTGCTTTCTAAAAAGGAGATCCCTTAGACCACTACCAGCCGTGGCGACCCCAACGCGTGGTCTGAGGATCAATTTCCTTTGCCCGAGAAATGGCGGCCACTCTACTCCAAACTTTATTTTTCCTTAACTCGATACAGTTGATATCAGCATTATGTGAGGTTTATCTATTTGGATGGACATATGCGTTACCACGGGCGTTACATTCATGCTATCTAGAAGTAGCGGTTTATAAGTGTAGTAATAGTATATATACAGTGACACAAACGTACACCAAAATGACAAGTGCCTATGATATTTGAAAAATCCTACAAAACCCACTCTGCAAAATATTATTTACATACCCACTTGCGCGCTCAATATTGTTTTCTTTTTACTGACGTCGAATATTCCTATCCAAATTGGGTAAAAATACAACATTCAGCTCGTTAGGGAACATTGCATTTATAAACAGTTGGCAATGTTCCAAAGCCGTACACGATTGTAGAGTCCTCACAAGTGGATGACAGGGCAAAAACGTGACTAGAGATGATGCATCAGCGCTACTGTTTCAGATTTCAAGCTGCTTAATTTACATTTATCGTAAATGAAGTTGTGGATGTTAAGTGTAGTAAACTATCTGATACCCATGATTCCGCCTGCGCCGAGTTTTGTTTCGGTTCCCGCAACTCAAGGGATCTACCCTCAGATCATGGTAATTTACTGTGTTCACAGGAAATATTGATTTGGTGTGTGGCCCCCGTAAACTTGAATATTGCAGTAATCAATAAACTGAAACAATAATAAGCCGAATTCTGATCGACCTGACCCTCGCGTCGTTATCGTGTGTCCTTCATTTAATATTCCAAAATAGTCAAATCAAAACTTAATCTATAATTTTCATGAAAACTTTCGTTTCCTTTTACATGACTAGACTGCCAAGACTCGGTCATTATCAGAAAGATTAATGGGGGTGCGGGTAGAGAATATTTTAACTGAGATGATAAAATTAATAAAATAAATTGAGCGGCTAGATGATGGTGTTGAGATAAAAAACTTACCGGGGTTTCAGTTTTCGACTGTCTTTCTGTGCTTTGACAAATTCACTTTATTAAATTATTTTAATTCGTCGTTTTTTATATTACTTAGGTGGCTGACAAACACACGGTCCACCTGATGGAAAGTGGTTACCGTGGCGTGTAGACGCATGCAATACAAGAGACTCTACACTCGCGCTGCCGACCGTGAAGAAAGGAGCTCCCTCCTTTCTTCAATTTTTCTGATAGCTATAGGCCTGTAATTATACGGGTCTGTCCTATAGCCTTTCTTAGGCAAAGGATGCATGTATTCGGTCTTCCACGAAGTTGGAACTCGTCCCACGGAAAACGACGATGCGCGACTACTGGATGGGTACCGCACAAGCCGCTCACCAAGTCTGCCGATGAACTCAAACTTAGTCCTGGCCGTTGCTTTTTTACTGGAACTCGTGACAGCATTCAACTCTGCAATTTTCGGGTCTTTGTTGGCAAGAGACGTGGTCGAAGCCTTATATGTAGATTGCTTGCGAGTTTTCGATTCTCTGCAAGACCTATTAAACTAAACTATTACTTAACTATTAAACTAACTAACTCCGTGCCCGCTAGTATCACGTTCCAGAAAATAGTTAGTTTGTCTGTCAGTTTGTTTTATAAATACTTCAAATCCTTAACAGTAATATACTCAGTAAAGTACCAAATAAAAACCAACCGACAATTTCAAAATAAATTGTGCATTTCTTTACAAAATTTTCACCATGCCAAAATTATGACAATAAAAGTATAGGTAAAAAAATTCAAAACTCTTTTGAATACAGTGAACTGTCTGGCGAATATTTACCGAACCTTCTAGGCACCTAATAACTCGTTTAAGCTACCTTACAAAAAAATAAAATTCTTCCTACAATTTCTCGTCAAGTGAACGTTGGAACTCATTTCGTTTCTCATTACTTGAAATCCGTTGCAGGTAGTGTGAAGTTGATAAAAAGCATGGACTGCTATAATTTGAAAAAAATGTGGATGTTAAGTGTCCTAGCGAGGTGTAAGGATAACAAATTACAGCAATTTCCAATATGTACAGACCTATTTCGACAGCCGTTTACTTTTTTACCAAGCGCAAAGTGGTTCGTGTGAGACTCTTGTGTTTATGATATGTCATCAGCGAAGACGACATCGATGTGATTTATTTCTCAGTATTTCACCATCATATTAGGCTATAGCTATATATCAACTGGCTAGAGAGAATGTAGTGAAATTATGAATGGTCAAGAGATAAAGTTACTGCTTAACAAATGGTAAACATGGTTTTATTATGACAAGGCTATTATAAATCTGTTTTACTTCACTTTTATGGCAACATTATTGGAATATGTAGCCTTTAGGTACATTTTGATATATCGAGTAACTGTGTGAAGCTTTTATAGATTTAATAGGTATTGTTTTATTTTTTTACACTGTTCTCATTGCAATGAAATTTCGATGCTTTTCAGCGGCCATGTTCATGAGGATGCTAAAGATAATGCTGGTATCATAGTTTCAAGTGTAGGTTATCTTTAAGACCCGAACTAAGTTTATTTGTCGGTGTTATTTAACTATTTGAGCAGAATGAGCTGTCTTTAAGTCTTATTATAAATTTTGAGGTTTCTTCGATTTAAATAGGTAAATTAATGTCTAGATTCTAATCTATTTGGGATATAAACTGTTGAAATGGTGACGAAACTTCGGGATCAGTGTTAATACCTAATCCTAAATCCGATTCGTGATTCGTGAGAATATCGGAAGATGACTTCAGTGTCACCATAAGAGAAGTTCTAATATCAGCACGTATCTAGGCATCTCATTCGGTCAGAAAATTCCCTCTGTAAGGAACTGGTTTCGGGTTCAAGTCCCATCCTGGATATTTACAGAATAAATCTATAGAAAAAAAAAATGACAAATTGCTTCAAAATTTCAATAAATACTACGGCCGGTAAAATTATTCCATTATTCAATTTTAGCTTTTCACATCTAACCATACACCAAATTTCATCAAAATCGTTTCAGTGGTTTAGGCGTGAAAATGTAACACACGTACAGACAGAGTTACTTTCGCATTAATAATATTAAGTATGGAAGTATGGATTAGTATAGATATGACATACCTTCTCATAAACTTCTGTTAAAACCCGCACTTTGTAATAGTTTCAGATTTATGTTGACACAGACAAGCTCGATGAACCTTTAGAATTAATTTTCGATTAATTACAGTAAAGCTAATAAATAAAGCTTGTCAAAATTGTGTTACAATTATTTCATAAATCTGGGTGTCAAGTTCTGGATGTGAGGGACAAATTATTGACATCAAAAGTACCCAATTTGGATAGAAAATTCTATACAAATGTCAGAAATATTATCTGAGGTAAAAAATGTACGTATCATCAAAACAGCCTCGCGTAAACTCGGAGTCCTGAACAGAGTGTGACGGTTTTTAACGCCTGGGCAAAGGTGCCTTCCATACAAGACACAAATTCGTTCCTGCGTGAAATACTGTTTGCATCTCTAGGATGGATCCGCAAAGTACTTATTAGATGCTGTCGTCAGGTTGCAGCGCATTATTGGAAATCCTGAGGTCACGAGTACCCTCGAGCCTCTGCAGATGCGCGAGATGTTGCTTCATTGGCAGTATTTTACCGCCTCTGAATGATCTGATGAGCTATTCCAATTAGTCCCACCCTCTCCTTTCTGATTCTTTCCTTTGTCGCACCATTAAGACCTGGAATTCCTTGCCAGCTCATGTTTCCTTCTTCCTACAGTCCTGGGCCCTTTAAGCGGGGCGTGATTCATCGACATGCTCATTATCATCCTTACTGTGGTTTTCCATTGTTTTAGGTTTCCGTATCTCAAACGGAAAAAAAGCCTAACCCCATATAAAATCACTTTGTTGTCTGTCTGTCTGTCTGTCAAGACTTTCATCTCAGGAATATCTGGACAGATCAAATTGAAATTTATACAAAATACTCAAATCTGCAATTTCTTACAGCTGTGAAAAGTTCAAACTTCTAGTTCAATAAAAAGATATTGCCGTCTATGTAACATGCGTATGAACACCCTCAGTTAAGTTTTCTACGGAACCCTCAGTGCGGGACTCCGACTCGCACTTTACCGGTTTTTTGCGTCTTTTGCACATTTTAATTTTTGCTTTTATTGCATTTTGCAGCCTGGGTATTGGCATGACGGTTTTTCCAGGAGCGACTGCCATCTAATTCTGAGAGGAAAGCATGCGGCAGAGACTTGTCCACTGATGCACCGACTAAAAGGTTGGCTTGGCTTGAGCTTTAAGAATATTGGTAGGACCCTGTACACCTATTGACCAACATTATGTCCAGCTTAAACCAGTTCCTTGTTTCGGTATATAAATTAAATAAATCAAGGCACTCTAATTCATTTGAATAATAAATTGAATACAGCAGAAATGTGTTGCAAAATAATAATTACGATGGGAAACCTCGCCCTCTTTTTTGTCAACACTGAATAACTTAAAGTAATATAAGTATTCATGAGCCATGGTTGACCACTTGCCATCAGTTAAACTCTGTGATTAATTGTGCTGCCGTAGGAGAAAATCTAATCCGACAGTTCAAATAAGGAAGTTCAGATTCTTTGTAGGATCTTAGTTATAATGAACAATGCGCTCCAGCAAAACTACGGAGCCAGGTCAACCTCACCCCCATCCTCTAAGCCAGTGCAGAGCTTTCCTTTCGGGGTTGGGAGCTTAGATGGCAGTAACTCAAATAAAAGTTGTATAAGCCTAACTTAAAGTAGGAGTAGTAGTGAGCGAGCTTCGAACTTCGAGGCGAAAGCCTCGGATGCAATCGAGTAAAAACGTTATGATTATGATGAGTAATAATTTGTGTCTAATTTCGAGATATATGTGATTTATAAGCTTTAATATCAGACATATATGTTTTTTAATGAAATTTTTAAGCATTTTCCATGCTAAATATTATAGGCAAAGCTGTCGCCTCAAAGACAGATATATTCGGATTAGTTCGGGCGAGGTCTGGTAGCTTAGTGGTCAAAGCATTGCCCCTGTAATGCAAAGATCGCGGGTTCGAACACCGCCTCGACCAATTAAAAACTTTTCCTTTTTTAATGAAGACTTATATTTACGAGAAAAAAGCCATGTTAATTATCCGAGCAACCCTCTTCTTGGCCTGTACAAATATCTGTATTTAACGAAATAAATCTATGAATTTATATCAGATTTATTAACCGGAAAATACAGATTTATAGCGATCCTTTTCCTCTCAATGGCGTTTGATATTTATCTTTTTGGTACTAGCACTGCAGGAACTTTCAGAGATCGAAGCTCTAGTTGATTTCACCAGAATTCTGAATTAACAGTTTTCGAATATATCGTGGTTTTTAGGAAAAGTATATTTCGAGGCGAAGAAATAACTTTGTAGGGCGACATAATTTTCTATTTTAGATACAAATAATGTACTTGGAGTTATGTGATTCTTTCAAACTAAGTATTTGCTGCTGATTTATAAGGATGCAATCGTGACAGATTACATTATTTTTGCTCTTTCAATGAAATAAGTAATCAGTTAAAACGTGGTGGTAAAAGAAATTAAAAGAACAAAGATGTTGACCGCAAAAATTAATTCAAAATAAAGATTCTTACAATGGCTACTCCCTATAAACCACTAGGGTAGTGCGCTATTATTAAAATAAGCTGACTGATGTTGTGCTATTACAGAATGTCCATAAAATCACGTTTAGTTCCTGAATTGTACGTTATTGTTCTAACTTACTTAATTATTAGTTATAACGGACCTCTATGCAATTTTTTATGCTGGTAATAAATAGTAGCTACTCAAGGATTTATTCATTATATTAAGATTATTAATTCATTCGTGACCAATTGATTGTAAACCAGCCATAAATCGTGTGAATATAAAAATATTAACGATTCAATTGTTAACATAATCTTGATGACTAAATGAAGGGCTTCATTTACATATACTTTGAATTATACTTGTTTTTTATTTTTATTTTAACAAGGGCTGAGAGATTCTCGCATAATTACAACAGCATAATAGGGAGAAACCTTTTAAGAACTATTACATTTTTTTTATTTGTGTTTATAAAGAATATTAGCAAGTGAAATAATCGTATTTACTAATATTCCCTCTAACCCCTCCAACTAAGCTAAATTGCTTGTGCTAGGAGTGGGTTCACGTCGGTAGTGTAATGGCCAGGATTCGAACCCGGGACCTCTCGATCGTAAGGCCGACTCCTTAACCACTAAGCTACCGACGCTTTCTGTTAGCCAAAATATTTCTTGTGTTTTAAAAATTACCAAGGCTGAACACAGTTTAAATACTCAATTTGTTTATTTTATTTGATTTATTTATCAAGCATATTTAGGCACAGAATAGGTAATAGTACTAGCGTACAGAATGGAAGCTCACCCCCTCCCACCGATTTCATTTCCTCTCCCCGCACGTCAAAATCATGGGCGCTTTCATGGGCGCCTAAAACAAAGGTTGTCACCGGTAAAATGTGTAAGAACGGCACTTCGGGAAGAAGAGTGAAAAGTTCGGCTAGCTTCGGTTTTTAAGGCGTACTCTCTTTCACACCTTACTATAGTGAAATTTAACCCTCAAATGCATCTTGCCTTTTTGTATAAATAACTAATGAACTACACTTATTGAGAACATTTGTACTTTTTCTACAGTATTTATTATTGAACCTGACCGGTTTCGCCTTATGGTAACTTCAAAAGTTTACATTGATGTTTTTGAAATGTTTCTAATCTTAAACACTAGAGGTGTTTACGACCAGAAATGTTCATAAACATTGCGAAATTGGTCAGGTTCAATGATAAATACTGTAGTAAAAGTATAAGTAAGTGTTCTCAATATGTGTAACAACAAGTTTCATCAAGGGTCATAAATGAACAGTTTAAAAAAAACTAATGAACTGGATGGCAGGTTCGCCCAGGAATAAAGTCGTGAAAAATCTTATAAATTGTAATAATTTTCATATAGGACCGATATTGATTATAGGTGTATTATTTAGAAACTGCATTTCAGTGGCATTAAATAAGTAAATATTAACATGATTTTTTCTTATTACTGTATTACCATTCGAAAACTATGATATTATTTATTTATTTAAGTGAGTATTTACTTACATTGGATAGTTGTAAACCGGAATTAAATTTTACCCAGAAGTTGCGCAAACATTGAAAATAAACACGGTCTATAAAATAAAGGATAGAATACCCAGTTCTTAATTTTTTTTTTAACATTATAAGATTATACCTATAAAGCATATGATGCAGATTTAGATTAGTATTCATTCTAGGGTTAAAAAATGGGCGGTACCTGGCAATGACGGAATCCATGATGGACGACATTAATTGTAGTACATTCAAATCTCAAAAAAATGCCACACTTCATAGGCGGAAGCTGTCAAAATAATGATTCTTAAATTTTATAAAGTATAGAGCGGTAAAACCATTTGTTTCTAAAAAATATAAATAGATATCTTTCCGTAAACTTGCGTTTAGTAAAATTATAATTGATACTTAAATAAATTAACACTATTAAATTAAAGTGTACTCAACTGCCATTTTTCTAACTTCCTACTCGCCGTTGACAATTCTAAATAAGTATTAGATAGTTACTACAAAAACCAGGCATAAAATCCGTGTCATTCAGTTGAGGTTCAGAAACCTTGGTACGTAATAAAAACACCATTTATAAAGAAATGTTCTACCTCACCCTTGGCAATGGACCATTAATTACTAAGGGTAAATACTAGTAGTTCTGTATAGAGTTCCAGATCATTTTTTGGCATGTGGAGATCAAATCTGGTATCCTTATTTCTTTTATGCGAAGCGTATGTTTATTTTAAAAAAGCCACAACGAACGTCTCCCCCTTTGCTCATGTTTTTTTTCCACAACTACCTGTAAGGAATCATGTTCGGATATTTCAGCCAAAAATCATCAATATCCGATCATAAATAACGCGACAGAAAAGGCACACCTTTTCTCCTCCGATTAAAAAAGCTCTAGGCAAAAATGATGTTTTAAATCAAAGAACATGTATGCCAAGTTTGGTGACAATCGGTTAAGAAATGATATTGACCGAACGGAACGGAGACTATTTATAATTAATGAAAAAATTCACGCGGGCGAAACCGTGAGCAACAGCTAGTTTTTATAAACACAATCGGTTTTAATTACTCTATAAACATATCAAAGTCGTGTTGTAGTATTGTTTTGTTATTTGTACCAATTCTGTTGTTTGACAGGAACAAAATGTATCGCGATATTCTTTTCATCTGAAGCGAAGAAAAAGATGGAAATACGTTTTAATGTCAAAATCATTAATATGACTTTTTGTAACAACAGGATTGTAGCCTCCGTCGGATGTGACGTAAATCATGACACCAAGGGATAGAGTAAGAAAAATCACGCTATCTCACTCGAAAATAAGCTCAAATTTCAAATAATGCCATCCCTGACATTTCTAATTTTCTCACACATCAACACTACCGTGCATGTACACGAGCTATGTTTGTAGTAATTACAACGCGATTGTTTGATACATTTTTCCGAGAGCTTCCGAGGTGTGATTTAGGTTACTAAGTGTATTCAGGTTGTCTAACAGTGATAGTAATGCTTCCCAAAAAGTATGGAAGGCAAAGAATGTCAGCCTGCTAGACCGCAGAATGTACCGCCATGAGTATGTCTGCATAGCAATGTATGCTACCCGCAGACAGCATGTCATTATAATTCTTTAGGCGTTCAGTGGCATGTAGAATATACTGCTTTTTGGCCGTGGTCCATATGAAACTTGCGTTCCAGATGTTTCGTCGATCACTGCGGTCGACATCTCCAGTGGCGTGGGTCTGGGCGGCGACGAGTGCATAGACTTATCTTCGTCGTCGACAGTATTTTCCACAAGCGTGTCATTGATATGCAGTTGTATATATGTAAATACATACAATGTTGTATGTATATAAATCGTGGCTCACATGTATGAAACAATTATAAAAGTAGAAGAAGTGAATAAAATTATAAAGTATTATGGGAGAGAGACATGATTTATGTATAATATCTATGTTACCAATTTGTATTGAGTTCTTTATTGAACCTCTATTACTACTTCAAATATTATTTTCATTGTTAACATATTTATACAGCCCAATATTAATTACTGGAATATCATTACGCGCAAATATGTAAGTAAGCTATCTGAAATATTATCCTAAGTTGTAAACAATGTCTTTTGTGCCAGAATGTGAGACGCCTCTTAGAATTTATTTCAATTAGCCTTATTGGAACTTGACAAGTACTAAAAGCTAATATCTACAGTGATTGATTACATTTTGGCACGTTTATGTACGGTTATTAACATTGACTTAATTATATTAAGTGAACAACGACTAACTTAAAGGCACATAATAACTTTACTGAGATATATATTATTTATGATAGGAGTCGAACAGAGTGGGGTTGGGAGTACGAGAGCCAAAAAGGGACCAGGATATACTTAGGTCCTTTCTGAAACAAGACGAAAATGATAAATATCGAGTGCATGCGATGAATTTGGAAATCCAAAAAATTGGTTGACAATAGGAGAGTTCTGCATACCGATGGCTTTAAATTGGCGCACCTTGATATATGAGTGGTCGCAGGCCCTGTTAAAATTTTATCTTAACGCCTTTCAGATGACCCTCCCAGACCAGAGTAACCTGATAAGGTGGGGGCACATATTGGATGTAAGGTGCTTCTCGATAGAGGCCAGTACTCACGCCGCCACGATAAGGAGCTTTTCATCATACGCGAAGCAATGAGTCTGGCAGTAGCTAGACCCCAAAAAGGATTGACTCCTAACAGACGTCATATCGACTTTTTGTCTGAAGGTTCATCCATAAAATCCAGGAACAAACCTTATTCAATCTTAGATACTGCCCCAGATTGGACTCTCTTAATCGACACGTATGAAAAGCACTATAAAATTGCGGAGTATGTTGGGGTTTCGTCATCTAGACCTGACATATTTCTGTATTCAAAAACGATTAAATATGTGGTCCTTGTGGAACTTACTGTACCGTGGATACCAAATATACCGAAGGACCACACTCTAAAGATGTGACGTGGTTAGTTTGTATGCAGTAGAAGTGGGAGTGAGATGTATACCAGCCAAATCTCTCTACAACCTACTTAAAGATCTAGGCCTATCGAGAGCTAAAATAAGCCCATTGCTAGGACGAATGTCTAAAGCGGCACTAGTAGGTTCGCATAAAATGTTGTTAAGCAGGGAGGGGAACTTGGGTAGTGAAGGTGAGTGTCGATGTACATCAACAAAAGGGGCCCCTTCTAAACCTACACTTGGGTCGCAAGTCCCAGGCACTGTCCCGAGTTCCCAACTCAGCAACGCGATGGACCCGGCACCCGCACGGAGAATCCATGGATTGCTAAGAATATCGTCTCAAGATCTGATCTTATATGGAAATAAAATACGATTATACCTGAAGATACCATTGTGCTGGATACGAGTAACATGGATGATAGCGACAATGATAAGTAGATTATTCTTAAGATTTGGTAGGGTGTATGAGACCTCATAGGCCATACTCCAGGTAATATTTTCTTTATAGTAAACCTTTATATATGGACCCACGGTCTCACAGGCCGCGTGCAGTTTGTGATTCACGTGCCTCTCTAATCCAACGTACCCCGCATATCTGTCGGTCTCAGTAGCTTCACTTTTGGTGGTAAAACGATTTCTGAGAAAGAAGTTTACATCGCCAGATGTATGTTTCGTAAGTAATTTTACTTTATATTTTGAGAGCAGTCTGAGAGACCGCACGTCTACGTTTATGTAATAATATGATCTGAATTTTTGGTACTGATATGCCATCCAAGAGCAACAAATTTAATGAAATGAAATGAAAAATTGTTTATTTATATTTAAAAAAAAAAAACAATTTTTCATTTCATATTTTTGACATCTGCCATATATCTGAAAATACAGCACGTTATTTTTTTTGCACAGCAGTTTGTTGGCAGCTGCATCTCCCGTTGTTCCATCGATTATCTAATACATAATATATCTCATATCTACATACAATATCAGTCATCTAGCCTATCCTTGGTACCTACCCACCTTATCTATTATGCGTAAGCATTCAATTCTCCTTACATACACTTGCATACCTACTCACACACTTTATATAATAGATATAATCTAGATATGCGTATCATATCCATATATGCAAGAAATAGGGCACGTGACACATATACATACCCTATCTACCAAGTACTTGTTTATACAATCTAAAAGAAACTGTTTTTGTGTTCGCCCGTCACCCTAGCAGAAGCAGGCCACGGCGGCGGCGCGCATCGTAGGACGATGCGCGCCCCCCCACACCGGGGTTGAGTTGGGGACCGTGCGGTTCCCACCTCCCGAGGAGGGCTAGACCGAGAGGGATGGCCCTAGGTCAGGCGGGGTGCGAGGGATATGTCGCATGACAATCTCACCTTCGGCCTAGCACTACGACCCAGAGACGGCGTGCGGTTTAGTCGGTTCGAGTCCGACATAACCTACCCCTCCAGCTCCGGAGGGGTGGGTATCCGTGGGGATTTCCCGCACGTAAAAAAAAATGGTTCCTAAACGTAAGTCGTTTTAACTATGACCACTAAAGACAAAAAGCAAAAAAAAAACCCACCTTTGTGTAGCCTGTAAATCGTCAATATATCTACAATATTCTGAGCCATTAAACAAAAACTGCCTACAAATATGCAAAAGTTGAGCCATCGTCAAAATTTTTGTGTTTTATTTTAAGAAGTTAATTATAAGTTTTCTCTATTCTTTATATTTTACTGTAAAACTACTGAAACTGACTAAAAAGTCAAGTTCTTTAGATAATGTTCCTAGATAATGATCTCGATTAAAAACGTAGGAAAAGCGCCTTTAATGGAGAAAAAAATACATGTACATTTAAATTACATCTTTTATTCAGGTTTGGCAACTTGTTAAGGGAATAAAAATAATAATTGGTACAAAACTTTCCTAACTAGATAGAATACAAGTTTAAAATATCTCTGAGAGAGCTCGTCCGTGTTTGTGTAATAAAAACATAAGGTTAATAGTACTTCTTAATAGTTTCTGCGGGTTGCGAGAATGCAATCAGTATTCATGCGATTATATAATATTTTTAAATAACTTCGAAATTCAAATAACAAATCTAAATTATTTAGAGAAAAAAAAATATTTTACAAATAACAAAAAAGAGAAAGCAGCAGAGAGTAAAAAGTAAATTCAAAACATACCAGACACTGTATAGACGTTATTCATTATAACATTGTAAACATTTTTGAGCGTGCTCTTTAAAAATAAATTACGTTTACAAATATAGACACAATGTTAACTGGAGGCCACCGCAGAACTTTCACCCCTCTGACAGTAAACGACTTTGAACCCTACTGTAGCTTCATTTTAATTGTAACCATTACATGCTTCATTTAATTAACACACTCAACCACTAATACTAACTAATTAAGAGAACTCTGGATAATCTGTGGATGTAATTTTCATCAGAGCATATTCGTATCTGTCAAAGAATACGCTTAAATGTTCTAGTAGAAGAAATATCACAAGAGAAACAATATTTAACTATACGAAACGAATGAATAAATCAAAAAAATATCAACGGAAACGGCACTGTGAGCCAGCGTTCAATTATATCTGATAAAATTTATTGCAGTATTCAAAACGTCGACGAGCTAATATTGTTTGGTCACGCTTTTCTTCCGTATAAAATAGGCTGAATCCTAAGAAACTTCAATACCGTTTATGTTAATGGGAAAAGGATATTGAACTGACCCTATTACCCTGACTTTTACAATTTGCGTAAGTAGTTATACATTAATTCTCAGTGATCACGACCAAACGTGTTTAGTATTTTCTCTTTGCTACAACAGAGCTTTCTGTTTTACTTATTATGTAATGGTAAAGTCAAGTTTGCACTAATCTATTTAATTCTTTTACCTCTATAATTCTTGTTTATTGGTTTTCAGCATTCTATCAGTTTTGAATGAAGTACGTTATAATCCAAACTACAATGAATATCTAGCTTAATATATAAAGAAGAACCGATTTCAAGAATTGTGGTACACCATCATTATTCGACTAGATGTAAAATTGTAACCTTTGTTGAAACTCGGACAGCTTCTACGAAGCGTGCAGTTGTAGGATATTCAGATGCTCTAGATGTGTCTCGCTGCTTTATTCATAAAGACAAAGGAAGTAACACTAGCTTTGACCAGTGACTGCAGTAATTTACGATAAATTTCTGTTTTTGCGATCTGCAGAAGCGGTTTATAACGCAGAGCAGAGTAGTAAATGGAGTAGGTGTTCGGTATACATTTGTTGCAAAGAACATGTCATATGGACCACATATATACAAATAAGATTAGTTTTTAACCGTTGGTAGTTTAGTAGTTGAAGAGAGGTCCTGGGTTCGAATTCTGACCATTACATTACTGACGCGAACCCACTCCCAGCACAAGCATTTAGCTAAGTTGGAGGGGTTAGAGGGAATATTAGTAATATTGATTGCTAAAATTCTTTATAGAAAAAAAACTAGTTTTTGTCCATGGCTCCACCCGCGTGGAATTCAACAACACAAGGGAACCCTTTACATGCATAAAAAGTACCCTCTACCTATGTTATTTATGACTATAGTCTATCAGTATCCCTGTCCTAAGTTTCAAACCATATCCGTTCACCCGTTTGAGCGTGATTGAGTAACAAACATCAAATATCTGCAAAAAAAATATTTAAGAAAAATTCACTAAGTCTCACCTAAGACTCCATATTAATCGATGTTTTATTTATTTTCTAAAAATAAAAATAGATTAATTCATTATAAATAAAATCATGGTCATTAATTACTTAAAATCTTGTGGCGTGAAGTGTTCAATATATACGTTTCACAATATTCATTAACAAAATGCTGAAATTGGAAAATAATACAAAATGAATAACAACGGCCGCTGAATTTGCACCCTTAATAATTTTTGAAGGATGATTAAGTTTTTATTAAAAGGGTAAAGTGGTTATCAAGTTAAATTTAAGTAGCGTCGAGTGGTTAATTGAATGAAAAATGTAGGATCTTCGTCTTTAACTTAATTTATACTTTTCGTGATTTATGTACCTTAGATTTGTTAGGGAAGTAATTACGAAAATGAGAGAGTGGCTGTTGTAATATAATTTAAATAACAACCTCATTAAAGTGAAATTATTTTAATTAAATTTAAAATAAAGAATAACAAACCTTTGTAGACTAATTTTGTACTAGCCATTATGTTTGATTACAAATTCAAAATGTGGAATAGTATAATTAGTACATATTTATGTTCAAATATTTATAAGATGGCGGGCACAGCTAGTTACATTTTATTAGTATTTTATTTCGATATTTTCATTATAAATATGAATATATACCTACTTAGATCTGGATGTTATGAAATAGCACTTGAAGATGTTTATATTTTTAGGAACCCGTGTTGATCTTGCTCAAATAGATATGCAAAGGTTAAATACATATATTATTATCTATATTTTTGTTTCATACAATAAAAAAAACACTGTTCTTAAAATTTTATGTTATTGGACACTATCTTCAATTTGTATTGGGTTCCTCTCGAAAATTTAACCTCGATGTTTTGATACTCATGTTTCGTTTAGTAAGGCTACAAATATTTTTCAAACAATGAAATCTGAAATCCATGCTTCAGTTACGCCTATTTATTTGATATCATTGATCTCAAATCCATGTCACAGTTTGACAAGTATTTTACCATCAAAGATTTACTTCACCCATACTATAATTTTGCATTCAAAAGCTTTTGTGTTTCAGTTTTATAATATCGGTTTATTTACAGGTAAATTCCAATTGATAGTTACCACTTCAGGTAGGTTGCATGGTAGATGTGTCCAAGCTGTTATGACTTACGGTACTGGAATACAGGCATGGGCATTAGAGCTAGTCCATGACCAAGAAGTCTGCAGTGGACTTTGCAGTGAGCTATGCTTTTGGTTTCTTTGGCGACAAAAATTCGTAATAAGGTTTGGCAGTCGATGATATTTTGTGTGTTTGTAAGTAGTATTTTTTGCGCAGACGTACAATGATAAGTAATCACAATTTATACATCAATCGATATACTGAATTGGATGGGGACCTAATTATCTATAAGCATTAATCTTTACAGTACTATTGGCTTAGCTATAGAGCCGGTAAATAGAATTGCAGCAAGTTAACGACTACTGTCGTCTTTAAAAGGTGTCATTACGAAGTCCCTTGTTACGGAAAGATTGGATCTTAATATGTTAATATTGTTATCAATAACTTCTAGCTAACGTTCGTGAAGTTCCTATCTCTTATTACTTTACAATTATGTTTTTAAATATTGATAGGTACTCCTATAAAAAAATATACTATTAATCGATATTGGTAGGTATCATAATGAGTTTGTGATTTACCGCTGTTCATGCTAAAGCGTAGTTTATAGTTTGAACGTTCACCATGTTTGAGTTATACCCAAATGCAAAATTTGGTTCACTAAATCTTCAAATCTGTTTTGTAGTAATGAAGTTATGTTATCGGCTATGATGCAATTTGCTCTGAACTTCGTGCGTCATGATAATAGGCCAATTTAAAGCCAAAATAAATGAAATATCCATTCTATTCTAACAATTTTCGTCACTAGAAAACAAAGCTCTTAACTTCAGTCTAGTTACCTAACCGAAGATATACAAATGGCTACATCGGAATAAACAATGCAACTAAAGTTAGTTTTAGTTACTGCAGCTATTCTAAAGTTCATATTTTTATCCCACTTTCCAGACAGGGAGTGGCGCTTTGCAGATTGGAATAGATCGCAGCATAGAACAAAGTGCTGGAGGGTCGTTTGATAGAATTATTTTTGTCATTGTGACCCAGATCGAGTATTTTGCAGACGATCGACGCTGAATTATGCTGAGTAAAAGGTGGATTTCTTAGTGTCGTACAAATATAATTTATGTCTGTTTATTTAAATTGTTCATGTTCAACCTTTTTTTGTCCACGTAAAGCCTATGTAGGTATATTTTGGGATAATGACGACAGTAAATTACACTATATCATAATTTTTAAGCTGACATCATCTTACCTTCGACCTCGACCTGAATATATTAATATTAAGCAGTATTAGTAAGAGTGGTACAAAATATTCTTTCCCGACTTGTGTCACTCGCGTCTTCATTAAACTCACTCATTTTGGTAGAAAAGTAATAGATAAATAAAGGAAAACTCTTTACATTTTTTCTTACTTTTTACATTTTTAAGTATCGATGTCCAATCGAAACTAGAGAGGTTTTTTGTTTAATTTTGTCGATACAAAATACAGAAACACTTTTTCCTCAACCTTTTTGTATTACTATAGACACGTAGTATGTTTTCTTTGTTTATTGGACCATCACACAAAACCAGTTTATATAAATCTTTTTGAGGTTCAAGTTTCCAACAAAACGAGAAATCGAAATTTTGTACTAACAGCCGTGTTTATTTTTCTTCAGTTTATCAACGAATTTAATAAAAATACACCAAAAAGTAAACCTTTAGATTTGCAGTAGGTATACTAAAAATAAATTAGAAAGCCCCTGGGATCAGGTACGAGCGTTCTATTTCTCGAACAAATTTGGGTTTCCCACATCAACTACTATAATGTGTTTATGTTTGTTACCGAGCTATTGGGTACGTGATCTTCAAACCACGTCAAGATGTAACTGTTGTTGTAACTATGCTTATTCACACCACCCCATTTAGTTTACAAGTAGGGCATTTTCACCTTTTTTAATCGACTTCCAAAAAGGATTCTCAATTTGATTGTATTTTTTTATTGATTGTTATTAAAGAATGTCGTTTAGTTTTGATAATGACATTTTAATGAACTAGCTGTTGCCCGCGGCTTCACCCACGTGGATTTTGGTTCCGTTCTCGTAACCCATGGCAACCGCGATTATTCCAGACTGTAATTTCATCTTGTAACATATTTCAGTCAAATCCATGCAGCCATTAGAGCGTGATTGAATAAAAACATCTTCAAACAGTTCTCTCAATCCTACTAATAGAGGACTGTAACTAAATAAAAATATACTCCTAAATATTTGAGTATTCTGTTAGATTAAGTATTTGAATTCTGAACGTATCATTTGATGAAATGAAACAGACAAAAAAGACCTCGGATTGTAACAGAAATATCTCTTTATTTAGGGTAGTGGAATTCGTCTTTTCCTTGAAAATGGACACCTTTTGGTATTACGAGCATTCATTGACATTGAGAAATACTTACCGTAATGGTAATTTCTAACGAGGCGGAAAAATGCTCGATATGTTTTAAAGTGGTAATTAAATATTTTATTTTATTAAAACAAAGCCATGGTACAGTCAGCCCACTACTGCATAATATACAAAGTGGTCGAGCATTTTACGCCTTGTCTGAATTGAACATTCTTTTTTACACCACTAGGTAGCAGATGCGATGGCCTATGGACGTATGCAACACCAGGGTCATTACAATCGTGCTGTTGACCCTGTATCACCTTCGAATGCCCCTCTTGAAGAACCCCACATTGTAGTCGCTCATTCCACAACCTTGTTCGTGGGATGAAGTTCCTTTCGAAATGCATGGTGCGTACCATTTCCGGTCGCAATATGTGACGATGAAAGCGAATAAAGTCCCTCCTGAACATAACGTGGACCATTTTTATTTGCTATCTCAATTGTGTACAAACCTCATTTTCTATAAATCAATAGGATAATTATAGATAAGAACTTAATAGATACTGGTTTAATTAGCGTTGGTCATGGTTATTAAAACTATTTTGTTTAGCGACTGTGTAGGACAATGAGTTGAACTGGAATATTTCGTCACGGCCTGTCCGGGTGTCCTTAGCGGATACAAGACTCTAGGTATTGCGATAGTGCTATATTCATGCTGTGGGCGTAATAAGTAGTTCATAGAATAATAATAAAGGACAGTAGTAACTGTTATAATTATAATAAATAATATGAACAACTGTATTTAATTAATTAATTTAAAGAAGGTGGCATCGGTAGCTTATTAGTTAAGAAATCCCGAATTCGAATCCAACCATTACACTACCAATGTAAATTCAATCCTAACACAAGCAATTTAGCTTATATTATCACGATATCAAGTATATATCGCGATATTATATTGACTGTTTAATTGTACCGATATGAATTAAAACCACAATCTCAAACTTAGGTTTATTCTTAAAGTAAATATTATACAAATTCAACAATATCTATATACGATTATAATGATACGTGTCTTGTAAGGGTGGTTGTATGTAGTTGAAGTGTATTCTTCGGGTTCGTACAATGTGTCTGTAGTTTTTCGCTGACAATTTCGGTGATCGTGTTTTGTTTGGACTATCGAAGTCGACTTTATACAGCCCAAACTTTGGTCTGAAAAGAAAAAAAATACTAGTCTATATAAATAATATATGGAACATTCCAAACATGTGGTGACGGAGAAAAAATACAAGTATCACCACCCCACCTCATCAGAAGGGTGTCGCAAGAGGCGACAAGCGGAATAAAAATCCGCAGACGATATCACTGCGAGAGAAGGAAAACTCGAAATAAAACCCTGTGCCAATCCGTCTGGCCAGCATGGAAACAGTTATCCAAAGCCAGCAGTGGACTCGATTGAAATTAGTCCATATTATGTATCATTATAGTCAAATGATCATTAATAGGGTAAACAGGGCCTTAACCTTATCATTAGGACCCAAGCCAACGTTACTAAACCCGAGCTTTGCTTATTCCTTTTATTTGGTATGTCGGCTTTTTTAAGAGCTACTTACTGCCTTCTCATCTTCCAAATCTAAGAGGAAAGCTTCTGCCAGAAGCTCGTCTGTTATTTAGCAACATTGACTTCCAGTTAAGAAGGGGTTGGGATGGCCCCAAGGATTTTGGGAGGGCTATTTCAGAGAGAGTGACTGTAATAGTTCAAGAAGTATATAAAGATGTCAATAAATTTAAGTATATCTATTATTGACACCAAAATTTAATAACAATACACAAATATTATTATTATAGCTTTTTAATTCCAAAAACTGTAAGTATGAAATTCGAAGTCACCGAACGACTTGAATCTTGAAGGAAAATTCTGCACCGTATGCGGGTGACATCAAAGCCTTGCACGTGTTGTCCTGTATAGGCAAGGAGAGGGTGGGACTGATTGGAATAGCTCATCAGAATATTTACCATGGTAGAGCAACATCTCTACGCATCTACAGAGGCTCGAGGGTGCTCGTGACCTCAGGATACAAGTATCACCACCCCAATTTTTTACCGCAAAAAGTGCCGTATTACAATTAAGGTTATATTAAAATACGAGCATACCAGATAACGAAATATTGTTACGATTCCTTATTACATAATAAGGAATCGTAACAATATTTATGAATAAAGTAGATAACACAGAATTCCTATCAGACGATGACCTACATTGCCTACATGCATGTGTTTATCTACTTCTTTATAGCAATAAAAGGCTTTACTTCCTCGTTAAGCCTGTTTATAATATTCTCAAATAGCACAATTTGATAAGCAAATCATTAGTACTGAGAAGTTGTAAACAAGTAGTATCCACAACCCATTGAGTAGATATAGATTAAAATTTTACGACATAATAATGTAGATTTGACACCAAAATCGAAGTCCCAGAGATATCAATGCTCAATTCCATAAGTTAACACTACCTAGCAAGATAAATTAAACGCTCTAAAGACATCAGAGTAGAAATTAATGTGGCAATAAAATATAAGTGAATATCTCGAACTGCGTGAATCTGTTACGAGCATTTTGCTAAAGGGACATTGCTATAGTTATATATGTAGGTCACTTCGCTGGCAGTGAATTTTTGCACATTACCAAAGTGCGAATAAAAGTGATAAAATATGAACATTACAGTGTTGAAGGGGTTAGCAACATTTTACATTTCTACTAGCTGTTGCCCGCGGCTCCACCCGCGTGTATGTCAGTTATCGCGGATCGGGGTATGAAAAATAGATTGTAGCCGATTCTTAGACCCACCCGATATGCATACAACATTTCATGAAAATAGGACCAGTAGTTTCGGCGGAGTATGGAAACGAATATTGTGACACGAGAATTTTAAATTTATCTAAGTTTATTATTGTATAACGTTATACATAAATAGTTTGTGTCCTTTTTATACTCCTTTGATGAAGTTGACAGTAGATAACTTCCACTAATGTATGTAATTTTCGTAAATTCCGTAATTGCATGATGATTCAAAATATTTATTATGTACAAGTACGTGTATTTTGCTCACTGTTACTTATAGACACCATAATTGGTGAAATTAGAGATTCAATATAGATCTACTTTCGGAGATGTATCGAGTGTGTAAACAAGTACTCCGAGTTTCAAGTCGGAGTCAAAGTCTTGGTTACTTCTTAATAATGATGATGAAGACATTATACTCAATACAATTTAATTTCAATGTCGACGTCACTAGTCCATATTTTTACTTTTTATAATCTATTTGCCCAGTCTTCGGCATTCCTATCCATATCCATATCCCGGAGCTATATGCCCTATATATTTTTATCTCGTTCCCCCTCTGGACAACATGATCGCTTATAGTACGCCACAGTATGTTATAGCGATGCTAGTAGTGAAATTCTCTCGTACATATCATAAATCGTATCAGAAGGTTGAATTTATTTTCAAATTATAATGTTATCAATGTTATGTAATTTAAATTATGCAAATAGAGCTTTTTAGATCTTTTATCTTAGTGCCAACTTTGGTATCGTCATAAATTGGGTATTATTTTAGCATAAACTTAGATTGAGAATTCAAGTTTATGCAAAAATAATTTATTTTGTTTATGTCACACAGTCAATAACTCTCACACAGTATAGTCTACTTTAAACCTTCGCTTAGAATACCTAAGGTTTTTTTTGCGAGTTGATATTTATTACAAGAAGATGAGTGTAAGCTAAAAGTATATTCCTGAAGACAATAGTTTATTTATAAATAAGAATCTATTGACATTTAGCGAGTCTTTGAATTCAGTCTATTTAAAATACCAGACGTCTCTTGCCTCGAGTCGATTATTATTTATAGCTATGAAGGGTGCGACCCCACCAAACTATAGATACCTACTTTATCTAACGGTATTCTTATTTAGTAAGCCGCGAGCCATGCTGTCTACAGACCTTTTTAATTGCTCTCGAAATAAATTACACGCACACATAATTACTTTTCGTCAAGGGTTTCTTATGCTACTGACTACTCAGATTAATAGAATTAGGAAAATAATATCTGTTATACAAAGAAAGCTTTTTTAGGGTTTCCCATGCTAGGATGTCAGAACAAGAAACTGTTTTTATAAGTAACTGTGATTGATTATACCATCCCTACCAATTCAGTGAGAACAACATTTAAGAATATATGAGAATTGTGTTCTGGTTTAACTAAAGCTGTTTTCGACAACGAACTTGTCTTAGTACTTACGAAGAATAGGTTTTTATTATTATATATTATTATTTGCCAAATACAATAAATCTAAATTTTGTATCACCAATTCAAAATTAATTGACTTTGTTTTGTATCGTCAATGGAATTGTGAGTACCGCTGAAAGATTGATGGAATTATGATTGGAAGGGTATTAAAAATAGTCAACAGGTCATTAATTAATTTCAATGTGCCTGGTGCTTGAATAATAAATTTCAAGTACTACGTAATCACAGATACAGAAGTGCCAAAGAATATAATCAAAGAATAATATTTCCTTAATAGTTTCAAAAACATTTTTTGGTAACCTTGTTACAAAATGCCGCGTTCGATGTGATTGGGGAGCTATATTATAAAATTGTTCCTGTTGTTAAAATAATGACCATCAATCAGCGAAAACACCTTTTTTTTAAAAATAATTATGACACTTGTACCTTTCCACACTTTATTTTACCATTTATTTTTAACCTAACCGGCAGGGCCGTCTTAAGGCTATATAGCGCCAGGGTGCGAAACTCAAACTGCGCCCCCTCCCCCCCCTAACCCTCCCCCCTCCCCCGGTCAACAAAAAAAAAACGCAATAAATTTTTGATGTTTCATTTATTTTTCTCTAAGATCTGTAATCTATCTGTAAAAAGATCTCTAACACAATGTTTTATTTTAAGTGCGTTTCCTTTTTCTGTTTTGGGCACCCGATGGTTTCTTTTTACCATCCCCTAAATCGACCATCTGCAATCAAATAGATCATTTAGCATATAAATATTTCACTCACTTCAATGAAATTATATGAAAGTAAACTTACTTAAATAAAATGTTATATGTTATAGGTATAAATTATTATTTATAAATATATTTATGTAATAAAATTTAAATGATCAATATCAAGCCCAAGTAAAGTAGTTATCATAAATTATAAACTCACTCGTACTTATTGTGTGTGATTATGATCAATGATTACAAATACCACGATATGGCATCAATTAGGTATGTAAGTTTATTTTTTATGAATTAATTAGTAGGTAGGTATATCAGTATTGTAACTATGTTCTAATGTAACAGTAGTTATATCTCAATGATTGTAAGTAATTGTAACCGTAACAAAAATAGGTAACTCTGTAAAAATAAAATTTACTTACCTTGACAGTATTAATTTCCGTTGTTTATGATTTAAGTAGGTACGCACTGAAAAAACTCCATCCATTTGTACATTATTTTTTTACGAAAACACAACACAATCAATTAAATCGATATTGGTGGGCCTAACTGAATTTCCACTTGCTAGAATCAATCACAGTCTAAACTGCTAGAATTTTTAGTCCTCACTCGGCGGCTATCGCAAATAGGTATGATGAAAAAAAAATAATTCAAAAATTAAGGAAAAGAAATGGATTTAATATTTCTTTAACATTTCACAGCATTAAACAAAATCAAACTTTAATTTTCATGCAATAAGATTCAATTGTCATAGGTCGTCTAATGACATCAATCAGTAACCGACACTCAGAGCCGCATCGCGAACTTACATTACAATATACACCCTAATTTCCTAATTATAGAGGCCATTTTGCTTAAAATGCGGACGCCAGGCGGCTAGGTCAAAGGGCCTCTTTGAATGGAGATATTGCCGCGTGTGTGTTAAATTAGTTTAATTTTTATGAGTATCCTAATAGGAGCTATTTTACCTTGCATATCATGAGCGGGATGACACTTGCCGAAAGGCAGTGACAATAATAGGTACAATGGTAAATTTTAATATTGGTTGATGCCTATATTTTTATGCATGTAGGGGTTTAATTGACGTAAGTGTACGAAACATGGGAATGGCGTTAATATTGTACTTATGAGTTAAAGGTTAAATTAGGAAATATCGAAATGTTTAGAGCTCGGCCTGCGCCCCCTCGGGCTATGCGCCCGGGTGCGGCCGCACCCTTGAACCCCCGGTTAAGACGGCCCTGCTAACCGGTTTCACCTTACGGCATTATCAAAGGTTTACTGAATACATATATATCAAAGGTTTACTGAATACATTCAGTAAACCTTTGATAATGCCGTAAGGTGAAACCGGTCAGGTTAAAAATAAATGTAAAATAAAGTGTGGAAAAGTACAAGTGTTATAATTATTCAAAATGTGTAGCAGATTCCACCAAGTGCCATCAATCTCCAGTATAAACACCTATTTTTGTTTTATAATAATTATAATCACCGTTAACGGTCATTACTTTTTCAGTAATTGTAGTTTTTGCTGCGTTAACAGTATGCCATCATATTATACCATGATGTGATTTGCAATTCAAAAGAGATCAGTTCCAGGCTAGCACCATGGAGACCAGCTTTGAACTATTCACTCAGAACATCTATTTGTTTTTTTCCACCACTACCGTGTTAACTCTAAGCCTTGAAAGAAAAGCTTTCACCAGAGTCTCTTTCGTCAATCAGCGGGTAAGTACATCGGCTTGCAGGTTGAGCTTGCTCAGTCTATACGGTCTTGGTGCTGCCCCGTAAACCCATTGACAAGAAAATTAATTATTGTTAGTTGCAAAACTTGCCGAATAAGCTAGTATATAGAAGATATTTATAATATGGAAGTATAATGTTAAATGTGTATAGAGTGTTTGTTACTTACTCGTAGCCATAGGACCACTCGAAGTCATCCATTAGTGTCCAAGCAAAATAGCCTTTTACATTACAATTGTCCTGATGTATTGCCAAAAGTAATTGATAAAGATAGTTGTTATAATAAGATACTCTTTCATAGTCTTCAATTTGACCTTTGTCTCCCATTCCATTCTCTGTAACTATGATTGGTATTTTCCTCAACATTTTATTATAATTTATTTGCACATAATTGAGTAGCTTTCGGAACCCAGGAGGATACACCTGCGAAAAGTAAACATTTGTTTAAAATTGCCATGACCTACACACGTTTTCTTAAATGGACCATTATTTTAATTTATTGATTTTATGATCGAGGCTGATGCAAAAATTTATAACCAGTTTTTAGTATAAATAAGTGAACAAACTGCGCTGTCGAGCTTCAAGTTTAGCTTAAGTTCTAGAAAGCGAATAAACATTTAGAAGACATTTTTGTGTAAATTCAATCATATTGCACATGGAAACACCAAGACAGGA
Organism: Eilema caniola; assembly: GCA_949126895.1. Taxonomy (NCBI): domain Eukaryota; kingdom Metazoa; phylum Arthropoda; class Insecta; order Lepidoptera; family Erebidae; genus Eilema; species Eilema caniola. The sequence continues at coordinate 10,427,483 of OX421471.1, read as the reverse complement.
CAAATAAACATATTTATGCATATAAGAATTTGAAATAAATCTGATAGGGTTTCCACCCACGCAAACGGAAAGACCAAACGTCAGCTCAGAATAACCTAGTCAGGATCTAAGTTGGAGCACTGTTCTTATTTTAGTAATTACGTGTTACCCTAGATAGGACTCTGAGCTTTAAAACTTACTGCCTAAATACTAAAACCAAAGTAGGTGCTCAAAACAACCTGATATGGCACCTCTCAACTACGACCTGGGGAGCAGAACGTCCTTCATACAACTGCATTGACTCTATGCTTTAGTGCGGGTGAATTTTTATGTACTGTGTGGTACCAGGCAGTACATGCCAGGCAAGTGGACATCGCCCTGAACGGCACTTGCTGAACAAATACCGGTTGTCTTAAGCCTACTCCCCTTAAAAATACTCCACCAACTGGCAGGTACCGCCCCACCTATTACTCGATGAGTCACTGCCTGCAAGTTAGAAAAGGCAAAACAAAAGACCGACTCCCGACATTGCTTTTACGAACACCAACCGCCTAGAGCCGGAAGAGTTTCATGCAAACCACGAAAGTCGCACTCACGCACTAACACCTTGTTGCATTGAGAATTTTCCTATCAGTAGAGAAACTCCCACCACCTTCTGACTTCCTGCCTCCTCAGGAATAATTACCACGGGGACATGACCTCCCATTGCCTATATGGATCTATCTCTTAATCGTCTACGCACGGTCGGCTGGTCGAGACAAAATTTATGCAGGTGGGGAATGAGAAACCCGCGTTTAACCGCATGTGACTGCGGTGCCCCCGTGCAGTCCATAGCGCCTTTGGTTTCGTATTCCTTATATCCTACTGCCAGCACTAAAGACGACTTAAATAAAGCTACAGACAGTACGGTTGAAATGGCACAATTTATTCAAGAACCATATAGTGCCAACAGCGAATCATTGACACGAGAAATAGAAGATACAGTCACTTCATGTAGTAACAAAGTTAGTTATTAGAGTGAACTAGAGCTGAGTAAACCTTTTTGAATATTGATACGTTGTTAGCTCGCCAGTGGTACCTATTTAAAAACGCCGTAAGTGCATTTTGCTAGTTTTGTGAAAATGGCGTTCGAAATCCGAAGAAGTATTTATTGTGTCACAAATTACGTTATGTTTTTTATATGTTTAAATGTTCGAACTCTTGGAGCCAAAGATATATTAGTTTAAGCGAAATTATGTTAACCTCTCAAAATAAGATAATATTTTTTTAAAAAAAAAGGTCACCTATGTATAAAAAACCAGAAATTTTTACTTACCGACAACCAATCAGGACCAGGCACTGACCACGATGGATTCTGTTCAGACTTCACTCCAGAATCGTGGTCTAGAGATGGCACATCCCACTCCTTTTCCATTTCCGACGGGCTCATAAGAAAAGTGGTGTAGTGATTGAGACCAAAGAAATCTGAACTTCCTCGCAATTCTTTGACCTGAGACATAAAAATATAACTATTAATAGTTTTGTTATTAGCTTATGGATTACTACTTACTAATCATTTATCCACCACTTTAGATGAACTTTATACACTGGCTCTGTTCCTGCCTACTCCTACATGACCAATGAAGCGTGTTTATCTTTAAATTGTCAGGCAACTTTTCAGTCGATGTCAATGAAATACATAGGTATTACATCAACCGATTCTTCATCTTAGGTTTAATCCCAGTCGCATTCAATGCAGCTTGTAGTCTGGTTTCCGCTTTACTAGTCTAACTGCGGCTTTGTCTGAACTTGGATATTATCTGTGAAGCGACTGCCATCTGACCTCCACAACCCAAAGACGATATCGAAGCATTACAGTTAGACTAGTTGTTGGGCTTTTTACCCGTAACGTCTACCCGTGGCCATCTACCCGTAACGTCTGCCATAGATGTTCATATGGAATCGGGACCGGGAGCTTAACGTGCTCTCCGAGGCACGACCAGACCAATGCAAATACCCATATATATGCATTCAAATATTTGCACTGAGCGGGGATCGAACCCGCGCCTCCTACGTTGCGACCGCGTTCACTACCACTAAGCCATCAGCTGTAGATATCAACCGATGATGTCTTGAACAAACTCCAGCGTTGTGTTATTTCTGAAAGTTAAAATGTACACACTGAAACATTCAGGAACAACTTTGCATTTTTAAGGTTGTTCAAGATCTTCCGTATTGTAGTTTGCCGTAGTTAACAAATATCAAGTAGTGCTTATCTTCTATACTATTAATGCAACACAAAATACACAAACAGTTGTTTAATAAAGGGTGAAGCGATCACTAACCCTGCACTTTATTATTTGTCATGTAAAACATATTAATAATATTTTATAAATATTTTAGACAACACCAAAACATATTATAATGCCTTAAATCATACCTACATAGGTATTTATCATGCTGTAACAAGTATTGTCGTAGGCATAAATTAGGAATCTATAAATGAAATTACGATGAAATAATATAGACGATTTTCGAGACTAAGTGTTAAATTTACTCATGACTGGTAGTATAAAATTAATACATCATTTACTGACCTGTTCAGCGGTAAAATATGGCAGGCGTGATCGTGTAAATCCTTGCTCAAGGCTCATTTTGTCAACTCGCTCACGAACAAGTGGAGGATAGTCGCCTTTATCCGAGAATATTGGATGCGCATATATATCCAGCTAATACAAACAAATTAAAAAGAAACTCTTCAATATTTTATTAATTAACAATAATTCTTACTGGCTGAGTGCAAAAAATCTCGCATCTCTAATTAAAGTTGCAGAAATCCAATTAAAACAAAAACACAGTTAACATAAAGTACAGTCAGCATCATCAAAATATTGATAACAAAAGTACTCAAAATAATCCAAATATCAAAATTTCAATTATTTCCTTTTAGATTTTTTGAAATTATACTTGACTGGATACCATCGACCGGTGTGATTATGTATATGAATATGAATACTCTACTAACTTACATAATTCTGGAAGACCGATTGTCAAGATAGTTGGACCACTCTGGATACGTACAACTATTTGAGTACTCTAATAAGCAATATAAAATTGGAATTTTGGTATTTTGATTATTTTGAGTACTTTTGTTATCAACATTTTAATGATGCTGACTGTACCAGTTTAAAAAATTTAAATATGAAAAAAGACCTAATGCAGTGTCATCAATATCCTAATAGCAATTTCCCAGTTACGCCCAAAGCTTTTGCCAAGGAGTCCGGGGCCCGCTTACTTTTTTGTGGCAGCTTTTCCGGAAGGAACTACCGGATAACCTCCCAATCGATCATTGACCAACAAGTGCACTGACTAGCAGCTGAACTCCAAAGGTGTTGGTAGAACCTTATTCAACTGCATTTTGCAGTGTATAAAATTTAAAGCAAAAAAACATTCAAGAGGAACAGTTCCCTCAACATACGTATTAGGTGACAACATACTAAGTCCCTGGTAAACATACTTACATGCATTTTCATATACCGATCAGCAGCAGCGATATCATCAGCATTATTTGGATCTTTTGGATCACCCCAAAATGCATCTAAAGTTATTCCAACAATACCTGTAATTTATATTTTGTTATATATTTTGATTAATTTAGAAGCATTAATAAAATATTTATAATTGTGATTCACTAATAAAACAATACAATATTTATTTTTTACTACTAGCTGGTCTAAAGCTAGCTAAGCTGATCTATGCTTTAGATCGGTAATTCTGGAAGTCTATTGGAGAGGCCTATGTTCAGCAGAGGACTGTGTGCGGCTGATATGATGATGATTATGACTAACTGATACCCGAGGCCCCATCTGTGTGGATGTCAGTTATCGCGACTTAAACAATTTCGACGAAACATACCTACGGAAGAATGTAAGTCTGCCTAAGCACTTTCCAAAAAAGTACCACCGTTGAGTAGTTTTTGTTACTGTACAAAAAAAATGTCTCCAATACAATTTTTATAATGGTATGGATGATCTGTTGTAAGATTAAATGTTAAAACAACAGTCAAGTACTTGTGATGCAATTAAATTATAAATTAGATTTCTTTCAAAAACTATACCTAAGTACTACTCTAATTTCATCCGAAGCTACAGTCAAAATATTTATATTATGATTTGTTGCTTTGATTTATTTCGAAAAGAAATATCAAAATATTTTTTAATGTTCAATAAAAGCCTTTTGTATATATTGGTAAGAGTATTTAGCGAGAATGTTTGTAAAACAAATTCAAATTAATTATATTCCTAGGTAAACCAGTGTTTTGAATGTTCATATGTATCAACACGAAGGTTGGAAACATAATATAGCAGGCATTAAGCAATCACGTGGACTATCGCTGCCTCCTTCCCAATATCAATCCTGGAGAAGAGTTTGGACCCTCTCAGTCCGTGAAGTGCGAGCGGTGAAGCGGGGACCACCTGTCACCTTAGCAGATGATGCACGACTGCCCTTTCCGGAGGAAGATGGCAATACCGTGCTACCCAAATCTGAGGGACCGGACCGAACCGGAGATGATCCAGGGTCAGCGGGAGTGCTAGGGAAATTATTTATTGGGTCACCTTACTCTTGGGCATTCGAGACCCTGGATAGCAGTGGGCAAATTAAATCGGTCCAAGTTCAACATAACCGCCCCGCAAGTGTAAAATACACTAGTTACAACGGGTTTGGCCCTTTGGGAAAATGATAATGAGTGTGTATAGCATAAATTAGTAATGTGAATATTACCCACCTCTCTGATAAGGCTTGTATTCTTTTTCATACATTCTGTAGACGCGTGAATGAGAGAGTAGGATATAATGAGTACATAAATATTCGCCGATCCCGTGTGACATTAACGCTGGGACGTAGCTTCCAAGACCGTACCCCTGTGGTAATAATGTTGTTTATCAATTTTAGAAGTATTCATATTCATGTCCTTAAGCATCATAGAATTCAAATATTGGTTTAGCAATAGCCAGTTCTGTGCTTGAGTCCACCTTACGTTAAACTTTCAGCTATATAGTATAATACAAATCGAAAAGCATTTTATTAGTAGATAGGTAGCTTTCAAAATACATTGAGCAAATATTAAAGTTTGTCCATGTTTTAGAGCGTTTTCACGTCCATATCCGATGTCGGAAGTGAAATGTATGATATATTTTTCTGTCTTTCACATTGTCCGGCCCGATATCGGCTATCGGAGCCGATACCGCAGTGTTGGCCTGATATCGGATCACACAGAGAATAAAACAGCAACCTGAATGACATTTTCTTAGTTACTTGTTTTTCAAGTAAACACGAGTAGATGACGCAGATCAAGAATATAAGCATAAAATTTCGGTACTATGTCATGTCAATAAGGTCGAAAATTGCTTGCACTTTTTTTTATCCCAAGCATCAGTAACTAGTCCGTGCTATCGAGCAAATGGCCGTATCGGACCGATTTAATCAGATACATATATCTGAAAACAGCGCATGGTGTCGGCTATCGGCATCCGACACCGATATAGGATATCGAATAAATGTGAAAACACTCTTATACTTAAATAGTTTACAATCATTGCACTCAGATTGGTGTGTCCAAAGACTCTATTATCAAATTTCTTCAAAAGAAAGCTCTTTATTGTTATGTTAATAAAAGATTTCTTGCTGCTAGGGATGGACTGATAAACTTCGAATGTAATTACAACACGGTCTTTAAATTGCCTTTTTGTACAGTATGCCGGCCATCTGGTGCTGTTATCTCAATCTGTAGTCAACAGTCGGAACGGGAGTTTCTTCAAGTTTTTCCGATTTAAATTTATAGTAAAAGTTAGCACAATAATTAGTTGAAAATTTAATTTAATTTATTAGTAATGTTATTATATGGTGTTAATATCACTTGATTGCCTACCTCGGGGGGAAATAGGCTTGAACGCATGTATGTATGTACCTAATATCTATTGTTAGGTACTTTCACAAATTCTCTGAAATATCACTCCGTTTATTAGTAATGATATTAACATTTTTAAACTATCGCGGTGTGAACTCATAACTATATTATTGTACGGGACTTTTTGCGATAAATCATTACACTTACTATTTTTGCGGCACGTCAACGTCGGCAAAAATAGTAAGTGTAATGATTTATTGCGAAAAGTCCCGAACAGTAATATAATTATGATATTAACATTATTTAATAAATGAGATGTTAATATCAATTATATTATTAAGTATTATAATAAATTCGCTGAAATGAATAAGCCTATTTAGGTTTTATTGTGGTAACTAATGCAAATTATAATAATAAATAATAATGCAAATTATATTCGACACCAACAGCATGATGTACCTTTCTTTCACTGGATGATCAATTAAATAAGTATCTCATGGTTATAATGCCACTTAGAGAATGTAATTATATGTATTCTACTAATCAGTGGACAATATCAAAGGTTACAAAAGCCCTCGAGCAAACTATACATAAATGTTCCGTATTGTTAGTCGCACCCGGAAATCCGCAATACCTCAATAATTATACCATATACGAGTACATACTTGCGTGCAATGTTGGTGAGGTTCATTTATCGTGGTCCATGTTTTGATTATATCTCCAAAGAGGTCGAATGCGACCCGTGCGAAGTCCTCGAAGTAATCAATAATTTTTGGGTTGCACCATCCCCCTAGGTCCATAAATGGTGTAGGCATGTCCCAATGGAAGAGGGTGACTATTGGAGTGATGTTGTGCTTAAGAAGTTCTTCAAATAATGTTCGGTAGTATTTTACGCCCAAATGGTTTATATAATTGTTTGTTCCATTGGGAAGTATTCTGTGGGATAGCATTAACATGAATAACTTACTATTTATAAATAAATATTTCATAGAAATATGTAACAACTTCATAATGTATTTCGTCGATATTAAATTAGCTTTTATAGGTATAACTAAAATTTAAGTATAATTTCTTTTGGTTTTGCAATTTATACAATATAGCATACCTAACAATTATTATCTTAAAATAAATGTAATTTATGATTTAAGAAAAATTGTTCTAATTTGAAATTGAATAAGATCGATTTGAAGCAGATAGTAGACTTTTCTTTATTTTATAAGAACCTTAATAAATTGCACCGGCGGCGCGGCGTAACCGGTAAACCTGTAGTAGGTATTTATTGTTTGATAGTGGTATTATGACAGTTTTAAAGTACATGTCTCACCACAATATTTTACCCTTTGTACAATCCCTATGTGGAATGTATCAGATTTTTGTTACATTTTCTTTGACATGGTTTGAATTGATACCAAGACGTTAATATTATTTATAATTTTCTAGTTTTTAAAAAGAACTTAAAGGTGTTGTAGATTATTTCTGCTGGTCGATCAATCTTATGGAATCAATGTTGTTATAAAAGTGTTATTTATTATTTATTCTTGTTCCTTATTCGACAGCTAATTCCGGTTAAATTCAAACCTTGCACTACTTTACTTTCCATTATTTAGTTTATTTTTACTGTTATATTATGTTATATATTTGATACGAAGTGATAAGCCTGTACCAGTCACGTCAATCATTCAACAGTTCTGCTGGGTTGCGGATGAGGTTGTTTTGGACCCCAACGATGGATATTAGTGAGGATCACCCATATTTCTTAGAAGTATTCATAAGTTAAGTTTAAGTTAAGTTTGTAGTTTAAAATTTTTATTGTTTTTATTTTCTCTTTTGTTCTTTTTCTCAATGTTCTCATTGCCTTTATTTAAAATTAAAAAAAAAAACAACATTTTACTTTTAATTTTGTAATTAAATTTGATTAGTTTTTATAATGTAATTTAATTGAATCGAATTTAATACAATCTTATTTATTTGAAATTGTACTGAATTTAATTTATTTATTTATTTATTTATTTATTCCTTAATAATAAATAATTAATAATTGTTGCATAATTGTTCTTAATTATTCAATTTATATGTTTGTGTGTATGTAATATGATATTATTCAATTTGTATTAATTTAATTTGATTGTTCTATTCTAATGTAAATATCTTAAGCTGAATGACGTGTAACGTCTTCTTTTTTTTCTCTCAATTCCCCTGCCATTCTTGCATTAGATAGAATTAATTTAAATGACATGTTTTGAAGTATGTATTAAGATTTACACTGTTGTTGACTCACTGTGACAAGTTAATTACCTCATATCTTAGTTTTATTTTAATGTTTTGTTGTGTGTTTCTTCTTTTCTGTATTTTTGGGTAACTTTTGTGTTTGTATTAGATATCGAAAGGCATTCTTTTAAAATTTACAATTATTTCTTACCTTGTCCAGGAAATTGACATACGGTAGTAATTAACACCAAGGTTTTTAATCATTTTAACATCTTCCTTATATAGGTGGTAGGAGTCAGCAGCCACATCACCATTTGAATGATCCAAAGTGAAATTTGGGTGCTGATGAAGGTATGTATCCCACATACTTTCTCCTCTGCCTTGGGTACATAAAAAAAATCGAATCAATACAAATAAAATTTAAACAATTATTAGCACTTTGTCATCACCTTAATGTTATTACCGGTTACAAAGGCAAGATAATCCAACCTAAAGTTCAGGCTTTCGATTTAACCTAACTTAACTTTTACGGTACCAACTGCTGAGAGATCTCTTAATCACGAGAGGAAAGCCTGCGCAAGACCCTCAACCAACTTTATCAAGTGTACCGGCTAGCAACTGAGATCGGTCTGGGTACATTAAATACTGGTGGGCCCCACCAACACAAGCACTCATCCAAGCTGTACACTTAAAATTAAAAGACAAACATGAATTACAAAGTATAACACCGGAACCGACATACAAACGAATGAACCCATATTCTTTTTGTACGGTACAATCTCTTCACAAAAGCGATTATTCTATCAAGTCTTAAACATTCAAGTTAAAGTTCAAAGTAGATTTAATACAAGGGTTTATTCCGCGTTTATTTAGGATCCGGTTTATGCCAGATGCCATTTGGCTGAAAGTAAGATTTCATTGTATCTATAAGACAATTTATTACTTATTACACAAAGCAGACAGATTTTAATAGGAAAATACGTATTTTGTCTTTGACTTATTGTATTGATTCAAATTCAAATAATTTAATTCGGACAATACGATCAATATCTGAGTTAGTAACAATGTAGCTTAAAACTAGTGTTAGGATGCAATAAATAAAATTTAAAATCACAATACAATAAATTGAATTCCAATAATTGCAACTAATATACATAACATAAACTCACGCATTTATCCCCGAAGGGGTAGGCAGAGGTGCTAGCACCCACATTTCGCCAGTTTAAGTTTAGGTCCCAATGTAATAGGTGGCGAGCCTATTGCCATTAACTGGGCACTTATAAACCTGCGATTTATACACACATAACAAAGTCATTGGTGTGTGCCATGGAAAACCTGGGTTCGAACCCAAGACCTCGTCTCAGCTGTCCATTACCGATACCATTAGGCTACCGCGGTTGCAAATAATAGTTAAAATTACACAACAATAAATAATAAGAAAAAAAATAAAAGAATTGTACATTAAAATAAAATAAAAATATATCACAGTTCTTAGTACCCCCTCTTCGGCATCAGGACAGCAATATGTCTGCTGCACCAATGACGAAGGAATGGACACGCGATCAGGCGGGCTTCTATCATCTTCAGAACGGCGTTAGAACTGGCTGGTTTTTTAACCCAAAATAATTTTCATTTATCTTTATAATTTTTGAAGAGTACTTAAAAATAAACTCACAATATTTCCTACCATCAGTAACTTAGTTAATAGTTTTATCTATATTTTCCCGCTAACCCTAGGAACCGATACGCTAAGGATTGTATAACTGTATATATTTTAAAAGTTTTGGGAAATTATTTTTATTTTCGATTCTATTATATACTCATTGAAATAGGTGTAGAAAAGAAATGCTTATCAGAATTGTATGTTCCAAGTAACCAACCAACATAAGTTTCCCGATTGCCTAACTTCACGGCAGTTGGAGTAGTTTGCTGTACTTATTCCATAAAAAAGTTTACTCCGCTTTAACCGAGACCGAAGAGTTAGTAACCCCCACAAATAGGCGCTAGTTTACGGGTTAACTTCAAGATGAATCTTGAGGAATGGTAGCGCATAATTTCTCCTATACATTTGAGACCTCTCAAGATTGTGTCAATTTTTTTTCTGTTATAGATCGTACTGACGTCAATAATTGCAAAAAATAATATAGCTTACATGACTCGAAATGTTTGTTGTTTGTCCTTCAACTCATATCAGGTTACGCCTTGACCTTGCATTTCTTGAATAAGGGCTTTTTCTTTCTTTATTTCAGTGGGGTTAAAACAATGAATACAATAGCAGCATATGCATCCCTTTAGAATCAAATGGAGCTACATTATGATTATAAGATTCATAAGTAGCAAATCTACGAGTATCAGTTTATAAGGTCATCCAAGAAAATTTTTACCACGACGTTTTTAATGTAAGATTTTCTAATAAAAAAATTATTACAAATGCCCTAATTAGCACTAATGTAAAGATATAAACCTGAGTGTATGGCCAAATTATTGTGTCAAATATAAGTGATTGTTTTATATAATAACTAGCTGACCCGGCGAACTTCGTACCGCCAATATTTCCGCCCGCGTCAGATCCCGTTCCCGCTGCACCCTCTATTATATTACACATACATACATACATATAAACCTTCCTCTTGAATCACTCTATCTATTAAAAAAAACCACATCAGAATCCGTTGCGTAGTTTTAAAGATTTAAGCATACAAAGGGATATAGGGACAGAGAAAGCGTCTTTGTTTTATACTATGTAGTGATGATGCTAATACGGCCGTACAGTGGCCAGTTCTCAAACTGTCTTGAATAATGTCGTGAAGTTTAACGATGAAAAAAGATAATTATATGCAAGTTGATGAACCAGTTTGCTCTTCCACAACGTGCATATGTTCACAAAGTTCAACATACAGTCTGCCTGTCAATGAAATAACCACCTTGAAATAACTATCCAGTTTATAAGCCGCATTGCGTGAGCCACCCTGCTCAGGGATACTGTAGGTAACTAGTACCTATCGAATTTAATTGATACATTTATATTATTATACTTGGTTACCGTTATTAAAATTTGATGGGCCTTGATTGACGTAGATAATATTTTATTAGCAAGGTTATCTCAATTACTGCTGCCTAATATACTTGAGGTCTACATTAACATGAATTTCAAGGTTACGAAGTGCCTTGATTTTTTTTTGTTGGAGCTCCTAGACAAAGGGCATAGTCGTTAGTTATGTAGAATTGCATTATCAATATATCCCATACATTTCCTAACATGATATGATTTAAATAAAATCACGATGTCAACAAAAATTTTTTAAAATTCTGTTACGAAAATACCAAGTAGAGTGAGTGTTATCTCCGGAAAAAATCAATATGAATTACATGGACGACCATGATTTCTCAAGTTACTGCTTTTACTTTACCAAATTCTTCCATAAAAGCAATATCCTGTTTTCTTTTCCCTTCAACAAACACCTTTTTTTTTCATTCCAGAATACTCAGCTCACGGTAACAGACTGGTACCTACTATTGCATACAAAACTTACACTTTAGAGCCTGAGATTCGCTGGCTACTTTTTTCCAATGCTATGTCTTATATTCAATTTCATAGAAATAGCTATCACTCGATTCCCTAACCTGCAAAAGGAAGCTTTACCCGTTAATCAGGAGATATATCAGCTAGCAGGTGAGGTTGGCTAGCGCTTAGAAAACCATGTGAGGAAATGCAGAGTAGGTATACACCCAGGCTATGCAACCAAGTTAAACACATCTTGGCTATACACCGAAGTATATTAGATTCTTCCAATAAGAAGCAAATTAACTATGCTGTTATTAATACTCAAGTAATCGTACTAACCGATTTATTGGCGGTATGACACGACAAATTAATTATTTTTTGCATACGGAACAAACTATAAAACATAGATTAATTTTATTGTTCGACTAACTGATTGAAATATCGAGGTTGTAATGACCGAGCACTAGGATGCTAATCATAAACTAAATGAATACTTAATGTTCCTTAACCTTCGTATACTCGCTTATTGGTATGTGCGACCCGTGACATACTTTTTTCTTTTTGATGAAAGATGACGACATTTTGTGCTTCTTCACTTGAACCTAAGCAGCAAGCAACTTAAGAAACCTAAGCTATTAGTGGTTGGGTTATACAACAATATTAGTAATTCCGTTCAGGTAATGGTATTTCTAGGGGGCATCTCAAAACCGGAGAACTAGAGGCGTCGGGTCAGCCGGGGTGTGAGAGAAATGCCAAATGGGCTCCACATCCTGGTATTTGAAGACTTGAGACGGTCTGCGGTTTTAGTTGGTTCGGTTCCATCATAACCGTATCCGCGGCGAGATAACAGTACCTTTTTACGAATTCTACCCATTCCAAAAAAAAGTACTAGACTTAAAAAATCCAATATATACCTTAAAAAATCCAATCCAATTTGAAATTGGACATGAACTATCGAAGACTTGCTGCCGAGTATTTTCCGATAAAAGGCAACAAGATGAATGTATATTGACGGCCTAAAAGACCAATTGTATATCCACAACGGTTAAAATAGTAACGTCATTTTATCGACAATTACGGTTGATATACTCCGTGATTAAATAAACAGTAATATTTAACGATTTGTTTTAATTCATATGTTTTTTACGTGTTAGCTTTGCATACAAAACTTACACTTTAGAGCCTGGGGTTCGCTGGCTACTTTTTTCTATTGCTACCTATGTCTTATTTTTAATTTTATAGAAATAACTATCACTCTATTCCCTAACCCTCAAAAGAAAACTTTGGGAAAATTAATTAACTTATAGTTGTGTTATCATTTCGATAATCGATTGCACTGATTGATAGATAAGGTTCTGGTGCAGAAGAACCAAATACGTCAAATCAAGAAAAAGAGTAGTTTTTTTTACGTGCGGGAAATTCCCACGGATACCCCCCCCCCCCTCGGGGGTAACCTTCTCCCCTCCAGAGCCGGAGGGGAGGTTATGTCGGACTCGAACCGACTAAACCGCACTCCGTCTGTGGGTCGATGTGCTAGGCCGAAGGTGAGGTTGTCTCGCGACATATCCCTCGCACCCCGGCTGACCCAGAGCCATTCCTCTCGTTCTGGCCCTCCTTGGGAGGGGGGACCACGCGGTCCCCGACTCGCCCCCATTATGGGGGAGGGCGAGCATCGTCCTACGATGCAAGTCGCCGCCATGGCCTGCTTCTGCTAGGGTGACGAGCGGCTCAGGCCCGCGCTCATGGAGGGCGGTGGTCAGTCTGCGTGTCTCGCTAGCTGCGCCGCGCCCGCTCTGCTGTCTCTTTCACGAGCATGACCTGCTCGCAGAAGAAGGCGCTGGCCGCCCACACATCCGCGTAGCGGACCATCTCCGCGAGCAGGGTGGAGAGCGTGAGCACTCACACCCCAAGGGCCGTCACGAGCTCCCGCCTCGGCGTTTCGAACGCCGGACACTCGGTGAGCGTGTGCAGCCCCGAGTCCACGCTCGCGACGCAGTGATAGCATTCGGGCGTTAGCTCTATGCCCATCAGATGCAAGTACCGCCCGAAGTTACCGTGTCCGGTAATGACCTGCGTCTGACGGTACGAGAGGCCACCGTGTGGCCTCTCTAGCCACTCACCCATGATAGGTCTTACCGCTTCAATCACGGCGTGCCCTGCGCGTGGTTGCCCAAGTCGTAGCTCCCACTCGGTCACCATGGCCCTGTGGAGCCGGGATTTCTCGGCCCGAATTTCTTCGAGCTCAGGATCGAATCCCCGCTCCCGCACCTCCCTTCGGAACCGATACAGTGCCGAAAGGGTCCTCACTTCCAGGATCCACGGTGGCGATCCGGCCAGGAGACTCGCCGCTTCATAGGATATCCTGCGGTACCCCCTGATGGTCCTGGAGGCCACCGTCTTCTGCGCCGCGTGAAGCAAAGGCAGGAATCTGGTCCCCAGTGTCTGCCCATACGGGGCACCCGTATAGAGCCATGGACCGCACGACACCCGCGTAGAGTCTCCTGCAGGAGTCCTCTGGGCCCCTCAAGTTGGGCAACAGCCTGCCCAAGATATTCGCCGTTGTCACCAACTTGGGGCGCAGACTTCGGAGATGTTCTCCGAAATCCCATCGACCGTCAAGCACGAGCCCCAAGTATCAACCGGGGCTTGATGTCGATGGGAGTGCCTCCCACTGAAAGGCTGGCTCCCAGGTCTGGCCTGCGCCGAGAGCCATGAAAGAACATGGCCTCGGACTTGTGCAGAGCCACCTCGGGACCCAGCCGCCGGATCCGTGCCACGACTTGAGCAACCACGGTCATGGCCCTCAGGGTCGCCTCGCGGTGAGTAGCCCCGCTCACCGTTACCAGCGCATTGTCCGCGTAACACGTGACGGTGGCACCGTATGCGAAGTCACCGCGAAGCACACAGTCGTAACCGATGTTCTACAGCAGCGGCCCCAGGACCGATCCCTGTGGGACACCGCACCACATCTGCAACTCCAGGGCAAGATGTTAAAAGCGTTGGAAATGTCCAACGACACCGCCAACCTCAGCTCGACTCTAACGACCGCATCGTCCGCAGAGTCCTCACACGCACGATGAAAAAATAAATAAAAAGAAAGGGTAAGTGAATGAACCCTGACTGCTAGCTAGCTTTGAATGCAACGAGGAGCCTTGTGTTGATGATAATAACTAAATCTTTAATGTTGTGAAAAGCTTACCATCTTCGTTCCATGCTCCTTCTATTTGAAATGCGGCCGTTGAGACTCCGAATATAAAATCTTCCGGAAACGAATAGTTACTCACCCTAAGGTGAGAATCTAAACTTCCATTTGTCGGTAGCAAGCTACAACACAATACGGAACAATGCTATATTTTATACTTTCAATATCACCTAAAATTTTGTTTTACACGACGATAAAGTCCGGAATTTAAAATTCCGATTGCAAAAAGTTTCAGTGCCAGATAAATCACATTTAAATTTTAGTGTTAGTAGTTTTTTATTCTGGCACGCCGAATTGTAATGAATCCGAAAATAAAATACATAAATACAAATTAACTGCTTGTTATAAGAAATAATGTTAATCAAGTCTGCGAACTATGTCATTGATATTAAGTATATTAATTGTATGAAAGTATGAATACCAAATTAAATATATCTAATTGAAAAACAGTGATTGCAATTAAGATAAAATGAATATGCAATTAGATTTTTTGAAATTGCATTAAAGTCGCATAATGACGTTATATCACATCGAACAAAGACCTTATGCTTATTGTAGGCTTAGTGTTTTCAACTAAAACGAAAATGGAATATGCATGTAACATACTGTAATATAATATTATATTATGGCATAATATAGGTGGTAAAATGATGAAATTTTCATATTACAAGTAGGTAGGTACATATACGTGCATACAAGTGCACAACACACACAAATCACTACAGCATAATGTTAATACTTTCAAACCGTAAATTGTATTCTTTGCAGTTGTTCTGTTACTTTCGAACTTCCGAATGACACTTTTAGCAACTTTTGATCACTTCTCACCTGAGAGACACTAAAAGTGCTCCGATCACGACTCTACTCAAGCTCCGCATTGTATCAACTAAAATATTACACAGGTACACTTACCTATTGAATGCTACAATATTTATCGTAGCCTTAAATGGTAACCTTCAGGGGTTTCCTTAGAAATAACCAAATGACAATTACATGATACCTTTTTAAACTAATTCTGATTTGCATCATATAACTTGATATCGGAAAAATTTAAATATGTGACACTTTCTGTTAAATTTCACACTGAACAATTTATAATAATATAATGTTTTGAATCTTTTTAACAAGCAACTTTTTGAACACGAACTATTTATATGGAACTATTTAATTTTCAAAAATAAATATGCAAATAGATATTTTAACACTAATTATATCTAAATTAGATAAGACTTACAAATTACAGAGATTACATTAGATAAAGATCTAATATAATACCTACAATAAACAACGCATTGTCATATTTAACATCGAAACTGAAATACATATGTCGCCGCCAACTACCTTAATCAGCCGTCCAATTAACTGCCTAGGCAGTTAACTAAATGGCGCCATTCAAGTAACGGCCTGAATGATATTCAGCCATCTCGTTAATTACATCATTTAATAACCTGGCTGGCTAATGCTTAGGCCAATCGTAAGATGGGGCACTACCTCGAAATAAGATAGAAAATTACATGCATACATACATTTACACCTTTAAATCCCCGAGGGGGTAGACAGAGATGTATTCATAGAAAATTAGTAATAGACTTAATGTGATAGCTGCGCCATCCGACTTGGTTATTTTTTTTTATAACCATGCAGATATAAATAATTTTTCTAACTGTTTAATGAAATGGCTGAACACCATTCAGAACGTTGGCGAATGGCGCCGTTTAGTTAACTGCCTAGGCAGTTAATTGAACGGCTGATTAAGCTAGTTGGCGGCGACACATACATACATGTTCAGCGTACGTTAGTCCCGGTTGCACTGAAAACCTGTAGGTTGGAGCCCGAGGCATAGTAATAGAACCCGGTATCCTTTCTCCTACTCTCTTTCTTTCACACTCTGTCTCTTGATTTGTCTTATCTTGGCTTTTATGAGAGCGACTGCCATCTGTGCCGACCAACAATGGGCAGTACACTTGCCCATTGTTGGTGAGGTTCCATGGCCCCGAAGATCTAGTGAGGCCTCAGACCCCCAATTGTATAATTATGCATTATTCACTTATTACATTAATTAATTATCCAACAGCTGTATTTGTATTGTGTAATAATATGCATGGTCTCTATATTATGATTAGGTTATATCCGCTTATTAAAAAAAAAAACAAATAAACACTTCGCCTTTACTTAATGTAGTAATTACCGTTTTAATTCTAATAATAGATATAATACTAGAGTACTATTAATATAGACTACTAATTTTCTTTCCTATTTACTTCACACACACACACTAAGTTTAGGTCTTTGATATGCTACCATGCGAATGGCAGAGTCACCATCAGATCGATCCCGGGAACGAGTTGGGGACTCGGTGGTCCCCACACCCGACGAGGGCCAAATCGAGATAGATGTGCCCTGGGTCGGTGGCCAACCCCACCTTCGGCTTCTCATAACGACCTACAGATGGTGTGCGTTTTGGTTGGTTCGAGTCCGACATAACCTAATCCTTATTCGTATCCGTGGGGATTTTGTGCACGAAAAAATAAACCATCTTATCGATCGTGACTAGCAAAGTATTCAAATAGTTCTTAATACCATGCTGTTTGTACAGTCTGCTAGCACGTTGAGCATGCAACATTGCACCTGTTGCAAAATAAAACATAGATATTATCATTATGTCATCTTCTTCTTTTTGCGTGGTTAGTGGCCAACCTGTGACAGAGTTATAACTGTTTTGTTGAGTTACTTAGAGATGATATACTAATGTAAGAGCATCCCAGTAGTATTCCTCTCTTCACGAGATAAAATAAGCAACTGATTGACGTTTCGCGTAATCATAAGGCTGATCTTTGGTATAATTTATGTACGTTACATAAATTATTTTTACATACCAGTTGTCAGTATTCACTTTGTGCTAATTCGATGGCTCTAATGAATATTTAGGTATATAAATGTGGTGCTAATTGAGAACTTTTATAAACACAGTTTTAAAGTTAGAAAAGGCAAGGTTAGGTAAATTAACATTGATCAAAGTTAATCGGTCCACATCGATACCCACCGGAGCCGGTGGGGGAGGTTATGTCGGACTACAACCGACTAAAACGCACGCTGTCCGTGGGTTGCCGGGAGTGAGATTATCTTAGAAATATTCCTCACACCGCGTGCGTAAACAAAAAAAACTGTGTAACTATCCATAGTACATTAGACTTATGGAAAGTTCCGGGTATCACCGCGCCGAGGGCACGTGGAAGCGGATATGTCAGTGACGAACCGACTGGTTTTATTGGAGAATTATTATTTATGTCGTATGGGTTCAAGTCGAACAAAATTTTAGTATAAGGCGAGGTAACAGTTTTAATACCGCAAAATATAGTTTTTTTTGTATGTCCACACGAACACGTCGATAATTATAATTTGCATTAATACAATTATTAATGCAAATTATAATTACCGAGGTATTCAAGTTTAACTTATATGTTTTTTATAATCATTTTAATGGCACCTTTCGAAATGAACTTGCTAATATTACATGCATTACTTTATAACACACTAGCTGTTGCCCGCGGCTCTGCCCGCGTGGATGTCGGTTATCGCTTAGTGTTTATTCGACGCTATTGAGCTTTAAATTCGCCTCTCTACTCAACTTTGTCCCCGACTATGTACTCACCTTGTTCTCGACTTTCTAGTCGCCTCTATATTCGACTCTCTACTCGACCTTCTACTCGCCTCTATCTTGAATTTATACTCGACTCTCTACTGACTTCTCTGTTCCCCTCTCTACTCGACTTTGTACTCTTCTCTATACTCGCCTTTCCATTGGCCTCTCTACTTGCCCATCCATTCGATTCTCTTTTCGCCTCTCTACTTGATTCTCCCCACTCGCCTATCTACTCGCACCTCTACTCAACTCTCTATTCGATCTCTACTCGCCACTACATTCATCTTTCCACTCGCCTCGCTATTCGCCTCTCTAATCAACCCTTTACTGTATTCTATTTGATTATATACTCGCCTCTCCACTGGCTGTCTAGTCGCATATCTACTCGCCCCTGTAGTCGACTCTACTCGACTTTCGATCTTTACACGCCTACGTCGCCTCTTCACTCGCTTCTATATTTGGTTGGCTACTCGACTATGTACGTTCCGAAGCTCTAATTCACCTCTGTACCAAATTTCATGAGGACATCTTAAAAGAAATTCTTACGCTTTATTTTTATATAGGACACGTCAGTTTCACTTTACCTCGCCTGATGGTAAGCTGAAGGAAGTCAGGAAAGAGGGCCACCATTATATACACGTGCCATGTTAACAATGGTGGCCTCATCAGATGCTTTTTCACGCCCCGCTTAAAGGACCCAGGACTGTAGGAAGAGGTAAACATGTGAGCTGGCAAGGAATGCCAGGTCTTAATGGTGCGACGAAGGAGAGTCACCGAACCGCTTGGTTCTTGAAGGATTTTTTTTCTATTTTATTTCTATTTTGTTGTCTTGTTCTTTAATCCCATAGCCCTATTCCCCTTCCCCCTCCCCCTTCTATCCCTTTTTTCGCGATAAGGGGTAACCTATGTCCATTTCCAAGCTCTAATCCATCTCTATACCAATTTCATCAAGATATCTTCAAAATTGTCAAACTTACCTACTCTAGCCCTATTCCACCCCATCAACTCCCTTTTTCGCAATAAAAGGTAGCCTATGTCCATTTTCGAGCTGTAATCCATCTCTGTACCAAATTTCACCAGGATATCTTCAAAAATGACAAATTTTCATACTATCTAGCCCTTATCCCCCCTCCCCCTTTTACCAAATTATTCTCTCTCTGAATTATCTCTATACCAAATTTCATCAGGAAATCTTCTAAAACGATAAACTTTTATCCCAAGGCCCTGATCCCCCCTTTTCGCGATAAAAGGTAGCTTATGTCCGTTCCCAAGCTCTAAACTATCTCTGTACCAAATTTCATCAAGAAATCTTCAAAAATGACAAACTTTCATACCAAGGCCTTAGTCCGCCCCCCTTCTACCCCCCTTTTCGTGATAAAAGGTAGCCTATGTCCGTTCCCAAGCTCTAATCTACCTCTGTACCAAATTTCATTAAGATATCTCAAGAAATGACAAACTTTCAAAAAAACTTTTATCTCCTACCTCCCCCTTAAACCCCCTTTCTCATGATAAAAGGTAGCCTATGTCCGTTCTCAAGCTCTAATATACCTCTGTACCAAATTTCATCAAGATCGGTTCAGTGGTTTAGGCGTGAAAGAGTAACATACAGACAGACAGACAGACAGACAGACAGACAGACGGAGTTACTTTCGCATTCATAATATTAGTATGGATAGTATGGATTACATCATAGTACTTCAGGCACATTAAACAAAGTTGGCACCGACTTCTAACAGTGTTTCTTGAAGTCGGTTTAACTTTATTTTTATAATTTTATTTATTTGTCCTTATAGTGAGTTATATGTATCAAACCAATCCATCGTTGATCATTTGCTTAATTTTTATTTGGTTTTATCACGAGTTTAACATCCTGATTTTAGTGACAAATACTCAAATTATGTAAAAACAACAGAAACAGAATCTTTGCCTACATTTTTTCTTACTCTCTGGATCCCGCCATCCGATTCTAACTCCCTTGACCAGACACCTTCCTTCTCTTTCCAACAAATAAAAGATCATAAAAATCCGTTTCGCAAATTATAGCCTTAACATATAACGGTTCATCGCCTATTTAGCTCCTATAGTAGTGAAATCTGAGATATCCTGATACCTGTATTCATTCCGATAAATTTATTACGGCTATACTCACGTCAGTCGTCAGGAGTATTCATATTTTGTCGTAGTGGCGAGCGGTCATAACTCAATTCCTCCGGCTTCACTTTGCATAGATGGTAGAGATGTTTAAATTCGATAAACTACATCGAGGTAAGAACTATCTTCCACTGATATCCATTTTGAAAATTTTTACCCTTTGCCACTGTTATGGCTTTACTGGGGAACATTCTCCCTATCAGGGCCACTGAGAAAACGTGCTTAAGACTGCGCTTATATACACAAAATATATTGATTGATATGTACGTGCTGTAGAGTGTTATTATTATGTTGTATTTTATAAATTTTTACTAAACTGTAATTTTAATAGAAAGCGCCCAGACATTCATTTTTTGAAAACCAAACGACATGATTGCTACCCTAAATATTTTCCTGTAATTTTAAAGTTTTCTCTTAATTTTATTCATTTATTCATTAATTATTAGCAATATTTTTTTTTTACTGTTTGCATTAATGCGCTTATTTGCAGTCAGTTACAGAACTATACATTACATTAAATTAATTATCAATATGCTGAATTTTCTGAAGTCATAAAATTATTAAAATACGATGAAAAGCGTTACATTTTAGGAAACCAAATACTATAAGTTACACAAATATTTTGTCACAGTTGTACCAAAGAACCTGGCTTATCATAGAATTAGGAATACAAATACTATAAGATACACAAATATTTTATCACAGTTGTACCAAAGACACCTGGCTTATCATAGAATATGTCCGCATCATTTTTTTACAAAAAGTCATTCAGGTATTGAACAGCTCTGTAAGTAGGGCTGCTCCATGCCAAAAAAACGCCAAGCTGGTGGGCAAGTCAAGTGCTAATGCTGCGTGTGCTTGTCCGACACAAACAAGTGGATACATTTACACACCGAAGGATTGTCCATACAATTTAAAAGAAAATAATAGTGCATGACATGCGCTAACTCCCTCCTAATTCGTAATGTATCAAGACCGATCATCCCTAAAAGAAGATGGACGGGTAAAGAAATGAATAGGATCTCGGCATCAGATGCGGACTTCTTCGATTTGGGATCCTTCTGAAAGTGTACCCTGTCAAACACCATAAGCATTATAAAATTCCGTTTATCATTTCCGTTTGCTCCGATTTTGATACCGCGATAAACTAACACAAAGCATACCGAACGAATTGCGAACTTCCTTTTGAATAAAAATTCATGAATGAATAAATTCTGATGAAATAGATAGACCGATTAGAGGTTGGGGAAGGACATAGTGGAGTAGAAAAGAGAAACAACTAGGAAGGAACAAGGTAAGGGAAAGAGATGGGAGAGTCGAATAGAGATGCAAGTTAGAAAGACGCGTAGAGTGGCTATTGACATTTCAAAATGCTGCAATGGATTTGTTGCTCCACTGGCGCCTAGCAAGCGGTGGTAAACTTAGTTTTAAGCGGAATTTGAGGGCCGAAGATGTAATCACATTGCATAATTTTCAGAAATAAAGAATTTGAATTTGAAGTAGGGAGTCGAGTAGAGACGCTATTAGAGAAGTGAATGGGAGGCAGGTGGAGAGTCACACAGTACAGAGAGTCCAGTACAGAGTTGAGTAGAGTCGAGTAGTCAGTGAAACAGGGATGATTACAGGATCGAGTAGAGAGGTAAGTAGAAAGTCGAGTAAAGAGTCAAATAGAGGGGCGAGAAGAGTATCTTTTAAGCTCGACTCTGCGCTAAAATTTATGACACTACGCGATAAGCGACATCCACGCTGGCGGAGCCGCGGACAACAGCTAGTATATACAATAAAATTTGCTTTTGCCTATGGCGAAGTGGTATTCAGAGCAGTGGCGGATTTCCCAACAGGTTTAATAAGTAAATGTGTAAATACATCACTTGGTAGCGGAGGCTTCTATCCACACGGAACAAAAGGAACCCTTGCCTGGTGAGTGAAATTTTCTATCTTATCAGTATGATACACCTTTTCATCATTAAGAACAGAGTGGGAAGTTGTTGGGGTGGATCTTAACAGTGCCATGTTTTTAAAAACTTGTTCGAGAATTCTTATTCTTAACACTTTACTATACGCCAGTGGCGAGAAGTTTCTTTAATCCGATTCTTGCCGGTTTCGCAATGGGTCGCATGAAGCATGACAAAGTAGATCGAGGTAAGTGCGAACATAATATTACAATATCTTCCTACATTCCTACATTCATTCAGGCGAAGTGACTGTTGATACGGCTAACTGTTGACACCGCACAATACATTGACGGCACATACGTATATGCGTATCGATGCGTACATAGTTGGGAATATATTATAAGATTCTAATATCGTTAAAGTTTGTATAGAACTTTATTCCCGCTCATCCCTTATTTCAGGCCCTTAGTAACCAAATTTCCAAAAATGCTTTCTTGGTGAATGCTCGCAACATGAAAAGCATCTACTGTCAAAATGTCAAGTACATAGGACCAGCGGTTCAGGCGTTGATTAATCATACCATTGGGAATGAAATTTTATACTAATAGAACATGACTTCTTTCAATTTTGAAATCGTGATATCTGCGAAATGGTGACCTGCACAATAAAAGTAATAGATCAATTTTGTAGGTTTAACCTACGAGCCAAGCGAAGTGCAAGGGCACTACCTACCTCTTCTCGAAACGCTTCGTCGTTTTTTTTGAACTCTCATAACTTTGCTTTGGATGATGCTAAATAGTTAAAAATTTCAAGACACAATGCCATTAGTACAGTCAATAAACATACAAAGTTTGAATGTCTTAGCTATTATACTTTAGATTTTATTAATGTCTCAAAACCCTTAATGTCTCAAAACCCTTAATTTCATCACTGATTCATTAACTGATCATCAAAATTGTTAGGTTAGGTTAGTGTACAATTTGTGAGGGTAGGCCTGGCAAAGTTATGGCGCAACTCAAAAATCTTGGCTCTACATCATATATTTTGAGTACGTTGTAGTGTACAGCCTGTTGGTTTAGAGCGTGCAGTCTTTAGAGCTTGGCTGCATTATAGGTCAATGCATATCCTGCACCGAATACATTTATGAATTTAGGATAGAAGGGCTACGTAAGGCACGGTCACTGGCACTAACTTCTACAAAAGTCTTACGCGCATTTTTGTACTATCAGTTATATTTGTTTTTTTTTTCCTATTCGAAGCATTTTGTTCTAGAAGCTTATGTAATCTTTTCGAATCTTATTAAATTTCCACGAAATGTTTTCATTTAAAAAAATAAGAGGAAAGAGAAGAGTACAAAATTCTACGCTGGCGAAGTTACGTATGTCAGTCAATCTGTAGGCTTCAGGGAGACTCCTAACACTATGTCCAGCAATATTGTTTTACTTTGTGACTTGCATAGTGCGAATTTTTTTTTAATGCGCAATATCCCTACGGGCAATGCAACCGGAGCCGGAGGAGGAGGTAATATCGTACTCGAGCCGACTGCAACACACGCCGTTTACGAGTCGTAGTGCAAAGCCAAAGGTCAGTTGGCATCGTATATCCCTCGGGATATACGCTCTCGGTATGAGAGATCGGGTGTGGGGACTACGGAGTCCCTGACTCGTCCCCGGTATGGTCGCTCAAGTCGCCGCTCCTAGAATACTATTGTTATAAAAATCATTCAGGAGTTTTGACATTTTGTTTTCAATCAGCTACTTTAGGCTGAGTGTAGGTAGGTTGTACGTAGGTACAGGCTACGTACGTCGTAACTACACTCAGCCTAGGCTTGTTACCTGGCGGTTCATGGGAATTTAATGTGTTAGAAATATAATAAAATAAAAATGTATATATGTGTTTTATTTGAACATATTTATTACATGAGATAACGAGGGCGCTATAAATATTTAGTGCTCTCCTTATTTTCCAGTGTCATCTTGTCTAAGGTACGGTCGCAAATAGCTGTATAATCTATAAAATATATATAAAAATGAATCCCTATTTCCCTTGGTCACGCCATTACGCTTGAACGGCTAGATTTCACTAATTCTTTTCTTGGAGTATTCCTTGCAGTAAGGGGATGGTCCTTACGCAGAGAAAAATTTAAAAAGCTCACGAGAACGGGCACAGAATTCCACGCGGGCGAAGCCGCGGGCCTCAGCTAGAATTAACAATAAATATATTCCTACTTTTATGTTTGGGTTGCGATAAAATAAATAGGAATTATATAAATATTAATATATATACTCACGACTGTTTTCCACCGGGGTAGGCAGACACAACAGCCCGCCATCTGCTTCTATCCTTACATTCTTCAAGAACTTCTGCTACTGTTATTATTTAAACCTTTCCTGCTAGCCGGCTTCGGCTTTAAGTGCTTGTGACCTTGCTGACCTTTTTCAATATGTACATTATTGATTTGTTGATGATATGAATATTTTTATAATAACTGTCTACTTTTATATGTATAAAAACACATTCAATATTGTTTATATTAGGTACCTACCCTATGTTAAATTTTATTATTTAAAAAAATAACCGCTTAGAGAAGATAACAGTACTATAGTGATTTTTTTTCTTTCTTATATTCTGACAAAGTAATAATAATATAATTCTATCATTCGGGTGTTAGGTTAGCAATACGATTAATATTATTGTAAGTATTATTTTTCTTGCTGCTACATTAACCCTGGATATAGAGCACATTCCTGGTAAAAAAGAAGAAATTTACCGCTCAAAGATAGGTACAAAAAACCTTCCCTCCTATCGCACAATCGGTATTCCTAAATATACACATTTTCTGATAATCCTTATAAAAAATAAACTTGCATGGTGTTTCGATTTTTCTGATGAGAAGTGTATATCTGTTACTTTACCTATACCTAAGATCTTTATCTTTTTTACAACATGAATTATAGGCTTTTCGTGTATGAAACATAAATTTTATGATCGATCTTAAAAATATGACCGCACATATATATATAAAAAGTAAACTAAAATAATACGATCAAATATCAATAAAGGAAGGAATATCAGGAATCTTGATTTTGTTAAGTAATATTATCTTGTTACACATAATATGGGAAACAGAATTTTGAACGATACAAATGAATAATAAATTCTGAACTTGTATCAGGAAGCGGCTATAACGTTTGGGTCCCTTTCTTGGGTAAAATTTAACCAGTGTATGTTTTTAATTGTTCAGGGTTCATGTCGCTGTATACCGCATTAGAATTTATTATTTGTTTTTTATATTAATTTACAGATTTCAAGTTTTCAGAGTTTATGTTTTTATGTTTTCTTTACAGTTTGATTTTGGATGCATTCTGGTCTTTTTGCCTTTTATTGAAATTGTTTATTCAATGTGTATATTTTTTTAGTAAACCTTTTTACTTATTTAAAATATAAATATCTAATTTCTTTCTTAAAGTCTCTAAATACTGATTCAATATTGGAGAAAAATGGATTTTCAAACTGTTATTGTTCCTTAATGCCGATTTGACATGAATTAAAATTAAATATTGTGCCAAGTATAATGAGAATTGACCGACCATCGACCCACAAGGGTGAACATTTTCTAAATGTAAACCTTGAAATTTGCTCTTTTGTGTTAAATTAGGAGAGATATCATAAAAACTTAAGTGTTTCGATTTTTCTGATGAGAAGTGTATTTAGAACAGTTTAAGTTATGAAAAATGGTACTACAGGTCAAAAAGACATTTTAAAGTTAGCGGCATAAGTAGTACCTACCTATAATAATAGGGGTTAAAGTATGGAATTGCCGTTTCATTTTAATAGGTACTTCGAATTGACATAGAACCTTCATGGTTTGAGATTTTTGTGTGAAACTTTTTCCACATGGTACCTATGTAGTTCTTCATTTAAAAATGTGCAACATTCGATTATCGACTTTCAGTTGTTTTTTTTATTCAGCTTAGATAAGAAAGATGGATACTTCGAAAATTCGAGTGATTTTTGAATACGAGTTCCGACGCGGAACTAACGCGCCAGAAACAGCTCGCAATATCAATGTTGCGTTTGGAGAGGGGACTGCTAATGAACGCACCGTGCGATTTTGGTTTAAACGCTTTCGTGATGGAAACTTTGATTTGAAGAACGAACCACGAGGAAGGCCTTCCACACAGGTGAATAACAATGAATTGAAAGACATGGTGGAAGCCGATCCGAGCCAAACTACCCAGGAATTAGCTGCATGGTTTAACGTTACCTTTCTAACAATACTGACTCATTTGCGTCAAATCAATAAAATAAAAAAATGTGAAAAATGGGTACCTCATGATTTGACTGATCTGCAGAAAGAAATGCGTGTTGAAACTTGTGTTGCCTTGTTGAATCGATACAGAAATGAAGGAATATTGGATCGAATTGTGACATCTGATGAAAAGTGGATTCTTTACGATAACCGTAAGCGAAAAATGCAATGGCTGACCCCAGGTGAAACGCCTCAACAGTGTCCTAAAGCAAAGCTTACCAATAAAAAGGTAATGGTAACTGTTTGGTGGTCTCAGCATGGTGTTATTCACTATAGCTTTCTACGATCTGGTCAAGCAATAACGGCAGATGTCTACTGTGCCGAACTCCGAACAATGATAGCAAAACTAGCAGTGAAACAGCCCCGACTCATAAATCGATCTTCACCATTATTGCTCCATAATAACGCGAGACCTCATACAGCACGAGAAACCGTTTTAACTCTACAGGAACTGCAATTAGAAACTATCCGTCACCGTCCGTATTCGCCAGACCTTGCTCCAACAGACTACCATTTTTTTCGTGATTTGGACAATTTTCTATGTGATAAAAAGTTTTCTTCTCAGGAGGCAGTACAAAATGCTTTCACACAGTTTGTCGAATCTAGATCACCAGAGTTCTATCGCAAAGGCATAAATGACCTTCCTACTAGATGGCAGCAATGTATAGATAATAATGGTAATTATTTTGATTAAATAAATACGTTTAATTAAAAAAAAAACGAATTTTAATTTGTCAGTACAAATCGGCAATTTCATACTTTAACCCCTAATATAATACATAAATTTAAGTTGATAGTTTTTGATAGTTGAATACACAAAATAAGTAATTCATTCCATGGTAAGTAACTGTATATTCTGTATACCCTTCTACACCGTAATGAAATATAAAACAGTTTAAATTCAACATAGTGGTTATAAGGATTAACGTTTTAGACTACCGGCCATAATGTCGGTCCAGTTTCATAGTTCAATTAGTTTATTCTGTATGCTATTGAAGAAAAGTTGAAATTGATGACTTTATCTGTTAATCAACTGTTGAAGAATTTCATGTCAAAATATATGAGTACAATAGTAGAAGTAAATAGCTTAATTGCACTTCGCACTGCTTCTTAATGTTTCCAAGAATTGAGTTACCTATTAAAACTAGCATCTTAACAAACTTTACAAATCAGATCCAAGTGCTGATTTGATAATACGCTTTCTATTTAAATGCCTAACTTATGAATGCAAGATGATGACTTTCATTGAATTAAAGTACGTACACTCTAAAATTCGTTGTTAGTTGTATATTTCACAATATGAAAGTGAGTATCGTTTTTAATTTAAAAACATCAGTTGGTTTTATATTGCAAGTTTGAGGAGTGCTGTTACTGCCATAACACTTCGTCGTTCTCATTGTAAACCTATTTCAAGATGGAAGCACAGTAGTAAAGGTGAACAAAGTTCTGTCAAAGCCCTTTAAGCCGCAAAAACGTGTTAGACAACGGTGTATACTGTCCCCGATCCTCTTCAACATCTACGGGGAACATATTTTGAGACGAGCTTTAGATGGCTGAGAGGGGGAAATATCCATTGGCGGCAGGAGAACAAGCCGTATGCAGATGACACCACACTGTTTGCAACGTCCGAGCAAGAACTGGCTGAACGAGCAAGAACTGGCAGAATAGAGAGTGAATTAGTAGGCCTCATCATTAACAAATCAAACACCAAGGTGTGGTGGTGGATAGGCCTGGTATGTTAACTCGCTCTAATGAACTCCGAGACCTGGAATTTATTGACCACTTCATATACCTTGGATCTCTTCTTAGCAATGAGGGAGATTCCCGGAGAGAGATAGCCAGAAGAATACAAATGTCGAAGTCGACGGGAAAAGATCACGCGGTAGCTCACCTTCCCGCTGGTCAGACCTAGTAAAAACGCTCACCGGCCTGTCAATAACCGAGGCCATGAAAGCCGCCCAGGACAGAAAGACGTGGAAAAGTGCATCGAGTGATCACTTGATGATTTCAACCTAGATACGACCTTCAGTAATATTGATACCGACTTGGAAGAGATCACTGCCTAAGTGCTGTCACTACGTTTAAATAAGTACAGAAAGAATATCACACTTCACAGAAAGCGACAACCATTTTGGAAAGGAACTTCTTATTTCATGTATGTATAATGAGAGATGGTAAAAATCTGAAATCGATGACGGAGGATGAAGAGCAATGGCACACATTGGGGGAGGCCTATGTCTAGCAATGGGCTTCGATAGGCTAATAAAATGCAGTTGAGGCGCGCTAAGTTTCTTAAACCGCATTTATGTCCCAACAGCGCGGTAACTGAGTTTGTGTAGCATTGGCATTTGCGGTAATATTTCTTGACGGCACTTCTTGTACCATAAACCGTCCTGACTAATAACACACTGTTATGAGAGGTGAACTTAAGTGGGTCTATAGAACTTCTGGATGCTGTCTCCCTGGCAAATAACTGAAGCCTGAATTCAATCGGACTATTTGTTCTTATATTAGCCGATGCCACTAATACCGTCACTATTATACAACTAATAAATATATTCTTTATTGATTTTTAAGCATGTAGTAGGATTATTTTTACAGTCAAACTAAAACTAAAATGTATAAACTAAATATTTACAAGAATTAACAGAAACAAATTTACAAAATTGAGGAATAGAGGCCAGAAAGGGTTATATTTTTCGCATATATCTTGTATGTATGTTTGTATGTTTGTTATATTCTTTATTGCCTCATATCTTCTGAACCATGATTCATTTTAATGATTCATGTCCCAAATGAAAGGTATTTATTGCTGAAGTTTTCTTGGATACATAAAATATTAACAAAAGCTATATATGTTGGTTTTTTGGTGTCAAAATGTATGTAGATATGACATACCTAACTATAAAGAATTAAGATAAATATTTTTTAAAACAAAAACCCGATAGGTACTGAAAATATCGAAAAGACGAATGTGAATTGACGTGCGTAAACGACTGTCGTATACGTCGAATGTCATACATTCGTCATTGTATTCCATCAAACGCCAGTCAACGAATTGCCACTGGTCTAGAGGGGCAGGGCGGTACAAGCGGTAGATGAAAATTAATCGGTACCACCTGCTATAAAGCTTGTTTCGATCTTTTCTGTATCAGTCAGGTTTATAAATGAACTACAATATTTTATTTTTTTACTGGATGACATCATGATTTGTTTTTTTTTATTATTTACACTACCATCCCTACTAATTCTACTATTATTATAAGCGCAAGAGTTTATGGAGATTATTGTTAAATATGGTACATGGTTAGATTCTGAAATAACACGTTACTAGGTTACTTTTTACTTCTACAATATAACCTATAATATCCGGTAACCCCGGGTATATAACAGTCAATTAATTATAATAACATAGTCAAACAAAACCAAACAGCGTCAGACAACATAATGTGTGATGACCTAATATTTTGTATTATAACATTAAAAGCCGGATAAATTTTTATCCGCAGAACTGCGATTTCATTCACATTCTAACAATAAATGTTGGACAACGTCAAAAGTGCCACATATTAGACAGTTGGGCGAATCATTTACCCTCGTCATGTGTCAAAATTCTGGTGATAGGACATGACCAGAACGTAACCATGACGTAACCATAACACTTTAACAACTGAATTTCAATAATGGATTGATTCAGTTGAGTAGGCGAATGAGGCAGTAACTCTCAATAATTTCATACTAATTTAGTGATTATTTTAAAGGAATTTGTACACTAACTTTCTCTCTACATAGATTTAAATCGAAAAAAGTCTACCTATTGAGCAGTAACAAACGGAACTGAGCTACTTGTAGCTAATTTTATGCTAAATTCCTCTCTCTTTTATTTGGTAAATTAAGTATTTTTTCAAAATTATCATATCAATATATTGTGTAAATATTTACAGTTTCTTTTGTTCGAAGGAAAAGTTTTGAAATAATCCTATAAAGTTGCCATAACATTGCTAATTTATCGGCCTTATTATAACCCCTTAAACCGGCACGCAATGGAACCCATGGCAATTTTAACACAACATTTTCCTCGTGATATTATTTTTTGTGGCACTGTTTACACAATTGGTAAACCTTTTTTCCTGTTCAACAAATTAGCTAAGTGGAGTGAGACACTTACTTTGGGGAAAAATTACAACTTTGAAAAATATAACAACATCAGTTTAAGGTCCATCAGTGTATAGCTTATAGCAATTTCTATAATTGATATAATCTAATTTCAAGTGGAAAGTGTACTTTTAAAGGCAAGGTTAATAAGTTCTTTAGCATGATAACAGAGTTGAATGTAGATACAAAAATTCTATTTTCATCTATTTAAATAATTCATATATGTTATGGAAGCAGTCCATTCATAAGGGACATAGTGAAGGATCTTTTGTCCTTCATGAAAATGTATTTATGTATTTTAGAGAGAGACGATATTCTTAGCAATCCATGGATTCTCCGTGCAGGTGCCGGGTCCATAGCGTTGCTGAGTTGGAAACTCGGGACAGTGCCTGGGACTTGCGACCAAAGTGTAGGTTTAGAAGGGGTCCCTTTTGTTGATGTACATCAACACTCACCTTCACTACCCAAGTTCCCCTCCCTGCCTAACCAAATTTGATACGAACCTACTAGTGCCGCTTTAGACATTCGTCCTAGTAATGAGCTTATTGTAGCTCTCGATAGGCCTAAATCTTTAAGTAGGTTATAGAGAGATTTTCCTGGTATACCTCTCGCTCCCACTTCTACTGCATACAAATTCACCACGTAACCGTTTTTGATAAATTCGTTTGTGAGATCATAGTATTTATTTTTTAAGTGTGGTCCTTGGGTATATTTGTTGCCCACGGTACAGTAAATTCCACCAGGACCACATATTTAGTCGTTTTCGAATACAGAAATATGTCCGGTCTAGATGACGAAACCCCAACATCCTCCGGAACTTTATAGTGCTTTTCATACCTGTCGTTTAGGAGAGTCCAATCTGGGGCAGTATCTAAGATTGAATAAGGTTTGTTCCTGGATTTTATGGATGAACCTTCAGACACAAAGTTGCTATGACGTCTGTTAGTAGTCAATCCTTTTTGGGCTCTAGCTCCTGCCAGACTCATTGCTTCGCGTATGATGAAAAGCACCTTATCGTGGCGGCGTAAGTATTGGCCTCTATCAAGAAGCACCCTACAACCTAATAATATGTGCCTAGCCGTCCTTATTGCCTCACCACACGTATAACATTGTTTTTCTGTGGCCTTCCCCCACCTTACCAGGCTACTCTGGTCTGGAAGGGTCATCTGAAAGGCGTTAAAACAGAATTTTAGCAGGGCCGGCGACCACTCATAGATCAAGGTGCGCCACTTTAAAGCCATCGGTATGCAGAACTCTCCCATTGTCAACCATTCGTTTTGGATTTCCAAATTCATCGCGTGCACTCGATATTTATCATTTTCGTCTTGCTTCAGAAAGGACCTAAGTATACCTGGTCCCTTTGTGGCTCTCGTACTTCCAACCCCACTTTTTTCGACTGGGTTCCTATCATAAATCTTTTATGGAATCTGAGTCTAGATTCAAGCTCGGAAGCATTATTATCTTTCGGGAGTGCCCTGACTGTGTCATCTTGGGATTTACCTAAGATGTGGGCTTTGGTAATTCTGAGGTGTTTATAGAGCTCCGATGATTTCTTTAATTTCATCCCAAAGTTATTCTGATCTCTAAATAAAGCAGAGGGATCAGCAGAGTGCGCTAGTCCAAGCCACGATTTTAGTGATTTTATGACAGTTGCGTTTTGCCGAAATCATAATATACCAGAAAAGGCCAAGTCAGACGTGATGTTAGGTAGTTGTCATATATCCAAGCTTTTTTGATATTATGCAGTGGTAGCTGATCTATCTTATTTAGGTCATTTATAAACATATTGACAACTTCATCTAAGGATGGTGTGCGTCCTTGATGGTCTATCTTGCTCCCAAGAAATTTAAATGGGACCGATTCACCGACTATGGAAACTGGTTTACCCCCTATGAAGAGTCCCGGGTCGTAGGAGGTAAATTTAGTGTCCCGACTACCCAGACACAGGAGGTGACACTTAGATGGGCTTCGTACTCAGTCCATTTGTCCACGAACAGAACTCATCGATTTCCTTTAATAGTTCCCGACATTGATTTGGATTACGCGCCAGTATTGCGAGGTCGTCAGCAAAAGCTATGATGGACTCAGTGTATTTGTTATTTACTTTAAACCGATAACCCCATTTCTTTTCAGAAGTAATTAAGTCTGGGAAGTAAGATTAGATTAGAATTAAATTTTTAGATAAATAGTTTTATTCTGTAAATTGTATTGTCTTCCAAAATAAAGTTGTGTGACCATTTCATTCAAAAACTCTTTTAACCAACAAGCAGACCAAGTCGAGTGGAAAGATGAATGTAGTGGTGAGTAGAGATCGAATACAGAGTTGAGTAGAGGTGCGAGTAGATAGGCGAATGGGGAGAGTCAAGTAGAGAGGCGAAAAGAGAATCGAATAAAAATAGAGAAGTATAGAGAAGATAGAGAGTATAGAGACGAGTACAAAGTCGAGTAGAGAGGGGAACAGAGAAGTCAGTAGAGAGTCCAATATAAATTCAAGTATAGAGGCGAGTAGAGAGTCGAATATAGAGGCGAGTAGAAAGTCGAGAACAGAGGTGAGTACATAGTCGAGGACAAAGTTGAGTAGAGGGGCGAATTTAATGCTCAATAGCGTCGGATCAACACTAAGCGATAACCGTCATCCACGCGGGCGGAGCCGCGGCCAACAGCTAGTCGTTTATAAAACGGTTTTATTTTCGCCTCACTACTCAACCCTTTGCTGCATTCTATTTGGCTCTCTACTCGCCCCTGTAGTCGACTCTACTCGACTTTCAATCTTTACACGCCTATCGATCCACTCGTCCCTATAACAATCTCTACTCGCCTCTCCACTCGTTTCTATATTTGGTTCGCTACTCGACTATGTCCGTTCCGAAGCTCTAATTCACCTTTGTACCAAATTTCATGAGGACATCTTAAAAGAAATTCTTACTATTTATGCCATGCCATATTCACCCCTTTTTTGTGCCAATGAAAAATTTGAAACTTTAATCCCATAGCCCTATTCCCCTTCTCTCCTCCCCCTTCTATCCCTTTTTTGGCGATAAGGGGTAGCCTATGTCCATTTCCAACCTGTAATCCTGTAATCTCTATACCAATTTCATCATGATATCTTCAAAATTGTCAAACTTACATACCCTTGCCCTATTCCACCCCTGTAACTCCTTTTTTCGCAATAAAAGGTAGCCTATGGCCATTGTCGAGCTCTAAAATCCATCTCTGTACCAAATTTCACCAGGATATCATCAAAAATGACAAACTTTCATCCCAAGGCCCTAGTCCCCCCCTTCTACCCCCCTTTTCGCGATAAAAGGTAGTCTATGTCCGTTCCCAAGCTCTAAACTATCTCTGTACCAAATTTCATCAGGAAATCTTCTAAAACGATAAGTTTTATCCCAAGGCCCTGGTACCCTCCCCCCCTTCTTCCCCCCTTTTCGCGATAAAAGGTAGCTTATGTCCGTTCCCAAGCTCTAAACTATCTCTGTACCAAATTTCATCAAGAAATCTTCAAAAATGACAAACTTCCATCCCAAGGCCCTAGTCTCCCCCCCCCCCCCCTTCTACTCCCCTTTTCACGATAAAAGGTAGCCTATGTCCGTTCCCAAGCTCTAATCTACCTCTGTACCAAATTTCATTAAAATATCTTCAGAAATGACAAACTTTCATAAAAACTTTCATCCCCTATTTCTCCCCCTTAAACCCCCTTTCTCGTGATAAAAGTAGCCTATGTCCGTTCTCAAGCTCTAATATACCTCTGTACCAAATTTCATTAAGATCGGTTCAGTGGTTTAGGCGTGAAAGCGTAACATACAGACAGACAGAGTTACTTTCGCATTTATAATATTAGTATGGATTATAATTTGAATACCCTCACAAGGTGAGCAAATAGATGAATAAAATAATCTGAACTATGAAAACTTATTTGAATAAAAGCCTTTCATGATCAAAATAGGCACTTGTGAGTCTTTGTCGGCAACTACTTCAGTAGTTGGAATTCATCCAAAACTATATGTGGCAAACTTTAGGTGAGTTATTTTTAGAAGTCTTGTCGTATTTCAAATTTATCGGAGCGTCCCTTGAGGGTAGAATGAAAACCAATGTTTAAAGCTATGCCATATATAATAGATGATCAAGATTTTTACTATTTATAAAATTATGCAAATATTTCTATCTACTATTACAAATAATTACAATCCTGAAGTACATCATGATACGAGTTGTACCAACTTTGATGAACAAGTTATAATATTTCAATATTTATCTCGCATACTACAAAGCTATAGTATCTTGTTACATAACACTGTCTTTGACATAATTTAAATGTTATAATTAGTGAAAAAGCGTTGCCAATTATTGGAAAACAAAAGAATTACTCGAATAAAAAGCGTCACTTAAAATTGAAAAGTATGATTCCAATTGAAAGCAAAATAAATTTTCACAAATGTTTTCAAGATGAGAACATTTTAAATTCCAATCTTGCACTTTAGTCCGATGGTAGACATGCAGATGGGCCAGGAATTTTCAGCGATTTGCATTGGTTGCAAAACTAAGTTATGGTAATCTAGCTATAAGTTACAGCCTTGAGCTAGTAAGCTTTTCAATTTTATTGGAAGATTGGATATTTTTAGATATAATTTCCTTATAGAAAATGTCTTCGCTTTTAAAGCAATAGATGAGTAAATATGGAAGAAAATATTTTAAATTACATATACTTGTAGATCACTTTGCTGCTTATTATATTACGTATAACATAATGAAACAGCCATAACATTTGGAATACCGCTGTTATAATCCAAATCATTCACTTTTGTTAAGTCAGTTCGTCAAAAATCCTTTTTGCATTATTAAAAACTGAAATATGCTTGTACGTAACAAGTATATTTCTGCTTTTACAATGCGAGCATGACATTTATGACAAGGATGAGCTAATCTAAATTACCGAAACAAATAACTTTATGTCAAAACCTGATCTTAGTTTGTAGTAGCTCACAACTTCCAATATTATAAAATGATGCATTTAGCTTTGAATTAAGCCTGTAAGTCCACAAAGGGCATACAATTGTTCTGCTTTAACTCACTTATAATGTTTTAGTCCCAAGTAACACCTCTAGTATGCTGGTATGGATAGAAGGATAGGAATTGCCAACTTATCTTTACAGAAAATAGTTCATTCTTCTGCCTGTTCTTCTGTTGCACATATTATCTCAATGAATGTTTAAATTCCCAATACAATTTCTTCGCTTAAAAAGCTGATCCAATATCTTATAGCTGTCAATTTCCAAATTAATCTGAAAGTGTATTATATTTATCACTTATATTAGGCGGCTCTTTAGCAGATTTTATGATTTATTAGATTGGATAAGTTTTAACAAAAGTAAGGACTGTTTTATGTAAAAAAAGACGGGTTGCACTCTGGGAGTGCCGACAGAAGTGAAAACTTTTTCTTTCTTTCTTTCTTCGTTATATACATAGAAAAAGATAAAAAAACATAGCATACCATACCATACCTATAATACAGCGCCAATCATAGACCCTATCACTAATTTTCTGCTAATTTTCTATCAGAAGAAATTAATAAATTACAATAAGATAAAATAATCACAAAAAGTAATAAATTACAAAAAGAAAAAATAATCACAAAAAGTAATGAATTACAAAAAGAAAAAATAATCACAAAAAGTGTCAGAAGGCCAGGTTTGAACCCGGTACTATCTGAAACCACAAGGATTTACAGTCGAAGCGTTTACCGCTATGCTGCGAAGGTATTTATCGTATATTGCAAAATGGACAGTCTATAGCTAATATTGTATGACGTCAGTCGTCGGTTACGGTCCAAAGGTCAAGCGATCCTGACGCGCGAGTTTAACCATTTTTTACTCATCCAACGCCGCCAAAGAAGTTTTCACTTGAAAAAATGCTGCAAGTTTATTACATAGGTAGGTAGGACACGACGGTTTCTCAAGGGACTAGGACACGATGGTATTTCCGTCCAATTGAGCAGTCCCACTTGGGAAGTACCTCTGCACTACAGAATACCGCGGCCATAATAACCTCGTGTTGTGTTCCCGGCGGTGAATAGGATAACCAGAGCTCACTGGAGAGATTTTGTGCTGTCAGTGTTAAGACCAAAGGCTATTCTTGCTTTGTCTTCTACATTGACTGCATAGAAACTCTCTGTGTTTTCAGGTTCGGCAGCACGATTGTGACTCAACAACTGCAGTAACCACTTTCCATCAGGTGGTGTGCTTGTCTGCCATCTCAGTTGTATATGAAAAAAAAACTAATAATTTATTGAAGTTGAAGTAAATAATTGTGATAAGCTGAAAAAGTTCAGCAACTCTACTATTACATGCAATAAGCTTTCGTGGTCCAAGAGGGATGGAACTTAGGTGTACCCTGTACACTCGAGCTTTATCCGTCTGGCTTCCTGGCTTCCTCTATCTCACCAAATACCTTCTAAACAACCAGATCGACAGTACAGTTACAGAATTATCAAAAAAGATACCAATTAGAGAAGATAAATAGATATAATACACTTAGTTTGAATAGTTTGTTTTGATTCACTCTTAATCACATAAGATATCCGCATAATAACAGTCAGGTGTCTTTCGAACGATGTAAGTTTGTTTAATCCGTTAAATCGTTTAGCAGTTGAGTTTCATTATCAGACACGAGAGCTCGCTCATCAGGGTTAAAGGCATCTATAATTCGCATGCGTAAACCTTACTACCGTATCAGAACATTCAGTGGCCAAGAGACACGGGGGCGGGAACACGTCCCAGTGCCGAATCTCTCCGACGGCAGATTTACGCGATCTCGATGAAACCCGATCATTACAAAACTGCTTGTGATGTTTATGTAAATAGAAATTGTGAAAGTGATATTCTAGACAGTGTATAGTATAAAATTTTAAATTGTGGCAAAAAATATAGATTTTTAATTTTTCGTAACGTATAGTGAGAGCAAAAATTATAAAGGTGGCATTTAACTATGAACACTAATATGTTCTGTAAATAAATATATAATGGTATAATATCATAAAAATAAATCGTATATACAAGTACTTTATTTATACAGTGTTACATCTCATATACATTTCATTTGTGATTTTTAAATCTCAACAGAAAATGTATTTCCATTTTTACGTAACGTTATGAACATCCATTGTATACTCGTGCCCAACCGTAATCTTGATCCCATATCTGTCATATGCCTCAGTCATAGCACTTTATCATGGCCATAATCTATCTCTGTCATAGTAGTAATTCGAACAAACAAGTTCGGACAAGCTTTTATTCAAGGTTAAATTCAGCGAGCTGACGTTAAATCTGACAAAATACTCTCCCTGAGGAAATATGCCCCGAGCCCTTAGTTTATTTTTCCTGAGAAATATCACGTGCCTAAGTATATAAAAACCGATTTCCAGATAATCTTGGGAAGGTTTAATTTCATTTTATGAAAAGTATCTATCACATCTCTTTACTTTTATATTTGTCGCACTTTACAATTTTATAAGTTACTGAAATTCTCTATCAGCATTGCTATGGGCCTCATATTAGACATTACATTTGACATGACATAGTATGTTAAAACGTGAAATCTCAATAACTGTGAACCAAAGCTAAAAATGCAGACATCAAATTTTCATTAAGCAAATTTAAACAGCGCAGACAAATCGGGTTATCTTTATAACGCTCTTAATTCAATGTTTTTTGCGTGACTGCGCGCTCAGTGAGGCACTGTTATGACCTCTGCCCTGCCGATGAAATGTTTCTAGCAAACAGCTAACTCTGAATTTTGGTGACTGTATTTGAATGATGATATTAATTGTGGAGAAATGGTTACTTTCTTCCTTACTCCAGTGCCCGACATTTCTTAGGCCCGTTGCCAGACCTCGTTTAGAGCTTTTAGTATTGCTGTTTTCTCTATTTATGAAATAAAATTGTTGTGTGGGTGGCCAAAATGCAACTAAAATTGCTTTTTGCTTGGATACTTGAATTCATTTTCAGAGAAAAGATATTGAAATTATTATATTGGACTCAATATACATTCCTTACGTGTTTATTTTAATTACAACACTGAAATATGTGGTCATTGAGATTAATCAATGTTGTTGGCGTAATCAATATCAAGTAAAAAAATGTACGTTAAACTAAAATAATATAATATAACATTAAAATAAATTATGTACATATTTAATGAATTTTTTTAAGCATTTTGCATGCTAAATATTAAGATAGGAAAACTATAATAAAATAAGATAGGTTAATTATGTATGACTGTAATCCATACTATTATCTCTTGTAATCTGATGTTGGTTTACAATAAAGAGTATATCTATCTATAAACGAACAAAATAAAACCATAGAAGGAACAATGAATGTACTATTTGCTTTTCACACGTTACCGCACACAAAAAGCCTACCTATTTGTTTTGATACTGTGGCTCGATTAATCGAAACGATACCTATTCTTATTAGCTTAATTATATATCTCTACTACTTTGGACAGTATCTATTCTTTACACAGATTTTAGACGTTATACCAATGTATTCGTCCATGTGAGTAGGTGAGGCACAAAAAGGCGTGGCAAGCGGATTTAATATTTCACTCTTAATTCAACACAAATCCCTTTTGGGTGAGTTACTCTTCCCAGAATGAAGGATTATTTTCGACTTTATTTTAACCGTAGAATTTTAAATTGAAATTTAATGACATCTGGCATTAGTTATATAGCCTGATTAAAAATATTTTAAAATCTGCAAGTAGAATAAATTGAAATAAAATTATCTTTGTGTGAGTTTCAAAATTCTCTTGGGTCTGAGTACCTACGGTAATACCATGATCTTACTCTAATCAAAAAAAGCGACTAAGTGCGAGTCGGACTCGCCCACGAAGGTTTACGATTTATGATGTATTAAAAAAACTAATTACTAGATCTCGTGCAAACCAACTATCGGTGGACGTATGGGGGGAAGTTTACATGGTAATGTATAATGTAAATCATACTTTTTTTTAGTTTTATCATTCTCTTATTTTAAAAGTTACAGGGGAAACATTTTACCACTTTGGAAGTGTCTCTCACGTAAACTATTCAGGTAAGAAAAAAATGTACTTAGAAACCTCAATATCATTTTGAAGACCCACAAAATATTTTGAGTTTCAGTTCTAAGTATGGGGAACCCCAATTTTTTTCTTTTCTATTTTTGTGTAAAAAATCTTAATGCGGTTCACAGAATACATCTACTTACCAACTTTCAATAGCGTAGTTCTTATAGTTTCGGAAAGAAGTGGCTGTGACATACCGACGGACAGACAGACATGACGAATCCATAAGGATTAAAAAGGAAAACATATCACCAATTCAACACATTTGGAGCGAAAACAGTTTTAAATAGTTTGGCCAATAATGTAAAATCTTCGGGTATTTAATAATCACTTCAATACATGCGATATCTACCGTCTAATTCTCTCTATGACCATAATTATGACCATGGCTGCTGAATAGCAACAGAAACTATGAATAAAATACACCCATTCAACCTGTTCGACTGTGACGTATGAATCAGCCATAAATTCCCTCGCTGTGATCAATGAAACGATAACGATATACTCCATGAAGACACATTAGCCTGAAGATGATTTTGACTTTGCATTTGCTCATAAGGTTCAAAGTACATAACTGACTAACAAATGAGTCCAAGCACAAAATATAATCTGCCAACTTTATGACCTACGGAGGCCGAATGAAGAGCAAGCAATTAGTCCCATTTCTCTGTATCGTGCAATGAATCGTTAATCGACTCTACATAGCCTCTTCTCATAAGATAGCTCATAATATTCATTACAAAAAATATAACCAAAAATGTAATATCCCGTTCCAAGCCTTGCATTATCATGAACTTTTTGGATTGGATGTTGCATACCGAATGCAACTTTTGAAGTAAATATGGTATATATACTTGCTGTTCCTACGCTTAAGTTATTTCCACTAAC
The DNA here is from genome assembly GCA_949126895.1 of Eilema caniola. NCBI lineage: Eukaryota > Metazoa > Arthropoda > Insecta > Lepidoptera > Erebidae > Eilema > Eilema caniola. The sequence goes on along the minus strand of OX421471.1, from coordinate 10,386,556 downwards.
CAACATTGTGGCTTGCACATTAGTCAGCTGTCTAACTTTATTGACTGGAACTAAAACAACAGAGCTACGTTTCCCAGCAAGACATTTACAAGAAATTTACACTTAATAATGTAAAATGTTTCTTACTTAGCAAAGATCTAAGAAACTCTTATTAATATTTACATGAAGGAGATAAATGTAGTTATAGGAAAACACATTTCATATGCCACATAGGAGCAAATAAAACGACTTAATATACGGAACACTTTTATGTAATTTATTGTAATTAATTTCCATTATGGAATTTTATGGACAATTTTACTGGCTACTGAAAATCTAAAAGCTTTTCGCCTGACACAGGAATGTAAACAAACACCTTATGTACCTACACCACCGAACTTTCTGCAGCTGCAACTACGAAAATTAAATTCATGTAGTGAAATTACACTAGTTAATTTTTTGTGAACATCACATACCATTTATGAAATTTGTTTAATTTAAAGCCTGACTGTAATGTATACATATTAAAATATTGTGAGGTAATATTATTTAATTTTATCTTATTCTGATACAACATTGAATTCCCGTAAATTAAACTATACTTTCGAAAATATGCCATTGATAGTCTGCTACATGAATTAAATTGTTCTTTGATAAAATTAACGGATTCAAGATTGATATTTGATAAACCACATTGGGAATTGAAATCAAATGATATAATGTAAGGCTATATGTTACAAACAAGTAATATTAACTAAGCTTTACAGTGTCAGTATCAAAGTGCCTGCCTTAAATTGATTATGTATTACAATGTTGATAATGATCTTATAGTTATATCTATGAATTTAGTTCAATCTATTATTCTAACAGTCTAATGATCAGTCTATTGATTGTTTGTTATGAATAAACTCAAAAACTACTGTGCCGATTTCAAAAATTCTTTCACCATTGGAAAGCTACACCCACTCTGAGCAACATGGCTATATTGGATTTCCACGGGAACGTTTTTACCACCCGTGCGAAGCCGGGGCGAACCACTTGTAATTAATATAATCATCATCTCAGCCATCTCAGCGTTGACGGGTCTAACCGTGTAGTCAAGGCTTTCATCTCTTCTTCCCTTTCTGAACTCTTTAGAAAGAGGACTTTCGACGCAGGCCTGATAAAGCATCAAGAACCCTTTAGTGCTGGTCTATAAGGTGCCAACTGCGTTTAATAACAAGACGGAGTCCAGATTCACATGGATATACACACCCCTTGGTAATAGAATAGAATACTACGGGTGAAGTTCAAACAGTGCCTCAGTTATCCGCGGCAATATTTGGAATTGACATGAGAAGTAGGTTACTGCCAACCATAAATAACCATAAACAAATAGTTTTGTTTTACCACAGTTTTATGTTCAAGTAATTCCATTCGATCAATGGTTTTTGTGCCACCGACATAAAAAGAGACAGAAATCCGACTAACTTAATTAATCTACTGCTTGCGTCAGTTCTGTACACATATTAATCATGAGCTTTCTTTTTAATCAATGTACGTAATTTCCTCGCTGCATTAGTGATTTATTATGTTTTTTCTTATCACAGTTAACCAAGATAGGTCTCATGTCAGTCCCAAATACTTTTATAAGAAATGCTTCCAGATGGAAGTATTTCTTATAAAAGTATTTTCTATAAGAATAACAAAATCAATAATATAAAAATAATTCCTTTGAATTTCCCTTTGGTCTGTCCTTTGTTGCGCACAGAGACCTACTTGAATCAATGTATTCAAGTCAGTATCTGTGAGTATATAATAATATTATGACCTTTTTGAACATATGATGCATATTATGATGTTTTAAATAAATAATGTGTTATGTTTTGCACATATTCGCACCTTCGGTGCAACAAAGTCATAAATACCCAAAATAGCATAATCGACTTAAGTACGCCAGATCGTTTAAAAATAATATTAATAATTGAAAATAAAATTATTTCATGAAACTGTAGCTGTAACTGAAACTGTAGTAGAAAGAAACAAACAATATAATTTTATTAAAATATAACCCAAAATAGCAAAATCGACTTAAGTACGCCAGATCGTTTAAAAATAATATTAGTAATTGAAAATATTACGACTTTGTTGCACCGAAGGTGCGATATGATATTTTTATTGACATATTTATTGAAGAAAGCAATACTAGTGCAATAATTCCCTAATTTGTTCTTAGTTGTATGTAATTGAGATCATTGTATCGATTTAGATTTAAAAGGGAATGTTCGAATGTGATTATGGACACAATGTATTATTTACGCATAATGCCTACGCATTTTTGCGCTAGTGGTTACGCATACTAACAAAAACATTCCTCGAAAAGTTTCTTGCAAAACTTGCTGTGGGAAGTACCAAACCCTTAGAGCGTTAGTCCGTAGTACTCCAACAGTTCTTAAAAAGTAACGTAGCTAATTTATATTATTGATGCTTCCTTATAAAAAAATGTGAAAGGGTTTTTGATGTTCAGTCATTTTTGCTTTGTATAAATAAATGGCTCATACTCTAAAACAACTTATCTCTTCCCTCTAATGGCTAAACGTCAAAAATACATTACCGGGCTTTTCTTTTTAGTATATATAAACGTATAAGCAACAATTTATGCTTTTTTTTCTGCAATAATCTGACCGTGAAAATATATTTTATGTTTTGCATTGTAGTTAGAAATAGCAGGAATACCATACACTTAAACCAGACCCAATATTCATTTAGAATTTCATACTAGCTAATACGTAGCCCTAATGGTTTTAAAGTGACCTAAATTATGTGGCAGTGGGGATAAAATCAAAAGAATCCGTCGGATAAAAAAACTTACCTCGCTCGATCTTTGGGAAACTGAATCCCACGCTCAGTGTGGTGACTCTCTGTCGATGTTGAAATTTTTTTTTATGGCATAGGAAACAAACGAGCAGACGGATCGCCTGATGGTAAGCGATCACCGCCGCCCATGGACACCTGAAACACCAGAAGGGTTCTAATTGCGTTGCCGGCCTTTAAGGTGGGAGTACGCTCTCTTCTGGAAGGTTTGAAGGTCGTACCGGTCCGGAAATACCGTAGACGACCGTTCATTGCACAGTTTAGCTGTGCGAGGCAGGAAGTTTCTGGAGAAACGCACAGTTGAGGACTGCCAACCATCTATAGTAGTCATCGTTGTCTATACGCAGCCATAAGGTGGAAAGGTCCCTATCGTCAAGATTGCTGAGGCGACGAGAACTGATATCGTCTCTAACGTACATGCACACCCCAGTCCTAGGCAAAAAGTAGTGTTCCAGTCCGTACCCAGGGTAGGATAGGTAAGAAGTGTCAGCTGGAGACGATATCTCGGTCAAAAAGAGCAAGGCCCACTTTGCCGTCTCGAGGTGTTGGTGGACAGCATTAAGGTTAGAGTGTAGACCCCGGAAATTGCAGAAGTCCACGGTTAACGTAGCAGGTAGTTGCGAAGCTACTCTGCTCTTGCCTCGGGCAGATGGCAGATGATTGAGCGCGGTTTTGCCCCCAAGGAGTACAACGAGGGGCGGACTCGGCGTCCACGCTCAGGCACAATGTTACCTGAGCATGAAAGCCCAGGGAGGGATTCTCCAGCGCATCCAGTACCCTCCTGGGGTAGTCGGTTAAACTGCACAATCATCATTAGTGGAAGGGGGTTGGGTGTTTGGGCTCTGGAAACCTTACTCACCGACAGGAACACAACACAACACAACACAACACACTTACAAAGTATGTAGTGTTATTATGGCTGTGATCTTCTGTAAGGCGCAGATACTTCTTCAGTCGGGCTGCTCCATATTCGAGCGAGATGACATTTCGCTGTGCCCTACCTCTCTCAAGAAGTGCTGTTCATTTGGCGCTACCCAGGGGACACGTGTGGAACTTATACCACGGAAGCGAAAGCATTGCCCCCCTAAAAAAAAATTTAAAATTCCTCAGAAATTGCAGCACTGGCGTTAATTACATACAAACTTGAGTTGATGATCGAAAAATATTGTAGGTTAAATGTAATAAAATTAAATCAAGAGTGTATCAGATATTGGGCTCTGGATTGCTATTATCGAGAGACATAATATTTATCTCTACGTACATGTGTTTTCCTTAAGTTCAATATATGTTTCCCTAATAAAGACCAGCCATTTTAGATCAAATAAATAGTTATTTACATACTTGTTTTAAGCATACCAATATTTTCTTCCGCGCTTTGTCACAACAATAGAAAAACTTCCATTCGAAATATTCCAACTTGTCAAAGCCCGAAATCTTTATTTGACATGAAAAGAATCTGTTTGCTCTACTGGAACGCTTGGGTAAAATGATTAAATATCTGCTTACTGGCCTGCGTTGGCTTTTTATTGTCGAAATTAAATCAGTAACGTTGAAAGTATATATATTTTAATACTATCAAATATAAGTGATGACAAAGGTTAATCAGAGATTTATAAATATTTACACTGGGTCACTATTCAGATATAGCTGATAAGACTGATTAATATACCTACATTCAATTTAATATACATACGGCACACCATTAAATCCAAGTAGTGGGTACCTACACCTACATATAAAGATATAACTTTTGAAGTTATAATTTACACATTAGCGGCTACCAGCGAAATTGTTCGCGTAGAACTTATTTCCTTCACAATTTCATGGGTTCAATGGTTTTTGCGCGGAACTTTAACTTTTGTTCAATGAAAGAAACATCTATGTTGTACTTTATAATCAGCAAACAGCTATCAGCCCAGCCGCTTCAAAAATATATGGTTCTGATAGTTTACTGGATCACTCCCATCCCTTTGATATTGACTTGGTCAATGACGTTTTGCTCGTGAGCAGTTGCTACTAGTAATTGGAGAATTTAATTTAACATTGTAAGTGCTAACGTGGTTGGTGGTGGTTATTTTTCCTTCTCACAGAATGATGGTGTATTACTTTTCAGTAGTATATTATGTGCTGTAAGTAGGCAAATACAGAGATATAATTAAAATGACTAAGGATTGAAAAGGAAGACTGTTCGCTTATATCAATAGATAGTTTGCCTTATTAAATTGATAAGGACTGGAAATAATTTTTGTTTACTAATTTATTCTCAGGATTTACAATTTTCAATGGCAATATTACAGAAATGCCGTGCATAACTATAATTTAGATTCTTACGGTTCACAATGGAGTAGATGATATCTTAAAGAAAAAACGGCACTTTAGCAATGTCGCGCAACACGATGTGCAACTTGTAGTTCTTACGACGATTAATCATGTATGGGTTGCTACTAGTCATTGTTTAAAAAGGTTGTGCAACAAATATTGTTATCTGTAATTTGAGATGGAGCCCGTCAATGTCATCAAGTTGATACTAGGCTTAATTCACCTTAATAATCCATCCTTGCACAGTACTTGAGAAAAGTGATTAGATTATGCGAGTTTTTCATTGCTTACCATTAATAAAGCATAATTTTAGCCGTTGAATATTATAAAATAATTTACACCCATTTTCACGCTAACAAAAACTGACAAGCAATTGAAGAAGGAAAATATTTAATCTTCCATATTGCATTAGGCTTGTGAAATTTACATCCCTAATTTTTCTTCATATTTTTCCGCGTGATGAAGAAGAATTGTCACTAATATTGATTTTGGGGCTTTAGCCCGAAAAACCCCAAACGTGATAACCTTAAAATGTTTCCACAATACTTTATCATTAATTTATCTTGAAGGAAAATTTGGGCGATCGCTTGTGAGTAATAGATATTTTTCATGAGCCCTTCACGGAAAGGACTGTCATTTATATCATGGGACTGCAATTTATTGCCGTCCTTGATCATTTCATTGAATTAGATCGCCCTAATGCAACGTAACTGACTACCTTTTTTATTATTATTGTAAGTTTAATATAGATGTCGGATATATATAGATATACGGGCACGACGGTATCTCGCGTCCCAAATTGAGCAGTCCGAATGAAAACTACCGCCGCCTTACAGAATACCGCTGCCATCATAACCTTGTGTTGTGTTCCCGGCGATGTGTAGGGACCAGAGCTCACTGTAGAGATTCAGTAGGAAGACTGAAGGTTTACGATGATACCGCTGACATGTGCTGGCGTGAAATATTGGCGTGGTGGTCAGAGATACCCGATCAAAACGGTTAACTGCTGGCCGCCTGCAAGCTGTACGGTTGCCATATTAGGCTGAACCAGCAGCCTGTGTAAATTTCCCGGTGCTGTAGTCGTGCCGGAGGTGGAAACCGGAGTGGACACGGCTACAGTATCTGGGGGCCCTTCCGCCCGCCGCGCCAGCCTGTCACACAACCCTTTCTTGTCTACAGCGATGAAAAGCCTTGCTTTATCTTCTGCACTGATAGCACAGAAACTATATTTTCTTAATTCTGCATTTTATGATCAGAAAAAGAACCAAGATAAATTTTAACATAGCGACACCATCGTCCTTAATGCAAGTGGATTTCTGTAATACCAGGGGCCTATATACCAATCTCATTGCGGTCCATTTCCACCTGGAGACCCCGCAGCCTACCTTGTTTTCTGACGGAGACGCACATATCATGCCCGGCCGATACAGCCTATCTAATGTACCCAAGAAACAAACTCGAGCACAACTTCTCGACTCGCGCCGGGATATGCTTGCACGTCCAGGATGGTATTTGCTGTTGCCGTCTAAATGGTCTTGAAGACAGGGACCTGTCCACCCTATGGGTACGTATAGATCGCGGTGGCCACACCAGTATTTACGCGTGTCTCTACAGGTCTCATAGCGGTGACTTGGGCACGGCTCAACTGTTTGAGCACCTGCAGTGTTCGGCAGACAGGATAATTGAGCTGTACCCTACCGCGGACTTAGTTTTCTTGGGAGATTTCAACGCTCACCACGTGGAATGGTTGGGGTCTCCCGGGAATGATTTTACGGGAAGGGCTACTCACGATTTCGCCCTGACCTATGAGTTCTCTCAACTGGTGCATTCTATCACTAGAATACTCACTACACCTAAGGGTCCCGATCACCAGTCCAGCGAGTACTATTACAGGTCAGTGAACCAAGCCATAGATTTTTCTTGCGTAATTGAAAGGGCTTCACCTCCTAAGCAGTGAAATTTACGACATGGAATAAGTATTCCGACAAACTTGATTACCTTACACCGGCACGTTTTCTTACGTATAAATTTCAAATAAAGGGTACTACAGGGCTTTTCGAAATTCAGTTTAAATATAAAAAAGTAAGTGAAAATAAAGTGAAATTCTAAACAATAATAAAGCAAAAAAGTGAAGTGGCTAGATAATAAAAGTGAAAATGTTTTCGGCATTGGTAATAGCAAGTCGACAACGTGTGTAATGGTAGTGGTCACAGTATGACCACGTGGATGGCGCTATTCGGGCTAGTGTGGCTGTTGCGTGTGCGTGGCTCGCTGTGTGGCTGCGCGGCCTGCAAGCGTGCGCGCCACGAGCACGACACGCAGTGCGCCCCAAGTCCGCGTGCATCTAGCCCCGAGGAACGAGCCCCTTTTGACGTCATCACGCTGCAACACTACACGCGTGACGTCACGGTCCAGACTGACTTCGACGATGAAGAAGTGGAAGATCTTGATAAAATAGAGTTACAAATTACAGAGGAAAGTAAGTATTATCTAATCTAATATATAAAATTCTCGTGTCACAGTTTTCGTTGCCATACTCCTCCGAAACGGCTTGATCGATTTTGATGAAATTTTGTGGGCATATCGGGTAGGTCTGAGAATCGGCCAAAATCTATTTTTCATACCCCGATTCGCGATAACCGACATCCACGCGGGCGGAGCCGCGGGCGACAGCTAGTAATTTATAACCAACTGGCTATTGCAAGCTCACGTGCCCGAGCCCGTTCCCGCAACCCAAGTTTGTCACTGGATTAAGTTCATATTTATTCCAGCAACAAACTAGCCTATAAGTGTTATTCCAGACTTATAATCTACCCCTGTACCAAATAGTTGCCAGACCCGTTCAGCCGTTTGAATGTGATCAATAACATATGATTATCTTCATAAATAAATGTAATATGCCATAACGTCAATGACAATCTGTCCTTAGTACTAGTTACAAATCAGTTCAGGGAGCCCTTGTTCCGCATAAAGCACCTAATGCAAGTCCGACAATATCCCTATTGGTGTATGCGTCAAGTAAATTCAATTTGCTTGTGACAAAGTATGTTAGATATCCGAAATTCTACAGGGAATAATTTGTTATTCCGGTGTATGCGATATATTCAGTAGGTCGAACTTGAACGTACCCAAAAACTCGGCATAAAAATTAGTGTTAGAGGTATATTTAGTTAGTACAACCGCAGCTAATTTTTCTACACTAACACATATTTATTAAATCTATGTTGTCATTTAGTTAGAAAGCATTTGAAATTCTTACTAAATGCAAGCCTGCAAGCTCACAAGGAGGCAAAACTGCATGTCTACAAAAACATTATTTTAGGTAAATAACATTAATATTTAAAATTTAAATTGTTCAATTTTTAAATTAAAAAATCATTATCAACAGAGACATGTTTGAAAATAAATCTATCGACATATCAGGGGTAATTTATTTCGCTATAATCCGGGTGTTTTTAAAACTAAAACCTTATCAAGCCTTAGCAAAGACCAGAATATTAGCCTTTCATAATCACATACTTCAGTTCCTGTGTGCACTGATCAACATGCAAGTATTATAAGCAAAGTAATGAATGAAAAAGGAAATTGTGTTAGCCTTTTCCATTTGGCTCGGTTATCCACCCTATATCTGCCGTATTACGTCATAAATCTTGTTGAGACTGAAATTTAATTTTCGTTGCTCTTAGAAGGTAACTTTTAACTTTAGAAAAATAAATGAAAAATTTAGTAGACAATAATTAAAAAAGTCAATTCAATGTTTGTGCCGCAGAATAATTAATAGATTAGGGACGTTATTACGAGTAGGTACGCGTGCCGGAATTTTGAGCGTGCCCTCTTAGCTTAATACAAACACGTGCGACCATTTCGTACTCGAGGGTCGAGTGCATACTATTCCAGAAAATGTTGCTGCGAGAAAAAAGCAAAAATGATGTTGAAATTCTACTTAAAACTATTTTTGTGCGCGAAAAATTCCGAGCTGAAAAATTACACGGACGACATATCCACCTCACCGTTAGCTCTAATTACACTAGAAGTGTGTAGACATACTACATATAAATAATTATTTCGGTTTATTTTTCTGTTTCGAATATTTAGAATTGCTTCAAATTTCCTCTCTTATTTAGTAAATTTTCAAAATCAATATCAAAAACTGCCATTTTTTTTTAGCCCAAACTGTTTAGGCTCTCTGGCAGTCTCATCAGGCAGTCTAAAAAATGTAAGTCTTCAGTCTAAAAAAATAAGTCTAAAAAATTAATGATATCTATGTATAGAGGTTACCTATCTTAATCCCGAATTTTAATATTCCGAATATCATAATCAAGAAAACGTTTGGCCAATTTTTCATAATCCCGGTTTTTCAAATTCCGAAGTTTTATTTGCCATATAATCGCAACTCCGAATTTCATTTGCCCATTTATTCATTTGTACGACGTTTTATAATCCAGATGAACGAGTTCCATACACACGAAATCTAAATGCACAAAATCCAGATGACCGTAATCCATATGCACGAAAGCCCAATTTTTAAAGCACAAGTTTTTGAAATGCAATTAATTGATATCCAGACAAACAATATCCAGATTTTTAAACCTTTAAAACCTCATGTGGTGTCTACTAACTACAACTGGAGACCTACTGACCAAAACACATTTTGCCTTAAAAAATATATGTATGCATGTAAGCAAACAAGCATGCATGCAGGCAAGCTGGCAATCAAACCGGCAAGCATGCAGGCATGCATGCAGGCATGCAAGCAAGCAGGCATGCATGCAGGCAAGCAGGCAAGCATGCAGGCAAGCAGGCAAGCATGCAGGCAAGCAGGCAAGCATGCAGGCAAGCAGGCAAGCATTAGTGTTGCTCTTCTCCGGCCCTGCGGGAAGTGCAATCCTTCCGTCCTTGCGTAACAAAGTTCGGGCACCCATGCTCGCTTCCGCAGCTTCGGCTTGCTGGTCGCTCGCCCGGGCGCCCGAGCTTCGTTACTGTGGGCGAGGACTGCCCTCCCTCCGCGCCGCTGGTTCTTAAATAACACTCTAGTGTAGGGCAGACAACACTACCACGGCGAGTCGGGTCGGGCGTGGTACGCAGTGTTCACGAGCTCGCTTTCCTGATTCATTGATTATACCTGCATACAAAACTATTCATGCATGACATGGAAAACAATAATTTAAGTAATAATATTAAGTGAAATTATGTCTTAATTGAACGTTGGATTTTTTTTATTATATCAACCGTTACACACCCTAAATTAATCGTATAAATTTACTGATTTTTACTATACCTGTATATAGTTTAGCTGGAACACGATTTGTATGGGAACCACATAAAAAGATTATGAAAATTTGGTAATAGTTTATTTGGAAAATGGTATGATGGGAAACAAAAAAAAATATTCTGAGAATCTGGTATTGGTGATATTTGATTAATCTGATATTTGGATTATAGACCAATGTCGATATTTTTTATAACAAAAAAAAAAATAATAGTAGGATGAAACCTATTAGAAAATGAGGGGAATATTATAAAAATGAAAGGAAAAATAAATTACGGGCGATCAGAGGTCGGGAAGGGGATGGGGGTGAGTTTTAAGGCTAAAAAACGGTTTTTCTCGATTTCCGGCAAAACTAAAAGTCCTATGGAAAAAAGACAAATGGCAAAGTTGTGGGTAATAAAAAGATCTAAAACTTTTGTATTAACACTTTTTTCACATAACCTCAAAATTTATGTGAAAAGTTCAAAAAACCAAGATTTTGGTTTTTTATTTTTATCTTTTTCAAATAAATTTCTTTTTTCATGAAATTTGGTGAAGACTTACCTTTTTATGTCCCAAATAAGCTGTAATTTATTTGATTAGAAATATTTATTTTTGCATTAATTAATATCGAAAAGGCACCCTAATTTACAATCGAAAATTCACCCGTCAAAATATCAGCTATCATCAAAAAGTTGGTATGTTTTCTATTCTTTGAAATCTCTACTTGCCGATGGTGAAAGAAAAAAAATATGTTACAATAGTAAATTTTCTCAGCAAATGCCAAAAATCGAAAAAGACTCGAATTCGAAATTTCTTTTTTAATTATTATATACAAATTTCAGCTATTTATTATAATTTACACTTTAATTACTCTAAAAACGTAAGATTACATGTTACAAGTTTACTTAAAAAAGAAAGAAAACTGTTCGAATCTGTATAGGAAGGTAAATACTATCTCTATTTTTATCTGTTTAAATTAACTCAAACATAAAAATAGTAATATTTTCTTTAAAAAATAGTATGCTTAACGTAACATAACCTAAAGATTAAAATTGAACGATATTTTAGTACAAGATAAAAAATAATAATCTCCTGTGTTTTGCACAAACAAATTTAGTTACTCCCATGAAAAAAAAAATTCAATATACTTACATAAAAAATATATTAAAAATCTAAAAAAAATATATAAATGTAAATAAAATATATATCGTAAATATATTTTGAATAACTAATTTTAGGCCGATTTTCATGTATATTTCATATATTTTAAATATATTTTAGATACATTCAAAATATATCATATAAGACATAAAAAACATAGCTATAAATATAAAAAAATATATTTGAAATGTATAAAATATATATGAAAATCAGCCAAAAGTTAGTTATTAAAAATATATTTATGATATATATTTTATATACATTTATATATTTTTTATAGATTTTTATATACTTTGAATTTTTTTTTCATGGGAGTAACTAAATTTGGTTGTGCAAAACACAGGAGATTATTATTTTTTAATCTTGTACTAAAAATCGTTCAATTTTTATCTTTAGGTTATGTTACGTTAAGCATACTGTTTTTTAAAGAAAATATTACTATTTTTATGTTTGAGTTAATTTAAACAGATAAAAATAGAGATAGTATTTACCTTCCTATACAGATTCGAACAGTTTTCTTCTTTTTTTTTAAAGTAAACTTGTAACATGTAATCTTACGTTTTTCGAGTAATTAAAGTGTAAATTTTAATGAATAGCTGAAAATTGTATATAATAATTAAAAAAGAAATATAGAATTCGAGTCTTTTTCGATTTTTGGCATTTTCTGAGAAGATTTAGTGTTGTAACATATTTTTTTTCTTTCACCATCGGAAAGTAGAGATTTCAACGAACAGAAAACATACCAACTTTTTGATGAAAGCTGATATTTTGATGGGTGAATTTTCGATTGAAAATTAGGGTGCCTTTTCGATATTAATTCAAAATAAGGCGCAAATATAAATATTTCTAATCAAATAAATTACAGCGTATTCGGGACATAAAAAGGTAAGTTTTCACCAAATTTCATGAAAAAAGAAATTTATTTGAAAAAGATAAAAATAAAAAACCAAAATCTTGGTTTTTTGAATTTTTCACATAAATTTTGAGGTTATGTGAAAAAAGTGTTAATGCAAAAGTTTTAGATCTTTTTATTACCTACAACTTTGCCATTTGACTTTTTTCCATAGGACTTTTAGTTTTGCCGGAAATCGAGAAAAACCGTTCTTTACCCTTAAAACTCACCCCCATTCCCTTCCCGACCTCAGATCGCCCGTAATTTATTTTTCCTTTCATTTTTATAATATTCCCCTCCTTTTCTAATGTGTTTCATCCTACTATTATTTTTTTTCACTTTTTATTATTTTTAAAGGCTTCTCCCTGGTCTATTATGACAATATGGGAAACAAAAAATTACTATTTGAAAATTTGGTTTTAGTGCACCTGGAAATTGATTCTTCTGGGAAATGAAAAACGGAATTATAGAAAGTTGTCATTCATTACATCTGTCTTTCAAAAGTTCTACCAACCGTTTTCGGGGTTTTAAGATTCGGGTAACAGAAATTCGATATTTCAATAGGTTACCATGTATAGAAGTATTGTTTGAAATAATTTAAATAAAGCCTAAACTAATTTACGTTAATAGCCGTGTTAGTTCCCTGTGGAGTAGAATAGGACCACTCCGTCTCTTCCTGTGGGTGTCGTAAAAAGCGTCTAGAGTTGTTCGCCATCCGTCAGTGAACATTCCAAGACAAAGTGCTTGCTAGACGGCAAGAGTGTCGCCTTCTATTACGTGGGACCGAGAATGATAGTTGGCAAAACGTGGGTACTAACACATACATAAATAAAAAAATACGGGTTGCACTCCGGGAGTGCCGGCAGAAGTGAAAACTTTTTCTTTCTTTCCTTCTTCGTTATATACAGAGAAGAAGATAAAAAGAACATACCATACCATAACTATAATATAGCACCAATCATAGAACCTATCACTAATTTTCTGCTAATTTTCTTTCAGAAGAAATTAATAAATTACAAACAGAAATAAATTACAAAAAGAAAAAATAATCACGAAAAGTAATAAATTACAAAAAGTAAAATAATCACAAAATGTGTCAGAAGGCCAGGTTCGAACCCGGTACTATCTGGAACCATAAGGACTTACAGTCGAAGCGTTCACCGTTTAACTACGAAGCTTCTTGCCGTATCTTGCAAAATAAACAGTCTGTTAATGTTGTATGACGTCAGTCGTCGGTTACGGTTCAAAGGTCAAGTGATCCTGACGCGCGAGTTTAATAGTTTTTACCCATCCAACGCCGCTAAAGAAGTTTTCACTTCAATAAATGAATAAATCTCTGCCAAGCCTACCCTTTCAGTTATTACTAATTGTAATACATGGATTGTTAACAGACTTGCATAATACTAGCTGACCTGGCGAACTTCGTACCGCCAATATTTTTCCGCCCGCGTGGCATCAGATCCCGTTCCCGCTGCACCCTCTACTATATTAAAAATGTATTAAACATAAAAACCCACCTCTTGAATCACTCTATCTATTAAAATAAACCGCACCAAAATCCGTTGCGTAGTTTTAAAGATTTGAGAAAGCGACTTTGTTTTATCAAAATCAAATAAAATCGTTGATATCGGCTACTTTCTTCTATAATAAAGTTATTTTAAATATTTTACCATGTGAATTGATACAAATATTCGGCCTCTACACTCTACAAGATAAACTGACCCATTTAGCTACTTAAGCTGTGACAGGCATTTTAACGTTTCCGGAGTATCTTGCGCCCTACCGTCTTATTTGACGACCCGTACTTTTTATGGACTCCATTCAAGAGTTGTTACAGTTGACACAAACTATTTGCCCTAGAAAATTAGTTCGTAACGATCAATAGGGAAGCTACGCAGTTTTTGCAATGGTACTTGGTTTATTGTTTTTATTAATTTGCAATATGCGATGACCTGGAATGTGAATGATTGGTATGCTGAGTTAGTTTGTATGCCATAATATAATCTTATTTGTTTTTTCACATTATTTTACCTATTCAGAAGACACGATCGCCATCTTGAAATTATAACTCTGAATAAGTTATTATCATGGATCCTTTCTAATAAATCCATTTTTTTTTCAACGGAAAACCGTCGTGTTCCTCTTCCTCCTACAAATATCATATAAAATAGTGCAGCGCCTCATTCACTTGATTACCTGCAAACCTCCTCGCTCGATATCAGTGTCATACTTTCCGTCTCATAAACTTTTAACTAAAGTACACAAACACTTTCATTTTTCCTCTAGTTTTTGTACAAATTGAATTGGATTGATGGAAAGGTTGCTTCTTTTTCAAAAGCTTTCTACCTAATCTAGTCCTTATATGCACTTTAATTTCTTTTTGCATTTAAGAGCATCAGGCATAATTAAGCCCTGGAGCCCCTGCTAAGATATTGTCAATATTACTTGATCATTGAGGAGGCATCGGTAATGTCATTCATTCGTCTTTACCATATGGTGTTTGTTCATCCCACATATTTACTTCAGTTTCATTTATCACCCCTTTGAACAAGATTTTCTCATTCCAATCATTAACTGTGTTGAGTGAGATAACGCCTAGGCAATTCTTGGTTTTATTGTGACTCTTTTCGGATTAAAGTTTACACTAGTCTTCTAGTACACTGCACTTCTCCAGCTTAGGGTGAATGTATATCAATGAAAAGTTTATAAGACATATAAAACTGAACTCAAATAATATAACATCTTGCTCAAATCTATTCTATTGTGCGACATAATGAACCACTTACAATAAAATTTGATCGTCGTCGCTATTTATGAATTACGGTTCATATTTCCCAAACTACAGCAAAATCTTCGAAACGGAGAGTATAACTAAAGATATATTCCACATTGTGTTACAATAACGTACCTATTCAGGAGAAACTCTAGATGTTATGAGCCGGAAATGGAATACTTTTCATTTATGCATTGTAATTTTATATTTTTTTCTGGCACTGTACGGTACTTCTTCTTTTTCTTCTTCGCGGGCTCGTTTTCCGGATGTGGTCCCTTGTAGTTGGGCCTTTTTGCGTGATCGTGTGGTTTGTGTATTCACTGCCTTACTCCAACCATCCAAGCTCACGCAATCGAACCATTTTTTAAAACAGAAGGACCACAGATTTGAAGGCATGTTTTCTAGGTGCTGATTAACCCTATCACTGTCATGGACACACGCAAATGCATGGTCATCCTAATCTTTTTACTTGCTCGCACAATATAAATCTAATTTAAAAAAAGCAAATTGTTTTAAAAAAAAGAAACGATGATATTGTTCGCTGAGTTTCTTGCTGGTATCTTCTCAGTAGAACCAACTTACCGAACCAGCGAAAGAATCATTTTCAAATGATTTATTTACTTTATTTAATATTCTATTAATAATTTTTTGACATGACTGTAAAATTATGACGTTCATATGTGCTCTATATGTGCCTAAACTGAATAAACGAAATTGATTCTTTGACTGATTCTTTGACTGCCTCTTCGGAGTTGGCAAAAGTGAATCCGTTGAAAAGAAGCGTTGGCATGATGTAGAAGAACGCGGCTTTTTGGTCGTCTTTCGGGACTAAGCAAATGGTAGAATACCACTCAGCATTAAAACTCTTTTGATCTTCAAGTGGAACTGTGCAGATGGGACCCGTAGCTGAGAAAAAAAACACGATCAATTTTTTTAACAACGTTTCTCGACTAGCCTCACTTTTGTTGGCCTGTTCTCATTTTCAAACCCCCATTCATAAAATTGCAGTTTCTTTTTCGGGTTTAAAACGATAAATCCACGTTTCATCTCCTGTGACAATGTCATAAACAGCATTAGATGTCCGTGGTCGTACTTCAGTAACAACTGTGAGCCCTATTCCACGCGAGTCCGCTTCTGCTCCGCTGGGTTTTCTTCAGTTAGCCGCTTAAATTCGTCAGGTGAAGAAACCCAACCTCTCTCAAATTCAGCAAACCATCGCCTCATGGTGCTCAAACAAGGGGCTTCTCTCTCAAAAGCATTTTGACGACGAGCGGCACGGTCTTGGCGAGAGAGAGAACTTTTAAAATCATAAAAAATCTTTTCGATTTAATTTCATTTTCGTTGCGTACGTAGAACTTTGATGTGTGATAAAAAATAATTAACAAATGATTTCGCATCAATTTCTTTTTTTATTACTAATAAAGTTGCAACGTTTCAAAAAGTATAACATTCAAAATTCAAATAGTTTCGATTAGCCAGAAGTGCAAAACTTTTAGTGTGTCCCATGTAATTAAAATAAATAGTTTGCTTTAACTATATAATGAAATCCAATGGAATGTGATTGTCAATGGAAATCATTAATAAGAGAGAATCATCCTGAATTGAAAAGTAGTATAATTACTAGATTTTGTGGGCTAGTTAATTACAAGTATGTCCCCCTCAAATTATAAAAACGATCACCGGCCTGAAAGTGATCAGATATCAAAGAGTTTGAGGGATGAATAAGCTTGTGGCCCTTACTTTGTTTCGAGTAATACATATTGTCGATTTTTCGTCTGTTCATCTTACAAATATCATAACCGTGATCTTCTAATAGTTATTAACTTTATTTATTTGCTATTAGCATATTCGTGAAAACCAATAATGAAACGTCGTAAATAATCTAAATCCAAGTTACAATAAACTTTAGGTAATATAATGTTTCAACAAGTATTTTGCATTCTGCACTATATATTTTATCATCATGTATGAAGTTCATAGATGGAAGCAAATAATCCAATTTTTCCGATTTACGCGCGTTTTTATTTAAATACATGGCTACAGAAGATATAGATTGATAGGTGGGCCGTGTCAAAGTCCAAAAATCAAAAAATCATTTATTTTACATAGACCATTACGACGTAGATAATCTTCAGATATACTCGAGGGCTACTCCAGATAAACTTGCGAATGCCGTAAGCATCATTAACAAGTATATGGTCCGTATATGTACCTGGAGTAAATCGTATGATCTGAAGGTCAACCCATCTAAGACCCAGGTCATAATTATTGGTAGCTCAAATTATTCATCTAAAATGGACTGGTCACTGCTGCCTCAGGTCTCCTGTAATGGGGCCAACATACTCGTACAATATAGCAACAAATTAAAAAATTTTGGACAGCTGCTTGTCTTGGAGCCCTCAACTTCAAGAGATCAGCAGATTCTATTTCTATTTTTCCCTTATTCATGTATTCGCTGTTTTTAGTATTTTATTGAAGTATAGATATATATATATATCGTTTATCTGATGTTAGGTACTATCTCACTATGAATTATCTATGTAGTATATATTATATAGTAAGTTATGTATAAATAGCCTGATAATATCAATTATATGATAATGGACCATAATAAAAAGTAAATAATTGTATGTATCTCTGTTCTTTTTTTGTGTACCATAAAATGAAGAGATATTTTATTTGATTTATCCAAAAAACGTTAATATGTAATTGTCATCCATCTCAGAGTTATATTTTGAGTTTTACAAATATTCCTAATAAACAAAAATCAGACATAATCTCAACAACAAAAAACCGTAACAAATGAGCGCGTACTAACGTCACGCGTCATTTCCACATCATTACTGACAAAGGAAAGTTCTGTAACGCTTTGTGAATTGAATTACTCAAGGTGTCACATATTTTATCACTTTTTCCTCCGAAAAAGGAATAATAAAAACTGAAGAAACAATGTAAATTGCGAATTTTTACTATCAATGTTAGATTTAGTTTAGTTTAGATTTAGATTTGACAGATAGAGCTATTGGAAATAAACGTATCTGTTGAAAAGAAAAACGCTGATCTATATCTATATATGAGTTATGGAATATAAAGAAAAAATAGGATCATAAACACTGAGATGGAATTATAGTATGCAATTTAATCTTTTTACTGCTAATCACTACTACTAACTTTTATGTGATTTGTCAAACCACACATTAATTTTAGGTTTCAGGTTTCGAGAGTGGTACCTGTAATTAGTAATCCTCTCTAGGCTAAAATAACCAATGAAGGTTTGAAAATAGTACCAAACTCGTAAATTTTTCATCTTGCTTTAATTAAATCAAAATATTTTCATTTGTCAAAATAAATATACGGAGTCTATTGACCTGCTCCTCGACGTGCCCGGGGCAAAACTGCCCATCACGCTGGCGGCATTGCGCCGCTGATTAGCGACAGCCAACCTTGCCTCAGGTACTCGTAAATTGATAAAAATAAAGATATTAAAAAAATTCAGAACACTTCAACTGTACAGTAATAAAAAAAGCCCCACGTTGGGCGCGTTAATAATAAAGCATAAAATGAAAAGAGTGCTAGTTTTTAAGTTTTATGAATATGTCATTTTATATAATGTGAATTATCTGGTTTTAATGAGGATATGAGAAGCTACTGAATTTATAATGAAATTAATGATTGAATTTTATTAAACAATAGTCAGTCAGGAATAATAGTCAGGTTAAACAAAAGTCAGGTCTAAGAGAAACAATAAGGCAATAAAAACAGACTGAGATAAGACTAAAAGTTAATTTATTGTATCAAAGACTATTTTGTTCACAGCAAATGTCGGTAACTGCGAGGGTGGCAGGGAGCAGACAGCGCACAGTCCGGGGAGCGGACGTCAGGAAACAGGAAACTTCCAGGTATGTCTAATAACATTATGGCTACAAAACACGCCGATTTCCTACAATGTGCTAAGATTTTAACGCGTTTAGAGATACAAATAAAGACCACCATTCGACATTTAGTTTGAAAGATTTTTGCACTTAAATCCTTCGTCGATCTTTGATCGACTACTGTTAACGATTTTGCGGCAATCGGGTCAGATTGTGAGAATTGGATAATGTAACATTTAAACACATTGATACAAAGTAAAGTGGACAATGTGATACTAGTAAATTTTAAGTCACTGGACAATTCAGTATTCAAATGTCTCTGAAAATGGCCCAGATTCTTTAGGACAATTTCTAAATAATTGTAGATAATATTGCTAAGAGTACAGTGTTATTAATAGGAGATTATTGGTTTCTGTAAAATTATGCCCCCCCCCCC
The DNA here is from genome assembly GCA_949126895.1 of Eilema caniola. Lineage (NCBI taxonomy): Eukaryota > Metazoa > Arthropoda > Insecta > Lepidoptera > Erebidae > Eilema > Eilema caniola. The sequence continues at coordinate 10,367,020 of OX421471.1, read as the reverse complement.
CCCCCCCCCAAGTTAATAAAAAATAAAACACTTGCTAGCGAAAAGCCCCTCTAGACAAGTGGCAATTCGCTGGTAAGCGTTTGATGGAATAGAATGACGAATGTATAGGATTTGACGTATTTGACATGCGTTAACGACTGTCATTTACGTCAAATCCCATACATTCGTCATTCTATTCCACCAAACGCCGGCTAGCCACTTGTCTAGAGGGGCAGGTCATAATTAAACATAACTTCTCCGGATTTGGTCTAGTTAGGGGAGAGTTCGGGCGCGGCTTTACCAATCGACCGGTTGTGTTTTTATACTCGATGTTTCTTAAATAAGTATAGCTTGAATTTTGCTGTCATAGGTTCTCAAATATTAAAGTGTCGTTGAAAGTAAAATATTTGATATTTAGTGAATTAATGTTTGGTTTATTACGGATTTAAAAAGGTTTTGTTTTGTATGATATAATAATAGTAACATAAATAATTATGAAGTGACTTGTTACCAAAATAGAAGTCATTTAAAGTCATAAATGAACAATAATCATTTATTCTTAGGTATTAAATTTCGTAAAGACCTTTACATACGAAAGCCGCCGGCAGCTTAAAATTTGATCCGAAATGAGGCCACTTTGCCAGGCAGGTCGAGCCGCTGCGCCCCGGGCCAGCGGGCTTTGGTGATATCAAAATTATAAACTTAAAAACCAGTGATTTTCGAGTACCCATGCGTAAAGTATTGCACATCGAAGTTTGATATTATCTATCATAAGGACAGCTGGCTCACCTATTCATACTAATTCTACTAATAAGTTTACATACTACAGGCATTTCTGTTGCTAATTCCTTCCAGAATTTCTTTCTTAAAAAACATTGTTGTTAATATACTTAATACTTAGGTACTAGAAAGTAAATTGAAAACTAAATTTAGTACCCTAACGTACAGTCAGCATCAAATTGATGTTGATGAACAAAGTACTCGAAATGATCGTAATGCCTTGATGACTGATTGTTCCGATATTTGGTGCACACCTTTAATTCTGACAATAATATAATGGTAACGAATAAAACAGTTTAGTTTGCTCCTAATACCTTAGTTTTAAGATCATTTTAACATTTTGTAGTCAAGATATTTCAGACGTTGATTGCACCTTCACCTGAATTTATAAAACATGAATTTACCCACGGGCGTTATTGAATATCTAATAAGTAACTTACATATGAAATATAACCTTATATAGATAATGCTTTGTATGTCTTACTAAGTGATAGTTTTATTTCCGTGACTTATCTTAAATATAATTTACCTCCTGTAATGAACGATGGCAAAACGGAACGCTAAATGAAATTCATTGGACATACAAAAGACTAGGAACATTACACAACGAAACGCAATAATACATAACCATATCCTTAGTATAAGCTTAATGAGATATTTTTTTCTATTGGGGAACTTTGGGAAGTAGATTACGTCAATCTAGGACCCTCGGTTAGTATCACCATTGGATTTATGTATTAACGGAGTTGTTCAAACTCCTTCTTATTTAGTGTGCTGCCAATATTAAGTATTGATAGTGTGGCGCAGTGTTTCCCAAACATTATTCTGCCATGGCCCGGTAATTTTCACACTGCATCTTCATGACCCTAATAGTAGAAATGTTTAAAAATACTACGTACATACAATATTTTGGTATCACCTATTTAGTTACTTAATTTTAGTGCGAAGTATGGAGCTGTTGCTTGTTTTTTTACTACAGAATCCAAGTTTGCGGAATATGACGAAAATTTAATTCTAGTTCCACTTTTGTTTCTATATTTATTTTAAGGAAAAGAATTGTTGAAAACCCAGCTTTCAGCAGCTTAACAGATCGATAGTAGGTTTTTTTTTTAAAGGGGTGGTATGGTGCGACCCGGTATTTTATTTAGATGACCCGGTACCGGGTTGCGACTCGGCAATTGGGAAACGCTGGTGTAGCGTATTAGCTGCTTCTAGACCTGTATGATCTTTATCATTTATATTCAGCAGTCTATTGATTGATAAAGTCGAAACACTTTACTTCAAATCAATGTGTCTTTTAAATACTAAATAGTCAAGTCAATTAATCAACAATGCTAAACAAGCTGGTTTTGAGACACTAGTGATGCTTTATCCTGTCATCTAGTTGAATGTTTCCAATTTGAATTTACATAAAAATATAGATTATTTAAATACGTTACCTTTTGCAGTTCCCTTTGGATGACAATGATCCGGTGTGGGAGACAGTTGATGTGACATTGGAGCGAGGTGCATGTGGGTTAGGGTTAAGCATAGCAGGTGGGGAGACCGGAGGGGACGTTAGCATAACACGATTAGCCGTGGGAGGAGCTGCACAAAAAGACGGAAGATTACAAATAGGGGATATTTTATTACAAGTGAGTATGTTATTCCTTATTGTAAGCATAACGGGGGTTCATGATAGTTATTATATTAGTTTATAATTGAACATTTATAATTAAGGTAATTCTATAGATATTGATACGTCTACAGCTTTCATGAAAATAGGCTTCAACATAGTTACACTATGAAGATGAGATGTGAAGATCATTTCTGTAGAATATACTGCTTCCGGGCTGTTTGGCCACTGAAGATGTCGACCGCAGTGATCGACGAAACGTCTGGAACGCTAGTTTCACATGGACCACGGCCAAACAGCCCGGAAGCAGTATATTCTACATACAACGCCGGCCGTGAAAGCCTGAAGACTTATAAGATCATTTCTGTTGAACTACTAAGATGGTATTTAAGACCTTGGCACGCCTGATTTAGAATACATGAATGATAAGTGTAAGTAGCTCGTGCCAACACTCGCTTCAGTGTACGTGTGTTGCGTGTGCTTATGACGATTTAAGAAGTTCTAGCAAATCTGTTCACTATCAGAAGTATTTGCTGGATATTTGTTGACGCATTGTTGAAAAAGGTCGAATTTCTAATTTCTTGTAATCAACTGTCTTATTGTTTGCCTATACAGTAGAACCCCGTTATCACGATTTTCTAGGGACGGAACAAAAAACGCATCTATGCGGGAAATCTTTATTAGCGGGTAAGGGAAAATCAAACGTTCCTACTACATATATTATTATTATTATATACGAATCATATATATCATGTTAGGATACTTACTAAACTGCAATAATGATCTTACTATAATAATGATCTATTTTTTTTTAAATAAGATTTCGATGCATTCGTAATTTATAAGATTTACCACATAATTAAAATTGAATGACGCTACATATCGTCTTAAATCGTTAACTGCTGATAATACCTGATTAGATATAACCGGAGTTGACTCATCTTCGTCATCATCACTTAAGGCCTCTTTTTGTGTGTTATTCACATTCTCAATAAGATCTTCAATTGATTGAATTACATACGGTGCCACATGGTCATCAATGGAATAATATCCTATAAACCTTTGAGAATGGCGGGTTTCCATATGTGGCTCAGACGCAGAATGCCATATGTGATAGTATACAAGAATATTTTATAACAAATATGGATTTTAAAGTCTGATATAAATGAGTTTTTATTATTATTATTTCCCTTTATTCATTTTACTAATACACATAAATTACATTTTTAAATAGATTTACAAAAAATGAAACCGCTTGTTAGGGCTCCAAGGATAGGAACTTCCTTACTATGCGTGCCGGGCCTAGCAGAACTGCCTTCTGCATCAAGCCCTTGAGCCAACTGTCTAACGAGAGCCTCATAAGATATTGATGGAGGCTCTTGGTGATAAGTCCGTGAACAGAGATGACTATCGGTACAATAATAGCTAAGTCCACATCCCACATGTTGATAATCTCATGGGCCAAGTCCAAATACTTAATTTGTTTTTCTTTTTCTGCCTACAAGAGATTCTCGTCATGAGGGATAGTGATATCAACTGTTACTGCAAGGCGCTCTATGCGATCTATTATCACTATATACATATCAGGCTTATTGGCAACAATAGTCCTGTCAGTGATAATAGATCGATCCCAGTACAACGTGTAATGTCTATTTTCAAGAACTGGGTCGGGCACGTACCTGTAGTACGGTACCTTTGATTTTAGTTGTTGATGGATTATCGTGGTCTCTTGGTTATGCCTCTGCAAATACTCTCCGTTAGCAAGACGAGAATAACCAGAAATTATATGTCTAAGGGATTCCCCGGGACGATGGCATGCCCGACAAATGTCAATCGTACCATCCCTTAGAATATACCTCCAATAGTTATTCGTCATAACAACTTCGTCCACAATTGCAAAGACAAACCCTTCGGTTTCCCCAAATAGGTCACTGAAGCGTAGTCACGATAAAGAGGCTGTATCTAGCTATCTATATTAGACCCATGTAGGATTCTCCATTGCCCCATACATGTCTTCATGAAGGTACATGGAGTTGCATTAATTTTATACAATTCTAGCACCCTCAAAAGCCATGTATGGGGCACAGAGTCAGAGGCTTTTTTGTATTCTATACAGCTCCTTCCGATTTATATTCTTCCAACACGACATCAACCTCGCTTTATGAAACTTGCTTGTTTGAAGCAGTTTTGAATGGTTTCCGCCTGAATTGCTTCTCGAAAACGGCGAAATGGCGTATTAAGTACTAAGCATTAAGAAATGTATAAAAAAAACATGTCTCATGTTGCAGGGACCGGCGGAAAATGGCGTATTATGAGTGAAATAGTGTTAAACGCGGGTTCTACTGTATATAAAAGAAACCTATTGTCATGAATGTGTATCTTTTATTTGCTTTATTGATTTGAGTGTAGAAGTACAACTATTACGAAAATATAACGATGTACTTATTTTATCTACGTTTATAAATCAAGATACAAAAGTAAAAATAATATAATTTGATCGATTTTCACATGCAACACCCATCATATCAATAAATGTTTAAAATTAATAAAAAGAAAGAAATAACATCTCTAAAGTAGATAAAAAACCCATAACGGAAAATAAATAGATTTGTAAGATAAAACATATAACATAAAAATTATCTTCTCCCTTTCCACTGTAACATACTTCTTAACTCATACACAAAGGGAACGTAATAAATAATGCAATTGTCGAGATCAATTGTCTCAAGCAAAACACTCGGTGCCAGTTATTTCCGCAAAAAGTAAGGAACAGAACAGGAAAAACATTACGTAAAAATGATAAAGCGCCAATAAATTATGTCATTGCCGTATCTAATTTTGTAAGATGTCCTTATACACGTATATTTTTGGTGACAAAATGAAATAATAAGGGATTATTGCGCAAAAAATAACGATCTTAGAAATTATTTTTGACCTAAAATATTGCCTAAAATTTAATTAAATGATATGGCAAAAACTTTTGTTTTAATAAAATTCTGACTGAGGTCGAATATTTGATTTGACAACTTTTTTAAAAAGTCCTCTGAGTTCTTTATTTGTTTTATGTTTATTTAAAGGAATATCATAAAACGTCGTTCAAGAAAATATTTATGACGAAATAGAGACAAGACAACAACAATAAATTGTACCTTAACCACGCAATTGTATATATTTCACATATCACCATGCTAACATATTATTATTTAGAATTGCCTAAACTTGAAAATGGGTAACAAATACTTCATAACTTTGAAGAGAATAGGAATATACTGTTAATAGGTTAAATGGAAAAAGGACCGATTCTAAAAAGTGTCAGATTCTTAAAATATAGGTATTATTTTGTATGTGTACAACTCAGTCAAGCAAGGTTTATTCTGCTAACTGACTGTTTCTAGGATCTTACTGTTAATGTGCGATAATTATTCTGTTATACATTATTTTACTACGATATTCCTTGCAATTCCTTATATAGTTAGGTGATAAGATCTATCCCAAGTCTGTTATTACAGCGTTTAAGTTATCGTTGCTTAAACTGTGTACCATAATTGTTTATCGCACAGTCACTATCAACTAAATTGTTCGAACGTGGATTACAACTGTTTATGTTTCGAAATGTTATTACAGGTTGTTTAGGAATACATTGAAAATTAGTTAAGGATTCTATAACATAATATGGTTTGGTATCTAATACTTGAATGCTAGGCTATTTGAATAATAATTTAAATGAATAGTGTAACACTTACCAGGATGTGAATGACCATGTCAATCTTAAAATCTAATAATTGAAATAAGTATTTATCTAATCATATTCTGCCCTAGGTGAAGTATTCAAACGAATTTAAAATGCAAGTATGCTTGTTACGTGAAATCTTGCCACTACATGTAAAAAAAGCACAATCTCTAGAGTCGTTCAAAAAAATGTTAAAAGATCATTACTTATCTTCCCTTGGGTAACTATATTATGTAATTTTGTATAATTAAAACGTTTGTGTAGTATATAATATGGATGCTGAGTAATATAAGTATATTGTAAATATTATGTATTGTATATGTGTACTGTGTTATTGACATACTATGTAGTATATGTTTACTGACTGATATATAACTTGTTGTATAACTATTCAATTTATCATTGTTCCTTCTTTAAAAATGTTGTACGCTACCCTATCATCTCTTTTGTTTCTATCCATCCAAAGGTTGCCTGGAAGAAATCGCTGTTAGCGATAAGGCCGCCCATTGTGCATTATATACCTAAAAAATTGTTATCGCATAATACTTTTATGGTGTACAATAAAGAATATCTTATCTTATCTTAACCAATATCCAAACCAATTAGCCAAAACCAGCATACATGTCTTTAACATACTGTAAAGCCAAATTCAATTAAGAGCTAAAGTTAGGAAAGTTTGGAACGAAACACAATTTTACTGATCTCATCTACCGTTATCTTACACAAACTTAATAAGAGGTACTCACGTATCTAAAAGCTTAGTTGAACAAGAAATAGAATTGTACACGTCGTATAAAATTGACATATTGTAGCTCTCCAAAGAAAAAACTTTTCAAATACTACATATTACTAACAAGCATAACTCGTATTACTTTAATATTCCATTTATTCTGCTCAGGTAAACGACGACTCAGTGGAAGGAGCGCCACATTCAGTAGCAGTAGATGCTCTTCAGAAAGCAGGCAACATCGTTAGATTAGTAAGTTCTCCATCAAAAAGCTTGCATAATTGGTCGCTTTATGCTAGACTGCTTCAGCAGCATTCTTAATCTGATCCTATCCTAATCTGCATACAGTACAGAGATCTAAAAGATAAAAGTGAACAAAATGTATATTTTTGAATCGCAACACGCTTTAATAATTGTTATTTTTAACCGACTTCCAAAAAGGAGGTTCTTAATTCGATCGGTATTTTTTTTATGTATGTAATGGAAATGGAAACAGCATTGAAAAGTAAAAAATAAAAGAAAACTACGTTATAAAAACCGATTTCAAAAACTCAAAAGTATAAAATAACTTGAGAAATTTACAGATCTACTGTTCTGATAGAAGTCGGTGCCAATTTTCGCCAATTCCTCAAATAAATAAATAGATAAATTTTGTTAGTGGTGCCTAAACTACTATGCTGGAATCATTTGAAATATGACCTCTCGGGCTAGGCACCGACTTGTGATTGATGAATAAATCTGTAAATTCAGTTATTTTTCTCTAAGTTATTTTATACTTTTGAGTTTTTGAAGTCGGCTTTTTTATTATTTTGTTCATTGATAAAGCCTTTATTGTTGTTGACAGCTGTTATTAAAATTTAATATCTTTCAATCAGTCAATCAATCAATAAGCCCACTGCAGTCCACTGCTGGACATAGGCCTCCCCCAATGTGCGCCATTTCGTACGATCCTCCGCCTTCCGAATATCTAATGTATCTTAATATCTTTATTACTTCTATAAATCTACTATATAAAAATAAGTCGGGTTTTCCTTCCTGACGCTATAACTCCAGAACGCACGAACCGATTTCCACGGTTTTGCATTCATTGGCAAGGTCTCGGGCTCCGTGAGGTTTATAGCAAAGAAAATTCAGGAAAACCGACATCCACGCGGGCGGAGCCGCGGGCAACAGCTAGTGAATAATAAAATTGATTCTTGACATGTCCTGCATATACCTATTTTGTCTAGTTAGACTTTCCTTTCTTCCTTAAGAGTTATGATTAAATAATAAAAGATTTTATTATGAAGCTATATTAATTTATTACGCGCAACAGTGTATTCGTTTCAAGGGTAAAAGTAACTTTCGGTGCTTGATATGTAATTTCCATATTACACACACCATGATGAATAAAATCGGTTAAATTTAATCGATTATACCGCATATATGTACTTGTCGCATTATCATGATACTCTTACTACTACATAACTAAGGGTTGATTTCATCAAAGCGTCCATTAAGCTAAATGCCATAATACAGTTTAGTTTGATTTGATAGCAATTACTTTCAGTAATGAAATTCACCCTAATATGTGGAGATATTTCTTACTTAACCTTTTCCACGAGTCGTTCACATAACATGAATGGCATATAATAATTATCTCTCATTTCATTAATTTTCCACTAGCGCGTCCGCCGAGCTCGGAGGCCCAGGGTAGTAACATTGTGGCGAGGCGTTCGCGGACTAGGTCTCGGTATAGCAGGTGGAGCGGACGACGCAGCGGGTGGAGGTGGCATATTCGTATCTCATATAGCTGTTGGCGGGGCTGCTCATCACGACGGAAGATTGAGACTAGGAGATAAAATTTTGGCTGTGAGAGACAAAGAGGTAAGATTTTTCCAAACCACTTGTATAACTTTGTGTCTATATTGTATCGCTGGTTAAAGGACAGCCTCCCTGGCGTAGCGGTAGTGAACACGGCCGAATATGGGTATTTGCATTGGTCTGGTCGTGCTTCGGAGAGCACGTTAAGCCGTCGGTCCCGGTTGCCATACAAACATCTAAAATTACAAATTGCCTTTGGGTTGTGGAGGTCAGATGGCAGTCGCTTCACAGAAAATGTCAAAGTTTAGCCAAATCCGGAGTTGGACTGGTAAAAGCGGACTCCAGAATCCAAGTTGATAGCTTCGGATGCGACTGGGATTAGCGCTAGGATGAAGAAGATTGTACCGCTGTTTAAAGCGGACGCACGTTTACTTAGCGTGTGCCCTGATTAAAACAATGTTCCTCAACTGACAGCTTCTGCTAAAAAGCATTTTAGGTGAATCAAGGTCCATCCTCTGCTCAAGCACCAGGAGCAATGGCACCTGAGTATGAAGTATTCCACACCTAAAACAGATTTCAAATATCACAGCAATTACATTATCCGACGAAGCCCTACCCTCAAAGCAGTATTACATCAATCGCATATCCAGATCAGTCGTTTCTGCCATAGAAAAGATCTACTAATATACGCTGTAATTTTTATTTTTTGTGTATGTTACTCATTGTGATAGTAATGAACTTCATTTATTTGATCAAGTATCATTATTTGATTCTACTAAAGATTTTAACCGAATATTCTTTATGCAGGGTATAGAAACAACACTAGTTGGAGCAACACATGCTCAAGCAGTATCAGCACTGAGAAGTACAGGGGATCAAGTGACGCTCGTTGTGCTGCCTGCCGGTTCCGTGCCGACAGTTGCTAAAACCGCTCCGCTTTACACTAGTAAGAGCATCTATATCTAATAATAGGATTATTGGTATTTATTGAAGTGAACACTTCTTTAGCGGCGTTGGATGGGTAAAAAGTGTTGAACTCGCGTCAGGATCACTTGACCTTTGAACCGTAACCGACGACTGACATCATACAACATTAACTACAGATTGTTTATTTTGTTAGGTACGTTAAGAAGCTTCGTAGCTTAGCGATAAGCGCTTCGACTGTAATTACTTATGGTTACAGATACTACCGGGTTCGAACCTGGGCTTCTGACACTTTTTTGTGATTATTTTTTCTTTTTGTAATTTATTAATTTCTTCTGACAGAAAATTAGTGATAGGTTCAATTGGCGCTATATTATAGGTATGGTATGGTATGGTATGGTATGGAATGGTACGGTACGGTACGGTACGGTACGGTACGGTACGGTACGGTACGGTACGGTACGGTACGGTACGGTACGGTACGGTACGGTATGGTATGGTATGTATGATAGGGTATGGTATGTTCTTTTTATCTTTTAGATGAATGTATTCATTAATGCTCAGTAATCCAACAAACACACTATATTTTATCAAAATCATGTCAGTCCAAATGAATTATAATCAAGTATGTAAGAATTAGATCCAAGTGTAAAGATTAGGCAAAAGAATTCAATGTAGGCAGTATTATTTAAAATAATGTATTAAAATATGATTTTAAAATAATTTATTTAAACAGTGGAAACCGTTATCCGTTTTTCTTCTTTATTTCAAAAGCTTTTGTTTTGACCCCAATATTTTTTTCATTGCGCTATCATAGTCCAACTTCGTAACATCCCTTGAATGGGAAGCGACGCACGTTGCCTCAATCCTTTGCAAAACCGCAAAGACAATGGCGAACTATGAGTACGTGACCTGCCCTCTTTTAGAGATTGTTCGGGTCGTCATTACGCTGCGCATAATTTTTGATACTCTTTGCTCTTTTCGTACAAAATTTATTAATCAATTGGTTTAGCCTTAGATTCTTTTTTCTGAAACATATTATTGCTCAAGAAAAAGAAGCTTTCTATTAGACCTAAAATGTGTGATGATATAAACAAATTTCTAAATTTATATTATAATCATGATTTCTTGAGGTTGTAATACCTACCATGAACCTGTACTTTTTCTTTATACAGCTAAAACACAGGCAACTTCTTGTTCGACGCTTCACGAACTTCTGGAAGAAGAGCCCAGTAATATACCTAGGTAACTTTCAATCTGCTTTTATTTTTATTTTCAACTTATATTGTGCTTCATTTTAGTACTTATTCACAATTTAAGTAACTTTTAGTGTTATTAACACAAACTCAAACACTTAACACACTTCTTATGCTGTCTGTGAAGATTGTTTTTTCTAGAAGTCTTTGAATTTTTTCGATACTTTAAACAATATTGTGTATTATTTTTCCCAGCTAATTATATCTATTATATATTATATCGGTGGAACCCGTACAGACCCTCAGAGACTAAACTTTTGTTACAACAAGTTGGTCCTTCTTCGCAATAAAACAGAGTTTTCAGCAAAGATTCGGGCAGAATAATCTTTTGACGATATTTATCAAACCACTTTCTTTGAATTTTATTAATAATTTGCTAATTAAATAAATTATTTCACTGCTATGGAACAAAGACAATAAGTTTCGGACGTTCAAAACTTCGCCTACTCGGCTATAACTGCAAAACCGCTAAATGCGTCTTTCCAACTCGTAATTCCTTAACTTTTGTAACCAAGAGCTGGCCATTTCCCAGTTTTAAAGTCATATTGAAATAGGTATTCCCTTTATGAAAAAAGACTTGGTTTAAATTTATGAGGAGTCTTTGTTTTACCTGTCAGTTGTGCAAAAATAGCGGTAGATGTAGATGATAACTGTTTTGGAAGAAAAATATATTTGAATTTTCTACTAGAATACTTTCAGTAGCAACATGGTATCGATAAAATAAATCAGTAATAGGGAAAATAATATATATTTATTTTTATACTATACTATGTTAATATGCTATGTGAAATACTATCTTAGCTTAATATTCTAATTTATAACTCAGGTGTGTCCGAATGGTGCGGCTCGTTCGCTCTGGATCTCGTCTCGGCATGGACATTGTTGGTGGGCTAGGTGGAGAGGCTGAGGGCACTACGGAAGAGGATGCTTGCGGTGTCTTTGTGTCTGGAGTGTCCGTGGGTGGTGCAGCCTATGGCATGCTTCATAGAGGAGACAGAATCTTAAGCGTTGATGGCCGAGATCTTACAAGAGCAACGCATGAGCAAGCGGCTGCGGCTTTAAAGGTAACTACCTGGATATTTTATTTAAAGTTATCAGTTCCTAATTTTTATAAAATGTTTGTTAAAGTTAAACCTGAAATACTTTGTTTAAAAGTAGGTTAGCATGCGTATCTTATGAAATATTTAAGTATGATAAAAGGTTTTTGTAAAGTTGAACAGATTAACTTTTTGGTTAAGACCCACAGGGGAGTAAACCGCTACTGCAATTTTAAGTAAAATGAGTTCAAAACATTTGTGAAATTAACAAAATTCACGATGCTTGGGGAAAGTGCTGCAATCCCCAAGGGGTAAAATTATGTTTATATTGTCGTATCTGCGTATATAACTTTAATTTCCATAAATATTGTATTAAATTAGGTATGAATTATAAACACGTCTTAAAAATTTTAATATTTTTTTTTAAAGCTTACTAATTCCTTGAAATATACCCTACCCTATATATGCCCTATATATAATTACGAGATAAATTTGTTTATTTCATTTCGTACCCAAGCAGTACTCCGGCGCAGCTGTGACCATAGCCGCCCAGTTTCAGCCTGAGCAATATGAACGATTGCGCGCACGCATACGAGCAATCAACGCAGCAGCAGCTATGTCACCGCACGCTAGACACGTTCCTGTACATCCCGACCTTCATGCCATGTATCCAAGGTAACTATTACAAAGTATAAATATTCAATAACTGTAATAAAGAACGAACGAAAGAAAGAAAGTACTGAGTTGGGCAAAAGGCTCAGAGAATGATAATAATGATGAACTTCAATAAAATCCTTGAAATTAAGTGAACTTAAAAAAAAAGAATATGAAGAAGAGATAAATATTTGTCAAGCAGTATGTATATTTAATTACTAAATTATCTCTAAGAAAAAAAAGGATAAACCCATTTCGAAGGAAATTAAAATTAGTAAAAGAATTTGACGTTTCTTTAATGAATGAATTATTTTAAATGTTAAGTACAAAACTATGAAACTAGTGCATCGCTGAAACCAGCTTTGTTTAGATAAGAAAAAATGTACATTGTTGCAAAGGTAGAAGTTCAGATATCCTATAACTCTACTAGTGTACACCTACACCTTTCAGTTAATTGTAACTTTTAGCAATAATTCCAACGTGAAAAGATTCTTTGTTGGCCCAAATGACAAAATAAATGGCAGAGAACTGAGACATGACTTTTCTATGAACTAGTCACAGAACAGATAATAGTTCTAGCCCTAGTTTAGCGAACTAACAGGATTCTAATGTCGATGTTATTATTTTGGAATCTAAGGTATGGCATCCCGTTGCAGGTACTATCAGAGTAGAGGCTGCAGACAATTAATGAGATTACGGTATAGGCTTGCCTGACACTTCGATCAGGTACTAGGCAGAAGTAGCAAAAGACACATAGCCACTCTCATAGACACTCTCAGTCTAGCCAATTATAATCTGGAATATTAATTAATGTATGTAATTAGAAAGGTCGCGCAACCGAATTAGAAATCATTATCATGCAAATTAACTACAGTGTGGTATTGACATAATACCCGCCTGATTACTTAATCACAATCACAATAATATGACTAAAACATCAGGTACATCATACTATATTCTAGATTTATTGTGCACCAAATACCTACATTTGTATTAATTTCATATTTTTGTTGATAGTATACTTTTACAGTGAATTAAGTAAAAAATGTATTATATCCCTTTATGTACATCCGTTGTAATGGTCGTTATGACTATTTTCAATGTTATTAAAGTCATAATGAGAAAATTAAACACAAAAAGACTAAATGTACATCAAAAATTCACGACAAATGCTATTTAGCCGCAAAGAATTATAAATAAATGCTAGGTCTTTGTTTCCCTCGCTTAAGGGATCCATGGGACACATAGAATCTCTTTATCTCCCCAAGGGCAGACGCCAGGGTTAACATAGGCCGGATTTCTTCAGGTATTTTCGTGGGTTAAATTAATTACGTTCATTAACTATGGAAATTCATATTTTATGTCAGAGATAAAACACATAACGACTTGATATTTCCTAAAGTTTACGCGCATATCATTCATTGAAATAAAACCATATGCCATTTGATGCCATACCATATGAAATAAAACATAATAGAGAAGTTGGTTAGAGCGTACCAGCTGGCAGCCTCGGACCCCACTCATCCACTTAATCCAACCTGGTAAACAGCAAAGTACAGCAAGACTTATCGACACAGTGAGCTCAATCTGCGTAAATAGTAACACCAACAATTCATCATGATTCAGGCACTTTAAGATAACTTACACTTCAAACCGCGAACATGTCTGCTGATAAGTAAGAACGTCGGTCTAAAAGTAAATAATAACAAATAAATCTTGATAGAATCCGTTAAAAAGTGGTTTTATTGAGGTCTTCTGTTTCTTACCCACGAAACTGTACGCACGGGCTAAAAGAATATTACATACCGATTTACTATTTCAAAACAGAGAAGTATAGAAAATTTAATTTAGTGAGTTTATCGTGTTGATTCCCGGTGGAGTAGAATAGGACCACCCTAGCTCTTTCTGTGGGTGTCGTAAAAGGCAACTAAGGGATAGGGCCTTTCTCCAACCAGTAAAGCCCAAGACAAAGTGCCTGCTAAATGGCAGTCCTCGCCCCCTATTACGTGGGACCGAAAATCATAGTTGGCGAAACGTGGGTGTTATTACACCTCTGCCTGCCCCTTTATGGTATCACAAGCGTGAGTATATGTATATATGTAATGAGTTTTGACACATATTTGATAGGCCTTTGAAAAAGGGGAACAACGTTATTCGCGGCACGTTCGTCCACATTATTGTGTTTGTGTGGGAAAATGTGCCGCATAGCGTGAAACAAAAGCCGTTGGTAACAAATCATAGGCCCTTGCAACCACTTTCGTATCATTTTATTGTTTCTATGATTTAAAATGTGAGTTTTAAAAATAAGAAATATTTTTATAAATAACATTGCGTGTACAGAAATTAACATAAAAAGGATCCAAAATCTTTACTTAGCGAGTTTTTATTATAAACAGCAATATTTTTGAAATTCAATGTCATTATTTCTCATACTCTCTCCAAATAAGTTAAAGCTATACAATACGACAATATCTATATATTTTACGAAATATCGGTATCCATTGATAATTTCTCACGGGTCGCTTGTCTAGGGCACGCCATGATTGCGGCGGTAAGACCCATCATCTCGTACTATTAGACGCAGATCATCACCGGACAGGAGAACTTCGGGCGGTATCTGCATCTGATGGGCATAGAGAGAGAGAGAGAGACTCGGGGCTGCACACGCTCACCGAGTGTCCGGCGTGGGAGGCGCCGAGGCGGAGGCTTGTGGTTTTTTTTTATGACATAGGAGGCAAACGAGCAGACGGATCGCATATGGTAAACGATCACCGCCGCCCATGGACACCTGAAACACCAGAAGGGTTCTAGGTGCGTCGCCGTCGTTTAAGGAGGGAGTACGCCCTTTTTCTTGAAAATTTGAATTTCGTATGGGTCCAGAAATATCCGGCTCGCGTCGGAGGTCCGCTGCGCGGATGAGTGGGCGGCCAGCGCCTTCTTCTGAGAGCAAGTCATCCTCGTGAAGGAGAAAGCAGAGCGGGCGCGGCGCAATGATCGAGACAGAATCGCGGACATCGCTGCCCGCGCTCGTAGGTGGCTCGGGCGTCAGAGGGCGCAGAACGAACACCGCCCCCCATGAGCGCATGCCTGAGGGTGACGGGTGGAGCTGCCCATCAACCTAGCAGAAGCAGGCCACAGCGGCGGCGCCTTCCCACACCGCGGGCGAGTCGGGGACCGCGTGGTCCCCCCTCCCAAGAAGGGCCAGACCGAGAGGGTGCGAGGTATATATCGTCTGACAACCTCACCTTCGGCCTAGCACAACGACCGACAGACGGCGTCCGGTTTAGTCGGTTGGTACATTAATAATTCTGCATGCTGCTCCAGCTCTATTGACCTTGACGGGAATATGTACATTTTTACTTTGACGCAGGTTTGAGTACGCACTGTTTATATGGTTCTCAAAGTCAAATCCAAAATCGTTTATTCTGGTTTAAACTATTTTAAGGGTAATCAAAATACAGAACAACAAGTTGTCGTAGTCTAATTCTTAGACTATATTCTATGCTCGTAACTGATTATCAAAAATCAGTTACGAACATGGACGAACCCACACAATGACTCCTTGTTCACAATGTGCATCTGTCCTAAGAAGCTTATGGCGGGACACTCGACTATCTTTTTGTGGGTACGTGGTTAAAAAGGAAAAAAAATGTGATAGAAGGAAGGCAGTGATCGGTGAGCTCGGCGTTTTTTTCTGGAATATCAATTATAATATTAAAATTATGGACATTTATATCACAAAATGCCATTAACTTGATATTTGCACATGTGCAACGTGTAAAAAAATATTTCTACTGTAGACTATTCTGAAAATTAATACAAAAAAAAGTAATACAATGCTTAGAATAAGAGGAACTATAATAGAGAAATTACAAGCGCCATAAAGCCATTAACTTGATATTTGCACATGTGCAACGTGTAAAAAATATTTCTACTGTAGACTATTCTGAAAATTAATATATAAAAAAGTAATACAATGCTTAGAATAACAGGAACTATAATAGAGAAATTACAAGCGCCATAAAGCGTTAAAATATATACTTAAATACCTCCGTTTTTACGATGTTTAGGGCGGTGTAGCGTTCACTCGACATCTCCGTTGGTAATCCCATGGTCCCGGGGGAAATGTGTCTCACCTCCATTTCGTCTGTGATGAACGCTAAAAGATAAGCAGATAAAACAATCTCTAATATTGCATAACAGGTGTGGAATATAGGAAATGACACCTAATTTCTTTAAGGACAAGTGCTTTATAATCTGTCCAAAACTTAAAAGCAATCCCTAATTAAAAATCTATACGGATGGCTCCAATTTCAGAGTAGCTAATATTTAAAATAGGATACGATCTCTCACCCGGACTGAACAGATGCTTGATATACTTAATATTACTCACTAGAAATAATCCCTTTCTGCAGTGAATAGCACCTTATTAGGTGCTATTTACTGCAAGAAGAGATTATTGCTTAATGCAGTTGAAATGCGGATTACCGTGGTTTGGTTTATCATTATCAGCTCGTATAAATACAAGCTTCCTTCAACTAAAGACCAAGCTTAAACGTTTCCTAGGAAGATTATCGTTTGCGTGGCGGTGCCTCCATCCGTCTGTCGACGGGCCATAACTCACGAGTCGCTTAGCCAAGCGCCTGGGGCCATTAATTCAGAGAATCCCCGAAATGCGATCACGTTTGATATTCGGCATAAGCAATAGCTTTTTCGTAAGGTGCTAAACCGAAGAAAGAATGTAGAAGTGTTAGCCTTCATATTTTAAGATTTAAATGTGACGTTTTGTTTCAATAAAGGTACTGGGGCTTAAGTGTTATACTCGAAGTATAAAGGTCAATGCTTAAATGGATGCAATTATAAGGTTCAATTCGGGTGTATCCATTATCTGCTGAGTGCCGCCATTGTTAACATGGCACGTGTATATAATGGTGGCCCTCTTTCCTGAGACTTTGCCTTCAGCTTGCCATTGGGCGAGGTGAAGTCAAATTGACGTGTCCTATATTAAAAAAACATGCATAGGTCAGATGGCAGTCCGTTTACGGTAATAATGGATTTTCAGACAGAGATAATAATGGTTAGACTAGAGGAGATAATATTGATACTATTATTTAAGATTAATCGTAATATAACGCGAAACGAAAAATAATCAGCATTGATGTTATTAAAAAGTGCTATTTTCTTTAAAACACATTAGATTTTTTCCAAAATAATTCATTATAAAACACGAAGTCTCCTAAAGTTGCCTATTGTTAAATTATTGTGAAAATATATTTTAGTTACTTATAATTGTTATTAAAGTTTTCTTTTTGTTTCAGGTAGCAGTGAACTGAATGTGCAATTGACCATTCAATAAGAACTGATATAGCTAGTGACAAATTTATAACTATGTATGTTAAAATGTTTAAAAAAATATCAATTTCATAGTAAATGTGACCGTCTAATTCCTTTGTATCAACGCGTCTTGGTACAGCCAGCAACAGGACGATCTTGACGAACAAAAAACTCAAAATGATCCTAATGCATTGGTTTTTCCCCCTTCCTGTTGACAGATTGTTCTGACATATGGTACACACCTTTAGATCGGATAATAATACAATTTAAATCAATAAAACAGTTTTCATTTGAAGTCAAGATCGTTCTGACACTTACTGTACGTGCCTTTTATTAGGAGGCTTTCATGTGTTTCGTAGCTACTTTTTGTATAAAATATAATTACTTTAATTTATGGTAAGTATTTTTTTTTACATAATGTCAACTCTATGTTACCAATTTTTACACTATGACGATAGCGTCAAAGTAGTTGAGAAATGCAACAGTTAAATATGAAATGCTTTTGAAATTACTGACATTAATTGTATATAAGGTAATTCTAAAGGTTTTGAAAGGATTTATTATGCCATAGACTTGTATCCAAGAATATCATGAAAAAAAACAGCACATTTGACTTTTTATAGAAATATCTGTAATATTATTATATCTGTATAAGTTTCTGATTCCAACTCTGTCAACCAAAACAAAATTAAGATATCGTTTTTCAAAGATAAAACTGTTATATTTAACTATGGTGAATAACACACAAATAATATACGAAACACAATACATTTTATTCACTTATGATAGAATTATCATAATCTTGATTCAAAAAATGCCCATCTACCACTAACTTTTCTAAAATCCCTTTATTAAGTCGTGACAAAAGTAATATCACTTAATTTACAGCGAGTACTCGTATTGAGGAATGCAATAAACAGTTTGTAGTTTTCTCTTCGCATATTTGTATATTTGGAGTCCTCAGACACATTTTCTTTATTTGTTTTTTAGTTTCTACGGTTTTTAGAGTACAATCACAAACAAAAATCTTGGGTGTTTTGATTTACCCTATGTAAATATGTATGTACCTTCTGTATTTTTTAACTTTGTGTATCGTAATCCGTGTACGTTTAATAGAATTATGATATGTTAAATGTAAGTTGTTACACGTAACATTTTGAGCTGTGATATTAAATTAACATTAGCGTTATCATTGTACGGTAAAAAACTGAATATATGATATTGGAAAAGTGTTTTTTTTTCTAATTCACCTTTCTCTATTTTTACAGTATCTTACATGTAATAAAGTAGGTAAGTATAAACACTTTACCATAATATGTATGTTATATTTCAAGTGAGGTTTCATTTGTATTTAAATAACGACCTAAATAAAAATCATGTAGAGCTCATGATATAAAGTACAAGCTTGGTAATTGAGTTAAACTGGGAAGAAGAATACTTTTTGGCGGTTACTATTTGAAATAATATTTCTTCTTTTAAGATTCTCGCTAAACCGTTCAGATAAGCTATAAGCTTTTTAGGCTATAATTGGCTAGGGGCTAATTTCTGGCATACTATTAGGTTCGCTGCAAGTTGCAGGCATCGGATATACAAGTAATATTAACGCTTTGAATACTCGTATATCAGAAGACGATGAGTAACGTTACTCTCTCACCAATTCTGTGCTATATTTTATTTGAGTTAAATACCAAAACAAATAACAGGACGAAATACATTAATGATGTTGATTTGTCTGTGTTTATTGTTAGAATGAAGAATAATGAAGGTAATGATGATTACAGCAAATATAGTAATGACATACCTGGGATGTATTACTGAGTACCTATTTACTTTACCAAACTCCAAAATATAAATACAGAATGTTACATTTGAGCTTCAGGTAACTAAGAGTTTCATTTTCCTTAATTATTCACTAAGTGGATGGAAAGGTGCGCTTAAAGTCAAAAACAATGAGGCGCAAATAATTATTAGAAGCGTCAGTTTAGGCTAAAAGAAACGAAATGATGTAATAATAAATTCTAAACAAACTTGTGTAAATTTTGGTACGTTATGTTAAAATTTCAGTTAACTGGTAACGTTTGCTAGACATTAAGATTTGTAAATATGTTTCTCATTTCTAAACATAATTGTTTAAAATGAATATCATCGTGTCAGTCTGTGTGACCTTTTCAAAAGTAGCGAATCTGCCACAGACTGGGTAAAAAATCTGCCAAAATCTGCCACACTTGACGACAAAAATGTCAAAAGTATGCCATCATGAAAACTATAAAAAAAACAACGAATAGAACGTAATTTCTTTAATCAAAACAAAACAAAAATCAATTTCAATATCCGGTATTACATCAATTACATAGTACATACAACTATTAGTTTATATCAACATTTGCCTTACAATTTTCGTCTTCATTCTCTGTGTGCATAGATTTAAACGACATATTTTTTAACATATTTTTACTTGGTTTAAAGGAGACACAATCTCCGTGTTCCTTTATACTCTCTTTTGTGATAATTATAGCTGAAACATGTTTGTTTAAGAACCTATTCCTTATTTTGGTTTTGTTCAGGTTTACCTGCGAGAATATTCTCTCGCACGAAGCGTTTGACATAGGCAAACTTAATAAAGCTTTCGCGAAATTTGAAATATTTGGATATTTTGTAGCCCCATTCGCGTCCAGCATTTTTCCAATCATTCCCCAAAATTTGTCTACACTCAAAATTGTGCTTGTGGTGCTACTTCCACCTGATTCTAATAAATCTCTTACACTTACGTCAAATTTAATTTGTCGAAGCTCGTGGTACGGTGTTTTTACTGGCGTGAGATACACACAAAGTAGTGGAATGACATATGCATTTAATGAACATGCAATGAGGATTGACATGTCTTATTTTTGCAATAATACCACCTTGTTCTCCAAACATAACGTTAGTAGTGTCCGCCCCAAAACCAATAGCATCTTTAACATCAAGGTTAGCATTAGTCAAAGCCTCGGAAAGTGCATCAAACAATGACTGAGCATCAGCCCCGTTCAAGTCGACCAAAGTTAAAAAATTAGTTTTTACTTGGAAATCTTTTTCGGAATAATATTTCGTTACAACTGCAAGCATCGAAGTAGATGTTATATCTGTGGTCTCATCAATAATTAAGGAAAACATTGCTTTACGTGTTTTAATATTTTCACACGATTTTAAATCGGCCAGCATTTCTGCTTCTAAATTAGGCTTCAAAATATTATACGTTACCGCTGCTGCTTTAGTCCTCTTGCATGAAAATAGTTTGGCGATTTCGGCATCGTGGAAGCTTTTAGATATTATTTCGCTGAAATGGTCCATTAAACGAAAAGGTAAATTATGTTCCACTAGCATAGCACAAAAATTTAGTTCGGCCTTTTTCACTTCCTCTTCTAATGGAGATTTCTTAAAAAACTGTTGAACCTGAAACAGTTTGACAAAGTATGTAAAAAAAAAAAATAAAAAAAAAATAGCCTTTTATTTCTTGCGGATTTAAGACAAGTACATTATACATTTAACAGAACTACTTTTAATTTCTTTTTTTTATATTTGCCAAAACCTAAAACTGTTTCTTTCTTTTTATGCATGTAAAACACGGATTATACCACAATATTAATTGAAATTAAATCAAACTGAAATACATATATTAAAAAATTATTAAATCTAATCAAGTGAAATAATTATTATTCAATTAAACCGAATAATATATCAGCTACACAACCTCAATGTGTTCCAACACAAAACAAAAATAATAGTCAACAAAATCAATAAAATTAATTAGGTACATGTAAAAATTAAATTAATGCAAAATACAATCTAAAAGATTAAAAAAATAGTAACAATAACAAATTACATATAAAAATTATTATTGATCAAATACAATTTTCATTTGTAAAATAACTAAAGTATGACTATTTAATTATGATATGATAAAGAATGTAAGTGATTTTAAAAATATCTAACAAGTTAATTATTTAATATTAGGGGTTAAAGTATGAAATTGCCGATTTGTACTGAGAAATTGAAATTCGTTTTTTTTTTAATTTAACGTATTTATTTAATCAAAATAATTACCATTATTATCTATACATTGCTGCCATCTAGTAGGAAGGTCATTTATGCCTTTGCGATAGAACTCTGGTGATCTAGATTCGACAAACTGTGTGAAAGCATTTTGTACTGCCTGCTGAGAAGAAAACTTTTTATCACATAGAAAATTGTCCAAATCGCGAAAAAAACGGTAGTCTGTTGGAGCAAGGTCTGGCGAATACGGAGGGTGACGGATAGTTTCTAATTGCAGTTCCTGTAGAGTTAAAACGGTTTCTCGTGCTGTATGAGGTCTCGCGTTATCATGGAGCAATAATGGTGAAGATCGATTCATGAGTCGGGGCTGTTTCACTGCTAGTTTTGCTATCATTGTTCGGAGTTCGGCACAGTAGACATCTGCCGTTATTGCTTGACCAGATCGTAGAAAGCTATAGTGAATAACACCATGCTGAGACCACCAAACAGTTACCATTACCTTTTTATTGGTAAGCTTTGCTTTAGGACACTGTTGTGGCGTTTCACCTGGGGTCAGCCATTGCATTTTTCGCTTACGGTTATCGTAAAGAATCCACTTTTCATCACATGTCACAATTCGATCCAATATTCCTTCATTTCTGTATCGATTCAACAAGGCAACACAAGTTTCAACACGCATTTCTTTCTGCAGATCAGTCAAATCATGAGGTACCCATTTTTCACATTTTTTTATTTTATTGATTTGACGCAAATGAGTCAATATTGTTGGTAAGGTAACGTTAAACCATGCAGCTAATTCCTGGGTAGTTTGGCTCGGATCGGCTTCCACCATGTCTTTCAATTCATTGTTATTCACCTGTGTGGACGGCCTTCCTCGTGGTTCGTTCTTCAAATCAAAGTTTCCATCACGAAGGCGTTTAAACCAAAATCGCATGGTGCGTTCATTAGCAGTCCCCTCTCCAAACGCAACATTGATATTGCGAGCTGTTTCTGCCGCGTTAGTTCCGCGTCGGAACTCGTATTCAAAAATCACTCGAATTTTCGAAGTATCCATCTTTCTTGTCTAAGCTGAATAAAAAAAACAACTGAAAGTCGATAATCGAATGTTGCACATTTTTAAATGAAGAACTACATAGGTACCATGTGGAAAAAGTTTCACTCAAAAATCTCAAACCATGAAGGTTCTATGTCAATTCGAAGTACCTATTACAATGAAACGGCAATATCATACTTTAACCCCTATTATTTACACTTATTCTAAAGTACTTACCGATGATTGGCCACTGTACCCAATTATGTTCTTTTTATGTTTCTGAGATGATGCATGCTCTTTTAAAGTAGATAATCTCGTAATTAATTTACAATTGCACGCTTTACAGAATACAATGTCCTGGTCATCCTTAGCCCTCGATAACCAGGAAGAAAGCAAGGGATCTTGCTCCCACTCAGGTCGATAAGCACGCTCGTATTTTTTCTTCATAATTTATAATTCGTTAAACAGAACCACACACGTGAAACACCAAATACCAAATGAGAAAGACGTTAAGAAGTAACATAAAATAAAATCAATATAGGAGAATAGTGTTAATATTCTTATCATATGAATACTATTCTATTTTAATTACAGTTCATAATCATATGACTTACTTATTTAAAAACAGAAAATGTGAGAAATCCCCGTATCCGTTAAGACGTAATATAAAATAAAATCGATAAAGGAGAATAGTGTTCATATTCTTATCATATGAATATGAACACTATTCCATTTTAATTACAGTTCATAATCATATGACGTACTTGTTTAAATAACAGAAAAAGTGGGAAATTCCCGTATCATCTCTAGCTATGAAATAAATGTTGCCAGTTCTGTGAAATAAATTTTGATCTAATTATATATATTAACCAAATGTATTTGTTTTTAAAAAGATAACTCATTGAAAATTTAAAGTAGGTGATGTGCTTGTTTTCCGAAATCTTTTAAATCTGCCAAAATGTGCCACTTTTGTAAATCGTCAGCATGATCTGCCACAGACAAAATTTAGGAGCGAAATCTGCCAAAATGGCAGAAATCTGCCACAAACGTTCACACTGAGTCTGATCTTTGAGTTATTAAGTGGCAGTAAAGTTAGTTGCGTAGCTACATAAATTCAAACTTCTTTCTTCTTCTTAGGCTAGGATAAGTGATCCATCGTTCTATTCCAGCTTAACCACAATACAAGCACTCAGCCCACATATCCGCACATTTTAAGATCGACTGGATTAATCAACAGGATTTCTAAAATATCTATCGGTACATAAATTCATTGAAGCGGTACAACCATTAGATTTACCTAACTACAGAAGCTGCACTTGAATATTCGGTTGCGCTCAAAATACGACATATAGGTGCTACGTAACGATGTTAGCTGCGTCCCCCGCCTAACCATCCATTTTCCATGGCTGCAACGATATTGCATTTTGGTGTCATGTCGTTATGGTTGAAACTCTAGCAGTCCTAGAGCCGCATGTGTGTCTATCTATTTGTTAAAATACGTATATTGTTAAAATTACAGTAATTTTAAAGGCTTGTCCTATTTCGTCTTTTGCACTGACGGCACAGGGACTCTGTTCTTACAGGTTTGAAACTAAGTTAAGCATGTAGATAGAGCCATCTAATACATCTCAGAATAAAAATAGATGTGGTTTCATTCAAATAGATGAACGCTACAGAAGTATTAATGTTTTAATTCGAACGAACAAACAGAGCGTTTCTGTAGTGGCAGTGGCCCTTTTTGTTTTGTGTAAAATATTATTTATTGTGGCCGGCTGTGGAAGACACACATTAATAAAATGTTTTATAGTTAACCGCTGTTTACAAACTACAATTAGGAAGTTTTGAAGAAGATATTTATTTTTAATCAAATTTTAATAACTGCAATGTTATTTCTGTGTACTTACACATAAAACTGCATAAAGCAAATTTTTATAAAGTGTAGTTTAGTGTAAGTGTGTATTTTGTGGATTCAGCTCAAGACAGCACAATAGAAGCAAAGCTCTGAAGTTTTAAATTCAAGTACAGTTATTTTAAAGCAGTTTTAAGGCCATTTACGTCGTTCTCAGTGAAGTAGAATACAAGGGCCACCGAGTCTATCCCTGTGGGTGTCATACAAGGTGACTGAAGGGTAAAGCTGTTCGTAGATAAAAGAGAGAGAGATAGCAATACGAGTTCAGTAATACCCTTGCTACTCTTAGGGTTGTACAGCGCCGCACTTGCAGAGTTTATAGTAAAGAGTCATGATCTACCTTAAGCCATGTTTGTATTCATAACAAATCCAAAACGTGAAAATCAACGACTCTCCATGTTAGCAAGCTCGTAAATCTTCAGAGGTAATCAGTTGTATTTCTAAAAGATATGTTACTGAAAATATATTTCTTCGTATGTGGATGTGTGATTACTTTCGAATACTGAATATCAAGTAAAATATTTATTTTTAAAAGCGGTAATGTTATAGCAGATCATAAAAATTTAATACCCACGTTAATATTTATCTTATATATTAAGCACGAAAATAGCAACACTCAAGCCAGGACTTGAACCTGTGAACAGTTCCTAACATGGAACCACGGTCCAGGTAGATCATATTCTGACCTACCTGGACACATTCTGGATATTCGTAATTGTTTTATACATTTCCCAAGGTCTCCCCAAGACACACCTAGAAATAACCAACTACTGGTAAATCGTATTATTATTCTTGTGTTTTTTTTTGTTATCGTGATATGCACAGAACAGAAAAAACTATTAGAAGTGTGATAGGACAGATTCAATAGCGGAACCAATGTCGCCAAACTCACACATACAACGAGATAATAATACGTTGCACTACTAGTAAACAATTGTTTTGATTGGTCGTATATCTTTAACACCAAATTAGCCTAAATTATGCACACTGCAGAACGAAAACATACCTTATTGATTGGAATTAGTGTTAACTTTAATATAGATAAAAAAAGGAATTTACGACGTTTTGTATCTGAATCAAACTTGCTTCTCACTCTAACTCTATTACGAAAAAGTTCAACTACTCCCCAACAGATGTCCATTTATTTTAAGAATGTTATTTAGAACCTTAACAGTTATGAATACGGTTGATATTACTTTGAAGTATTATCTCTCTCACTCTAACTCTTTCACATTAACGCTAGAGCAGTGAAACAAAAAGTTGGCAATATCGATAGATTTATAATTCTTTTCAAAATATCAAAGGATTCCAAACGCTGTTAGTAATTTATAATCTAAGAGTACTATAAAAGAGAGATGTTTTTATTTACGATTAAAAAGGTATGAAGACGTGTTACTACGTATGTTCCTATTTAATTGAAATAAAACAAGTGTCCATTTATAGTAGATATTTTATGTAACTGTTGCATAATAAAAGCGTTTTCACATTATCCGGTGCATCCGATATCCGATATTAGTGTCGGCTCCGATATCGAAGGAAATAAAATAAAGTATAAAAAGAACTCGATACTAGAATTTTTTTTTTCATCCAGTCTGTGCGATCGAGAAAATGGCCGAATCGGACTGATTTTATCGAATATATGTGAAAACAGCACATGGTGACCGCTATCGGCGTCAGGTACCCAATATCAGAAAATGTGAAAGTGGTCTAAGGACACTTAAAATACGAGTGCGAGTATTTTACAATATGAGACGGGTGTTTTAAGACCATATTACAAACAGTTTCATACACTACTTTGAAATAATTAATTTAATTTGCATAAAAAGAGAAAAACGTAGAGCGCCAAAATCTATTTGCTGATCGCGTATGCATGTTGCGCCGCGTCCACAAACTTCAAAATATGCAGCTGGAGTTGTTCAATACGGAAGTTTATATTTTTGCATGTTTGTACGCGCATAGCTTCGTCATGTGTAGACGAATTTGCAAAATTCCTTCTTTGTTCGAAAGAAGACTATTCCGAAATGATCCCATTTAATTTTTGTAAAGGTCCGATAAAGGGTTTCAGAGAGAGACCACGAAACTCTTCAATAAATACCAGGAAATCAGCAGTAATTGCTGCAAACGCATATTATTGCTATGTCTATGCCACTACACATCATAACATCACGCCCGTATCCTTTGAATGGGTATGAGGAGTGTTCCGAATGTTCCGTGATATTTAAAAAAAAAACAATAAAGTCATTTGACAAACGTTTATAAATGTTTCCACAAAATTAGATATCGATAAAATTTGACTACATCACTAAATGAGTAGCGGAGAAAGTTCTAGAATAAATAAGAATGACATGTCTATTATGTGTAATCAAAAACAAGCTTTATTGATATGTGGTAAGGTTGATTTTGTTTTGATTTTATTTCTTTGCATTTCAATAATATTCGTTATAAATTCTGCTATATCCTGACTTATTGATGGTATAAAACAACTCCGTTTCGAATATTTATGCTCCTACTATCATCTGTGCACTGCAAAATGGCCCAGTAAGGCATATTTCCATTAAATAGTATTAAATAACACACGGTGCAAAACTGTCAAATACACGTGATGACAGATACGACTGAAGGTTGAAATTGTAAGAGCTTGCAAATCTCCGCATAAGAATGACACGCGTGCCACGCCCATTTCACACTTCCACCGTTTTTACTGTTCCGTGGTGATATGAGCATCCATTTTAAATAGAAAAAGAGCACAAGGGTAGTACGTGACCCAATTGTAGTCCGGCTGTAAGTTATGTTGTTATGGTATAAAAATGTGTCCCAGATTTCTAAAGCAGATGATATAAGATATGCACCAGAGACCTGTTATTAATGTGGCAAAATTATGTAATGTCGACAATAATGACCATTGATTTTTTTAGTAACAGTAAAAGGACTTTAGTAAAACAGAAAACGTTGTAAACAGCGGTTACGCCAAAACTCTTGTCTTACTTAACGTGACCCAACTTTAATCAGCTCAGCGTAAACTACAATTCTCCTGGGCCAAAAGCTATTTCAACCGCAAAAATAATGCAGAGTTAGATAATACCCAACACAAAAGAAATGTCTAGTACCTGATGTTCATGCGATGTTAGTTGAAATGTAAGCTACCGACACAAAGTAAATATTTAGTACTTGTGTGCGACCAACGACCTTAATCCATGAAGACATTTATGTTGAATTAGTTTTTTAAAGTCGTATTTAAGTTTTCTTCTTGACGACGCCTTAAACAACGAGTGCTTAAGAAGCTGAAACTTCTATTACCGTTAAAGTACGTAGCAGTAGGTATAGGTATTATGTATTACCGGCAATGTGTATAATCAGGTATTCTCTACAATGCCTAGGCAATGTACACGGAGTGCGCGCAGCCAGAAATGTATATTGTAGACTCCTAAGCCTTCAGAAGGGTATATAAACGAGCGCGAACTACCCACTCGTCCATTTGCCTGCCAGTCGTCCTGCCGTACGGATCTCCTGTGGTGTATGTCGTGAGACTTTATTGATTTATCACTTATTATTATAATTGAAGTGCTAATTAGGTTGATTGTGATCATTGCGTATAATTGAAATAAATAAAGGTGAAGGGCACATTTGTGTGCCTACCTATTTTTTTTAATATCTCTTCTCGACGAATCCCTAACACCAGAAGTGGGATTCAAGTCCAGCAGGGCTAACATGCGCGCCACGAGATAGCTATCTCGAGGCATTTTGCCGTTTTATGTCGATATGTTGACTGTTCGTAACATGCAGGGCTAACATGCGCGCCACGAGATAGCTATCTCGAGGCATTTTGCCGTTTTATGTCGATATCGACTGTTGGTAACATGGCAAATTTCATGGCGATCTGTCAGATGTCGACATAACTTGACTTCGAGAAATCATCTCTACTTAGTGTCTGCAAATTGCCCTTATTTACTCGAATTTTGACATTTTAAATGTTTTGTCTCCCGTCTTTCATTTGGTCGACGCGAAGTTATCTCGTGTAAACTTTTCTTGTGCTCGGTTCATTTTGGACTAAAACAGCGACTACAAGCAATTTTCGACCTTAATGACATTTCCTTTGTTACATGTCTTTTCTCGTTAATTGATGACGCTGATCACGAATATACGAAAAAAATTTCGATAGCATGTCATGTCAATAAGGTTTGCACTATTTTTTATCTTTTTTTTTCATTCCTAGCATTCCTAACTAGTCTGTGCTTTCGAGCAAATGGCCGTATCGGGCCGATTTTATCGGATAAATGTGAAAACAGCACAAGATGTCGGCTATCGGACGTCGGCTATCGGCGTCCGACACCGATATCGGATATTGGATTTTTATTTTTATTTTATTTATTTTTTTTATTTTATTTATTTCGGTAATCCAACAGCGTATTACATAAAATACAATCCACTCAATTAAGCTTAAAATAAGGCCAACACAGGATTACACTATTTAACATTGAATGATGGACAGCATGTTAAATTAGATACACAAATACAAGGATACAAATAAAGACGTAAGATGCATAAGTTAAAAATAAAAAATACGTATATTTTCTATGATCTCGCATTCTGTAGAGGAATGAAAAGGAGAAGGGGCGAGGGGGGGGGGGATAAGTGTGTGTGTGTGTGTGTGTGTGTGTGTGTGTGCGTGTGTCGTCATAATGTTCAATAGGCAAATCAATTTAGATATAGTTTATAATTATAGAATTGCTAAGGAGGAGCGATGCAATTGTTTAATTTCATATTTTAGGGCATTTTTAGATAAGTAGAACAAGTCTAAACTAGAATAACTTTTGTTGTACGTTCGGGCCGCTCGATATAGGACAGAATTTTGAGCGTAATTTGTATGGACATGTGGAACATGGAATAGGGATGTGTGTCGTGTTCGGCGGGTCGGTGTCTGCAGAGCTAGATTAGATAGGAGTTCACTACAATCTACCTTCCCGGATATTATATCGTGCAATAGAACAATGTCGTATTGTTTCCTTCGGTGCTCTAAAGAATCTATGCCGAAATATTTACAGGCTTCAGTGTACGTCTCAAACTTCCTATGATCTTTAAAACATAAAAAATTGATGAATTTATTTTGTATGGATTCTAACCTTTTGATGTGGATAATGTAACTTGGTGACCAGATGCTACAAGCGTATTCTAAAATGCTTCGAACGTAAGTGAAGTACAGAACCTTAATGCAGTCGATATCTTGAAAAGAGTTACATACGCGTTTGATGAATCCTAGCTGCTTGTATGCTTTGTCTACAATAATCTCGATGTGCTCAGTTAACATCATTTTTGAGTCCAGTCTTACTCCTAAGTCACTTACAAAATTAACTTTTTTAATAGGAACATTGTTCATATAGTAAACAAACTGAATAGGCTTAGTTTTTCGAGTGAACGTAATTTGTAGACATTTATCTATGTTGACAGAAATTCTATTTTTTATATAATAGTTGCCCAGGTCATTCAAATCATCTTGTACTTTTCTACAATCTTCAATACTATCGATTTTTAGATAAATTTTTTTGTCATCGGCAAACATTATAAATTTAGAGTTGGAGAAAGCGGTGTTTATGTCAAAAAGATATGCGTTATACATCAGGGGACCCAAGATCGAACCTTGGGGAACACCAGAGCTGATGGTAACATAGTCACTTCGTGCACTACCAATTACCACTGCCTGTCTTCTATTGGAGATGTAAGAACTGAACCATCTATGAAGGTCACCACGTATTCCCAATGCGTGTAGTTTGTGAAGAAGTATGATGTGATCAACTCTGTCAAACGCCTTCTCAAAATCAGTGTAGATCACATCAACCTGTTTCCTATCGTCCATACTACGAAAGACGTAGTTTGTAAATACGGTCAAATTTGTGACAGTGGATCGCCTATTCATGAATCCATGCTGTTCCGCTGGAATTGCTTTAAAAATAGTCATACTAATAGTTTGGTATATATCTTTTTCAAAAATTTTACTGAATGTATTCAATATTGAAATGGGACGGTAATGTTCAATATGGCTCCGTGAACCGCTTTTATGAATAGGTACTATTGTTGCTTTTTTCCAAATTTCAGGAAAGACGCCAAAAACGTTAACTGACAGCGTAAAAATTTTTAGAAGTGGTTTTGAGAGGGCTTTAGCGCATTTTTTTATAAAAATCGGTGGGATACCATCGTTGCCTGGCCCTTTATTAATGTCCACGGATGTCAACAACTTGAGGACAGCAGACTCGGAAATATTTAGGCTACAAACAATATCGTTTGGCTCATTGTATAACTTTAGGTTATGGTCATATGATGATGCTGGCTTTTGAAACACACTTTCAAAAAATTCATTAAATCCTGTACATGCGTCACTTTCATTTCTAAATGTTTTGTCGCCCAATGTCATAGTATTAGGGTAGCCTGAGTTATTAGCCCTTAAAGACTTTAAGTAGGACCATAAGCCTTTCGGGTCCTTTTTAAGGTGTAACTGTATGCGTTTTTTATATGCGTTGTAACATTTCTTTTGGATCTTTTTCTGCCTAGTTCGTAAAATAGAAAATTCATCATAATCTCTCGGGTTGGCGTACAATTTCCACCGCTCGTGTGCTTTAAATTTGTCTTTAATTATGTGTATTAGCGGTCTCGAAAACCACACAGGGTATTTCTTCGAGGCGATACATCGTTTTTTTGGTACGTATTCATCTATGGCTCTTTGAAGACGAGAATAAAATTGCTCAACAATTTCATCAATAGTATCTCCATCTAGCACAGTGTCCCAGTCTATATTAAGAAGATAGCTGTTTATACTATGATAGTCGGCTTTAAAAAAACTAAGTTTAGATGTTGATTGATTTTTAAAACAGGGTATCATGAGATCCGATGCGTCTAGATATAAAGAGGGATGATAAGTATCTTCTTTTACAAGGGCCGAGCAAGAACGTAATATATCTATTTGTATATCGCTAAACACCAAATCCAAAATATTATTACAGCAATTTTTGTGGAAATTAAGCTGATTGAGACCAGATACACTGCATGCATCAATGAAGCTAACCATTGCTTCCTGCAAATCAATGGAATCACGTTTATGAATAGTTGGCCCCATAGGCGACCAGGTTACACTGGGAAGATTAAAGTCGCCCGCTACTATAAAATGGTCGCCGGGAGACAACGTGAGAATTTGTACCAGCGAGTCAGTGAAATCTGCCAGGCGCGAAGGCTGGTCAGAATCGGGTGGTATATATACTACACCTATGTTTAGGTTATGCTTATCAGCAACACCGAGCGAGCGCGCCGGCACAGTCACCCAGATGCACTCAACGCCGGCGCACGTCCACTCAGGCCGTTCCTGCGCGTGCAGCGTGTGTCTAGTGAAGATCGTTACTCCACCACCGGATTTTTTATTCGACGTATTATTGTTACGGTCGCAACGAAAAACGTCGTAACGATCGTCACAGAGTTCACCTTTGTAGAAACCATCTGTTAACCAAGATTCCGAGATTAGTATGGCATCATAGTTATGCGTAAGTATATTCTGTCTAAACTGCATTGTTTTCGTGCGCAAGCCACGAACATTTTGATAAAACAAATTTAACTTAGCAGAGAGCATTATATTTGATTATACGTGTACATAAATGTAGGCACCAATATATAACTTTATAAGCATAAACGCAATAATTATCGGTTAAAATTGTAGTATAAATTAATAGGCGTGAATAAGAAATAAAATAAGAGATATAGAAATACTTTTTTATGCAACGCATACTTAATTTGCTAGCAAGTTCAAACAATAGGCTACTTGAGAGTTTATTACGGTTAGTACTGAATGTAAATTTAAATGTAAAAGTGTGTGTGAGGAATGCGAGATGTGTGTGGTACAGTGTTTGTTTTGAATAAATTTGAGCATAATTAACAATATAACTAGGTAATTTGTTTATAACTACAGCGACGAGCATTAAGATAACAGGCAAAGACCATTGCTTTAATAAGTTCAAACTATTTTCTGTAAGTCTCTCGCTGAACATATGTTGACCACGGGTGACTCTTCGTTTCTCCTTAAAAAAATATTGCAATTCCTCACCCACACAAATTTATACGACTTGTCTTTTGCTCGGGATTTAACCGCGCTCAGAAGTTGTTTATTCTCTGGGGTGAGG
Source organism: Eilema caniola (assembly GCA_949126895.1). Classification (NCBI taxonomy): domain Eukaryota; kingdom Metazoa; phylum Arthropoda; class Insecta; order Lepidoptera; family Erebidae; genus Eilema; species Eilema caniola. The sequence goes on along the minus strand of OX421471.1, from coordinate 10,334,051 downwards.
TGTTCATTGACGAAGATCCTTCTCTCCGCTCCGCTCAGGCCCAGGTCACGTGTACTGATGCCTTTAGTTGTACGCAGCCCTGAAATAATCTGGTCCTTCAACAGCCTGGTTTGAAGTTTCACGACTATAGGCTTTGGGCGGCCATCAATTTTCTGCATGGGCTGAACGCGGTGTGCTGACTCAATCTGAGCTGGTTGCAGCTGAACTCCAGCATGACAGGCAATCTTCACCGCTAGCTGAATCGTTGATTCGTTTGGAGTCTCAGGCAGGCCCACAATCTCAATGTTGGTCATTCGTGCCCACTGCTGCTGTTTATTTATTTGCGCTTGCAAATCCCTTATTATACCTCGGTCTTCAGTTGTTTTTTTCTGCAAAACGTCAAACTCCTGTTTTAGAATATCATGGTCACTTAATAGCTTTGTGTGTGAATCTTCAAGTTGACCGTATTTGGTACTGATAGCTGCCAATTCTTGGCGAATCTCAGCAGATAGAGATCCCTTCAGTTCCTCAACGATCTCCTTTTTTAACATGCTTAACTTCGAGTCTAGTATGTTTTCAATTTGTGACACAATGCTTCGTTCATCTGAAGATGGAATATTTTGTGACTCTGATGGTATACCGGTGGTAGTGAGTAATGCTCCAGTGTGCAATGGCTGTTGAAGTTGAGGTAAAGCTGACAGCTCAGCCTCTTTTGTGTTTTTTGATACATTTACAAATGCTTCTTTATTCAGCTTGGTTGTGTTACGCACAGGAGTGTTACTATTGTCACCACCCTTACGTTGACCTGCAATGCAGGACGGGCATTTCCACTGCGATCTTGTCGCTGACTCATTATTGAAATTGATGCACTCGGAGTGATAAGAATGCATGCACTGAGTACACTTAATACGTTTTTGCGTTACCGTGATGGTAGATCTGCAGGCTTCACAGGTGCCAGCCATTTTCACTTCACTCGATGGTAAAATATGTGTTAAACTAACAACTGTTTTGTTGACGTAATGGCGGTGGGTAGGCACAAATACGTATGTAATATTTGCACGTATTTACGTTATTTAAACGTTACTATAAGGCTATAAAACTTTATAACACTGTTCCTTTACACTTATTTGATAAATTGATCACAAATTTAGTCATTTACAAAAACTTTTTACAAAAAAACGAATATAATTTGCAAGAACACTAACAAACACAACTGTTCATGTGTATCCGCGGGTAGATGACGGTTACCTGAGAGAGTATGAAAACGCTCTTACACTCTAGGGGTAGGGCAAACAAGACCACGTGAAGTCGAATTTGCACAGATTCATTTCTGTCACTAACTTTTGACTACTCAAGACAATAATTGAAGGGTAAAACTTGTTTTTGCCAACTAACATGTTTAAAAAATGTGTAGACAATAATTTAAAAAGTTTGACGCAACAAAATATGTCGACGTTACTTCGCTCGAGAAGACTCGAGATGATATCTCATCTCGATTCGAGATAGTTGACGACGCGCGCATGTTAGCCCTGCAAGTCGCCATTTTATCGGGCCAAAAGATGCAAGGAACACAATCAAAACTACCCTACTTGTCAGTGAGTTGACTTTGTTTTCTTTTATTGTGTTTTGCATCTTGTGTAAATATGCCTAAACCGCATCATTCTCGAAGCAAATCGCGCAGTGGATCGCACCGACGTCACCGCGAGCGTCACGGGTCAAGAAATTGATCGCGACATCGTGAATACCTTCTATCGCGATCACGTACCCGAATACCCTCCCTATCTTCGCGATCGTAGACGCGATCCAAACCATAAACCCGGTATGAACACAATATAACTACTACGTTTCAAATTTCGACCCGTCTATATATGACATTGACGCGTAGTGTACTGAGGTGGAACGCGCACAGCTCACTAATCGTTGGAACGATGCCTCAAAGGTGATGCTAAAACCTGGCTTACCGAGTGGGTAACTAGTGATAGGTCGTGGTCTAGCTTCAAACACGAATTTAATCCGCTTGGCGAGGAATTGATGACCCAAATAGTTATTCGAGGGATAGACGACCCACAAGTTAGGGCTGCAGCTGCGAATGCTGACCTTACCCCTGAGAGTTTAGTCTCCTTTCTATCCATCTATGTTAAACCAGCCCATACAAAGGGGCATCAAAAGACACAACACGCGAAAAGACCCACCGAACAAGGAGGCTCATCGACGCTCAAGTGCTTTAAATGCAAACAAAGCAGGGCACAAAGGCTATAATTGCCCGAAGAAGTCTAAGCCACCGGAGACCCCACCTAGTACAATTACTTGCACATTCTGTAAAAGGACCGGTCATTCAGAAGATCAATGTTTTATTAAAGACCGATCCACGTCACGAAATGAACGCAATATAAATCTTTGCCGTGATCACTCAGCAAGTGAGCACAGTAAAGACATAGTTACTGCCGTTGTACAAGGTGTCCCTATAGACGTACTTATAGATAGTGGTGCCCTCAATGTCTCACTAGTATCGTCAGATGCTTTGAAATATTTTTCATGTGTAATAAGATCAACGATTTGTACTCTTAAGGACCTTAGCAGCCACGAGATAACAGCGAAATCATGTGTTACCCTGACTATAGAATTCAGTGAAATTACCCTTGAGGCCGACTTCGTTGTTGTTCCCGCTAAATGCATGTTCACGCTTATAATTGTCGGTACCAATATCTTAAACCGTGACGGATTAACTTACATCCGTACTAAGGACAGGCAGTACCTCACGCGTACGGATACAAAACCGTGCAAAATCGGTCTGACTCGAAAAATGAACGTAGCCGACATTACAACACCCCTTCAAGGTGTAGACCGAGCTTCTTTATTAAAATTGATTGACGTCTTCTCATACTCTTTTATAACGGCAACAGCTACCACAACCGTAACGACAGTGGAGATGCACATTAATCTCACCAGCGATGTACCGGTTACCTACAGGCCGTACAAACTGTCACAGGTTGAAAAACTTAAAGTCCGTGAAATAATAAACGACCTCCTAAGTAAAGGCATTATCCGGGAGTCACAATCCAAATATTCAAGTCCGATCATACTCGTTAAAAAGAAAGATGGCTCCGACCGTATGTGCGTGGACTACCTTGCCCTCAATAGAATAACAGTGAAGGACCGGTACCCACTACCACTAATCGATGATCACATAGACAGGTTAGTTGACAAGAGCATTACGCGCTACTCGTCTCTTCATATGGCCATAGGCTTGCACCAGATTAGGATAAGTCCATCTTCAATACACAGGACGGCTTTCGTTACGCCTGAAAACCATTACGAGTATTAAGAAATGCCGTATGGGCTCACCAACTCGCCTATTGTTAACCAGAGAATTATAAACAAAACATTGCATCAATTCATTGATGCAGGCAAGGTGCTAGTCTATATAGATGACGTGCTCCTAATGTCTACGACTATAGAGGAGAGTTTATCTTTGTTGCGCAAACAACTTAGACAACAACTGTCCTACTAGATAGAAACGCCGGCATACTTACATCTGCAATTTTGCTAACGCCGAGGCCGCCAAGGCCAACTGGAAGCGACGCCTGAAGCCACACTCGTTCGTTCAAATTTATATTTAAAATTTTGCATAGTGTCTTGCAACACTACCCACTCTACCTAAAAGAGACGAACATTTAAAAAGTTGAGATGAGATGTGTAAATTTTGGTACGAAAAGACAAAACCGAATAATAGTGAAAGCTGAATGAATATTAATTTGGTACAGGCGGTCCGAAACTATTTTATAAAACTTTTAAATTTGGAGCCAAATCATTAAATTTTGAGTGTACTGATAGACTATCAATTTGGTCATTGAGAAAAATTTCACATTTGTTGGAATTTAATTCTAGGCTAATTGAACTAAATTCTTCTTTTAGAAACGCCAAATCTTTTAATAATGTCTCGACGTCACCGCCGAGAGTACCGTCATCCAGATACCAAATGTTAAATTTGGAATTTAGGCGCTGAATTATGGGGTGAATAACCAGGCTAAAGATGACCGGCTCAAGAGGATCACCTTGTGGAAACCCTACCGCTGAATTTAAAATTTTGTCCTTATAAAGTAATTTAGAAGGATGCCTATAGCATTGCCAAAGAAATTTCATAATTTTGGGCGTTTCCGATTTAGCTTGAGGCAACAAAGTGTCCCTTTTAACCGAATTGAAGGCATTCCTCAAGTCAACTTTGAGGATAACGTCTCCTCCACTGCAGCCAAGGAACGTGGAATGGGCGTGAACAGCAGCCTCACAGCCCTGCCGAGTTGTAGTGGCTGGAATTTGTTAGTGAGAGAGTCTCTATATTCTCTGCAACACAACTTGGCTGCTATTCACCTGTATGTACAACCAACGGCAATGGGACGAATATCACCATGTTTTTACGCAAGATGCATAAATTAGCGCCGTACAGTAAATCAATGATACCTTCGTCCACATTGCTGGACAACATATGGTTAATTAGGGCCGTTAGTTCTTACAAGAGTGCGTCGCCAGCTTCTCCGACGCTTACGCTGGTAAGGTCCTTGAGATGTTCAGGATTTAGTCCATCGAGGCCACCGGCAGATCTACTCTGAAAAGAGCCAACGCTGCTAACACGTCCTTGGACGAAACACTGAGACTCCAGAGGCTCAGGGAAGGAAAGATTATCAGCAGGTGATGGGTGCTTGCTCTGCAAATCTGCCAGAGTATCTGGAGAGCAAGGCGTCATAACATCACGACTGAATAAAAGCCTTGCAGCTCCCCCTAATATCACCTTCTCTTAACTTGGACTCTACATAGTGCTAAATTGAATTTTTATGAAAAAATTGTGAATTTTGGGTCAAGTAAAGCAATTTTCGTTGGCGAATTTGTTTGGATTGATAGTGCATTTTGTGATTTGTGTACTTTCCCAAAATGCACTTTCAAACCCCGCTTACCTTTAAAAAACGGGCCTGGGAACAATCCGGACACTGTACAACTTGACTTGCACATATATTTTCCACTTGCTGCTGTTGCAGTAACTTTGCATATAGCAAGATTAAATAATACACTTAAAATAACTATTATTACACATATACAATAAAATTATAAAAATAAACAAAGTTGACAACGCTGGCGGCTGCGCCTTCGCATCCTAGCAACGCGAGGGACCGAAGCGCCACCCTTGCGTTGCACCGGTCCTATAATAGGATGACTTCTCTTTTAAGGTTTTAAATCAAGGAACAGTTTCAAAAATTGTGTGGCGATGCGTCGTTTGACAGCTTCTCTGGAGATGTTTGTGATTATGTTTTTTCCTGTATTTTCCGGTGTTGAATCCCTGTCTGTGTCTGACTGTCACGGAGAACAATGTTACGGTTCGAAATTGAAGTTGACTATTTATACAATACTATATCTATGAGTTGTACTATATGCTCGTTTATGGTATTTTAATTCGTGCCCAAGCTGGGCAGGTATCCTGCATTTCGGATATATAGGAAAATATGTGCCTTTGCTGCTTTAAAAAAAGATTTATTTAGTCCGATTATAACATGTATAACACGCTTTAAAATCATAACATAACAGCAAATTTAACCTGTTACGTGCGCTTTTAGAACTGCAAACGAGGTATTTATACATATATGTACTGCATACGATCTCATTTGAAAGTTTTTTCATTAGCAGCATGGTGTAAACGAGGGCTGTGGTTCTGTAAATGTGTTCACTGGAACTGAAACCACTTCAAATTCGGGGATACCAAATAAAATTAGCATTTTTATCGCGTTTCCTAAAAGGTTGACGACTTATAGGAGCTGACTCGCACCCTTAACAGATTACATTAAAAATTTATTGTTATTTGGACCGACTACACTTTTACAGATAATCTAATCAAGTAAATGGTGGTAACTCCTGTGAATATATCAAAGTTTCTAGGACAACGTGCACCTTTATTTACAAGTAATGATACTAGTTACAAAAGTTTTGGCTGATCTCGTTAAATGGCATCGAGTTGTATATAAGCCGTTCTCTCGTGAGATAAAAGCGCAATGAATTCTCGCACGCGGATTGATTGTCAATGAATGCTCTAATCCATTGGACAACAGAGACAAGGTAATCACATTAATACGATTATGTTAATCCTATACTTACATTAATTCACGTTTTTCCTAATAAAATATCACTTTGCCTAAAGGCCCAGCACTACTCTCGCATGCTTCAGGCGACAGTTGAATCACCACGGTCGTGACTCTCTCGTCGTATATTTTTCTTATCAGGTAACCAGAATTAAAAGTTAAAGTTTAAAGATTTACGTACTATCGATAAGTACCTAAATCTTAGGTTAGATGAATCTTGATAGACTTACAAAATCAATCTTAATTAGGTTTAATTGTAGTTATTTCGTCTATTAAGGTAAGAAAATTTAAATTGATTACATGCTAAGCTTTTAGTAGTAAGCCATATTAATGAGCCTTCCTGTTACTCTGGAAATCTTGCCTGGCATTCGTTACATACAGTTTTTCCTTATCCAAAGGGACTGTTACAGCTCTAATAATATTAAAGTCAAGATTATTTCAGGTTAATGGCTTTCTACGAGATCAATACCTTAAAAATTCTAACCTGACCTAACTAAATAAATATAATTCAATATTTATTTTCCATGTAACATACTAACCAGTCTACGTATTCCTAATGTTACTATCTTGTCGTTTGTATCTCAACTCTCTGCACACTACCAGCATTACCAGATTACAATCTCAATGAGCTATACTGGACAGTGCATCTTCTAACAAACTCAGGTCAATAGTAATGAAAGCTACTCTCTCTTGCTACGAATTTAAGAATTGTTTCAACAATCTTTCCAGTTAGATTACATTTATGTATTGTTACTGTATAACTTTGCGTTACATACTTAGTCTTCAGTTCTTTCACCTACTTCGATTTATCGGTATAAGTTAACGTTATATTCACTGGGTTGACTTTATCCTGCCTATTAATTCTTGCTTTGTTGGACTGAACAATTTTTTAAATTTATTTTTTTATTTTGAATTAGTAAATTAAGCTATTTTTGGTAAAAATCTCCAACAGTAATTGATTAACTGTCTAGCCGGTCTACCTAACAATGTGGTCCTATATTATGATATTGATATCATTGCGAATCTCTTATGATTATGAGAAGTTAGGAGGCATAAAACTCATAAAAAGCCAAGCCAAAAGGATGAAATGGAGTGAGTGAACTCTGGATTCTGAGGAAAGCATGAGGATTGCTGGATATAAGCGGGCACAACGCTAAGATGATGATGAGTACTCACATTCAGAACAATATTCCTCAATGTACATTTTATTGCACACGAACCTTAGAGTATTATTACTATCAAAATAATATGTTATAAAAAAATTGAAGAAAATTAACACTTCAACAGTACTTTATGACGTGGTGAAAAATACTTCAACAATACGCAATTTATTTTGTGTTTGAATCACCTTTACTTGTTGAAAACAGTCACAAAATTGAATAGACAATTTACGTCGTATGTACCTAAAACAATCACAACCGATAAACCAAAACGTTTTCATGAAAATATTTTATGATTTACCAACATGTCACCAACGTTGATTATTTTCACGGAAAACGTTGAATGCGAAACGAATACAAACACGCAAATATTTGAACTGTCAACTCGGTAAGGATCAACTTTCGCCGTATTTCATAATAATGTATTTGAAAAGTTTCCTATTTCATTTCTCGTTTAGGTTAAAAGCCGTTCACTCCAAACTTTCTTCTCTTAAAAAACAATGTCTCTGTCAAGTAATTTGACAACGAATCACATTTATAAATAAGTAAATAAAATATAATTTACTACACTTTTAAGTACATTTTATGACGTGTTTGTGGTCAAGATATATGGCAATAACTGTACATGTTCTATTGTTTATATAGATTAATTTCTCAAATCTTTTAACAAAGCCTTGTGTAATACACGGCATTGTGTCTAAAATTATTTTAATGACACTCAGAGCAGATTTCACTACTAACAGAAACCGCTTACAATTGTAAATGAAGACTCTCATTCATTGAACACAGTTTAATTGAACAGATTTTCCTTCGTAAAACTCAGCTTCGTATATAAAGTATATAAATTAACAGTGTATTTAATCTTATTAATTATGGGTATTTACTAAATGAAACATTAGTTTGAATAATAAAGGACTCTAACCCTTTTCGACCGACGTATTAACTGTTTTTACAGAATAAATTAACATTGACAGTAAGTTATATCTAACCCTTATCGATATTATACAACAGTAAATTGTTTTTATGAAGCACTGGAGTAAAGTTATTATCCTACTAATTAATATAATGAACCTAATCCCACTGTTAAATCTGCTTCATAGTCTGTTGCAACTATTGCAACGATACAGTGAAACTCCAATTTTCATGTAAATAATACTGTTGTTGCCGTACAGAATTTAACCCAAATATAATAAATTCTTGTCTCGCATTAGCCAGAGGCCACTCTGTTTTATGACAACGTAGTTTCTGAAAGGTCGTTTCGCTCCAGGACATAGGTAAAAACAAAATAAGGCTACTTACTGCTGCATTCAGAACACAATAACCTCCAGTTTCTTTGTGAAACAAAGAAACAAGTCGTTTCAATAGCGCTTTATGTTAATAAATACTCTGTGTAGAAAGTTCAAGTTTATGATTTATAACATTTTGTTAGTTCATAAGTGCTTTTCTTTTTGCTTTTCCTGTTAGTGACTAAAGGCAATTTCGTTTCAGGGACACATGCTATTTGACTAGGGATATAATTTATCTGCTAACTTACATTAAAACGACAAATGAAGGCTCACTCGCATTTCTTTAGAGGTTGGGTCAAAAGGCAATCGCTACCATAAAGCAAAATAAGGCAAACCAAATGGAGGAGACAAAGTAAGTGGACCCCAGACTCCAAGGTCTCGGATGCAAACAGGTATAACGCTATTATTATGTTTAAATATGTACTTAATAGAAATAGTAGCCGTATATTTTCTACTAGTCTCATTTTCGTATTTACCAAATAAATTTCTGACAATCATAGATTAAATGAGACTTTCATTTTAAGCCGAACTCCGAAAACAGATAGGACTGTCTATTTTATTAGTTTTTGTTACCGAATTATGAACTTTGTACCAGTGGTTATAATTGTCTGATTCAGTTATTTCAGTTTTATAATTTACTGCATCATGCACTTATATATTAATACAATCACTTTTTAATAGATCAGCCCGGTGTTTCGGTTACTTTTCAGCAGCAAAAGCCAGCTATGGCTGACGCACGCGTTTACATTATGGATAGTCTTTCCGAATAAGGCTATAAAAAAGCACGTAACGTTGAATTTCATCTCTCACAGCTTCATTCACTATCTTTATTGACTTTCACTACCTGCACGTTCAGATATTTCTCATTACGATTAATCCTTTTCATCGTCATATACGTTTCCGTTTCTACTTAAATATATTGCTGAATTTCAAACCAACTTGACGCGCGACGTCTCAAAATTCATTTCACCTTAGATACGAGAGCCCTTCGGCCTTCAATATGCGGGATTAATTAACATCGTTTAGTGACCACATTACAACCGCGGTTTAATGTCCCACCGGGTTAGGACGGGTGCGCCTAAAACATATAACCTCTGTTGACATCGTTTTACTTCAATAACTTTGATAATATAATTTATTAGCGTAAGATACATAACAACAAAATGTTATTAAGTATAGTAATGACAGAGTAAGATCAAACATTTGAAATTATATTTATGAGAAGAATATAATATATTTATAAGAGTATAAATGGTAGATTAAAATGATAAGATAATTCAATTATCCTAGCCTGATCGCTTTGCATCTGATTATTGATGTTTGACATACTTATGTACATAATATGCTCACGCTTCGACGACTTTGTAATTTGAAAACACGTAGGTAATTATCCGTTTTATTTTGCACAAGTAAATTTTAATATATTATTGGGTCTTTCTGTCTAAAGGCTTAGTCTTGTATTTTTTTAATTTAGTTAAAACACGTTAATTGAGCCTGTAGGTAAATAACTAGAATATTATAAATAGATGTCTACATCGGGTATCCATTCGTACAATAACGGAAAAGTACGCAATAGGATCAGAAAATTAACGTTAAGTAAGCTTTGTAAGCTTGCCCAGCTTCCAAAGAAAGTTAATAATGAAGGAGCACAAATTTGAACGGACACTTTTAATTGAACCCCTACCATAATTAAAATGAGTATTTTCTGGCAAAAGTAAAATGCTACAATACTGTTTCTGGTCAAAATATTTTGTCTTTTTCATACCGATAAAGAAAAATAAATCATCCAACAGTTTTACACTTGTCCTTATACACTCATGAGATTCCTTCAAATCCGCTGGTTATAAAAAATTCATACGTAGTCAATCAAAATGCTAATGCCTTTGTTGAAAAATATGATTCAGAGAGCAAATTTTGCATGATCATCGGTACACCATTATTACAAAATTCGTGTCATAATTCGACATGATAATGGTGGCTAGGTAAATAGGTTGCAGCCATAGACAAAATGCTCGTCAGCTCGAACTTTCAGAATTTATATCTATGTTTAAACGATCATTTTAAAAAGAGCGCATGACTAAACCGTACTTGCTGGGTCCGTTTTAGAATGGGGTACCACTTTTTAAATATTGTGGCATAATAATTCCAAAATTTAGTAACCGAGGTACGAGAGGTTTAATGCCCTAAAAGTCTGATAACTTGTCTAACTACATAAGGAAGAAGAAACATTTTGAATTAAATTAGAATACCTATGTAAATATAAAATAATTAAAAATAGAATACCTCGGTATTTTCAATGTTTTAATCGATTGTGTGTTCATACATGATTCAATTCATTTGTAAAGTAGGGTTTAAAGAATACTGTAACATAGGTAATGAATACTGTACTAGTCCAAATATGAATCATGTACAACAGTTAGGAAGCCTTTTAGGCTTGATCCAATTTTACTTCTATAAGCCAAATCTCAAAATTACGTTAAATATTACACTAACATAACATTACTCGAAACATATGAAAGAAGAAAAAATAAAACATCTGCAATAGCTCTTCTTCTTTTATTTTAGATAGGATGCCGAAGCGGTTATGACGGTAATAACATCAGTGCAACGACCATTGTTCACGATGCGCTTTCATGAAGAAGTGTTCATAATAAAAGAAAACTTCCACAAACTTTGCTCTGCATGTCCTTTGTTGAATCTGACATTAATAGAATCCGTTGTAATACGGACGTTTTGCTCCCAGTACCACCCTTGGCATTCAAGATTCTGTCATTGAAAGACTGGAAAGGCAATGAGTTCAACTTACATAAATTACCGAAGCGATTTTATTATCACATTTATCTTTTAATATGATAATGACCAATAATTATATATTTGAACCGTTTAGGGTCGAGACGCTGGGGCCGTGGGGTCCGACGTGCGGTCTCTTTACAAACAAATAGCAAGGGGCTGGCCTGTTTTTTGCACAACGGATTGGCATTGCCAGCCAACGGGGCAATGCCGCCAGACTTTTAGGCACGTTACCAATCGACATCAATGGGGAAGAATTCTTCGAAGCTTTGACCTCTTTTATATTCTTGTAAATATTTAGTTTATACCTTTTAGTTTTACTTTTAAAAAATCTTGCAAATACGCAAATAACAGTAAATAAAAAATCAAGTAATTGTTTTAAAGTCTCTTAAAATTAGTTTCATTGCCTGAGTGGTAAACACTGCCGTCACCGGATCCTCGACTCGATAGGCAGATCCAAGAAAATCATCAACGCAACCTTTTGGAAATGCTGCAATTAGGCCTCTATTGACCCAACGTATTAAATGGAACTAGATATTAGTAGATATACCTATTGATGGCAACCGAGCACAGCACATTACACCTTTGCCTACCACTTTGGGCTAACACAGACTTTGAATCTAATGTTTGTAAAGTAACCGCTTCTTTAATAAAAGCTGAAGGTCGAAGGTGTGCCTATGACAGGGCTATCTGAACTCACTAATGCTCTACGGTACTAAAAACTTCAAGTCCCTATGTTCTATAATGGAATTAACCGAAAAGTTGACTGAATTTATTACTGAATAGAGAGAACTACTTCAGAATACACGAACTTTACATTACGATAAAAAATATCGTAGATGTATATGTCGCAGCCTAATTAGTCGTTTAATTAACCGTCTAGGCCTTTACTGAACGGTGTCGTTCAATTAGCGGCCTGAATGGTGTTCAGCCCTTTCATTAAACGGCAAATAGCTTAGATAGATAACGTTTAATTACTTGCCTAGCCATTTAATCAAACAGCTATAAAAACGACTTATTTCTGCATGGTTATAAAAAAATAACCACGAAGGCTAATGCGGGAGCAAAGCGGAGCGGAGCATTAGCCTTCGTGGTTTTTTTTTAGACCTAACCTAACCTAGTCGGATTGCGTAACTTTCTTAATGAACCTATCACTAATTTTCTGTGATTCACACATATCTGCCTACCCCCTCGGGGATTTACAGGTGTAAGTATATGTATGTATGTACTTTTCTGTCTTATTTCGAGGTGGTGCCCCATCTTACGAATGGCCTAAGCATTAGCCAGCCTGTTTATTAAATATCGTAATAAACGTTACGGCTGAATATCATTCAGGCCGTTCATTGAATGCCGCCGCTTAGTTAACAGCCTAGGCAGTTAATTGAACGGCTGATTAGGCTAGTTGGCAGCGACATATATAACACAATAAAAACAGTTTACCTATTAACCTACAAATCACGACAGCCTCCGTGGCGTAGCGGTAGTGAACGCGGCCGCTACGCAGGAGTCGCGGGTTCGATCCCCGCTCAGTGCAAATATTTGTATGCATGAATATGTATATTTGCATTGGTCTGGGTGTTTCTATTTATAATCTGTATGTATTTACAAAAAAAAGTATCTAAGTATGTTTATCCGCATTCTAGATTCCATAACACAAGCTAGTTAAGCTATGCTTACCATGGGTCTAGATAGCGTTGTGTGAAATGTTAAAAAAAAAAATACATCGCCTCCTAATATTTTGTAATAATTCAGCACGACTAAATGAACATGTTAGTCATGTTAACTGAATCTCATATGCTAGGCTAAAATAATTTTCAAACAACGACATCCAGAAGTCAAGGAACTTTATCTCTCGCACTCGGCACTTTATAAATGTATGAAGATTGGCCACTATGATACCAACCTAGTCACAAGCCTTCAAAATTACCAACTGATAAAGGTGACCTTCAATTACTAATACTCCGCCAATAAAACCAATGACGCGTACAGACATTACAGTTTTTAATTAAATGTCTGATGCACAACTGCTACTCTAGTATATGCGTAACACGTTGCCGGGCACGTGTTACGCATATACTGAGTAGGGTAGCCAGAGCTCACTGGAGAGTTTTTGTGCTGTCAGGGGGAAGCCCACAGACTTGTCCCCTTGTCCCGCTTTGTCTTTTGCACTGACAGCACAGAAACTCACTATTCTTACAGGGTCGGTAGCACGAATCTGACGCCTCTGATGTTGCACACGTCAATAGACCACGGTAACTACTTACCATCGGGTAGGCCATGTGCTTATCTGCCACCTAAGTGGTATAAAAAGGCAGCTGTTTTTCTCTACACCCTAGTGTGAATGTATCAAGCTCTAGGAGCATTACGCTTTGCTAATTTTCTTAATTATGCTATACTATTTAGGCTTTGCTGCCTTTGCTGGATCTGGATGCAGGTTGCTTGATGCAGCCTGCATCCAGAAAACATTCTGCAATCGCTAAGAAGCTAATAGTTTGATGGCTCGCATAATATAGATCGACGCTAATATGATTGGTTAATTAATATAATATGTCTTTACATCGAATATTGGGGCTTACACTCTGTGCTTTGAATAATATCCAAAACACAGAATATAAGCCCCAATATTCAAAATAATTTTGTATTTGAAATTCATTGTTTAATGCAATATTGTGTTTTCAATTAAATTTTACGAGGAATAATATAATTAATGTCAACGTGATGATGTCAAAGCTTGATAAATTACTACGAAATATTCGGAGCCTACTTGTGTTATGCTTATGTAATGTAACACTTTGTTCTCTTCTAACTCAAATCCTTAAAGTTCCCGGCCGTTGATAGGTACAAGCAAGAATTTCAAATTATTAACCACGATTATTAAAGAAGATGTAATACCTAATTGGAGCGGGTTAATCTTGTAATAACAGAAGTTTATACAGGTTAATGCTACCTGGGATTAACATCTCATTTACAAAGGGTTAGAATACATAAAACACGGAAACATGGGCAACAGGATTGGGTAAAGATAAAATTAGTTACAGTTTACAGTAATGTTTGAAATTTTGAATAGGTACGATGAGATACACGTTATTAACTTTCAAATAGAACCCAGGAATTTTCCTTGTTATTGGTATGAAAGTCTCCAATGACACCAAAAGAGGAAGTAGCTAAAATTGGTTCTTGAATATCGAAAATTAATTACAATAACAGGTTAGAACTTTTCAAGTATTTGCAGGTTAATATAGAGGTCGCTAGCCGCTATTTTAAGGGTTTTTGTGTAGTGACATTATTCTGTAGAACTAGAGTGAAAATGGTGATGAAAAGTAAGTTGACTTCAATTAATGATATTTTAGCGTAGCTGCCACAGATATTTTCAATTCTTCTAGGATATACTGAGTTCCATCTAATGATTGAGCCAAAGGCAATCTCACTATATATAGGCTAGTATAACTGCTAATTAATGAATGAAACCCTGGTGCTGAATTTCCTCTTATTTTTGTCTTTAGCAAGAGCTGCTTGAAGGCGCTTAACGGCTAGTTAAAGGCAAGAATAAGCCAAATCAAAAGGACAGAGGGAAAGAAACAAGACCTCAGAATTTAAAGTGCACCCTTTGGACGCAAGTAAGATTAAAGATGATGATGATGCGGACATAGATAAATTCTAATTCAAAACCAATAACAATGTAATTTCAATTTATTAGATCATGCTGAAGTTTTCCAGCTCTTTAACACTTTCCAATACTTTCCTCATATGCCAGCGGATGATAAAACGTCTTCAGAAAAGCAATAAAAACTTTTATCTCTGTATAATGCAAAGACATTAGCTTGGTATATGGCAAATCAAACTATCACAAAGTTCCGTATCACTTGTCCCCACTTAAGGGGATGGGAGAAATAATAGCGTCGTAAATTCATAAATGACACTTTTCGAGTGAGCTGAAAAACTTTTTTTCTTAACTTTAAGGTCACAATAAAACTGTCACATAGCCTATAAAATAATTTATTGGTCTCATTTGGTACACTATGAAGTGGGAATAAAAACTTTTAAAATAGCTCCAACACTGTGAATTTTGTAGTAAACTTGACAGGAGTTATAAATGTAACTTACATAATATTATGTAGTCTAGTAAGAGATAAGGGTAAATAAATATCTTATGTTAAGATCATGATTACGAAAATACAATGAAATATAATGCAAAACGCAATCAAAGACATTGAAGTGACACTACTGAATATAGTACAGACAACTCCAAAAGTAGCTTAACAAATTCTAATTTATTGATCACTATGGCTGCTAATCCTCTCATAATTTAATGAAATTAAACATTAAAAATAATTACTTAGTGCTATGGGGACTACAAAACTACATAAAACATGAAAAATGAATACATATTTTACAACTTTATTAAAGATTTGTATATGTTAGTGTTAATTAACTTACGAGGCTGACTGTACCTGTTAACTGGTAAACAAGGAAAACCAAAGAAGTGTAGTAAATGATCATCATCAAAGCGTTGTTTTTGAGTTCCGAGGAGCCGCAGGTCCGGCGATTCCTTCTTCTAATTCTGACTTAACTTTTATGGGTTTTTATGGGAGCGACTGCCCTCCGAGCTCCCAATTCCTGAGAATAAAGCGTGCACCAGACCCTCTTTCGTCTATCTGCAGATATATCGGTAGATGATCTGTAGTAAACTTAGGTTAAGTAAAATTTATTTTACCGTGTTGTTCTAGCTTGAATTGAAATCTTTGACTTTAACATGCGGGTTTGATTTGGCTTGGTAGGTCTAGGTAGGGCCTGACATGCCTCAGACTAGTAGTAAACTTATTCCACTACATAGTAACTCGTAGTACTTTCCTGGTGGTCGTTATATTTACTCACACACTGAAACATGACACACACATTCACATTACCCATATGTACAGTCGGCAAAGAAAATAAGTATGCACCTTATATAAAGTTGTATGCAAAGAAACTTGTCGCATTTACCGACACACGAATTTACTTAGGTATGTTTTTTTTTCACCTTTTACTTCAAAAACTTGAATGTGTCCAAAATTCATTGTAATTTGTAATACCCATACATATAATTAATTATTCAACATGCCATATAGTACGCAATCACGATTCTACCTCTCCACTCTGTTATAAGTCCCACCACTTGCGTTTAGTATCGCATCACTATCATTTATAATAGGTATAGTGTATCACCGCGCTCGATCATTGTCCAAATTAAATTTACTGCCACAGCCCACCAGAACGTCGTAACGATGCAGCGACCGCCATTTATAGCCAATAAATATTTTTACTGGTGGATTTTACAAGGTTCCGTATCGTTTTTCAAGAGGATCTTACACCCTGTGTTATTTCATAACCGGTACTTTTATTGGAGTAACGTCAGTTCTATGATATTAATTTGGTCGTATTATTTCGGTTATGACAGATTTTATTTCCACGTGAACGAACATCCTTGTCTCAAACGGCTCTTATGACGATTCATTTTATTAGCTTTCTAGCATTGTTCATATTGATAACTTTTTATATATTTAACCCTTTTTTACGAGGAGTACCATTTCTCCAAGAAAGGGTATATAGGTACATACGTCGCAGGCATGTGTGCAAATTGAGCCAGAATCAAATTAATGTAATTCTATTAAAGCACATCTGTATGGGGATAGGGCTGGGTAGACTATCTAAACACAAACAAAAACACATTTACTCACGCCTGTAGTGGGTAGGCAGGGGTGTATTAACACCCACATTTCAGCAACTATGATCCCACGTAATAAGGAGCGGGCCTACTGCCGTCAAGGGGATAATTAATCATGGACTGTATGTTTACTGTCCTTTAGAGACAGCCCTATCCCTTAATCACCTTTTATAACATCCACAGGAAGAAATGGCGTGGCTCATAATACTCCACTGGGAACTAACACGGCAACTATCTAAACAGATTAATAAAATTTAAACATTTATACGAAACCCATGACAAAAGTGCTTTGAAAACAAAAAGTTTGTCTGTTTGTCTGTAGTTCTACCTCCAATATGGCTTTGCTGATTTTGACACGATTTTACTGTAGATAGCTGATGATAAAGCTTGGGCTACATTTGTTTTAGAGAGAATTTTAGGGTACCGCCCAATAAAATAGGTAATATTTTAGAAGGACTAGGTAGGTGGTCCTTCTAAAATCTACTTAAAATCCTTTCAAAAAGCTCTTAAAATCTGCTTTGGGTTTAGGTATACCCCAAGCCGATTTCGCTATCGTCACATCCAAAATATAAAACTAAAAACGGTCAACTCACATGAGAATAATTTTTCATTGCACACACAATGTTTTTGCGTGCGGAGGCGGAGATCTTTATCATACAATAAATGATTGCTCATCAAATCTTCAATTACACATGTAGTTCCGTCTGTTATCCCAGAAAGTTTAGACAGGAGGAATAAACACGCCGATTTCACCAATCTGTTTATTTGGTATATTGCGAGCGATTAGCTCTTTTCTCCCCTAACGCAATACCTGAAAACGAAGGTCTTTGACCAGTGCGTTCTACCTGTTATGACTTACAGTGCCGAAACGTGGACACTGACGGTAGGGCTAGTCCATAAACTAAAAGTCGCGCTGCGGGCTATGGAGCGAGCTATGCTTGGAGTTTCTCTGAAGGATAAAATCCGAAACAAAGTGATCCGACAACGAACCAAAGTTACCGCCATAGCTCGCAGAATAGGTAGGCTGAAGTGGCAATGGGCTGGCTACGTCTGTCGAAGGACCGATGGCCGTTGGAGTAGACGAGTCCTAGAGTGGAGACCGCGAGAAGGCAAACGAAGGGTAGGACGCACCCTAGCCAGATGGGCCGATGACCTGAAAAGGTTGGCTGGGATGGACTGGATGCGGAAGGCGGAGAATCGTACAAAATGGCGCACATTTGGAGAGGCCTATGTCTAGCAGTGGACTGCAGTGGGGTAATTGATTGATTGAGTGATTGGCTAGCATCTTTTGACGATTTTGATTCACTCCTCTCGTAAGTTAGACGGTCTATACATTTTATATCTTCAAATCTACGCTCGCTGTCAATGTCAACCGACACCGCGTTACTTCACCGAAATCTACTAAATTATTTGAAATAGAATATTGGATTATGGGCGTTTAAATTTACCCTTGCGTATCAAATACCAAGTAACAATGCCAAAGCCAGAGAGGATTATAAAACAGTCATTCCCAACTGAAAAGGATTTGAATGAGTTCAGTGTACCTATAAATCAAACTGTTCAATCCTGCAATAATTAGTTTTTACTTTCTTAACGTATAGCTAGAAACTTTTTCGAGAGAGCATTTCAGGTCGGCCAGTTTTTAGATATGTTATGTCTCTCACTTTCCCGGACGTCGTTCATCGTCGTCGGTAGTCGTCGGGTCGGCAGCGCGAGTGTAAAGAGCTGGCAGTGCGAGTGTAACGCCCCTGGTGTTGCATACTTCCATAGGCCACGGTGACCACTTTCCGTCAGGTGGGCCGTGTGCTTGTCTGCCACCTAAGCGGTATAAAAAATGCCATCTGGCTGGTGGTTTCTTTTTCTTTCGCCTTTTTTCCTTTTTTTCCTTCGGAGCCGAAGTGGGAGGTTATGTCGGACTCGAACCGACTAAACCGCACGCCGTCTGTGGGTCGATGTGCTAGGCCGAAGGTGAGGTTGTCTCGCGACATATCCCTCGCACCCCGGCTGAACCAGGGCCATTCCTCTCGGTCTGGCCCTCTTCTCGTCCGGCGGTCTCTGACTAGCCCTCGGTATGGGGGGGGGGGGGGGGGGGCGCATCGTCTAATAGTCAATTCTTACTTGAATTTACAATGAATCTTGAAATATACAATGTATGTTTTCATTATCTCATATTAATATTATACATAATACCCATACGTTTCTGCTGGTTGGGTAACCTCCACGTCGGCTTCTCCGTTTCTTCCCCCTTTGGACCGCGGTCCTGGGGAGCGGAAGCGGGGGGGCTGGTGCACCCTGGACAACGGCTAACAGACTCCTACCTTGGGAGTTCTGTTGGCCGTTGACGAATAACCCAACGGCTGACCTCACGAGGAGGTCGTGGGATGGCGGGCCTTCAAGGCCCGCGGGAAGGGGTCCGTAGGATACCCTTCCATTCCAACAGCCCTTGTAAGGGCTAGCTGACCCCATTGCACGAGGGGGTCGTGGTATGGCGGGCCTGCAAGGCCCGCGGGGAGGGATCCGTAGGGTTCCTCCTACCTCAACAGCCCTTTTTAGGGCTAGCCGTCGCTCCCGGTACCCCTCTGCTTTAGCAGAGGAGACACGGGAGAGGCGATGGGATCCGCTGGATCCGGGGACGGGTCGGCCTACTGCTCGCGCAGGGGCTGACGGGCATTCGTGCCACCGTCGGCGTTGGTAGAGTTGGCTACTCCCCCGCATCGCGTAACCTCCGAGATATCGACAACGACCTGAGTGTTAGCCACACTCGGGAACGCCGATATCCTGGAGGCCGCGGGGCTTGCCTTAATTGGCCGGCCCACGACAAGGAAAAGTCTGAAAACCCGACAGCGAAGTCGCTTAAAACCTGTGGATACCGGGGGACCTCCACAGTATATACCCCGCTTCCTGGAATGGCCGTCACCCAGGAAGTGTAATCAGTACGGTTCTAATCGTGGGAACAACATGGAGAAACTGAACACAAAAAACCCAAAACAAAAACCAAAACCGAGCGAAATAGTCTGCGCAGAGGCTGCGCAGCACCTAGACGCGGAAGTCGCGTCCCAGGCGGTGTCGGAAAACTTCGACACCGCCACTGATAGCAGGGTCAGCAGCCCGGTGGGACTGCAGACCCGAAAGGCTATATGGCGTAAGAGGTGCGCCAGAAAAAAAGTTCCTCGCCCACCGAAGACGGAGTCGGACCTTGAGCTCACGCTCACCGACTCGTCGTCCAGCGACAGCATCCACAGTGGCGAAGAGATGCTGCGCCCCCCCCCCGCCCAAGCTGCTAGCGGTCAGCCGCCGAAAAGCGCGGGGCGGCAAGCGGCCCACTCCTGAGGCGCGCACCCCGGTCCCGAAGGGTGCCCCAGCGCCGCCGAGTTCCTCCACCTCGGCGGCGCCCTCTCCCGGTGAAAGAACATCCCGGGAAGCAAGGGAGGCTCTGCAGGGGTTGATTGTGGCCCGCGCAGAGCTTCTGGGGATGGAGGAGGACCGATTGTGTCAGGCGGTGAGGCGCCTGGTAGATGAGTTCGACCTGTTGAGGGCGGAACTGGCTGAGGCCCGCGAGGAGCGGTCCCAGCTGGGCCAACGCCGGGTCGAGCTCATCAGGCTGCCGGAAGGGCGCGTCACGCGGTCAGCGGCACGCATGTCGGCGGCGCAGCCGGTTATCAGAGGGCAGACGTCGCCGGCGCGATCGAGGTCGCCCCTGCGGGACGAGTCGCCCGAGCGGCCGGAAGAGCGGGACATTTCGCCGCTGTGCTGCCGAAGGCTGGAGCTGACCCAGCCTGCAAAGCCGTCGGGCCCACTGGAGGCCTGCATGGCGGCTTTGGCCGCCATGGAAAAGCGGATGGCGGCGGCTCAGGCGGCACAGGAGGCGCGGCAGGCGGCTCATGAGGAGCGGACGCGGTGTTGTCTGGAGGCCATCATTTCAGGCCAGGATTGCTGCGCGTCCCCCGCACCACCGCTGTCGTCTTAACGATGACACCGGAGGCTGCGGAGAGGGGCGTGCAGTACACTGCTTTGGTGAAGCAGGCGAGGGGCCTCATCGATATGAGGGCCCTCGACGTGGCGGGGACCCTCCGAGTGACACACACTCGGACGGGTGCCCGGCTCATCCACGTCCCTGGCGCTTCGAGCGGTCCCAAGGCTGATGCCATAGCGGCTAGGCTGAGGGAGACGCTCGACGCAGCCGACGTCCGGGTGTCCAGGCCCATCAAGTGCGCAGAGCTGCGCATTTCGGACCTGGACGACTCCATCACGGTCGACGAAATCCGGGTCACCGTGGCGGAGGCCGGGGGCTGCCCCCCTGAAGCGGTCAAGGTCGGAGCAATCCGCTACGGCCGTCGCGGACAGGGGGCAGTAGTTGTCGGCTGCCCCATCGCAGCAGCCCAAAAGGCTGCCGACATGCGGACCCTCGCGGTGGGCGGAGTTGTAGGGGTGCGGGTACGCCTCCTACAGGACCGACCGGCCAGGTGCTTCAGGTGCCTGTCGGTCGGCCACGTGGGAGTGCAGTGCACGGCGGAGGTGACGGTCGGCGACCGTTGCTTCCGCTGCGGCCAAACCGGTCATAGGGCCGGTAGTTGCGAGGCTCCGCCGCACTGTTTTAGGTGTGCGGCGGAGGGCAAGCCGGCCGACCACAGGTTTGGCAGCAAGGCCTGCACCCGCGGGGAGCCGAAGCCGCGAGGCGGGCGTTCCGCCAATGGTTCGGGGCGGGATGCGGAGATGGTTCCATAATGGATCCCCAGCTCCGCATCCTGCAGGCGAACTCGGGCCACGGTGTCGATGCTCAGGCACTTCTGCTCCAGAGCATGGCACAGTGGTCCATACACGTCGCCGCTGTCGCCGAGCCATACACTCACCGACCACTCGGGCCCGCCTGGGTGGTCGACCTGGATGGCTTGGCGGCACTGGTGCATAACGCCGCTGCGGGTGCCCTCTTGTAGTAATCGCAAGGGAGCATGGCATCGTAGCGGCGCGTGTAGGGGAGATTGCGGTCGTGGCCGTTTATTTCGCGCCGAGATTTCACCGACTAATCGGGCATTATCGGCGGTCGCTGGAGCGGCTGACCGACGTCGTCAATGCCTGTACACCTCGCCCGGTTCTCGTGCTCGGGGATTTCAACGCCTGGTCTGTGGCCTGGGGTTCCCGGCGCACGGACGCGCGAGGCAGGGCTCTGGAGACCTGGGCCGATACCCTCGGTCTAGTTCTCCAGAATCGCGGGGCCGAAGCCACGTTTGTGTCGGGGGAGCGCAGGTCGATCATAGACCTTTCGTTCGCGAGCGCTTCCCTGGCACTTCGCGTGCGGGACTGGCGTGTCGTCGCGGAGGTGGAGACTTTGTCGGACCACCGGTATGTTCGGTTGGATGTCTCCCCTCCCGCGGGGGCTGCACCGGTCGCAACGGCCCAACACGAGCCGCGCTGGGTGCTGGGGCGACTGAGTCGGGAGGACCTCCTGGAGGCCGCCATCGTACAGGCCTGGGCCATTGCGCCGGACAGGCCTGTCGATGTCGACGATGAAGCGGCGTGGTTCCGGGAGGCCATGACACGTGTCTGCGATGCGGGTATGCCTAGGGCTCCAGCCTATAATCCGAGGCGTCGGGTCTACTGGTGGAATGCGGAGATCGCGAGGCTGCGTCAAGCCTGCGTGATCACGCACCGCCGGTGGGCTCGATTCCGTAGGAGGCGTAGCCGTCCCGCAGACTCGGAGCCCCGACTGGCGGAGCTGCACGAGGGATACAGGGAGGCCAGGAATGCCCTCCGAGCGGAGATCAAGCGGTCCAAGGCCGCTTGTTACCGGGAGCTCCTGGAGACGCTGGAGCGGGACCCATGGGGGCGGCCTTACCTTATGGTAAGACAAAAGCTGCGCCCCCGGGCCCCTCCGCTGACCCAGGTGCTCGAGCCGGCTCTGCTCGGGGGAGTGGTCGAAACCCTGTTCCCGGCGCGAGCGGAACATGTTCCGCCGCAGATGGCTCCGCCGCCTCGGTCGCCTATGGCGCCCGGTGCGGTGATTGACGACGATGTGCCCGAGGTCACTCGGGTAGAACTAGAGCTGGCGGTGCGAAGGCTTGGAGCCAAAAAGAACACCGCCCCGGGACCCGACGGCATTCCAGGCCGCGCGTGGGTCCTAGCTCTAGGGGAAGACGGTCTCGAACCCCGACTGAGAGGGTTCCTCAGCGAATGTTTGGAGCGGGGCCAGTTTCCGAAGATGTGGAGGACGGGGAAACTGGTCCTCATCCGCAAGATGGGGCGCCCGGCGGACGAGCCGTCCGGGTACCGGCCCATAGTGCTGCTCGACGAGGTGGGCAAGCTCTTCGAGAGAGTCATTGCCAAGCGCCTCGTCGAGCATCTCTCTAGAGTGGGGCCGGACCTGGCGAATACCCAGTTCGGGTTCCGCCGGTGGCGTTCCACTGTGGATGCCATCATGCGTGTGAGGACTCTGGCGGAGGATGCGGTCGCTCGGGGCGAGGTGATGTTGGCGGTGTCCTTGGACATCTCCAACGCGTTTAACACCTTGCCCTGGAGTTGCATCAGAGAGGCGCTCGTGTATCACGATGTGCCTCTCTACCTCCGCCGCATAGTCGGGGCATACCTGACGGGGAGAGCCGTCGTCTACCCGAGTTCGACCGGAGTCGGTAGGCGCGAGATGTCGTGCGGTGTTCCACAGGGATCGGTCCTTGGGCCGCTGCTGTGGAACATCGGTTACGACTGGGTGCTTCGCGGTGACTTCGCGTACGGTGCCACCGTCACGTGTTACGCGGACGACACGCTGGTGACGGTGGGCGGCGCTACACACCGCGAGGCGACCCTGAGGGCCACGACCGCGGTTGCTCAAGTCGTGGAACGGATCCGGCGGCTGGGTCTCGAGGTGGCTTTGCACAAGTCCGAGGCCATGTTCTTTCATGGCCCTCGGCGCAGGCCAGACCCGGGAGCCAGCCTTATAGTGGGAGGCACTCCCATCGACATCAAGCCCCGGTTGAAATACCTGGGGCTGGTGCTTGACGGTCGATGGGACTTCGGAGAACATTTCCGAAGTCTGCGCCCCAAGTTGGTGGCAACGGCGAATGCCTTGGGCAGGCTGTTGCCCAACTTGAGGGGCCCAGAGGACTCCTGCAGGAGACTCTACGCGGGTGTCGTGCGGTCCATGGCCCTATATGGGTGCCCCGTATGGGCGGACACCCTGGGGGCCAGATTCCTGCCTCTGCTCCACGCGGCGCAGAGGACGACGGCCTCCAGGACCATCAGGGGGTACCGCACGATATCCTTTCAAGCGGCGAGTCTCCTAGCCGGATCGCCACCGTGGATCCTGGAAGCGAGGACCCTTTCGGCACTCTATCGGTTCCGAAAGGAGGCGCGGGGGCGGGGACTCGATCCCGAGCCCGAAGAAATTCGGGCCGAGAAGTCCCGGCTCCACAGGGCCATGGTGACCGAGTGGGAGCTACGACTTGAGCAACCACGCGCAGGGCACGCCGTGATTGCGGCGGTAAGACCCATCATGGGGGAGTGGCTAGAGAGGCCACACGGTGGCCTCTCGTACCGTCAGACGCAGGTCATTACCGGACACGGTAACTTCGGGCGGTACCTGCATCTGATGGGCATAGAGCCAACGCCCGAGTGCCATCACTGCGACGCGAGCGTGGACTCGGGGCTGCACACGCTCACCGAGTGTCCGGCGTTTGAAGCGCCGAGGCGGGAGCTTGTGACGGCCCTGGGGGTGAGAGTGCTTACGCTCTCCACCCTGCTCGCGGCGATGGTCCGCTGCGCGGATGCGTGGGCGGCCAGCGCCTCCTTCTGCGAGCAGGTCATGCTCGTGAAGGAGACAGCAGAGCGGGCGCGGCGCAGCGAGCGAGAAAGACTCGCGGACATCGCTGGCCGCGTTCGAAGGCGGCTCGGGCGTCGGAGGGCGCAAACCGACCTCCGCCCCCCATGAGCGCGGGCCTGAGGGTGACGGGTGGAGCCGCTCGTCACTCTAGCAGAAGCAGGCCACGGCGGCGGCGCGCATCGTAGGACGATGCGCGCCCCCCCCATACCGGGGGCGAGTTGGGGACCGCGTGGTCCCCCCTCCTGAGGAGGGCCAGACCGAGAGGAATGGCCCTGGGTCAGCCGGGGTGCGAGGGATATGTCACAAGACAACCTCACCTTCGGCCTAGCACATCGACCCACAGACGGCGTGCGGTTTAGTCGGTTCGAGTCCGACATAACCTCCCCCTTCGGCTCCGAAGGGGGGGGGGTATCCGTGGGGATTTCCCGCACGTAAAAAAAAAAAAAAAAAACCCATACGTTTCTACTAGAGATGCGCCGAGTAGCACTTTTGCCGAGTAACGAGTACCGAGTTTTACTCGGTTCAATTTTTTTCCTACCGAGTACTCGGCCGAGTAACTCGGTTCAATCAAATCCCCGTTTCGGGCGCGTAAACAAGAACAAACAGATTCGCGCGGCACGAACGGCCGGCTCGCGTTGATACACCCCTCACCCCGCCTCCGCCTTTCATCTATCAGTCGCTTGCTAGTTTACAAACAAATACGTCGCGTTGCACGTCATAGTAAATAAATAATTGAAAAAGTTTGTTAATTAAAAATTTACTGTGATGACTTCACGTAAAAGATTCCGAATTTGGACGTTTTACGACGAAATTGAAGAAGATAAAACGAAAGTGAAATGCACCTTATGCAATTCTCTGATTTCACGTAGCGGTATTGGACGGAAGGCTTCTACGACAGCAATGTTAAGCCATGTTAAAATAAAGCACACAGAAGAGTTTAAAGGTTTGGAAAATGAAACTTTGAAAGAAGAAGAAAGAAAGAAAAACCTTTTATTTTAGTGCAGCACCGATTACACAATTAAATGTGTACTGTCACACGCAAACAAGTTAATCAGTCACAATTGTTCTTCGCGCTACACCAAAAAAAGGGCCAGTTCTGCATGGTATCAGGCACAACTGCATGGTATTAGTCACAAGTGCCTGACGCTAGTTTTCAACTGGCTCCTATGTGGAGGGCATGCGACATGAATAATAAATAGAAAGATATTAAAGTAGAATGACCACGACAATATGGACCACGGTACAGGTTTGCGTCAATTCCAAAGTTGTCTTAGATTGCTTATAAATTAACCAAATAACCATCTACAATTGCCATTTTGGAATCAAAACCCGCATTTCCAAGTTTTTTTAGAAAACGTAACTTAACCTCAAAATAGAAATGTCCGTCGTATATAGAGGTAAGTTTATAGGTCGTAGCAGATTAATTAGCATATCGGATGGGATAGACTTAAATAAATCAGCACTTTGCCTTTATATTTCCTGTTAAAACAGGTACAAATACAAAAAAAAGGAGAGCTGTAAAAAAAACAACAGAATTCAAAGAGATCTTTAATTTAATCCAGTGACACTGGTAGCACTTTAAACATGTAGGTAGGTATATAATCAATCATAGTTTTTTACCCCTTACAGTAAGTAGGTAGGTAAGTACCTATACATATAGAAACAGCGAATGACTTCATTCATCATTTTCATTAAAAAAATCATCTAAATAAGATGCTGGAGCAGTGATATCATTGTATCGAGCCCAACTCAAAAACCACACCACTGTCATTATGTGAGCACAGCAGCCAACAGTTCGCTTACCAACAAGGCAGTTGCAACAATAACCTACTATGGCTTGTAATGTATTTGCTACAGCATCGTCTCTGCTTATTAATAAATACGTGTAATATGTACGACTGTTCACATGCCTGGATTTGATCCTACCTCTTAACAAATAATTATTTAGGCCTAAAATCAGAGGAATATCCTCATCAATTTCAGTATTCACTTCCACTGAATATATTCCAGACTGACGAACATGTTCCCCGAAGTAAGATCTGGCCTGTTTTAATTGATATGTACCTAGAGCAAACCGCTTAAGGTCAGTAATTGTGAGTCGTGGGAATCTATCCAAATGAGGATGATTGCCATCAATTGTTTGGAAGCTAGCTCTCCTTCTGTTAAGATTTTCTTGTCCTACATATGTTGCCAGATGGTTTACTAGAAAAAGTCTACTTTTAGCTATTGTAACATATTCCAAAGCCTCCGGTGGGTCATCTATGGCAACATGAAACTTATTTAATAAGGCACAACAAATCCTAAAATCATCATTGAGGTGCATAGCAGCTCTATTATTGAATTCATGACGGAATAGTCTATAGTCTCTTTTTATCCTACCATTGACTATTTCTACAACCCAGCGACACATGGTTACTAGACGAGACCGATTGGCCTGCTGGGTTGTTAATTGGTGTTCATTTTCGAGGAGAGACTCTGGCATGTGGGTGACAAAACCGTGTTCTTGGAGTTCATTTATAACATCTCGAAATCCTCTATCAAGAAGAAAAATATCACCTCTTCTAAAAAATGAGCTTATACAAGATCCCTCATTATTTAAGTTTAAACTTGTGATTGTAGCATCATTAAGAGTGGCTTTGTATGGACCAAGACATTCCACAATGTGGCCATCGCAACACACAATCAAAAATGGTTTAACTAGGTTGTCTAGTTTTTGTAAACTGTAGGTTTGTTTCTGAAACAAATAATTTGAACTACTTTGCACAAAAACATAGGTAGCATCACATATAACTATTGCAGGTTTAACATCTGGTGGCAAATCAGGATTACTAAACAGTCCTTCTGGTATAATCTTATTTCGAGAAGCAACATCTTGTACAGTAAGATGATTAAACCCTAAGTGCAAGGGGACAAAATCACTCATTAAACAATTTCTTGCTTTTGACATCCACCGTTCTAAAGTGGTTCGAGGTTTATTAAAAAGAGTAGCCAACCTTTCATTACTGTCACCAGTTCTTACCTTAACTAAATATATGCACAAGGCTATAGAAGCATTTGGTACCTGTTCTGTTAGATTTGGGATACTGTTAAGTAAATCATAAAACTGGTCAGCATTGAATCCAAGCCAATAATGACATAAATATGGAGGCATCATCCTAATATTTGAAAAATCTAATCTGTTATTAGCTGCTCGCTGCATCATAGTCATAATATTATCAAATTGACTACCAGTAAAATCCCTCAATTGGGAGGTTAATTCATTCCAAGAACCGTGATCCAAGTGGTGACGACAAACACGTGCACCAGATGGTACATAGAATTTATAATGATACAATAATAAATCTTTTATAGCACATGGTACAAGTAGACGTTCATTTTCAAAACAATTAACGAATATGCAGTGGCCAGATGTGTTTGCAGCACGTCTATATAAAGATGATGTGATTTTTGGTGCCACTAATTGAACTGCTACTGGTCTTGAAGATGGAAGAGGAGGTGGCTCAGGAATATTGAAATCATCACTTGACACAGCATGTGCTACAGTTGGACGATTTGATTCATGCTGCTGTTGCCTCTGTACTTCTCTCGTAGCTGATCTCCAACATGCAGCACATACTCTTTCCATTCTGGAAACCTAAAAAAAATAAGGTGCTTAAATATTTTTTCTGTTAGCCCAAGTAGAGCTCCATTTTCTCAATAACATACTAATAAATATTTACCAAGTGCAGTGGAACCAGTCTCATTAAAATGTTTCTTTCTTGTCGATCATGTCGCACAGGGTATGTTCTTGGTGCTCGTAAAATAGAATTTCCACAAGGAAAGCAAATTCTTCTATGTCCAAGAGCAGGCAAAGGCATAGCACTTCCTTCGCTCATTGTGTTAACTCGATTTTGAAGCAGTCCAAAACACTCGGAACAAATAATACTTCCTGGAGACAGCTACAATCAAAAAAATATATTTGAAATGAAATATAAAAAAAGGTCATTAGAATATAGTATAATAGAATGAGCAAAGGAATGTCGAAATCACTGACTTCAAGCCCAACTGAATGGGCCGCACAACATAATTATATTTTGTGCTTACAGCACGGAGTGCTTCCAATTTCAGCATTGTGACATTGGTTTTATGCTATCATTTGTCTATAATTTTTAATATGTGATTTATGAGAAGCAAAAATTAAAATATAAAAACGAGAGAATGACTGGGTAGGTTGTCTGAGTAACTGTCTGAGAAATCAAGAAATAGACTGATAGGTATGAAAACGTCAATACAATAGAATGTGCTTACCTGAGTAGGAGTTATCCATGACTGTAACACATTGATCATCTGAGTAGTAGCTTGTTCCAAAGAATACCTGCGTTGGTTTCTTAGGATTGCAAAAAAACAGTTGATACACCGGTTTCGCCGGTCGATTGTTCTTGTCGTCGGTACCTCTCGCGAAGTGGTCGACATTTTCAGTAGTCGCTAAGTAGTACAGTACAGTACAACAAAATACGAATCACACACAAACTTCAAACAAAGTGAAAACTTCCTGGCGTAAAAACGTCCTGGCGTAAGATTCACAATTTCACATTAAAGTTAGCGACAGTGATTGAAAACAAGAAATAAACAAATAGTTACAATGAATATCACAATTACTGTGGAGAGTAGGACTCGATCAACACAAAAAAAACTGTAATATTTATAACGTACCTAATTTCAATTTCGCAATGAATGTTTGAGACATCAACACCAATGTTGCCATTTTAGATTTTAAATGAAAATTGATTACTCGAATAAATACACTCGATACATAATTATTTCAAATGACTGATTTAGTTGTATAATCATTCATTTATTAAAAAGGTTCGATTTATATAAAACCGAAGCAAGATAATTAAAAAAAAATCTATGCAATCATTCATATTATGTATCGTTAGCAACAAAGTGAAATTGCTTTAAAAAGTTTTGAAAGCAAAATAATACGACTACTGTGTGTGTGAAATACTAATTATTTTACACCACAGTAGTATCATCTCGCTTTATTATTTATATAAAACCCCGCGATTTACCTTTCCAATCGTATACAAAAAAAAATCGATTAGAGTTGTCAATATATTTACTTATTTTGATTATGGCAACACTTTAACGTAAGAATAGCCGGCAGTAGGTAATTCATAACTTTTTATTTTACAAAATAAACCCCTATACAAAATTGTCATTCTAATTGCAGACTGACTTCAAAAATAAAGAAAATAATTGTAATATAATTTTTATCTTAATGCATGAGAAAAACCAGTACCGTTGATGGGCATGATCCTTTATAAAAATCTAGAAAATAGAAAAAGAGATGGAACACAGAACAAAAAAAAAACCAAAAATAAAAACACAACAGCAGAAGCCAACATGCTGGAAATATCTCAAAATTGTGAGCTATTTGCGTCAACCTCAACAACCTAAATATATTGCTTTACCTAAACCGAGTATACTCGGCATTAAAACCGAGTTATTCGGCCGAGTACGAGTATCAAAAAACCCGCCGAGTACGCCGAGTACCGAGTAGCAACCGAGTACTCGGCCCATCTCTAGTTTCTACCAATCTAGAGTATACAATTGATAAGAACATTACAACCGGTTATAAAAATATATATATTTTGTCTATACAGAAAAAAAAGACTTTCCTGAAAAAAAAAGACGAAAGATTAGCATAGCTTGGTCACTCGACAAGTATAATTTAGTCAAGAAAAATTACTACATGTCTAAGATATTGTGACTGGTAGCGTGACATTAACAAAGCACAAGAAAATAAAGAATAAATGGAATGAAATGAGAATTTAATTTTACAGTTGGCCGGCCATCGAATGACAAGGGTACGTGCGGATGTGTTGCAAGAATATTCCCGAACTAGCTTTTATTTACTATGTTGAAGCAAAATAGATTAAAAAGAAATCTTCGATCCCGTTCACGCCGACTAGGTTAAAAGGGCAGGTCTATACAACCATCACAGGTTACTTTTATACGGCTGTAAAATGTGGCCGGTACTTGAGCAACACAAGTAAGTACTGCATGTCACGGGGATGAAGGATGTGGTCGATGTGTGGCATCAAACGTAATGATTGTATGAGGAACTGTCGTATAAGACGAACCCGTGTGTATAATTGTACTTATAGCACATGGGATAATCCCAGCACTATAACGGATGAAGAATATCTTAAGGAGGTAGGACACGATGGTATCTAGCGTCCCAAATTGAGCAGTTCGACTAAGGAAGTACCTCCACCCTACTTGCTTAATTCCGCGGTCATAATAACCTCGTGTTGTGTTCCCGGCGGTGAGTAGGGTAGTCAGAGCTCACTGGAGAGTTTCGGTGGGAATTCCTGCTTTGTCCTCTGAATCGGGCTAAGGACGTGGATATATTCAATGGTCGATTCTCCCTGTACAAGAGGGCCATATCAAATATAATAAGTGCACAATGTGGCTTGTAGTTTTGGGTTTATTCTGGTGTTTTTTTAATTGTATTTTTTTTTGTATCTCTGAATAGGTTTAAGCTGCAAATTTTTTATAATCATGGCGAGTATCTATATTTTGTCATGTACTTAGGTATCATGTACTTTTTTACTCATTTCACGTTGTGTATCATGCTATATTTGGAATACTGTCTAGATTTAACTTATAACTGTATCTGCCTCCAAAGCTAAGCCATGTAATGGCATCAATTCTGGCAAATACTCCTAAACTTAAATTAAAGTTTAGAGCTGTCACTTTCCTTCTTTTAAAAACAAAAGAAGAAGTAATCTGTAAGCGTACCTTTATGAAATAAATAAGCTAAGATAAGATAAGATAAATATTTATTGTACACCAATAAATTATAGTACATGTACGGACAACATTATGAAAAATTTACAAATGGCCTACCATACCTAATCGCTATGAGCAATCTCTTCCAGGCAACACAGCAAGTGCATACCTACACAAGGCCACATGACAAAGTCACGAGGAACTCAAATAATGTTCCTTTATATTTTTTGTTAGTGGCCAAGGATTGCGCGCGTCTAATGATTACAGGGAGCGCATTCCACAACCTTACAGCCTACACTGACGGTACAGAAAATTTCTGTGTTTCCAGGGTCAGCAGCACGAGTGTAACTCCCCTGGTGTTGCACACCTCCATAAGCTACGGTAACCACTTTCCATCAGGTAGGCCGTGGGTTCGTCTGTCACCCCAGTGGTATAAAAAAGTATGACTATAAAGTCATACTCTAGTGTAATAGGAATCAGTCTTTAAAATCTATACTTAGTGATTCTTTGAGTTCGTAAGTTTACAATTAGATAGCTGCTGCTAAATTGTAATAAAAGAACCTGCATGAAAACATTTGCCGATAATACCAATACTAATAGTTTTTTTCAGACTCTGTTATCTTAGTTACAGTAGGAAAGTCCCACCAGGAGTGTTGTAAACGTTAACGTGATGTCATCGTTTTCCTTATTTGAAACGTGCCCAACTCCTTCTGTCACTACGACTTGAGCAACCACGCGCAGGGCACGCCGTGATTGTGGCGGTAAGACCCATCATGGGGGAGTGGCTAGAGAGTCCACACGGTGGCCTCTCGTACCGTCAGACGCAGGTCATTACCGGACACGGTAACTTCGGGCGGTACCTGCATCTGATGGGCATAGAGCCAACGCCCGAGTGCCATCACTGCGACGCGAGCGTGGACTCGGGGCTGCACACGCTCACCGAGTGTCCGGCGTTTGAAGCGCCGAGGCGGGAGCTTTTGACGGCCCTGGGGGTGAGAGTGCTCACGCTCTCCACCCTGCTCGCGGCGATGGTCCGCTGCGGGGATGCGTGGGCGGCCAGCGCCTCCTTCTGCGAGCAGGTCATGCTCGTGAAGGAGACAGCGGAGCGGGCGCGGCGCAGCGAGCGAGAAAGACTCGCGGACATCGCTGGCCGCGTTCGAAGGCGGCTCGGGCGTCGGAGGGCGCAAACCGACCTCCGCCCCCCATGAGCGCGGGCCTGAGGGTGACGGGTGGAGCCGCTCGTCACCCTAGCAGAAGCAGGCCACTGCGGCGGCGCGCATCGTAGGGCGATGCGCCCCCCCCCCCCCATACCTGGGGCGAGTCGGGGACCGCGTGGTCCGCCCTCCCGAGGAGGGCCAGACCGAGAGGAATGGCCCTGGGTCAGCCGGGGTGCGAGGGATATGTCAAAAGACAACCTCACCTCCGGCCTAGCACATCGACCCACAGACGGCGTGCGGTTTAGTCGGTTCGAGTCCGACATAACCTACCCCTCCGGCTCCGGAGGGGTGGGTATCCGTGGGTATTTCCCGCACGTAAAAAAAAAAAAAAAACTCCTTCTGTCACATTGAATGTGCAAAAAAACTCGTGGGTATAGTTGACGCATAAAGTTCATTTTTAAATTCAAAAAAGTTTTCGCCGAGTGATAAGCATCCTATTTTTTGTAGGTGATTAAATCTCTAACCTTAAATAGTATAAAAACTAAAAACCTTTTTCAATAAAAAACATATGGATTATTTTATGATGAAAATTTTTTCAATTTTCACCTTGTTCTCCAGTAATTTTGTTATTTATCTTAAAAAAATATTAAAGTGAGCGTACGAATTACGGAAATAAGTTGTACGTTTATTGAGCTTTCCAAAAAGGTAATGTCATCCAGAAAATAACATATTGTTTAAGAATAAGGGCGAGATTTAATAAACCCGGGTACAAATGCACCAAGGACATTTTCATTTGACCCGCTTAAGTACGTTTTGTTATAATTTGACTACCCTCATATCATTCGTGGAATTACTTTAATTTTTGCTCTTCAAGCGATACGGCCGCCCGTTGTATATTCAACTGTATACATGCTACCTACCTGTCTCAACTATAAATCTATTGGTGTACAATAAAGTATTACCTATCTATCTGTCTATCTATCTAAGATTTGTTTGAACCAAAAAAAGGAACAAATATCTTACACCTAAAGCGTAAAGTTACGTTAGAGATATTAAAATTATATTAAAAGAATCAGACTAACTGTCTAAACTTGTGCCATTAAAAGAATTCCTTTTCATCTACAGTCGTTCCATTTAGGTATCGAGTTATGACAAACTTTTTAAT
This sequence comes from Eilema caniola, assembly GCA_949126895.1. Taxonomy (NCBI): domain Eukaryota; kingdom Metazoa; phylum Arthropoda; class Insecta; order Lepidoptera; family Erebidae; genus Eilema; species Eilema caniola. The sequence goes on along the minus strand of OX421471.1, from coordinate 10,300,101 downwards.
TAAATAGATACTTTAATGAGTTAGTAGGAAAGTTTTTATTAATTTATATGAATTTTCTTTAAATGTGATCAAAATACATTCTGCAATACGAAGTAAATGACGTTTTCTAAGTTTTTTTACACATTGATATTAATAAGTTATAACTTGCAGGACCAACCAACCACGACTGCATAAAAAACTTGCACTACTTGTAGAAAAGCCAGAGCCTCGTACGCGACCAGTTATAAAGTTGGCTTAATAAGGATAAAAGTACTATTTCATTAGTGCTTTTATATTAATAGAATACATAGCTAAACAATCGTAACATTAGGAACAAAAATACACTGATATCAGCTTAGAGAAATCTTATGATAAAAATTAGCACAATAAAATGACTCACGGGCTATGAAATAATACATAAACCCATAAATTTAATGGAAAGCAATTTTATCGCTTATTATAGAGGTGGATTAAAAATATAGAAATCGTTTATCATTGTTATACGTTCATTAACGGCAGGTTTTACACAGCAAACAGAATCGTGTACCACATAAATAAATGATGCATAATAGAACAGCGGTTTTCAGTTTATGGTGTCCATTATTATTTACTATACTTAAGCCAAAATAATACCAATAAAATTAAAGTAACACTAAAAGCTTTCTGATAAATCCTTTTTTCAACACACTTGCTCATAAACTGGATGTAATTTCACCGCAATTAGGCACATAATGCCTATAATCAAACTGTGGCTTTTTGATTGTTATAATTAACAATTGAGTCATAGATTCTTTTTGTAAATTTTATTGGATCAGTTGCTTTTTTCTTAAAAAAAAGTTTCTATACAAAAAGGGGCGTGTTCAATAGTATAAATAAATAAATATACTTATTACTTACTCATTGATTGATAATTTTAACGTGTACGTATTTAATATAAACAAAAGTTTCCATTAATTAACCTTAATAACTTTTGTTTTCTCCGTAAAGATTTTAATTTTCCCATTTTGTCGGCGACAAATTAAAAAAAACGAAACTTCTTTTAGTCTATGGCCTATATAGTGTATTAAAATGAATTAATCTTTCCCGTTATTGCGAAAAAAACACAATACGTTTTCACTTTTATAAATATAGTTATTTATTAATTAAAATGTCTACAAGTACAAGTTATGAAGAAAATGATTAATGTTGTAGGTACAACGTCCGATGTATGATATGACTGATGTGAAGCCCTTAATGTTATGAAACGTTTACTACCTGAAAACTGCATGGGTAGATATCTATTTTTGTATTATTTATTCACAAGAATGTTGAAAAAAAATCGTATGATACACGTGTGTATTGATGATGACCCTCACCTAAACCTCGGGTCGCAATGTCGCCTTAGCGGTAATCACCAACTTTACATTTTTTGTACTATTGTCTAACTGGTAGGTGCAGAGGTTTGATATATGGATCTTTGTTATTTTTTGTCATTACTCCATAAACTGTGTTCCCTTCATGTGACTTTGCGAAAAGTTACTAATTCATAGTTAGATACTGCACTCAGTTAAATTCCTGTAAGATCTCAAACACAATTAATAACAGTAATCCCTACTCTATCAAGGTCTACTATTTTATGTAATTAAATTCAAAAAGATATTAAATGTATTAATATAAAAAATAAGCGGCTAAGTGTTTTATTTTGTTCTTATTTTTCTACTACATATTGCTGCTGAAAATACTTTATATGAATATAAACATGACCGAGGTTCCTTTGCGTGTCTTATTTGATTAATAAGTAGCAAACAAAGAACAAAGCACAACAATTCCAGGTATATTTCCCATTTTAAACAATACACTATTAGCATTTACGAGTAGGTAAGTACAATTCTCATGCAATCTAAACGTATAATGATTTCAAAGGCATTCTGTGTACTCGTGCAGATGAAGTTACAGAGGTAGGCAAATATGATTGAATCAATTCCCCTTTGTGTGTCTTACTTACTTACTCTGCAAATTAACGCTAAGTTTAAATTTACGTAGCTTGTTTCAGCAGGTGTGTTGCTTCGAGAATGCTGTCAATGAATATCTTATGTAGGTGTGTTGGAGGTCTTAAATCAAGGAAATCTTATTACGAAATTCCGACGTGTGTCGCTGGCTAAAAGCCGGGGCCTGGATCCGTGCGGGCCTAATGAACGTGCTCAAAATTTATAACACCTTTAATGCGCTTACCATAATAGGCGATAAATTTTCAGTATTTTATCTGTACATTCTTAAGGTACAATTACCATAAAACAAAAAAATGTTCAGGTCTTTAAATAGTTACGCACACGGAACAGAAAAAACGATCGAAGTGTGAAGTAGGCGTGGCACGCGTGTCATTGTTATGCGGAGATTTGCAAGACCTTACAATTTCAACCTTCAGTCGTATCTGTCATCACGTGTATTTGACAGTTTTGGACCGTGTGTTATTTAATACTATTTAATAGAAATATGCCTTACTGGGCCATTTTGCAGTGCACCGATGATAGTAGGAGCATAAATATTCGAAATGGAGGCGTTTTAAACCATCGATAAGTCAGGATATAGCAGAATTTATAACTAATCTTATTGAAATGCAAAGAAATAAAATAAAATAAAAAATCAACCTTACCACATATCAATAAAGCTTGTTTTTGATTACACACAACAGACATGTCATTCTTATTTATTCTAGAACTTTCCTCGCTATTCATTTAGTGATGTAGTCAAACTTTATCGATATCTACTTTTTTTAGAAACATTTATAAACTTTTGTCAAATGGTTTTATTGTTTTTTTTTTATATCACGGTACATTCTGAACACTTCTGCATACCCGTTCAAAGAATACGGGCGTGTGATGTTATGATGTGTAGTGGCATAGACATAGCAATAATATGCGTTTGCAGCAATTACTGCTGATTTCCTGGTATTTATTGAAGTGTTTCGTGGTCTCTCTCTGAAACCCTTTATCGGATCTTTACAAAAAATAAATGGTATCATTCCGGAATAGTCTTCTTTCGAACAAAGAAGGAATTTTGCAAATTCGTCTACACATGACGAAGCTATGCGCGTACAAACATACAAAAATATAAACTTCCGAATTGAACAACTCCAGCTGGATATTTTCTAGTTTGTGAACGCGGCGCAACATGCATACGCGATCAGCAAATAGATTTTGGTGCTCTACGTTTTCTCATTTTATGCAAATTAAATTAATTATTTCAAAGTAGTGTATGAAACTGCTCGTAAAATGGTCTTAAAACAATCGCACTCGTATTTTAAGTATCCTTAAAGCGATTTCACATTTTCTGATATTTGGTGTCTGACACCGATAGCCGTCACCGTGTGCTGTTTCTACATATATATTCAATAAAATCGGTCCGATTCGGCCATTTGCTCGATCGCACAGACTGGATAAAAAAAAGAAAAAATATCCTAGCAATTATTTTCAACATAGTATCCAGTTCTTTTTCTACTTTATTTTATTTCCTTCGATATCGGAGCCGACACTAATATCGGATATCGGATGCGCCGGATAGTGTGAAAACGTTTTTATTTTGCAACAGTTACATAAAATATCTACTATAAATGGACACTTGTTTTATTTCAATTAAATAGGTACATACGTAGTTTGACGTCTTCATACATTTTTAATCGTTAATAAAAAACAGTTCAACAAGCTATAAAATTCCTATTTTTAGTACTCTTAGATTATAATTACTAACAGCGTTTGGAATCCTTTGACATTTTGAAAACAAATTTCAAATCTATCGATACTGCCAAAATTTTGTGTCACCGCTCTAGCGTCAATGTTAGAGAGTTAGAGTGAGAGAGATAATACTTCAAAGTAATATCAACCGTATTCCTAACGCTTAAGGTTTTAAATAACATTCTTAAAATAAACGGACATCTGTTGGGGAGTAGTTGAACTTTTTCGGAATAGAGTTAGAATGAGAAGCAAGTTTGATTCAGATACAAAACGTCATAAATTCATTTTTTTATCTATATAAAAGTAATCATTAAACGAATTAATAAGGTATGTTTCCGATTTGCAGTGTGCATATTTTAGGCTAGTTTGGTGTTAAAGATATACGACCAATCAAAACAATTGTTTACTAGTAGTGCAACGTATTATTATCTGGTCGTATGTGTGAGTTTGGCGACATTGGTTCCGCTATTGAATCTGTCCTATCACACTTCTAATAGTTTTTTCTGTTCTGTGGTTACGCAGAATGCCTGAAGTTTTTATAACATTGCATCTTGAAGTCAACTTCCCATATTTTATATCCTAGTAGTATTTGTTCATCAGTACAATAAATAAATAATATAATGCAATTCATTGCTCTTTATTTATTTAATCATATCATTATCATCATTATGTTACTCCAGCAGTCGAAGATCGCAAGACCCCCAGACATACCTACTTAATTAGACTACTTATTTTGTCAAAAATTAAACTGTACTTATAGCATAAATAAAGAAGAGTTGGTTTTACTTTAACCGTATCTTTACACTATAAATTTAAGCTAATAAAATCTTCATAAAATTAAAGTTATTGACAATAGTATTATTTTTATTAGAATTATTTACAACTTTGGCACAATGTACAGACTAATGCCACCTACATACACAATACATACATACAAAACACAGTATAAAGATTCGAAATTAATTAAATAAAATTATGCTTTACTAATACATATATATTTGACTATTATAATAGTCAGAACTCCATAGAAAGTTAATTCTGGTCGGAAGGCTGTTGTTCCACTCATGGCTCGGATCCAGTCTGAGTAGTTGGACACACGAGTGTACACTTCTGGGTATGACAATGCTAGGCACTCATTTGTACGAAACATGACGCCAGCAAGTACTCCGTCGCAGCGTAAAGCAATTCCTTCATCCCCCTGTAAAAATACCTTATATAGTGTGTGTACTAGTGTGTGTCAGTGTGAAATATCGGGTAAAATTTTATATTAAAAAATACCAAATAAGTCGAGTTTGTAACTTTCACTGGAGAAAAAAAAAATTATAAACTGTACAGGTTAAAGATTAACAAGTGTTACGGCTTTGGTAATAAATTAATTATGGTAATTAATACGACTTTAATACGCTTTGATACGCCATCTTCATCATTTTAGTACCTAATTAATATTGATATAACATAAAAATCTTTGTTTAGGCTAAAACGAATCCAAATAAATATATATTATCAAATTATAAATATTATTGAAAACTTTGGTACTTGATTTGTAAGTCCATTTCCATCCAGATATTACAATTTGGATTTTAAAACAATTATTGTAAAAAATCATCTATTTTCTTGGTAATTGCTTAAGCTACTTCTGTTATATGCTTGAGCAGTGAAAATGTATATTGTTTAGTGTAATAATATTACTAAAGGAGGAAATTAGTAATAAGGTAAATGTCTGATAAACGATTAAATAAAAGAAAACAAAATCATTGTTAGACTGAGTTGTTTATTGTTATTAATAAGTAATAAAAGATGTTTGATAGGCGAATTTACACCGCTTTTACTTTTTATGTAGCAACAATAAGTATTTTTTTAAGTCTGCGTTAGTGATATTAACAACAAAACCGATGCGCCGTACAGCACTTACTATCGGACGAGTGATCACAGCATGACATAATATCGTCCGAGTGCAATTGTAGTGAACTTTAGCTATGACAGATAATCCGCACGTGATGCAGATAAATACTTCCCTAGTACCTACAGCTGAATATAAACTATTGAATACATTAGCGATATCGAAAGATACCACTGCATGGTTAACTGCCTAAGGTTACTAACTTTCAGCAACTACACAAACTATTGCACAACTGCTAGTGTTGAGGTCATTTTGCTATAGCTATTGTTTCATAAAAAAAATTATCTACTCTCATATTGAAATGTCAACATCAAATATTAAAAAAAGAAACCTTTGATGACAGTTTTTATGCACAGAATATCATAATAAGTTTATAAAATTACATTAAAGTGCAGATCTTATGTGGTACATAACATAACTTTGTTCCATTACGACACAGCTTCAGCTGTACAAAAGGAGGTATCAATGCCATTTTTGCTATATAATTGTGCGGACACAGCAGCGAATGAATTATGGTGTGTTCCTGTCATTTCAAGGAAATTATATTAATTATTTCATGAGATTAGATAAAGTAGGGTATGAAACTGCACATAATTTGATCTTAAACCACTTGTGTTATACTTACTATAAAAAATTCGCCTACGGCTTATTTTTTTAACTGACATTCAATACGAGGTAGGCAAATATGAATAAGAACCCATAATATGCAACAGTTTCATAAACTACTATAATTATTATAATCTCAGCACCTATTAAAATCCAGATACAAGTTTAATAATTTATATTATCATATAAGTATCACACCATGCTATTTTATTTTTTTAAATATTGTTCCTGCGGTCTAGATACATTAAAAAATAGAAACTTAAATATTATGCTTTACTAATATATTTGACAATCATGGTAATAAGAACTCCAAAGAGAGTTAATTCTGGTCTGAAGGTTGTAGTTCCGCTGACTTCTCGAATCCAGTCTGTGTAGTTGGACACACGAGTGTAAATTTCTGGGTATGACGATGCTATGCACTCATTTGTAAGGGACATAATACCAGCAAGACCCCCGGTGCATATCAAAGGTACTCCTTCATCCCCCTGCAAAAAGTACCACAAATGTGTACTTGTTTGTGTGAGTGTTGCTGTTCAGCAGCCATGGTTACAGGAACGGAACCGAAACACTGTGTTAAAGTTGTAGTCATATAAAAATTACACCAAATAATTCACAATTGTGATTTTCTTGATTTTTTTAGACATACTTATTTTTTCATTATCCTTATTTTTTTAATTTTATTCTGTTATGTCAGCTGCAAGTATACACATATTCATAAATGTCTAACATTAACAATTTGATTTTAACTAAATCTTTTATTTAATTTAATGTATTTTAAATAAAACATTGAACATATCTATTATATACAAATGTAAGATATCTGTATATTATTTTCTATGCTAAGTTATCCTTTAACTAAGGACGTGAAAGTTTTGTTTAGATACATTTTGACGTGTGGTCTCACAGACCGCTACATTTAAAGGTTGTATTCTATCTAGTTAAGAAAGTATTGTACCAGTACTTATTCTTATTCTCTTTAGGAGCTACAAAATGTTAAAAAAATATGTTATTTAAATGAATTATTTAAAAGGTACGTTTTCAAATAAAATCTAACCATTTAACAATAAAAGGCGCTTTTCAGACATTTTTCCTCTAGATCACTTTAAAGGAACATTTTCTAAGGAAAAGTAATTTTTCAGTCAGTTTTATTATAAAATATAAAGAAATATAGAGAATAGAAAAAAATTAACATTAAATTCATAAAACAAAACATAAAAATTTTGACAATGGTTCAACTTGTGCATATTTGTAGGCAGTTTTTGTATAATGGCTTAAAAAATTGCAGGCATGTTGTCTTATGTTTTTTTTATACCACTAATGTGGCAGACAAGCAAATGGTCCACCTGATGGAAAGTGGTTACCGTGTCTTATTTTTGTCTTTGGTGGGCACACGTTTTATATTTAGGAACTATTTTTCTTAAATTGGTAGCTCTTGCATTGGCATATCAGGACCCAAAACGCAGCCCAATTTATTAGATAAACATGGAGGTGCGGTCCTTACAGACAGCCCTCATAATTTAAAGCGAAATGACTTACGAAACATACATCTGGTGTTGTAACTTTCTTTCTCAATAGTTGCTTTACCACTAAAACTAAAGCTACTGAGGCCGACAGACGTACGTGAGGGAATGCGGAATTAGAGGGGCATGTGAATTACAAACTGCCAGCAGTCTGTGAGACCGCACGTCCATTTTTAAAGGATAACCTTTTACCAAATCACGCTCTCCCTTATGCGCCATATCATTATCATATAAATTTGATGGACTTAGGTACTCGTATTGACAACTAATTTCAAAAATGTAGATAAAATATCTGAATACTTACAATACATCCTGAAGATAAAATATCAAATGAAGCAGCACAAATCATTGAAGGAAAAATATTAAGATGCCCATGCATCTGGTTGTACAGTGTATTGCAGAGATTTTGATTATAAACATACTTTGTGGTAGAACGCAGGCCGTTTGTTGCCTAGAACAAAATTGACAAACATTTTAAAGTTACAATACATCGACGTATTAAAAATCGAAAATTTTATGGTAGGTATAGGTAAACTACTGTTAATTTCTAATATTTTTGAATCTCGACAAATAAATAACATTAAAGCTTGTAATCAAGATTGATTATATAAGTAACATCAAAGTTAGGTTGTATTGTATTGTCTTGAGTTTAATATAACTTCGAAACGGTTCCATATTAATTATATTAGATCTTACACTATAAAACTCAACTGTATAAAGAATATTCTAACTCTATATAAAATATGTCAGAGCAAATATATATCTATGAACTAACTTTTAAAGTCACGCGTTCCACGATATATTATAAAGAGAACGGGAATTAACGCGATCATGGTATAGGTACTTACATACCTTTGATTAACTTTTGTGCTAGAGCGTTTTCACACTCATCCGATATCCGACACCCGATATCCGATATCCGATATCCGAAATCCGATATCCGATATCCGATATCCGATATCCGATATCCGACATCCGATATCGGAGGAAGTCAAATGTATGAGATATGTATCTTTTTTTCACATTGTCCGGCCCGATATCGGTTGTCGGAGCGAAAACAGCGGTGTTGGTTCCTATAACCGATATCGGGCCGGACAATATCGGATGTCGGATATCGGATATCGGATATCGGATATCGGATGTCGGATATCGGATGTCGGATGTCGGATATCGGATATCGGATGAGTGTGTGTACGTATTAATTCCCGTTCTCTTTATAATAGATATCTATGAATATCTAGACAGTAATACTCACAGTTTCATTGAAAACCTGGGCTCCCCAACTAGCAATTGTGCATAGCGAGAAATCATCAGGAGCAAAAGTTGGTGATGGAATGGCTATTGGTTGAACTGTAGTGTTCAAGAAGGGAAACGTCAGCTAAAATTTAAAAAAAATATTATTTTCGAACTGTGCTAAGTATGAATATGGTATGGTAGGCATGGTAGTATTTGGGTCAATTGCACCAATAAATCGATGCACGTGTGTTAGAACTTCACTGTTTTTCATACTTTTCAAGCACTTATTGATGCAGTTTAAAGTACAGTGCAATCTTAATGGTCACCTAGTGTATATGTACACATATAACATATTAGGTGCCTACCTATTGCTTATTGGTACATATTAGGTACCAATAAGCAATATAAACCAATAAAAAGTCCCACACCCATTATATCTTTTAATGACTTTGAATCTTAATAAAATCATAAATGACTATGGAAAGTTTATGAATAAGTATAAAGGAAAGTTAACTGGCTTTAAAACCATAAAACTGCGTAACATAAAAGTTATTATATATCGTAATATTTTTCTAAAGGTTGAAAACAGAACCATTGTTAGCTAGGTTACCGGTAGAAATATTATAAAAATATATTATTTCATATTATCTTACAATCAATCAATTAGCCCAATGTAGTCCACTACTAGACATAGGCCTCTCCCAATGTGCGCATATGTCCAGCAGTGGGCTAATTGATTAATTGTTTGACTGATTATCTTACATTTAAATGATGCATTGCCAGCCTTTCATTGGCTACTTCTAGAGGATTATTTGGGTTCTATGACTCGTATTCCAAAATGATACTCAGTCTTGAATCTAGATTTATAACGAGATCTGAGGACAGATTGTATTCTAGATCTCTCTAATGTCATTGTGAGAACCGATTCCCAAATGAGCATTATTTTGGAATAGCGGCCGAAGACCATGTGCCTTGATAGAATAATGTCATTTAAAGCAATTTGAATTTTTGACCTTCTGTGAATAGCTTTAACTCACACCACGCTTATTTACTACTTTTACATTTTAGAAATATGTTTTGCCTTAGGTATTAAATACCACTCTAAGCATACATTTTACAGTACCAAAAAGTTCAATACTTACGTTAAAAATAGCAATATCATTGAGATACGCTGGTGGAATTCTGTACTCTGGATGTATTATAATATTCTCCACTGGCCTAACGTTTCTGTTTGGATCCGTATCGGCACTGAGTAAGGTTGCTCCTGCAAACACCCTAAACTCTGATGCATTCATTTGAACGTAGGCCCTGTAAAATTAATAACTTTTATTCAAACCATCTTAATATAGAATACACTCTATTTGTGAAACGTTGTGGTTAATATGCAAAACGTGACAACCGTAACTTAATCAGATAAGTTCCCGGAATGTTGCTAAAGTTTATTAGATACTACAAAATTTATGGCTCTGAATAAAGTATTGCCAACGGTGATCTGTTGTAAGGTGGTTTTCATTAGGTGACTGTTTTAGCGAATCGATTTTTTAAAATATAACTAAAAAAATCAATTAACAACGGCCACTTGCACTGCTCTCACGTATATTCGGTGACTTCTACGTGGCACTACCCATTGACACCACTGGTACTTTTTTATGGGTAATATTGTCTCCTCATGACACCACCAAAGTGTACCTTTGGTGACAAAGGTATTTTTCATTTTTCACGCATAGTAATTTAAAGAGCAAATGTCAATCATACTAACCCATTGACTACTCGATAAGCACAGCTGGCTGCTGTCAGAACGTGCTTTAAAGTAATCAAAGCTCCACCGCATCTGTGTCCTCTGCTTGGTGTCGTATAGAATGCTAATTCTTGTATGGAAGCCTTAAAATACATTATATTATTGGAATTCTACTATCAATGCATTATTATTCCACTGCTTTTATGATTAAATCTGTCACATGTGAGCACATGTCAATTTAAACGTATTCAATAAAATTGTAATACTCTATTGTCCTAGAATATGTATCTCCAACATGCATTTGTAACAATAACTTAATGTCAAAAGTCAGAATCACTATTATAAACTATATTTTGAATAGTGCCCAGGTCTGTAAGCCACTTCAACGACTTCCCAGACGCCCGTATGATCAAAATACTATATATTTTACTACAAACTAAATGGAGAGGGTGGAAGATAGGGTGCTGTAGTGCATAGTGGGAGATAACTATATCTTGCAGTAGTAACTAGTTAATAAACTAATTGAAATAATTTTTAATGGTTTAATATGGATATTGTAATGTAAGCTTTTTAACAAGTGAATTTTCAAAATTAAAAAACTAAAATTGTTATTACCGAATAGGCGAAATCAGGTATAGAAACTTCCTGTCCATTGCTGATTCGGTTATAAGCTGTATTACCAGTGAATGCGTTTGCACCTGCAAAAAATAATAAAATAAGTAGAACAGATGAGAACTGGATTTAATCTAATATTTATAAGTACGGTCAGATCGATATCGATCATCATCTGGTCAGTAGCCCTCTGGGTACAACAGACAATAACTTCGTTTCTGTGGCGGCGAGGAAAGAAAAGATGAAAATATCACGTTGATGACCTAGCGGCGGCGGTAAGATAATTATTGGTTATCGTATCTTGGGGTCTGCATGTTGAAACAGAAGCCTGCAGTAGTAGCCAAAATATACCAAAGATTGAATTGAATTAAAAAATAGAGGCGCGGTTACTTACATTCAACAACCCTTTTTATTTTTATAGATTTTAAAATTATGTGATTTATTTTTAGATTTAATTTTGATTTCGATGGTTTCATACATACATGCACATTATATTCGCGTCTGTAAATCCCCAAAGGAGTAAACAGATGTGTATTAACATTAATATCTATCACCACCAACAATTTTTGATCACATATCTATTAAATGACGGGTGAGCCCATCGCCGTCAAGCGGGCATTCTTTGCAATTCTTTTTTCTACTATAAAATCAGGGTGTATCACATTGGTATGTGGTAACAAAAGAACACTGATCACTGAAAATATAGGAAATTTGGACGCTGAAGTTTTATTAATTTGAATAAGTTCTATGCGGTATGATAAAAAATTAATGTGTCGAATTGTGCTGCATTATTTTTATAGATCTTTTTGCAACTTTTTTTTTATTGTATTGTTTGTATGTTGTATTGCATTTAATTGTATGTTTCTCTGACTAGAGTCAGTTTTTTTATTATAATCCAAATGTTTTTCTCCGATCTCGCCTTTCCATTCACATTAGGTTACATAACCATATTATAGTTTGAAAACTACAGGCTATTCTAAAGCATATTCATAAATATACCATGCTCACGTTAATTCGTCTATATCATCATCTTCCATGCGGTACTCTCAATCGCGTCCGAGTTATGGACCTCGGAGTCCGGGGTCCTTTTTTTCTAGTTTAACTGTGATGGAATTAAAATTTTATATTTTCCACAATTTCCACGTTAATTCCCGTAAACATAACAGTAAAAACTTCTTACCAATTAATATAACCGCAAATAAAATCACAACTTTTTCCATTTTATTAAATTGGTATATAATGCAACTATCAGTTGCGTACAACTTCACTGTTACCCCGTTACACAACAATAAAAAAAGATAAATGATTCTATTCCAAATAAAAATCTCACTTCACTTTATCAGTTTATCCCAATTGGTATCTAATCTATGATGCCTTCATTGTAGCTCTCACTGTCAATATGTGCGATATTTTTAACAAGAATTTTGATATCTTAAAGTATGTTAAGGTGTCAATGCAAATTATTCATGCGTAGTAGTCATAGCTTTCATATTAAAATATGAAATCAAGAATCGCCCAAGAGGATACGGTCCCGTATTTGCTCATCTAAGAAGAGAGCTTTTGTTAAATAAGTCTTTTATATAACCTTTCTTGTTATACGAGCTTTTGTTACTTTATACAATTTAGGTGTATGTTATTTATAGAATAAAAATATATAGGCCTTGAAGTAAAGCTGCGAACGGATGTAAAATATGTTCGTACCGAAACAATAAAATGCGATGTCAAGGAACGGAACCCTAAAAAGTCTCAACTAGCGTTTGTAAAAATGGTTTCGGTCTCGTGTCTCCCCTGATATTATCAGGAGACATCAGGATTTCCTCAGTCTTATTGTCTCCTCTAGGCTGGGGAAATATCAGCACTTACTTTTAAAATTATATTTTGAGTACTCATGTCCTGTCACAGTTCCATCATTTGTACATACTGGCTACTTGCAAATAAATAAGAAATAATGTAATAATCTTTTATATATTTACTCAAGTCATAATATGAAATATAATTTAAATAGTAAGATTTGATGTTTCCCTAGCCTAGGGGAGACAACAGGACAAAAAATCCTGATGTCACGAGTAGACACGAGACCGAAACCGTAAAAAGATCAAGAAAGAGTCCTAACTTGCGTTTTTTAAATACCTAGTAAAAAGATCTTTTTAGGAAACTAGTTGTAAGGATCTTTTTACTATTTTGCTAATTGCTAAACTTAATATTGATTATGTTGATTTCAAGATTATAATGATTTGTTTTGTTACAACTGTTTGCCAAATTTACTTGCTTAAAATTCAGACATAGTTCAGTCCGAGAGATTTGTAAAATCATTTTATTTTTTATTTAGTTTACACCTATCTTCCTGATATAACAAAGTGTTGTTGTCAAGTCAGAAAGTAACTAACATTACCGCACGAATAAGCAACTTCACGAACGTGAACCTCACATTACCGCAAATGAAAATGTTAATGTATAATGTAAGATCCTTGTCACGTTTTGTGTCCTTAGAACTTTATTCGCTATTCAGAAGCTACCTTAATTTCTGTATTATAATATACGCACGAGAAGTCATGAATAAAATTTGATAAGTTTATTTGCATGCATTTTTACAACCATTTTCGAATACTTACAAAATATCAGAAAATTTGAATCAAATTTTTGGAACTTTTCATGCTAAATATTTAATTCGAAATAAAGAAATAAAATTGAATTGGTCTAGGCGGGGTTTGAACCCGCGATCTTTGCCTTACAATGGCAATACTTTGACCACTAGGCTACCAGACTTCGCCCTAACCAACTCAAATTTCTCCCTCTATATCGGTCTCCTCAAAGACAGATATAAGGGGCAAAGATCGCGAGTTCAAACCCCGCCTAGACCGATTCAAGGTTTTTTCTTTAATTCAAATTAAATATAATAAAATGTTTTTATCGCTCCATATTTGAAGCTACTCACACCTACACGTAAGAATTTTGTTTGGATGGATCTGTTCAATTTTAAAATGTAAATTAGAAAATCAAGATTTAAGTATTTGTAGGTAGGTACTTGATTTTAGGAGACGATTTCAAAATGTCGAAAACAATAATATTGTTGGAAGTTAACACAAATGTCAGACACGCATTGAAATAAAACTACTTTTATCGAAGGCACGGTTTCCCCCTGTGCTATAGCTGCTGAAAAACAACCGAAACTGAAATATTGGAATTTATTGATTTAACTAGAGAGTAATGTAAGTAATAAAATAACACCAACAAATAAATCACGATGGATTCCGAAAAAATAGTTTCATTTCAGTGTTGTAAACAAATTCAGCAAGAGTAGTGAACATTATATAACATTAGATATAATATACATTTTATGTACCTAAAAGGAGAGTGTTTTTTCCCCAGTTTGTTATTATGCCTATTAAAAAACTGTATATATATTTCTGTGTATTTGCTTCTAGCGCAGTAAATATTACTGTTTAAAAGGTAGCAGAATTATATAGAAGTATCTTTGAGTACGACTTAATCGGGTGACCTTCAAGTTTTGATCCAAATAAATTTTATCGTTATCTACCATGGCGATTTATCTATAGATATAATTGAGAGAATCGATAAGAACATTGATGTTTTCGAAACATTTTCATCATGTGTTTATATTTAGCAATGAAATTTGCGCTTATTCTAATTTTTAGCGATCCTAATTTACAATCCTTTTACAAAATTCTGTACCTCAGAGGTATACTGTTTCAAGGCCTTTTTTTCTCAAGCTGGGTTGTTATACCAATGGAATCTTGAGAGCGAGCTCTATCTGATGGTATGAAGCATTAAGTCCTACGATGTTAGGGAAAGGAAATAGCCAATAATATTTATATGGCACTAATTTTACAAATTCAAATATGGTATAGGATCTTAAAAGATCATAAATGAGTTTACCTCTAAACATCGCGTAAAAATAATGTGTTTTTACCACACAAAACTATTAGCTTCGTTAAGAGAGGTCCATTATACGTGTAGCATCTTCATAGTTTACTTCATGGTAAAATAGATCTCTACGAGTAAGTAATAACTTCTACTATCGAAACAGATTAAATATACTAATTTTTTGGCATCAGTTACTTCGGAGTGTTTTTTTTAAGCTATTGCATAGTCGTGGTGACCCCGACGTGATCCACTTTAGAGGCTATTTCTATGCTGTTATGTGGGAGCACTTCAATAAAATATTACGTTCACTATAAATGTTTATTACTGATCACAACTGATTTCTTTTAATATAACTGTATATTGGTTAATCTAGAACACTTGATATTAACATGGAATATCTATAAGTGAGCGAGTTCATATGCGGCCGACTGTAGCAAGCTACACGTATGAACTGGCTCTTACAGCGCGCGGCCTCCGTTGCCGCCTGGAAAGGAATGTGCTGACATCGCGTCTCCGGTCCGCTACAATACATAATAATGGTTGTAAGCAATTATATTTCTAAACACTACATTTTTTATATGTGGGTAGTTTTAAAAATGTGTACACCAGGTTCAATTTTTTCCCAACATTTGGGGAAAATATTTTTTTGAATTTCCTTAAAAGTTATTTGGTTTAAAATTAATGAATACATTATAGGTACAACGCTAGTTGTATTAAATTTAAATGTCAGATGATTAAATGTCAAAATTATAATTGAATTAAAGGTTTTCATTGAAGATGCGGAATGAAGTTCTTTTCACGTTTATACAGTCATGTTTATACATTCATTCATACTGTTTCCGCTTGTAGCATGTGAATTTCTTGCCTGTGGCATGC
This sequence comes from Eilema caniola, assembly GCA_949126895.1. Classification (NCBI taxonomy): domain Eukaryota; kingdom Metazoa; phylum Arthropoda; class Insecta; order Lepidoptera; family Erebidae; genus Eilema; species Eilema caniola. The sequence goes on along the minus strand of OX421471.1, from coordinate 10,284,039 downwards.
GCTGCGACGATAGAATGTAACCGTGGGTATCATGACGTGGTCGACAAAATGGCATCACTATGAATACACTATACAGATGGTAAAATACACACAGAGAGGCAAATCTCTCCTGAGGCTGAGTGGTAGTACACTGCCTAATCTGTACTACTAACTACTGTGTGTTCTACAGTGTATGTGATTGTTTACGATCCTCAGTGAGTTAAAAGGGTCAAGTTGGTATGCTGATGTCACGGAAAAAAGGTGATAGCAGTACTCCATATGGGAACGGACTTGCGACTTATAAATAAGAAGCCTTTGCCACGCAGTAAAGTGCTGTTTCGCCCTGGTGTGCACTCCCGATTTTTTTAACTTGACCTTGTCTTCTAAGCGACTATATACTGAACAGACATATAGACACTGAAAATGGCAATGAATATAACCATCGGTCAACATTTGTTATTAACTTGCTTTTGCCCGCGGCTAAACCAAAGCTCATACTCATAATATAAGTCTTCAGGCTTTCACGGCCGGCGTTGCATGTAGAATATACTGCTTCCGGGCTGTTTGGCTGTGGTCTATGTGAAACTTGCGTTCCAGACGTTTCGTCGATCACTGCGGTCGACATCTTCAGTGGCGCAGAGCCGGGAAAGACGACTTCGGAGGCGGCGGCTGAGTTGCGACTGATGCGAAGTCTTTATAGGCACGGTCGGAGCGGGGAATCGACTCACTCGATTCTGATTGATCGAGCGCTGTGGCTTGATTTGGTCGCATTGAACTTTACTTGATTTGGTCGCAAGTTTTTACGTCCAAAAATAAGACACGAATTACGAAACAGTTTTGTACTTTTTCAATTTTGCTTAAAAATACAAGACATCAAACAATTCAAACGTCTCTAATAAAAACTTAGCCGATATAATAACTTCAAATAAAAAAAAAAAATTAAAGTATGATGGTAATATCCATTCTATTAATCTACGCCATATATTGTGAAAAACGGGGATTTACTGATTAACCCTGGTATTATGTAAAAATAACCACGAAGGCTGATGCGGGAGCTACGCTCCACTCCCGCCTTAGCCTTCTAACCTATGTCTATCCATATCGAGGTGCTCAGTGTTTCCCTCGCACAGATTGATTTGGATAGATTAGGTTAGAAGGCTAAGGCGGGCGCAGAACGGAGCGGAACTCCCGCTGGTCGTCCATTAGTTGAAATAAACAATTTCTTAAACAACCATTCGATGAGTCGTCCAGTGGTGCAATCAAACATAGTTCAATCAAACGTAGGTGAATGAAACAGAAGTCGAATCGTCCAATGTGCGGTTTAAACGCAGGTGTATCAACCGCAGTTATTTTGTAAAGTCGACCGTAGTAGAAATGACTGCCGGCGAATGGATACGTACCCACACAAAACCTATAAAGGTTTAATGTAAGTAATTCTCTTTTCCATATTGCAAAGATAACCTTGCAATAAGGAAAAGAAAGTTAGATTAATTTACTTTTCTAATGATTTTTCCAAGTGACTAGATAGATAGGTAGGGGCTAGTCCACGATAACCACTTTCCATCTGGTGGAAAGTCATCTCTAGTATGATGAGCGTTTTAATAAGCTTCTTTAAATAATCACACCCTCCCTTTTCCCACACCAAAATTGTTATGTTTTATTCATATTGATGCCACCATTGTAACATGTTACGTGCTATCGTTGACGTTCTTTAAATGAGGATGGAATGGAATGGAAAGGATAGTCCACTTAGAGCACTCAGCCGAATAGCACCTGAGCGAATAGCACCTAGTCTTGTCCATGAACAGCACCTATAAAAATTTTTGGCAGGTGCTATTCGTGGATACTAAATTCTTTTTACAAAGTTGTCCACGAAGAGCACCTACGACGTAGCGAGCTAATGCTGGGATCAAATATTCTGGACCGGAATTTTGAAACGCTATTCATTTCATTCTGTCAAACCGATATGAGAAATCGCGTGGCGTGGCGTGGGCGGCCGGCCACGGCGCCTCCTTTTGCGAGCAAGTTATGCTCATGAAGGAGGCGATAGGGTGGGAGCAGGACCGGGAACGTAGAAGACTCACGGCCCTAGCTGCTCGCCAACTGAGGCAACTCGAGCGTCGGAGGTCGATGAATAACCTCCGTTCCCCATGAGCGCGGGCCTAGGGGTGACGGATGGCGCCGCCTGTCACCCCAGCAGAAGTAGGCGACGGCAGCGGCGCCTTTTGCTCCCCCCCCCCATACCAGGGACGCATTGGGACCCCGTGGTCCCCCCACGCGAAGAGGGCCAGAGCGAGAGAGTTGGCCCTGGGTCAGCCGGGGTGCGAGGGATATGCTCTATAGCTACCTCACTTTCGGCCTTGCACTGCGACCCACAGTGGGCGTGCGGTTTAGTTGGTTCGAGTCGGACATAACATCCCCCTCCGGCTCCGGCGGGGGTGGTATTCGTAGAGATTTCCCGCACGTTAAAAAAAGCCATATACTTACGGTACACCTAATGGGAAACGGTTATCGTAGTCTATGAACTAGGGGCGTTCCACTCACGCTGCCATCCCTGTTATAACCTTTTAATAATACTTGAAGTCGCCCATATTGTTGTCATTTCAGGAAATTACAGCAGGGGGATCAGTCCCAGCTGAGCGTGTCCGTGTCCACAGTATCCGTTTTTGCACCGAGTCAAATCCAATGGATCCAGTTGATTTTCAGGTGCCCCTTCAGAGAGATGACAATAGTACTCCAAGTTGGGCTGGCAAACTCGTCTCGTAAAACAAGGCTGAAGTATTCCATGTACTTTCATAAGCTATTAATATTCATGGAGAGTCTCTAGGCCTAGAGCGTGAGGCTTGCGGATCCGAGGTTGTTTTGAGGTCAGTCGTCCGCTCCATCCACAGGGTATTCTACCAGTGTATCCATGGTACAATCCTGGTAATGGTAGCACTCGGCTTCGGCTCGCGCACTACATGATGCAGGAACCATGCACCCAAAGCAGCCATACCCGGCGAGGGTGTTGTCACTGACTGATTTTTTCCCTTAACTAGTAACACTGTTATTTCCTGGGAGTTACTGGATAGGTATAAACCTTAACATTAGGTTTGCTGATAGCAATAGCGACTAATAATATTATTTATGTTTTAAATCGAGGTCACTACAACACGTGCCAGGAGTCAGCATGCACCCCATCATACATCCCAGCACTAGCTCGCTGCATCATAGGTGCTCTTCGTGGACAGCTTTGTAAAAATAAATTAGTATCCACGAATAGACCCTGCCAAAAATTTTGATAGGTGCTGTTCATGGACATTGCTAGGTGCTATTCGCTCAGGTGCTATTTGGCTGGGTGCTCTAAGTGGACTACACCAGAATGTGATGTGCCTTGGAATTTACGTTAGCGCGCAATGAAAAAACATGTGCTTTTGAAGGGAGAAATCATATAAAATGTATTATTAATCCCAGAATGGTTTATGTATTGGAAGTAGAAATATCTATTTGGTTCACTTGAATTTGTATCCTAATATTTAGATCAGCCGAGATCCCATTTATTTTTATTACGGGTTTGATATCAGCATACGAATGTCTAATAAAAGCACAATAAGATGTTTATTTGACTCCTACGTTACTACTCCCACGGTAATACTATCCATACAGTATTGTAACTCGGCCGTATTTATGAAATAAGTGCCTACAGTCACGTGGTACGTAAACATGCGATTTACAGCATTTTAATTACATCTGCGTACTTTTTCTTCATAGTTTTGTGATTGTAAATATGTACCTACCATTTTTTTTAACAAATTAAATACTTTGTGACAGGAGTACTAAGTGTTCAATAAAAATACATGTTGATTTTTCTTTGTTAGAATTAAATAAAAGCCATGTTTATTTTTGAATGAATAAGAAATGAATATTATTAATATGTGATGGAACAAAATTAATGCCTCGAATGAGACGTCGAAATGCTTTATTATTATATTTTACAAGTATAAAATATGCATTTAAATGACAAAACATGGAAAAGGCGAAAAAAGGAATGTCTTTTACTTGGTTATTGATACCTGCAGCCACTTTATAATTCATATGTTTGGTTTTAAATGAAGTTCGGAATATTTCCTCCATTTTTTCTTTATATTCCACTAAATCATCGCTTTATATATATAATATGAGTGCGTTAATGATGAATTTATGCAACAAAAAGAAACACAATATACTCTACTTACGATATTAAATATTTTTAGTAAAAAAATCGTGCGGTTACTGTTTAAGAAGGACACACTGTCCATTCGTCTCGCACATTCGTGACTGGTTACCAGTGTTTGTGTGCCGAGCGCATGCCGAGATCGAGGCGCGTAGGTATGGCTCTCGCTCCGTTTGTTTATAAGAAGGTGAAGTTACAATACTGTATACCTAGATAGTATTACCGTGCTACTCCTGTTAGACGTAAAAGGTTTTATTTTCAATTAGAAAATTATGTTTTATTCATTTTTTTCTTTCTATGAGTATTGTTTGGCTCATGATTTAAATCAAGTTACTTAATGTGTGTTATATAGACAAACTAGCCTTTGCCCGCGTGAATGTTCTTTACCGCGACTAAACATAGCCTAAGTCCTTTCTCAAGGTCTAATCGACCCCTGTACCAAATTTTATCAAAATCAGTTCAGTGGTTTAGCCGTGAAAAACGGACAAACAGACACACACAGTTTCCCATTTATAATATTAGTAAGGATATGACTGAAACAGTATTAAGAGTTAAAGTTGTTGTAGAAAGTATTTACTTTCTACAACAAGAATAATATACTCTGATACCATACGCTTTTGTAGCCCGGTTTGCCATAATGTAACATTGGCATTGGTCCAGCATACCATAAGGTCATTGACATGGGCGTTTGCGTCAGTTACGAGTAAAAATTACTTTCAATGTGAAACCGGGACACTGACCCTGAAATAAAAAATAAAATAAAAAAACAAAATTCGATTTTTAATTTACAAGAATTATAAACGGTATGAGTCTTCTCAGCATCGTTCTGCTGTACCCGAGAGGCGTTCATCGCGTAACCCGTGTTCTGCTTATTCTTTGTGTACCTACATGTGTAAGTATCAAATTAAAATAAAATGTTTTTGCAAGTTCTAATCAGGTAAATAAAAATAGTATCCCAAATTTCATACTCATAAGGTACGAAGCTTACAGAGTAGGTTCTTCTGATTGACCTAGAATCATGAAATTTAAAAAAAAAAACAAAGTTAATCAAATTAAAGAGAAAAATTGAATCGGTCTAGGTGGGGTTTGAACCCGCGATCCTTGCATTATAAGGGCTTTAATTCGATTTAAATATAAGCATTTAATTCAAATTATATTGGCGGAGTATTAAAAATACCTGTTTAAAATTTTTTGAAAAATCATTCATGGGTTCCGATCGTTCGCAAGAATGTCGCCTCCACTGTCGCCTCAAAGACAGATATAGAGGGAGAAATTTGAATTGGTTAGGGTGAGATCTGGTAGCTTAGTGGTCAAAGCATTGCCTTTGTAAGGCAAAGATCGCGGGTTCAAACCCCGCCTAGACAAATTCAATTTTTTCTTTTAATTTTTTTTTTTCCATTGGTATATAACATCAAAATATATCTCGTTTTGGTCATTATAAACTTACATGCAATTGGAAAACTGTCTGACGTATAAAAAAATCTTATATTAATTAATTTTTTCATGTACAATGCTTATGAACTTTAGCTATATGAATTATTCTTCTAGGGCGCAAGACTTTCTTAGAAATTTATACCGTGATGAAAGTACTATCTACTCACTAATTTGTACGGAAACGAGGACAAATTCACACTTATCCCTCAATGATCAATTTATCGAATAATAACAAATTACATTATTTGGTGTTACTAATGCTTGCTATTAATAACGTACAACTGACTGTCGCAGATAAGGAAAAGCAAATTCAAGTACAAAGAACTATATTCATTTTATTACATAATTATCGTTAAGGAAAAATGTTCGCGATACGCTGTAACTTTCCACTAAATACTGTACGCACAAACCGTAATTATGTAATAAAATTAGTGTTTCTTAATGCTGAACATTTTATGAGACAAAACCCTAAAAAGAAATACTGCATCGTTTACTAGCGGGGACATAAAGTGAACGAAGGAAATAAAGCGAATCGTAACGATGTTGCTACCTCTGAAGTGTCAAGAAAAACAGGAGACGTCAATATTTTTTAGACCTTTTAGGTATACTAGTATGGTTACTAGGATATTTATGAATTCAAATATCTTTGGTGACTTAAAACATAATATACCAGTACTTTAGTTGGCGAGAAACCAAGAGGTTTCCATGCAGAAAAAGTTAAAGCTTTTGAATTAGTTCTACAACATGTAATACTAATAGCACATTGTGAAGATTAATATCTTCTGAAACTCTATCAAATAATATTTACATCTCTCATATTCGGTAAGTAGGTCCTTATTACCCCCGAATGGGGCTAGTAAGTGTCTTGGGTTTTTTTTTGCGTGCCGGTTATCCCCACGGATACCCCTCTCCGGAGCCGGAGGGGCAGGTTATGTCGGACTCGAACCGACTAAACCGCACGCCGTCTGTGGGTTGATATGCTAGGTGAGGTTGTCTCGCGACATATTCCTCGCACCCCGGCTGACGCAGGGCCATTCCTCTCAGTAACACGCCGTCCCCAACTCGCCCCTGGTATGGGGGGGGAGGGGCATCGTCCTACGATGCGCACCGCCGCCGTGGCCTGCTTCTGCTAGGGTAACGAGCGGCTCCACTCGTCACCCTCAGGCCCGCGCTCATGGGGGGCGGAGGTCGGTCTGCGCCCTCCGACGCCCGAGCTTCCTACGAACGCGGGCAGCAATGTCCGCGAGTCTCTCTCGCTCATCGCGCCGCGCCCGCTCTGCTGTCTCCTTCAGGAGCGTGACCTACGCAGCATACCATCGCCGCGAGCAGGGTGGAGAGCGTACCGCCCGAAGTTACCGTGTACAATAATGACCTGCGTCTGACGGTACCGGCGTGCGTAATCACGGCGTGCACTGCGCGAGGGTTGCTCAATTCGTAAGCGCTCTAGGGTAAGTAATAATGTAGCTATAAAAGCCCTAGGGCAGTTAGTAATTAAAAAACAAAACACTTCACTCCTTCAAAAAGTTCGCGTAAATCTAACCATCATACTGGCAATAGACATCATGCATTCAGCCCAATGACAAAAGAGTTCGCTTCGCTATTCAGCCTTGTCTTCGTATAAGTAATTAGTCATCAATTTGAAATATCGAACGGCGAAGCTCAATTTCGTTATGGAAATAAAAAAAAAAGAGATGAAAAGAAGCCAAAAACCTGTTCCTAAAATTTGAGAATTATTCTCATTTCACTACATATAAATTTTAACGAAAAGTTGTTTTATTCTTGTAATGCCGGTTTTTTTTTAAAGCAGAGTAGCTCGGGTGTAAGCCTCAATTGCAACAATATCTCGGGCTGCAATTGATGCCTTACAGCCCTTGGCTACTAATCTACTATAAAAGTGCACACTTTAAATAAGCTTATCTATTTAAATATTTGTTAGTTAAACTTTTACCTCTGTACAGGGGAAGAAGAAAGAAGACTAAAGTGGTACAGTTTTAATTTTTTATAACTATAAAAAATTGAAATTGTTGTCTTCAATGGTGCTGAAACATTGAAATACAAAATTTCTAAGTCAAATAAACAATGTCAATGAGTCAAAATTCTTAAGTCTGTTTTATTTTGACGCATTGACATTGTTTAACAATCGAATGGCCGTAACGTTGAAAATAATTCATAACGAAAAATAAAATACGTTATTTTGCGTGTCCAGTTTACGCCGGCTGTTTTCCTTACATTTAAGACAAAAAGGTATTGTCGACAAGACTATCGATAAAATTGTTTAGGTTTGTATTTATACTTTTAAATATTTTTTAGTGGCCACTTCATCATTACAGCGTAGCTCCCAAGCGCTCTCCTACAAAATGGAAAATAGCACTGATTTGATCACTATGCACCATGAAGATTTTCTTGAGCCCAGCAAGATACAAATAACCCTAGAAACCAAATATATACATATAGATATACATTTTATAAGGACAAATTAACGTAATATTGTTCAACCTTACTTTCAAGTTCTCCTTAACTGAAACAACAGATTATGACGAACTTAATGCCACTCAGCTTAATCATATTTGGTTTGAACAATTTGGTCAATCTACTGAAGCGGTCACAAGCACACAAATTACCAATTTTCTTCCTAATGGATGATAAAAAACTTTGTAATTTAATTGTTTTCAGATTTGCTCAACATCAACACTAAGTGGGCGTTTAAGTAGGAGAAAGTTGGTAAACGTCATTCATTATTTCCACTCATTACGCAGAGGAGTTTGCTACGCTAGATTTTTCAGAAAGCAAACTTTGGGCATTACTTTTCAATAATTATTAAAAAGATATTAACTGATTAAGTGCAATACGTTGGAACAATTCTCCAAATACTGACCAAATATTAAACATTTAACGAATTAGGTATTTGTCATATAATTATTGTGAGGAAAAGAAGCCTAATAGAAATGTAACTTTACCAAGCTTAAAGTTGATTGCATAAAATGTACTACTAAACACACTTATTGCTTGTTTAATGTGTATGTAAAAAATAGAGAAAATGCTTTGAAAGTAGATAAAGCGAATGGAGTCAATCAAGACTGTATCAAATTTAAACAAGTCTATCGGCCTATCCCATTAAAATGTAGGTACGAGTATTATTACATATTGAGCTTTGAAAACTTTTAAGAATTATTTTAACAAAGTTAAATTTGTAAACTTGAGTGGTTCTGCTTGTATAAATATTCTAGTCTGTTCAAGATTCCAGAGTTAGCACATTGACCCAGTTAGAGGAGCCTCTTTGTAATGATGTCTATGAGCCAACTTTATGGGCACCTCCATCCATCCTCGAGTTTCAGACATCAATATCTTGAATATAAATTAATACTCAAGTAGATGTAATTAAAGCTTTCGTAAACTATCTGGAATCAGGAAACAAGACTGGTGAAGGATTAAAACTTTGGATATAAAATCCAGTCCCAATATGTCAGCCTTTGACTATATACTGTATAGACACAGTATTCTAACAAAATGCATTGTTAATAACTGCTTTAAATACGCGTTATGTGTGAGAAAGCTTATTTCAATATTACTTTTTGAACTGTTAATATGTACATGTTACAGGATAAATGTATACGTCAACTTTTATCAAAGTAGTATTTTTTTTACACTGCTTTGTAGTGCCACTTACAGTGTCCACACAGTTTGTGTTTGTATATAGTATAAAGCCTTCTTTTTAATCTGACAGGAAAAACATTACTTGCGCATACTGTGAGATTCTCAGAACCACTCATTCGTCTTAGAGACCTATTTTACCTGACATTCCGTACGTAAAATAAGTTGCACATTAGAAGTGTATTGTGTATTATGTTATTACAATTCACCCAACTTCTGGATACTGGTAACTTCAAAATTGGAATTCACTTTCAGTTATCGGTTTACGATGACCAGTGTTATTGACTATTTCCATTAAAATGGTTGACACGTTGTTAACTTCGAATTGCTGTGGATAGCCAAAAAGTTCAATTGGAGTTTAGGTGGAAACTGGTTTGAACAATGTTATCAAATCTCATGACTATAGGCAACCTATTTTTATGCACACAGTCCAAGTATTTTTTACATTCTAAAGACTTTTTTTACCTTATAATCTGTCTTTAATATTTGTTTTATTTAATCCAATTTATAAAGTACGCAGGTTTTTTTTTTATAAAAGATAGGTTATTGTTTTTGGGATGGGATATATAAAGGATAATGTGAGTGTTTTGTTAAAAATTAATATTTAAACATTCTACACCATCAAAATAATAAATTCAAATCATAAGAATCGCTGTTCGTTATAAAACATCCGAATTTGTTGTAAAATTAAACAACAAAATTCTTAGCTACTGTAATTTTAAACTACTCATTGTGACTCGCTGTGCAATTTCATGATCAGAGTTACTGCAGTTGGTTAGTTAATGGATACTTTAGCGATCGTCCGTTTGATGACCTCACATCATATACTACGATAAAACTACCTATTCTAGGTCAAATTTTTCATGGTTACCTGCAATTGTGGACTTAAAGCTTCCTAAATGGAGAGAAAGTGCGTTTCTTCAAGAACCGTTGAAACATACGTCCAATACGCTGCTGTAATCAGTCTTACTGACATTATGTTCATTTTAACAAAAAAAAAAACTATTTCGTAAATGGTCTTCCGAAATAGATAAATTTCTCTCGCTATGATTTTTATTTGAAAAACAAACCCGGTTTTTAGGGATAAAGTTTAAAATGATAATATTATTAAATAGATAAATACACTCTTACTGCACAGTAGATACATGTAGTAAGGGTGAATTATCTGTCTATTACAAGGTCCATAATGCACTTGTGCGTAGTACCTCTTAATTAATAGGTACTATACAGATATTATGTATGTGTATCGGTAGCAAGTGGTCCATACACTGACCGCTACACGCAACAATTAGTTTATCTACATCTACACTACTATTATAAAGATTAAAGATTTGTATTTTTGTATGTTTATAATGAATTAACTCAAAAACTACTGTGCCGATTTCAAAAATTCTTTCACCATTGGATAGCTACATTCACCCTGAGTAACATAGGATGTTGGATTTGCAATAAAGTACCTAGTTTATTACAAATAGACTAATTTTTGCTTACACCTGTCACTTCATATAATTCTATTATATAAAAATTAAGAAAGTGGCGGCCTCCTTCAGTTTTCGGAAATGTAGGTTTTACTAAACATTCGATTTCTTAAATGATTAATATAACAGAACAAATTTGACTGAGTCTGCTAATATTAACGTGTTCAGGGAAAAAATGAAAATATTTTTTTATTTAAAAGAATATTAATAACCCAAAATTACTTACATTCCTTCTAACCCCTCCATCTAAGCCAAATTTCTAGTTTTAAAAGTGGGCTCACTAGACTTAATAAGTTCACAAGTTCACGAGTTTAATACATATAACGTACACAATAGGAAGTATTGTGTACGTTATATGTATTTCTCAGAATATATTATTATAAGTCTCTCTTACCTCTGTTATTTCCTGTTTGGAACGTACCTTTGTGATTTAGGTTCCCAAAGGTTCGTTCCAAACAAGAACAACGAGTGAATGAGTAAAAGTTTATGAGCACTCTAACGAGAATTCAACGAATATGGATTATAACATAACTTTAATAATAAATAATTACAGAAGCATTAATCCGAACTTCGAAACTCTGCAAAATAAAGCTTGATTTACCAGATTACGTTGAGAGCGGTTGCTTATAGCCGTGTGCTATCTACCGTGAGCGTTATAGGCCTGAGAAAAATTGCCATGTGCGCACCTGCCACCACGTAAAAGTAAACTTAACACTTTATGAGTGCGCACATTAACAATGTGGAAGAGCTTGAAAGTCGGGAGAAGCGGCGTCAAATGTCTAATATATATGGTGAAAACACTTTTATCTCCGTAATGCCTACTGAGTTATTTAAAAAAACATAAATGTGTAAACAGTCATGTTTTTTTCTACTGAATTTAGAGAAATAATTATCCAATGAGGAATGTAGCATTGATTGCATATCACTTTATAGTGTCAACGGTTAACGTGAATATTATGTTCTGAAATAAATTTTCAAATTCATGTACGGCTGCCATTAAACGCATGTTGTGGTCCTTCGAACCTGATTTTTTATCGCATATATATTTATTATATATTGGCCCAGATTTATTGCTTATGATATTATGAGTATTATCCAAAATAAAGCATTATTATTGTCTCCATTTGTCTCGAGTCCTTTTGTTAGATGAGGTTACATGGGGGTTCTCATTATTATTATCAATTATTAACTGAACTCAAAAATGTAATTAAGTTCGTCCTATTATTTAGCATAACATTACAAGGGTGCGTTTATAATTTATCTCAGAGATAAGGATGATATATAAACACAGGCCTGCGACTGTTATCTTTTCTTGAGTAAGAGCTTGAGAAAGTAATTGTGAAAGTAAATAGCAAGCTTGCACCCCATTTGCTTTTACACATACTTGCAATATAATCCTACAGGGCTTGACGGTTATTTATGTGTATGTTTACTATGTGTATACTTTTATACGTTTTTATTTGTATGTGTACTACGTGTACGTTTACTATTTTAAATCATTACCTAATAACGTGCTTCCCGGGCACGGAGGGATAATTATATGTTCACCTACTCGATACCACTTAGCCACAAGCCCTGTAACTTCTATTTACTCGTTTCAAAAGTACAACAATGAATGTGTTAACGTATTCGTTAAATTTTTCGGACTGTACGTACAGCGAAAATGTTTGTTCCTTAGAAAAAATACACCGTTATATTATACCAAAAGTTTTAATGGAAAAGAAAAGTAACCACTCCAGCTAGGTGGGGTGTGCGAGCTAATTAGTCCCGCGAGCGTCATATCTCGTTGAATGAGAGCCATTTGTCCCTGAATCACACACTAACAGCTAGCGACATGCATAGTTTAATATACCCACGCCAGAGCTAATGAACTAAAAAGCTTTGCTGGTTTTTAACACTGTGTCTACATGACTAAAAGCTAATGTTACGTTATTATCCTAAGGGGATCTAGGTAAGTTTTAATGTTAAAACTTCTCCAGGCGCGTTAAGTATTTTATGGGTGAACTAAAATCATTGATCTTGTGTCATCGACACCAAATGCGTCACAAATTTCCAGTTTTCACTTCTATCGGCAGGTCTAAGTTCTAGATCACTGAATCCTATTAAATTCTGAGGTTTTCAACGTGAAGAGGTAATCTCCGAAGTCTACAGTACTATTAGTAAGTATATTGCAACCGAAATAATATCCTAGAATACATTAGTTATTTAAACGTAATATAACGCAAATACATAGAAATCTAATCATGACCTTTTCTAGTTGGTTATTAAAATACTTGTAAGTAAAAAAGTCGAACAGCAAGACATGTTTAGAGTCACTATGAATATAAAATTTACCAAGGAAATATGTAACGTACATTAAATAGTGTACCTTTACTGAGACACAATACATATGCCCTTTGACACCATCAGGCTTACCAGATTTATGATTGGACTTTATGGGACATACAAAATAACAAGTTAGGATATATCGATGCCTTAGTTCACAATTGCACTAACTACGAAATTTACATTTTTGAGGAGAGAGCTTTAAAGTTTTTTAAAGTGTAGATGAGAACCGTAGAAAATCCAAGTAAAATAACAAAAGAAATATGCATCTATTCATAAGACTAGACATTTTACTCCATCATATCTCAATATTGTAATATTAAATTAAACGTAACCTTTTCAAAATGGCCAAATAAACATAAAACCCCCCATTTAATGCATTTGTGCACTAAGATTGATTATGCTGACCGGAATGAAGTAAAAAACTCAAAAATATTTAACAGCTTTACCAGGCTGGTTCAAGGTCCAAGAAGAAAGATAATAATAGTTATGGATATTGCATTAAATAGACATAATAATAAACCAGTGATCCATATTCATAATGTTTATTTTTATTATAAAACACAAACAGTTTTTATCCATAATCAAATAAAAAAATTTCAAAATCACAATAAAAAATTTAAAAGGACTGAAGCCCAACTATAGGTCAGTCTTCAGCTATTTCACAAAACAATTAGTTTCTGAATCATTAAAATAAGATTTTTTATCAGAAAATTAAAACTGTCAGTCTTCAGTTTCAGGTAACAATTATTCATATCGCTATCCTCGGGCTCGGGATCGAATCCCCGCTCCCGCGTCTCGTTTCGGAACTTATATAGTGCCGAAAAAGCCCTCGCTTCCAGGATCCACGGTGGCGATCCGGCCAGAAGATTCGCCGCTTCAAAGGATACCGTGCGGTATCCCCTAATGGCTCTGGAGGCCATCGTGCTCTGCGCCGTACGGAGCAGAGGCAGGAATCTGGCCTCCAGGGTGTCCGCCCACACGGGGCACCCGTATGGGGCCATGGACCGCACGACACCCGCGTAAAGTCTCCTGCAGGAGGCCTATGGGCCCTTCAAGTTGGGCAATAACCGACCCAAGGCATTCGCCGTGGTCACCAACTTGGGGCGCAGACTTCGGAAATGCTGTCCGAAGTCCCATCGACCGTCAAGCACGAGCCCCAGATGTGGATGCTATCATGCGTGTGAGGACTCTGGCGGGGGATGCGGTTGCCCGGCTTTCTTTATTTCAACCGGGGCTTGATGTCGATGGGAGTGCCTCCCACTGTAAGGCTGGCTCCCGGGCCTGGCCTGCGCCGAGGGCCATGAAAGAACATGGGCTCGGACTTGTGCAGAGCCACCTCGAGACCCAGCCGCCGGATCCGTTCGACGACCTGAGCAACAGCGGTCGTGGCCCTCAAGGTCGCCTCGCGGTGCGTAGCCCCGCCCACCGTCACCAGCGTGTTGTCCGCATAACACGTGACGGTGGCACCGTACGCGAAGTCACCGCGAAGCACCCAGTCGTAACCGATGTTCCCCAGAAGCAGCCCCAGGACCAACCCCTGCGGAACACCGCACGACATCTCACGCCTACAGGAGGTGGAGAGGCACATCGTGGTACACGAATACCTTCCTGATGCAACTCCAGGGCAAGGCGTTGAAGGCGTTGGAGATGTCCAAGGACACCGCCAACATTACCTCGCCCCGGGCAACCGCATCCCCCGCCAGAGTCCTCACACGCATGATAGCATCCACAGTGGAACGCCACCGGCGGAACCCAAACTAAGTATTCGCCAGGTCCGGCCCCACTCGAGAGAGATGCTAGACAAGGCGCTTGGCAATCACTCTTTCAAAGAGTTTGCCCACCTCGTCGAGCAGCACTATGGGCCGGTACCCGGACGGCTCGTCCGCCGGGCGTCCCTTCTTGCGGATGAGGACCAGTTTCCCCGTCCTCCACATCTTCGGAAACTGGCCCCGCTCCAAGCATGCGCTGAGGAACCCTCTCAGTCGGAGTTCGAGGACGTCTTCCCCTAGAGCTAGGACCCACGCGCGGCCTGGAATACCGTCGGGTCCCGGGGCTGTGTTCTTCTTGGCCCTCAGCCTTCGCACCGCCAGCTCTAGTTCTACCCAAGTGACCTCGGGCACGTCGCATTTTAAGAGCATGAGAAGTGAAAAAGTACTTAATACACTTGTACAATTCGGACAATATCTCAAAACGGTTTAATGTATTTGTGCACTTAAAAATTGCCAAGCCCCTTCCAGTAAAAGTACTTAGCACACTTGTGCATCAAACTTTCTTGATCCTTTTGTACTACCAGCACATAATACTCTCTTGTAGCACTGCTAAAAAGTATGAGCAGATACTGCAAATGTATATAATACGTTTGTGTCTTGAAAATTCCTGCAGTTGAGAAACTTAAAATCAGTTAAAGTATATCTTGATTGGTTTTACAAAAATAAAGATCATTAGTATAATACCACATTCATGGAACATTACACGAACTCATTTAATACAACTGTGACCCACGTTTTTGTTAGAAAGAGACGGAATAACGGTATTTCGATGCGCGGAAACGAAAGAGCATGAAATTTAGTGTATTTGGCATTAAAAAAGTAAAAATTGAAAATTTTGTAGTTAGTGCAATTGTGAACTAAGGCATCGATATAGTTCAAAATGTTATTTACTTGGGATTACTTGTGCTTTTTATATCAAAATATCATAGAAAAGAATAACGGAATAAATAATATTGCTAAAATTATTTATAGTAGTATATTTATAGAATTTCAAATATAATTAAGATACAAAATTTATCATCAATAAACAATAATTTTATAAAAATGCCAAAGCAAAAATACACTTTGATCAAAGAAAATTTGTATTAAAATTAAAATTATAAAATTAAAAATGCTTTACATTTTCAATTTTATTATTCAGATGCAAATTATTTCATCCATGTGCTCAAAATATTGTTGTAGTAACGGAATTAAAATATTTACAAGATGAGTCCTCAGTAAATATTAGCTTACTTGGCGTTAATGCGAGCATTGAGTCTGTGTAATCAAATGGGTACAATCCCGAGAGACCTCAAAGCCTCTTGTGCAACATGGAACACGGGAAAATTGTGTAATTGCGTGTGATTTAATAACTTCTACAGATGTGATCAAAGGGATTGTTTTGATGAACATAAATCTACATTCTAGTCGGTTTATTTTAATTATAAGTTTTAGAAATTTTTGAAACTAATAAAATATTTAAGTAATATATTCCTTCCAAAAAGGTAGAGGATTAAAGCCTCTTCCAAAAGAATGGGTAGAGGCATTGTCGTTTTTGTTACCCAGGAATCCTGGGTAAAGGTAGATGTAGAGTAAAAGTAAAGGTAGCTAGTGCTGGCTGTGAAGACCGTGGTGCTGTTACCTTGGACTGTTTTCCTCACCCTAGCACTTGACGTTAAAGTCTATATAGTACGGTGTTCAAGCTCTAAGAAACCTGACGCCTCCATAAAGTTCACAGTGAATATCTTTATTGACTAATGTTTACTCGTGGGCATCAAAAATAGTCAGTAAAGATATTATAAAATCTGCCTCAAAAGAGTACGTTATTATCTCTGTTCAACCTATCTGAGTAGGATTAAAATCATGACACACTATCCTTACAAAACTTGCTGATAAATAAATAAGTACACACATATTTTTCCGTCACTGATTAACAAACATGTCATATACTAAGGTCCTCAACCCCCTAACGAAAACTGTCTATTAAACTTGAATACTCTCTTAATTATTATGTTATAATACGGCCATAAAGTATAAACCTGTATATAGTATATACCTAATATCAAAGTTTTACAAAGTAAGTACTAAGGTATAAACCAGACGTGAGCTCATTTTGCACTTAGCTAGAATAATTAAGATTAACTTTAATATAAACAAAGTACAATTTTAATTAAACTGTTGGGAACAACTCTAGGAATTCACTCAGCTAGGAATTGGGTGAATTTATAATAGGTGAGACTTCGAGTGCTATAGTTAGTCACGTTCCACGACCTCATAATGGGGGCAGTACACCCCATTTGCTGTAAAAGCCACTGCTACCTGTGCTAGGTTTCTTATTTAATATTAGCCACTGTTAAGTGCACTAAATGGATGGTGTCCCAACATGTGTGTCTGCTGTGTAAAAGAGATACGGAATACTCAGTAGTAACATAATAATGTCTTCCAAGGTTTCATTCTATTTGTTAAATTTGTGTTCTAGAATTCAAAGCTCTCGTACACATTATTGATATTTTTCATAATATTTTACAGCTAACCTTAAACGATTATAATTTTGAAAATTAAGATTTGTTTCTTTTTCTTTACTTGTGATGAAATCAAGGTATTATTGTACTGATTAAAAATATAGGACAAGTAAATAATTAGGTAATACAACGCTTTATTTGTTTATTATTATAGTTTTGAAACATTTTGGCACTTTATATAAAATGATTTTTAAATAATATGAGTTCTTTTCTTAGTTTCAACACAGTCAAACGAACTCCACTTTTACTGTAACTATTTTTTGTGACAAAATCTTAAAAGCCAGTGAGATGGAAATTAACTATCTGAGTGACTGAGTTTGACATGAAAACGATGGTTTATCTCCTTCCTGTAATGACATCGAAGACCAATGACCGAGGTGGTCCCCCAGAACTTAATAGATTGCATTGAATCTGACAGTATGATGTTAAAGGAAGAACGAGCACAAAGGCAGTTATTGATTTCGAAAGCCTCCGTGGCGTAACGGTAGTGAACGTGGCAGCTACGCTGGAGGCGCGCGTTCTATGCCCGCTCAGTACAAATATTTGTATGTATGAATATGGGTCTTTGTATTGGTCTAGTCGTGCCTCGGAGAGCTCGTTAAGCCGTCGGTCCCGGTTGCCATACGAACATCAATGGCAGTCTTTACCGGTAGTTGGAGCCCGCAAAAACCCAACTGTAGTTGTTGTGTTAGACTGGTAAAAGTGGACCCCAGACTCCAAGTCGAAAGCTTTGACTGGGATTAACGCTAGGATGAAGAAGAAGAACGGCAGTTATTGATTTCTTTTGTTCTTAAAAATCACTTCGAAAATAAAATTCTGTGATCTGTGTTTATATTCTGAGTTTTATTTTCCGGAATTTTTAACTGAAATGGAGAAGCGTTTACTTAACCACTATCTACTACTATTACTAACTACGTCGCTACACTTAATTAGTCAAGGTTAGGCACATGTTATCTGTAGGAAATAAAGTAATTTGAAAAATAGCTTGAAGATTTATTTATAAAATTATTTCGCAAGCTAACGGTATAACAAATTTATACTTGCATGCGTACCTATAATATGTACTATTACAGTTATCGGGATATTTATCATTATGTATTGTTTTGAGTGTCCGATATTTCAATAAAGTTAAGTGCCATGATCACAAGGATAACTCTAATCCTGATAACTACGATAGTATCTACAAATGCCTTCATATGCTCACGCATTTCCCCCTCGAATGCCCTGAGTACGAAAAATATTGGCACTCGTAATGTAAATGTATCAAGAGAACGGAGCATTGCGATTGGCCGCCTGCCTACTGTGAACTTGTGTGTGTGTGAAGCTTGCCAATCGCAATGCTTCGCTATCTCGAAACGTTTACGTTACGAATACAAATATTTTACATGCTCAGGGTAGCAGTTTATGATTTGTTCCGATCCCTACACACTTACCGAACATTTGGACTAGAGCTCGTGAATAGCCATTCACGAGCTCTAGTCCAAATGTGTAGCCAGACCTTCGTCATTTTATAAAAGCTGAAAGTTTATCAGCGCACGCTCCCAACACAAGTAAGAACGATTTCCCATTATAAAGTTTGGGTCATAGTGGCTTTGGCAGATAAACGCTACTAAAGTTTTGAAAAGAAAAAGTCTTTTTGTCTGCATGAGGTGTGATTTCTTGGTATTACCTTCACTCTATTCGCCATCTATTTGTCACTTCCAACGGGCCTAGCATGGGCGCGGGACAAATATCTCTCTCCACCGCTTATGTCAAATAGACGGGGGACAAAGGTGTTTCTCCCCGGTAGCTAGCATGGCGTCAAAGGAGATAGCTTATGTCCCTCGCTGTGACGTAGACAAGAGACTATTTCTCCACTTGCTTAGCACGGCGGCCGTAAAGTGGAGATAATTTGTCTCTTTTTGACAGATGATAGAGAGATATTAGTCTCCGAACTATTGAGGTGGAGACAAGATTGCGTAATACACAATTAAAAATGTCTCGCGGCTTTTTCGTTCTAAGTGAACTACAAATACAACAAACGCAACAACGAAATGCAGCGGCGTATGCTGCGGGATCAAATAAACGTGTTCGAATTACCAGAGAGTAAATTCATATGAATTTATAGGATTTCTAAAGATTTTTTAATATTATCGACCGAAATTATCGAAATTACTAATATTCCCTCTAACCCATCTAACTAAGCTAAATCGCTTGTGCTGGGAGTGGGTTCACGTCGGTAGTGTAATGGCCAGGATTCGAACCCGGGACCTCTCGATCGTAAGGCAGACTCCTTAACCACTAAGCTACCGACGCGACGCTTAAATGAATCAGATGGCTTGCCAGGTAAATAATGTTGCATTTCATAATCGACTAAAACTCTTATTTGAGCTGCTGTGCTCCTAATCCTAAAAAATATATTCTTTGAACAAATTTTTTGGAGCGAATTCACAGTATTCACACATTTAATTTTATTCACAATAACATACAATATTTTTTCACTCATTTTATAAAAATCACAATAAATACTACAATACCGTACAGTACCGGGTAAATGGGGAAAATAAATAAACAGAAAATAAACATCTAATAAAAACGTTACATGAAAGATTGTCTTTCTTTTATTCAATATGGTGCACTCTTTAGTCAATAATAATATTCTGCAGCATAATACTGATAATTTTAAAAGTCACTATCACTCTTATAAAATGTGCACGTTGCTAGGTTTTGTTAATTTTGTCGTATATTACGAGTCGAATATTTTTTCGTATATTGGTAACATTGAGTGGAGAAACGTTGTCCACGGTGAGAAACTAGTCTTTCCTCGACGCCGTGGTAGCTAAAGGGACAAAAACGGAGGGAAAGACAAATTTTTCTCCACTCCCCGGGGACTTTTTGTCTTCATGCCATGCTAGCCCTGCAGTTCCTAACTTTTCTCCCTTCGTCTTTGATCAACTTACTGATTGTGGTGTTAACATCAAATGCCGTCTGATGACTGTGTTAGCCGTAACATAATCGAACCATTTCTGGACCAGATCCTTCCTATTCTAACCCATATCTTCAATTTCTCTATTCCTAGCGGCGTCTTCCCAACTGCGTGGAAAGAAGCACAAATTATTCCTTTACCAAAAAAACACAACCGTTCTTCTTTTTCCCAGTGTTTGCGCTAAAAGGGCTAGAGGCCAAACAAATAGTTATAAGTATCGATGACAGTTGAACTGTCACTTCTGTCAGAGACTGGGTCTTGTTCCCGCTGGGCATGCGGACTTTTTCAAAGGGTTGGATCTTTTATTGGACTATATTTTTTGGGAATATACAGTAATCGGTGGAGTTTGGGAATAATTCTATATACCATCCGCGGGGGGAAGTAGATATCTAACGGTTTCGGATAAAAATACGTCTTGGGACGCTAAACAGTGAACACGTGTGGACATAGTGTAATCTTAGTGGGATCAAAGCCGACGGGTCGGATGTGGAATTGACCAGATCGGGCTGTGGAGTCCTCACCAACGTCAGTGGGCAAGTTATACTACACATTTTACACTATACAGGTACACACCATCATTCTACACACAAGGCCTCTGATGTGCCACGGGTGATTACAACAAGGTAAGGGTAACCTTTGTCATTGTATATATTGGGGTCAAGTACTGTTTAAGCGCTGCGTTACTTGCAGCCAGTTTGGAGTAGCAGAGGGCTATTATCTACAACACCCAGCATCGACCGATATCTATATTACCTGACCACACAGCTTCCTCGTCAGAAACTCGGCACTAAATCTCTATCTATCTGGTTTCCGCCCTGGTCATAGTACGGTTACGGTCCTGGTGAATATTATGGATGACATAAGATTAGCCATGGAAAAAGGAAACCTAACAGTACTTACACTGCTAGACTTCAGTAATGCTTTTAACACAGTGGATTTTGAAATTCTACTAGGTATACTGCGCTCTATTAACATATCTCCAAGGATGATTGATTGGTTTCACAGTTACCTGTTTGGCCGCCGACAACGTACGCCCATAGAGGATTCCTTCTCCTCGTGGAGCGATTTAACAGTCGGTGTGCCGCAGGGTGGCGTTCTTGCCCCATAACTTTTCGCAGTTCTTATAAAATCAATAATTAGTTTTATCCTACCACCTTTATGCAGATGATCTTCAAATATACACTCGGCGGCTGACTTAGAGGAGCTTGTCCTCTAAGTCAGTCGACGGAAGCATAGTACGATGAATATGGAATTGGAACGTGTATTTGAATGGAGATATAACTACGGACTACAGGTAAAACCAGATAAGTCGCAGGTAATTGTTATTGGAAGCCCCTGGATTATGTCACGCATTAACTTTACGCAATATCCCCAAATAATCTTCAATGTGCTGCTATCGAAATAAGTGTCATGTAAAGAACCTGGGTACCTATTTACATAGATAACACATTGTCCTGGAATCATCAGATACAAGAAGTCAACCGCAAGCTGTTTGCAGCGGCAGGGTCTTTGCGTAGATTGCGAGGATTACTTCCGATTGCTAACAAACTTGCGTTTGCGCAGACTCTGATGCTCTCACTCCTTGACTACGCCGACGTCAGCTATCTTGATCTCACTGAGGTGCAACTTGACAAGGTTGAACGTCTTCAGAATTTTTGTCTTAATTTTGATTTAAGTGCCCTGCCCTTTTTTTATATATAATTATCTTCGCTTTCATTCCTGTATGTTCTATGAAGTCAACTCTGGCTTGCTGGTTTGCTTATTTACACAACCGCCGACTTACCTTATATACTTGGTGTGTCATTCGCTCAGTTCTAATTCATTCATGTTCTACGTATCAAGGGAGTGAAAATTCATTATTCCATTTTTAATAAAGGCTCTTGAATGCTACTTCCTCTTTCAAACGTTTACTGATTGGCCAAAATTAAAACAAAAATTCTAGACGGATTGGATTTTAAGATTGCACGATTGGTTCAATGGAATTTTAAGAAGAATTGTATTGTAAAAGAAAAAATATTCATGCAAAAAACAAGTTAACTCTCTCTCTCTATTCCTGGCCTTAATCCCATTATTTGGGGTCGGCTCTACTAGTTAATCTTCGCCAGGACACTCGGTCCCGGGTCGTCTCAGGTGGTATTTGCGTCTTCTTCAAGTCCTTATTGACTGTGCCCATCCATGTTTGTCGGGGTCTTCCTCGCCTCTTAGGTGGTGAGCTCATGTCTAACACTCTTCTTGTCATGTCGTCAGGTGATCGACGCATGACATGCCCGTAACATCGTAGTCGGCTTTCCGTGACCTTTTCAGGGATAGGTTTTACCCTAAAGCTGCCCCGTATGTGGGTGTTACGTATACGGTCTAACAGTGTCACCCCGCCAGCCCAGCGCAACATTCTCATCTCAGCGGTATGAAGTTTGTCTTCATGTTGCTTTTTAAGAGGCCAGCAAAAAACAAGTTAACGTCCTCATTAAATTAATTTACGAGTAACGGTAAAAGATTATAAAGACCAATAAATTCAATAATAAATAAAGTTCAAAATTCATGTATTTAAAGTACAATAAACATTTCATATTTTATTACTACCGGGCAGAAAACTTCGTATTTAAAATTCCTGAATTTGAGAAGTTATTATCTGTTCCTCTAAGTGATTACTTCCTCAAAGTTAAACCAAATGTACTGCTTATTCGGACCTCTGTTCATGACAGAAGATAAAACTTTATCTTTTATATTATTAGGAACTTTAACCATATATACGGTATAGACCCCGTTAACACACACAAGCAGCTCTCTAACAAATAGCATATTATGGGATATCATGTCAACTTTTACCAAAGTAATAGACCTTTTTACGCCATGTTGTAATGCCCCTTATTGTGTCTATTAAGTTTGCTACCTAAATTAGGTAATGTATATCGAGGCATTTTTATTTTGGAGGAAGCTATTTAACGTCATATACTTTTTTTTAAATAATTCGATTTCAATAATGTAAAACAGCAAATAGACCACTCTTGAATACCCTAAGGATCCAGAAATTTGAGCAAATTATTTTAATCTATTTCCAGCTTTACGGGCCCAACTATACACATTTGGCAAAATAATAATCATTTTGTACATTATTTCTACTTCTACTATGAGGTACAAAACAAATCAACCTGTAAACAATAAACAGAAGGTCCTCTAGGAACATAATTAAACTAAGATCCTTTTTGATAGTCCTTTGTCACAGAGTAAAATAAATTAAAGTGATTATTTATTAAGTAAAACGGCCGCTGTCTTACTATATTTACGACCTGCAATTTTAAATTAAGTTACAGAGACATTTTGTTAATTTAATGGAAGTAACGTACCAGAGACGTTGGATATTAAATATTCAAATATAGCTTGACGAACCTCGAACAGAATATGCCTCATTGAATAAAGTCAAAAAGTGGCTTTTATCTTTTTAACACATTCGTACCCAAAATATCTTTGTTACTTTTGTTTATACCACTTAGGTGGCAGAGAAGCACATGGCCCACCTGGTGGAAAGTGGTCACTGTGGTGTATGCACATATGTAATACACTTGTGCTGCCGACCCTGGGCATGATCTTAAAGAACTCCATATTGTAGTCGCTTGGGAAAAGCATAGCAGGGAGTTCACAGCTTGAGCGTCCTTGGGATGAAGTTCCTTTCACATTGCACAGTGCGCACCATTTAGGGTCGTAATGTGTGAAGATCAACTCCCTGCTTATGTTAAGCGGTGCGATGATATAATATAGCCCTTCTACACACACTACACAGACTTCTACTTTGAGATACGTCAATGCGACCACTGCAGAACAATGTTATTGGATTATTCTTAGACTAGATTACTTAGGTATTCATCACCAACTCTCCACATAATTATGTTTTATCTATCTTCTTTCGTCCATCCTTATTATGGGTATCAATCACCTAAGCACCCCTTTCTCCATCTTGGTCAGTACATCATCCACCACATTATAATGATGCCTTATTACGTTCATCAATGTCATTCTAGGTATACTTCTCAGTTTGCCGATTTAAATCACAATATGGCACATAAAAATACCTTCAATATCAAACTAGACTCGTGTCTCTCTCAAGTCCCTTTGACCCATCCCTGCCGCCACGCCATGAGGACAATTGAAACACTCTTTAAAAATAATACCCAGTTTCACCCAACGGGAGTCAATTCAAGTCAAGGAATTAGTTGTTTTTATCGGTTTGATGAATCAAGAGATTATTAAATCATCACAAATACGAAAAGAAAATTTTGTTTCACATTCATTGTGAAATAGTGAAAACAAATCTTTTTTCAGAGTCGCAATAACTTACAAACCTTACTGAACGGGAGATTGTTAACACTAACAAGAAAAAGTATCATTCATTTTATTTTTTCCATAACTAGAACATCTATTTATCATTGTTAGCATATAATAGTAATAAAATTATAATATTTTATCCATTAGGCAGTTATCAGGCCCTGAATAAATTACGAGTGTCATTTTCTGGCATTGGTAGAATTGGGCTTTTGGCAATTTACCGATGGCACTAAAGATTTATTAAAATACATTATATTGATACCTATCGATAAAGGAAATACGTAATTTACACGATGTGATTTCTGCTGATAAGTATTTTGCAGACTGTACATTTTCTGCCGGATCAAGTAAACGAGTTCAAGAATCTGCTCAATTCACACATCTGTTAAGTTATGAATCTGCTCAATTCAGGAGTCCTCCGTGGACCTGGCTATAACAAAACATACCCATGCTTTGTTACATAGACAAAGTAACTCGAGGACAAGCTCCTTTCATATTGCTCACAGTTGAACATAAGTTATAAATAAATACAACTACTACTATACAAATAGTCTATTGTACGACTTGTTTGTTGACTACTATAAGCACCTTATAGCATAAAGGATTGAATGTTTTATGTAACACAAGTTACGTTTTTATTTTAATTTCATTGTACTTTAAAATCCTTTTCTTAGGAGATAGGAAACGATGGTATTTCCTTCCAATTAAGCAGTCCGACTGAGGAAGTACCTCCGCCCTATAGAATACCGCGGCCATAATAACCTCGTGTTGTGTTCCCTGCGGTGCATGGGGTAGCCAGAGCTCACTGGAGAGTTTTTGTGCTGTCAGTGGGAAGACCAAAGCCTATTCCTGCTTGGTCTTCTACTTCGCTTCTACATCGACTCCCCTGGTGTTGCACACGTCCATAGGCCACGGTAACCACTTTCCATCAGGTGGGCCGTGTGCTAGTCTGCCACCTGAGTGGTCTACAAAAAACCCTCGTTTTATCAATTTATAAAAATCCTTATTGGTTCCTTGTGGAGGAGAATAGGGCCACCCCATCTCTTCCTGTGGCTTTTTTTTTACGTGCGGGAAATCCCCACTGATAAACCCCCCCCCCCCCCTCCGCAGCCGGAGGGAGAGTTTATGTCGGACTCGAACCAACTAAACCGCACCCCGTCTGTGGGTCAATGTGCTAGGCCGAAGGTGAGGTTGTCTCGTGACATTATGTCACTACCCCGGCTGACCCAGGGCCATTGCTCTCGGTCTGGCCCTCTTCGGGTCTCTTCCTGTGGGTGTCGTAGTAGGCGACTAAGGGATAGGGCTGTTGTCTATCCGACGGTGAACATACAGCCCATGCCCACTTATTGGTAATAGACTCGCCCCTATTGCGTGGGGCCGAAGATCATGGCTGGTAAAATGTGGATGTCATGTTAATACACTTCTGCTTAACCTTTTGGGAATGTATAGACGTGAGTACGTATGTATGTTAAAAAATAATAATTCGAACACTAAATAGTTTCAGCGATGTAGTGAAAAACGCATTACTAGTGTTTTGAATAGCCGTTTTACTGAGTCAAATTGCTTAAGTGAGCTTATAATATCAGGTGGGTTTACATCAGTTGTGTCAAAAATTTAAACCTGATTGCTTCAAAGAAAGCCTTAACCATTACCATCACTTAAATGTAACATTTCTTGTAATATTAATATACTTAGTATGTTATGTTAAGCTATGTAGTTAGAAGTCTTTCAAATTATTGTTGTTTACTTTTTACTTTCACTTGTGTGATAAGTGGAACAGCTTTTTAGTTAATACATTTGAATATATTATACAGGTTAAAGCTAGGGTACTTCTAAAAAATTTGTCTGTCAGTCTGAAATTATGTCAAATATGTTCTAGTTGGAACTCGAAACTAAAATCTCTTAATCTGAATTGCAAATTCAATTCCTTAGATATTACTACTGCCACCCAAACACCCCACTGATGTACTGATTATGTAACGTGTTCAGTAATAAAATGATTGATCTATTTATTAAATGTAACATGATAAGGAAACCAATATGAATAACATGTAAACAGCTATTAATAATGTAATAAGTTTCTTACAATTGCGTAATCGGTACATTAAACACAACAAGCGAACTTCATAATTCGTGATTTGAAAATTGGAAGAGTTTCGTGTGTTTTCACACTATCTGACATCCGTTATCACATACATTATGTATCTGTCTTTCACATTGTCATACCCGATATCTGATATCAAAACCGACATCAGACCAAACACAGACTAAAACGGAGCATGTATGCGGTTTCCGACCTTGATGACATTTTCTTAGTAACATGTCTCTTCGTATTAATAGAGGACGCTGATCACGAACATAAGAATAAAACTCGATACTAGATATGTCATATCAATAAGGTTGACAATCGCTTGCACGTTTTTTCTCTTTTTTTTCATTCCTAGCATTCCTTACTAGTTTGTGCTATCGAGCAAATGGTCGAATCGGACCGATTTTATCGAATACATCTGAAAACAGCACATGGTATCGGCTATCGGTTGTCGGCTATCGGCGTCCGACACCGATATCGGATTTCGCGTACATGTGAAAACGCTCTAGAGTCAGTTAATTCATTTAAGGGTTGCGGTCATTGTCATTGAGCGACATAAATGTTCCTTATGTAATAAAGTACGTTCTTTGTATAAATTAGCCTTTATTTATTTACGTACTTCGTTTTACATTCACACAAAAGGGCCAACCAAAATGGGACGTTGCGAGGTTTTCTCCATATTCATTTCATATACAGTAAAATGCTGTGAATTTGTATTTCGACCATTATTTAATAACATGTTAGAATTGTAATTTGAACTGTGAGTATTATATTTGAAAAGAACGAAATAACAATACTTTTGAACTTCAATAAACTAGCATGTTAACAGGCTACATGTGAAGTGTTCTTTGCAAAAGTTCTTTGTGGACGCTTTCAATTCTTTATACTTTCCGCGTAATGTAAGTAGTTCAAAACAAAATACACATATTCTAGATACCTAGTATATATCATGAATGGCTCCATACATCAATCAATTAGCCCACAACCGTCCACTGCTGGACATAAACCTCTCCCAATGTGCGCCACTTCGTCTGATTCCTCACCTTCCGCATCCAGTCTGTTCGGTTCGTGCTCGTCGGCTGTTCCGTGCTACCGTTTCAGGTCGTCAGACAATCTGGCTAATAGAGGTGTCCTACCTTCTAATTAACCTCTCGCGATCTCCACTGGCGATTCAATAGTAAGTCTAATCTACTATTGTTTTGTTAATGTTAAACAATCTGATAGAAAGATTGATACCCATGTGCCATCATTACGATTAATATGTGGACATTACTTGCGGGCGGCCCTGGCATCATACGGGAATATTAAATACCTCTAAGTCTTTTAAAAAAATGTAGCCTGAGCTACGCCTTTTATAATCAGCTACCTGCTAGTAAGAGTCCCGTTAAATTTGTATAGATGTCTCAGAAATTATCCGAATCAATCAATCAGAAAGACAGACTGGCAAAACCGAGAAAATTTTAACATATCAAGAAGACGACGCTTAATGATGAAAACAGTCAGAAAACATAGAAATAAAACTTTCTTTTTAATGAATTGTATGGACATATGACAATTAGTCTTAAGTCACCGCGGGATCATGGCTGCTGAAAAGTAATCGAGACGTCTGGCAAAATGTAAATAATACTACATTAATCGCGATAGAATCAGTAAATACTTTTTATTACAATGAGTGATACGAGGGGCATGCCAAAAGAAGTTAGATACTCTCTATTCATAGGTTTGTCACTGGCGCATAAGAACTTCACGTTTAGGCCAATAATTTTTCATATCAACTAATCATTTTTAATATGGAACATTCGTTAATTCAAATATGTTTTTTTGAAATGCCTTTATTCTGAGAGAATCGGGCGAAAATTCTTTCGTAGCAATGGAGTTTACTTGAATAGACTTTTGAAAAATGAATTATTATGACTATAAAAGAGATTGGAAGCGTCACTTTTGCTAAATCGACGTGTTGACGCGTAACAGTTTTTAATTACGTTGCTGACTTAAGAAGTAGACGGGAAGACTTTGAAGATGCGGCGAAGACTGGTCGGCTGCCCACAGTGTTCAGTGTGATCACTCAAGAAAATGTTCGAGTAGTCGAAAACACTGTTCGTAATAACATGTGAATTTCATATGTAGAGCTCGAGCAAGCAGTGGGCATTGGATCAGCAGTAATGCAGACCAAAATAAACGACCACCTCTCTCTCCGTAAGGGTTGTTCTAGATGGGTGCCGTACAAACTCATCGATGAGTGTGCGATAGCGCACACGTCTTCCAGAACACTCGAATATTAGTACGAAAAATGCGCCTACCTTATCTCACCCACCATTTTCAACCAACCTAAGACCTTAGGATTTTTAACTGCTTTCAAAAATAAAAGAAAAATAAAAAGAGGTTTGGAAGCTAAGAACATACACACGCTGCATAAAATTTCGAGACTTCATAGGTGTCTAGAAAAGAGAATACGGAAGTATTTTCCAAATGGTTAAGATAGATAGACAAATGTTCAACTCTTTATTGTTTAGATGTAAGTATGGAAATGTTTAAATGTGTTCAGGGTGAGTTCTTTTAAAAGTTTCAAATCTACAATAATTAATAAATAATACAGTTTTTGAATAACTAATTTAATTTGGCATGACCCTCGTTTCCGCGTAAATTTCCGACAGTATCTGTCAGAAAACATTTCTTTTTACTTCTACATTGTTCTTCCTCATTAAAAATGAATTATTTTAGTACCACATAAATTTTTGTCCCTGCAATTTAATTGTGATGGTGCCAGCTGTTCTATGTTTTTATTTAATGTGCTCTTAAATGGGTGACAGTCATAACTTAGACAAGCATCCATTTGCTTTTTTGTTAATTGTTTTAATCGTAATTTCTGTAACTTGAAGAAGAAAAAACGATTTATAAACTACACGCACAGGACAAAACAGAATGATATACAATAATAAAATAGGTCGAAATCTACAGAGATGTGCGATACTAGTTATTTTTCATACAGTACCTTTAATTCTTATAAAGTGGGGACTTTAAGCATCGAGCATCTCTCCTGCTCCACCTTCTTATAATTTGGATTAGTTGGCTTATAAGAGAATGACTGCTATCGGAAAATCGGAAATAAAAAAATCCAACCACCGAAAATATAACCTGGGCCAGAAACCCCACCAAGATCTTCGGAATCAAAGTCAATGTTACTAGGTCAGAACAAAGAAAAGAAAACCAATAGGATACACTAGATTGTGTGACCACGTATCTGTACTCGCTTTATAAAGAAACAATATTTTTACAATGATTGTTTTTTTTTTAATGAAGGTCACTTCAGTTCTACTTCACTTCGACTGATGGTAGGCTAAAGGTAAATTCTCAGAAAGAGTGTCACCATTACAAACACGTATCATGTTAACAATGGTGGCACTCAACTTTTCGGCCTCATTAGGTGGTTTTTCACGCCGCACTTAAAATATCTGGGACTGTAGGAAGAAGGAAAAACTTGGGCTGGCAAGGAATTCCAGATCTTAAAGGTGTAAAGGAAGAAATCACCGAACCGCTTGGTTCTTGATGGCATATTCTCCACGGTAAGCGGGTGACTAAGCCCAGCACGTGTTGTCCTGTGTAGGAAAGGAGAGGGTGGTACGGATTGGAAGAGCTCATTAGAACATTCAAGGAAGGAACACAAAAACTGTCAAGGAAGCAACATCTCTACGCATCGGCAAACGCTCGAGGGTGTTCGTGACCTCGGGATTGCCAATTATGCGGACCGCACGTCACTGTAATCTGTCGAGAGTTACTAGCAAATACTTTACGGAGCCATGTGGAGTACAATTTTCAATTTTTACTTATACCAAGTAATAAAAAATGTTAACATTGTAAAGTGCAATAAATAATTGAGTCTAATAGAAAAAAGAAATAAAAGGGGGCTAATAACGCAATATACCCATACGTGTATTACACTTTATAAAAATACGTTTATGCGGGAATAAACCTAAAACACGTATTTGTAACTCAAAACAGTATTCTTATTTTAGTAATCAATCAACGCAAGCACGCACGGTTGTAATTAGGAAGTTGTATAGATCGCCAGCAGGTGCGGTGCGGTTGGTTCAGAAACAATAGGTCACTGTTTTCAGACTTGCCGTAATCCATTTGACAAAACACTCGAGAGCAATGAATCCGGGTCACTCAAAGAATCCAAAAAATCTCGGAAAGTAAGAATGCTAGGTTAATGCAATAAATTGTATTTAATAGACAATTTAATACTCCTTAAATAAAAGTATTAAAACTTCTTAGTTATTGTAAAGTTATATCATAAAAAAATCAAATTTGAAAAGGGAACACTGTCGAAGATGGAACTACGAAATTACAGGATTTGTTTTTGCTTTTGTTTGTAATCTGTCATTTATGTTGGTACATAAACCAGGTTGATAGTGCTCAATATTCATTATTCAAGCTGAAATCATGTCGCTTACACTTGAAGAATGCACCAGAATACTTACATTGGTGGAAACCGGCCGGAGTCAGCGCGATACAGCCAGGACTGTCGGTGTGTCGCTGTCAACAGTACAAAGAGTTCTCCGACGTTACGAAGAAACTGGTTCTAACCTACGCAGACCAGGAACGGGCAGAACTAGGTGTACCACAGCACGAGAAGACCGATACTTGGTGAACACCATGCTTCGAAATCGCTTTCTCACAGGAACTGAACTCACAAATCAGTTTCGACGCCTCGGAGGAAGTAACCCAAGTGCATGGACAGTAAGACGTCGGCTTGCTGAATCTAACTTAAAACCCCTTAGACCTGCAAACGGCCCTAAACTGGAGCGTGGCCATCGTATTTTCCTCCTTTGTCGCACCATTAAGACCTGGAATTCCTTGCCAGCTCACGTGTTTCCCTCTTCCTACAGTCCCGGGTCCTTTAAGCGGGGCGTGAAAAAGCATCTGATGAGGCCGTCAAGCTGAGTGCCACCATTGTTAACATGGCACGTGTACATAATGGTGACCCTCTTTCTTGAGACTTTACCTTCAGCTTACCATCAGGCGAGGTAAAGTCAAATTGACGTGTCCTATTTATAAAAAAAAAAAAAAAAAAAAAAAAAATTTTAAGACTAAGATATGCCCAGAACCACGTAAATTGTAGTATTGAAGATTGGTCGAAAGTTATGTTCTCCGACGAATCAAAATTTATGCTCTACAAGCACGATGGAAGACACAGAGTGTATAGAAGACCAGGGGAAAGATTCAAGCAAGCATGCATCGAAGAAAAAGTAGCCTACGGTGGTGGGTCTGTACTTGTGTGGGCCGGAATTTCCTCTGAAAGTCGCACAGAGCTGGTGATCATAGAAAACGGCTCTTTAACTAGCGTAAGATATGTGGAAGAAATCCTCAACGAACACGTTGGTCCATTTATGGTCAATTTGGGTGAGGATGCTATATTTATGCATGACAATGCCCGACCTCATACAGGTAGGATTGTGAATGACTACCTTCAAGAGATGAACATTACTTGTATGGAGTGGCCAGCGCGCAGCCCGGATATCAACCCGATCGAGCATGCTTGGGACGAGCTAGGGAGATGCGTAAAACAACGAAACCCTCCCCCAATCACGCTTCCTGAGCTCAAAATTGCTCTCACAGAGGAATGGGAGAATATTCCCCAAAATCGTATAAGGAACTTGGTGTACAGCATGCCAAACCGCGTAAACGCAGAAATGGAAGCACGAGGAGGTAATACGAAGTATTGAAATTCAAGAAAATCGTCATAAAGTTCAAAAATTTCATGTTTCCTATTTTTGTTTTAAGGAGAGATCAGCA
Source organism: Eilema caniola (assembly GCA_949126895.1). NCBI lineage: Eukaryota > Metazoa > Arthropoda > Insecta > Lepidoptera > Erebidae > Eilema > Eilema caniola. The sequence goes on along the minus strand of OX421471.1, from coordinate 10,251,537 downwards.
GTTTTTTTCTTTATGTAATTTTGTGTAAATAAAATGTATGGTGACTCATATTTTTTTAACTTTCATTTAAGGAGTATTAAATTGTCTATTAAATACAATTTATTGAATTAACCTAGCATTCTTACTTTCCGAGATTTTTTGGATTCTTTGAGTGACCCGGATTCATTGCTCTCGAGTGTATTAATCTGGTGTGTTTATGCTAATTATTAGGTTTTCTTGGTACTATCCTTTTAATAATCTTATTTATGTGGTTATTTTTTTTATTATATACGTAGGTTGTTGTTGTTTTTTTCAATACAGTAGTAAGTAGGCTTGCCACTAAAATATTCAACTTTGGGCCCAAAAAACATGTAAGCACGACGTTATGATTTTGAATTTTCCGATATCAGTTGGTTCTATTACGTTTAGCCGTGGATGATTAAGGAATGGGAAGTATGTTTTTCTTTAGGCTTTCTTTTATTCCTATTGAATTATGTGAACCTACCGACCTTCCGAAACAAGTTTTATTCGAAAAAAACCGACCACCACGCGTTTGCCATAGGTTTATATCCTATACCTACCTAAAAAAAACTAATTTCACAAAATAGTCCAGTTAATGGATATAAATTTTAATACAGAGTTTTCGTACAACAGTTTCCACAAGGTACGGTTAACTATATGTATTGTATTTATATTCAATAAAAACTAAATAGTATGAAAGGTAGGTATTTGAAAATTTACCAAGACCTGTTAAAATGTCTGCACCGCAGTACCGTATCCTATACAGTTCCATCTCTCTTTCTCGCCCGGAACACAAACACTTTAACAATGGTAAGTTCTCAAATCACAATACCCTTATATTACCTAATTATAAACACAAAGTCATAATTTGATTTATAACTAACTGTTCAGAACCATTAAATTGTGTAAAGATTTTAGAATGTTTAAAGGAAGTACAAATATTTTTGCCGGATAAGAGCGTTTTCACACTCATCCGATATCCAATATCGGTGTCGGACGCCGATAGCCGACATCCGATAGCCGACACTTTGTGCTGTTTTCACATTTATCCGATAAAATATATATAAATACGGCCATTTGCTCGAAAGCACAGACTAGTTAGGGATGCTAGGAGTAAAAAACATAGTAAAAAAATGCAAGCAATTTTCGACCTCATTGACATGCATGTCATGTTTCGAGTTTTGTTTGTAATATTCGTGGTCAGCGTCATCAATTAAAGCGAAAAGACGTGTAACTCAGAAAATGTCCTTAAGGTAGAAAATTGCTTGCAGTCGCTGTTTTAGTCTCTTTGCGTTCCGATATCGGGGCAAAACAGTGGTGTTGGCTCCGATAACCGATATCGGGCCGGGCAATGTGAAAGAGAGATACATATCTCATACATTTGACTTCCTCCGATATCGGATATCGGATGAGTGTGAAAACGCTCTAAAGCCTTACCTATTCGAAAACAAAAAAAGCCTTTAATTTAAAAGATTTCCGATTAAACTTCATATTGATTTTATTTTTTGTATCGTTACATACTTTATCTTTGTACATACATATACCCGTTACATAATTTATTTTTAATGTTTTATCGACATTGGCTACTACGTAAAAACTATTATCAAACTATCAAAACAAACAAAAGATTGCAAAAACACCTAAATGCGAGAAAGATTTTACTACAATAACTTAATAATATTGTTAAAAGGGGACCTCGTTGCCAGATGAAACCAACCCTCGTGTCAAATACCCACTTAACATTCAAGTTGTTAGTTAGTCATCAATTTTCCATCCTCCACGACGTCTCTTTAATTAAGTTATTGTGACCCCTGTAACCCATTTATGCGTGACGACCTACACCATTGACCTAAAATATATGCTGCTCTGATTTTATCCTATGTGACTTAATGTATATGAAAGTTTGTGAAGATGTTTAGATATTTTGATATTTGTTATTCAATATTCAGCCAATTGCCAGCTTTTTCTCCAACAGATGTGTCCAAGCCGTCGTTGATGGCAGTTGCTCGGTACGCATGGACATAAACGCTGGTGTCCCACAAGGCTCCGTGCTGTCTCCGACCCTGTTTCTGCTGCATATCAATGATATGCTGTCTGATGACTTCATCCATTGCTATGCGGACGACAGTACCGGGGACACGTGTTACACGGGCCGTGCAAATGTCTCTCAGTCCAAGGTGAAGGAGAGTCGCGAACAACTTGTGTCCGAAATCGAGACTACTCTCTTGGGAATATCCGATTGGGGTCAACAAACCTAGTCCAATTGAATCCCACTAAGACACAAGTATGTATTTTCACCGCTAAGAAAACTGTAGCGCCGTAATTCCTGGGTATATCGCTTACCATTTCCTCGAGTATCGAGATCCTAGGCGTCGACATCTCAAGCGACGTCCAGTGCCGCAGCCATTTGGAGGACAAGGCCAGGCTGGCATCTAAGGAACTTGGAGTGCTTTACAGAGCGAAGCAGTACTTCACTGCGGGGCAACGACTCCTTCTTTATATGACACAAGTTCGGCCCCATATGGAGTACTGCTGTCACCTTTTTGCCAGAGTACCTGCATACCCGCTTGACCCCTTCGAATCGATACAAAGACGGGCGTTGAGGCTCGTCGACAATCCCATACTCGCAGGCGATGTGGAACCTCTCAGCCTCAGGAGGGAATTTGCCTCACTGTGTGTGTTCTACCGCCTATACAATGGTTTGTGCTCAGATAAATTGTTCGACATGATGCCGACAGTTACTTTCAGTTCAGTTTCAGTCAGTTCATCCTCACACATTGAGACCAGAAATGGTGCGAACCGTAAGGTACGAAAGGAACTTCATTCCACGCACGCTCAAGCTGTGGAACGAGCTCCCTGCTGTGGTTTTCCCAAGCGACTACAATATGGGTTTCTTCAAGAAGGGCATTAGAGGGGTTTCTTCAGGGTCAGCAGCGAGTGTGACGCCCCTGGTGTTGCACACGTGTGCAACACCAGGGGCGTCACATGTTCTATGGACGTACATAGGCCACGGTAACCACTTTCCATCAGGTGGGTCGTGTGCTTGTCTGTCACCTCAGTGTTATAAAAAAAACGTTGTAACAGCTGAATGGATCTGGCTGAAATTCGGAACAAAGATAAATTATAGTCTAGAATAACATATACGCTAGGTGCAATATATACTATGATATGATTCTAGATTGACATCATGTTCATTCATATTAGGGGTAGGTATAGCAATCGCCTTGAATGCAACAAGGAAAAACACTAAGACATTAAGAATGTTAAATCTTAGTTCATGAGCTGCAAATAGATGTTTATCAGTGCCAGAGTTATTTTACTATCAGCTCTCTAAGCCCCCGGGTCACAGTTGTGATACTTGTTATCTACACTTATCAACGTTGAACAATAATAGTGCCTATTATGCTTTTGTTTAAAATTAATAGTCACACAGTCCAAATGTGGTAGTAGTCTGCATTGAAAAATATTTTGCGAAAGGTCATAACATTTTATATGCATACACTCCTAAAAAAATTCAAAAGATTTTGTTATTTACATCTAGGTAGGAATATTACAGGAAATTGGATATCCTCCTTTTATAGTTATATGTTCAACTAAAACAATCATAATGTGTCTTTTAATAAATTTATTTATAAAAACTCACTGTATAAAATCAAATAAAAACCCCACTAAAAACCGAAATCGAACCTTTAGACTTTTAGTACCTACATGTTTATGTAAAAAGTCGCATCAAGATTAAATATTACCTTTACTAAGTACGAGTATAGGTGCAATTAACGTCAATACTATTTCTTTTGATACTAATAGAGAAAGAATTATTATAACTTATAAGTTTATTTACATAACTTTACGTATGGCTTGGTATATTAAGTAGGTATTTTATTTACTTAGAATTATGGAAACTAAAATGTAACCTCATTTCACATAAACATAAATAGAATTTATTTGATATGAGTATAATTGACAATAATATTTTTCTAGTAGCATTTTCTTTGTTCAATTAATTATGTAGTGCTTTTCGATATAAGATTACAATTTCTAAATTAAAATAGATCACTTTGTAACACTTAAGACGTTAGGATTCTCCTTGACTGCCGCTTTTAGTTGGCCAAGGAAGAGATCGATAGAAGATGTCAATCGGAAATTAGCTTTAAATTTCTCACAATTCTTCAAAAACACTGGGTACAAGTGGCTCAGATAAGCGTGGTCGACAGTGGGAAACAGGTGGTGCAATGCATGGTCTCCGAAATGGGTCATTACTTTAAAAAAATTATCATTAATATCAGTACGATCCATTACAGCTTCGAGTTCGTGCATGCCCCAATCTACAGTAGGACCCCTAAAAAAAACAAACATACATTTATCTGAGTATATGTAAACTCGAGAATTTTACTAAAAAATACGTGATTTCGACTATGCGAACGTCTTGTATACCAAAAAGTGAAGTATCTAAGATAAACCATAATCGTCTCATTATTGTAATTAATTAAAAAGTATTTGTGTTGATTAAGATACGCTCAGACAGGGCTTGAACCCACGACCAGACTTTCATTAAATTAATATATTATTCTACACTAGAAACATGAATATTTACTCACTCAACTTCATCCCCATCTTTGAAAATTTTTGGATGATGATGAGCGGCATTACTTCCAATGCTGTAGAAAATTAAACTTGCGGTGCAGTCGATCCATAACCACATAATTACAGTATCTATGAAAGAGGAACCGCTAGCAAAATACATCCATATCGGTAGAAGGAAGCCGATACCATCGTGCCATTTGTAGTGTTTCTTGAAAAACCCTTCTTGCGTAAAGTTTAAGGAAAACCTGAAACGAATTAACATTTTTTAAATTTCTGTCTGGTATGAAAATAAAAAGAAAGAAAGAGAAAGTAGAGAGAAAGAAAAACAGAGAGAGGAAGAAAAGCCATTTATTAAGCAAACACACATGATATACAGATAAAATTCACGTGCACACATATTATTATACTAGATATCTTTATAAGTGAATGACCGTGTCTGCGTCCGCGTGGAACTATGAACCCGTGAGTTTATTTATTATATACTAAATACTTTGAGAGACGTAACCATGGAGAAGGTAAACTTAATCATATTCTGTCCTCCGTGGACGTAACGCACACAACAAATAAATATTTGCCATTAATTTTTATATGGATTTTTTTCGAAAAAACAATTATTCTTTGGATTAATTAAAATAGTATTTCTCACCTCCTGCAAAATGCTAAGATAAAAAGAAAAGGGAAAACTGCAAGCTCAATCAGTAGAGTAAATTTTGCATGTGCAGGTTTTTTTCTAGGGTTCCACAATACAATAGGCTCCAATCCACTGACTTCTAAATCCATGAGAGTATTGGGATATAAATGATGTGAAAGTGCATGAGAAACTCTAAAGTCCCTGTAAGAAAAAAAAACTATAAATTTAGGTTTACAACAGTACTCAAACTTACTACCCTGGTAAAATAATTTTAAAGTTACCTGTAAGACCACATGGATAAATTGAAAACATACATCCTCCAATTTGTTCTTCTGTGCAGATAATTATGTGAAGCAACTGTTGTCCATGCTAAACAAAAAGATGCTATCAGATATGATAGCAACACCAACCAGTAATTTATTAACCACAAAGATAAAAAGGATGTCACCATCAAAGTTCCCAAAAGACCGTCAATAATGTTGTCCGTTCTTTTGGATTCGGTTGGAGGTATCTTCTTGAGCTCTTCTACGGCTTCTCGTTTTAATGTTTTGTAGAAACCATCTTCCTTAAACGTGAAAGGTGAGTTTCTCGGTGTTTTAGCGTCTCTTACGTGAAATTTTTCTAACATTTTCACAGCGACGTTAGACAAGTGATGCGACTCAAAGGCTTCAGTAATATCTGTGCCCTGAAAATAAATATTAATAATATTTAGTTTAAGGATAATAAATTTTATGGTTTTGAATATTCAATAGAAAATGTACAAAGTAGTATCTAATCTATAAATATCATCTTGTAAAATTGAATGAAATTTTAAAGCATTTATATAGTAGGTATGCTAGCTATTCACATTGAATAAGGTTGAGAAACAATTATCGATAAACTCTTTGCGTTTACAGGGTCTGCAGCACGAGTGTGACAACCATGGTGTTGCACTCGTCCATAGCCCACATAGCCATTTTCGATCAGGTGGGATGTGTGCTTGTCAGGGGTATAAAAAAAACATCTATGCAGACGGGATTCGATCGAAGAATTATGTACGTTTTCAAACACATGTCAATTTAGTCCTAATACAATGTTTATAATATTTCAAACCAATTTTTATTGTTAATTTGTATTACATTATCGATCGAACTAATACTTTTTTTAAGTGACAATACTTGTTTACATAAATACTGCAATAAAATATAATGTTTTGTATGAGTATTGCTTACGTATGGAAGTTCTAAGCAAAAAGATGTAAATACGTCCTAGTAGTAGTAGTATAGTAATAAAATCTTTCCTATTCATTACGGCTAATGTAACTTATGATCCTAAAACTTATTGGGGTCGCTTAAACGCGCATTACAAGAACAATAGAAGAAGAGGTTTAAGAAAAATATTTTTATCAAATACTTTCTACAAAGTCTTGTACCAACATACAAAAGGCTAACGCATGGTTTTCTATTCCATGACTCATTTTTATGACAATGTGATAAGTTTTTAGCGATACCAGCAGGAGCTGCGTGTCACGGAGATGAAAATGCTGCGGTGGATGTGCGGAGTTACGCGTTACGCACAAAAGACCTTGTGAGGAACTGCCGCGGAGTCTTCATGTCTGTGACATAGTATATAAAATGGAAGACAGTCGCCTTCGCTGGTGTGGCCACGTCTTGCGGCAACAGTCAGGCTACGTAGATAACAAATGCTGGGCAATGACAGGCCCGCCGGGTCCATGTAGAATGGGTAGACTCAAAAAGTCCTGGCTTGACTTCGTGCAGGATGACATGAGTGCAAATGGTCTCACTATCATGGATGTCCAAGATCGCGCGAAGTGGAGGAGGAAGAGCCAGAAGGCGGACGCTGAGCTCCGAGGGCACCTTAGCGTCGGATGCAATTAGGATAACGTCTAAATGTCGACGATGATAAGTTTTTGGCATTATCGCTTGGTAGACACATAAGTATATTTTTAAATTTAAGTTTACCTTTGACAGCTCCAGCCACTCTGCACCGCCAGGGTGTTTGTTCACAAACTCATTGAGATCGTAAATACCATCATGAACTCTCCATAGCCCCTCTGCGCCATCGTCCATGGCTTTACCTTGCAACCATTGTGTAGGGTGCTTCGTTCCTTCATCTCTTAGTGAAGGGTACTTCAATTGCGGGAAGCTAACATGAGTCTTCTTTTCTGCAGCTCTTCGATGAGCTATCTCTATGTATTGTTCTTTTGGAGCCATTTTATTTAAAACATCACAATAATGTGCCAATAACGTTGAGTGTCTACACCGTTTGAGATATCAAGACTGTTTAAGCTAAAATTATGGTACTCCGTTTTATATCACGAGAGAGTATTATTTACTGTTAATGTATAGATATGCTGTATAAACAAAACATTAACTAGGTAGGTTATCAATAGAGGGAGCAATAAATTTAAAAGTGTAGCGCTTCAATGAGATAATAATAACAACGGGCTATCCAGATAGTGTAAACCTACTATTTCGGCTAACACTTGATAATCTTAAAATTAAAAAGTTAGTTATATACATCACTGTATGCAATAAAACAATATAACGTCGACTCAAAGACACAAAATAAAAAATACACTTCTGGTGTGTATGCTACTGTTTGATCTAATTTATATTTAAGAAATTGAGTATTTGAGAGTATATTTATGAGAAGTAAAAGAAAGTGTTTTAATGCTATTCACAAAAAAAACATAGCAAGAAATGGATTCTTAATCTTTTTCAAATATTCCAGCACCTGATATCAGATATGATGGATAAAACCTTAATACATATTATAAAAATACACTAGGATAAAAATAACTAAATGTTTCAAACATCATATTTAATGGTATAAAAGTACCCACGCCCTGTTGTTTTAAGGTTATGTATTAATATGCTTTTATCATAAAAGATTATATGGAAAAATTTAATTCTCCTCGATATGTTAGATACTCCTCTTGTAGAATAAGGCAACGTTTCCCATTTGCCGAGTCGTGATAAAATATGGGACCGCATCATTCCCGCCCTATTTTTTAAAATAATACCTACTATCGATCGACGCATCGTATATTAATTCAAATGAAGCTAGGTCTTCAACACTAAAAATAAATAAATATAGAGGGCGAATTGAAGTGGAACCAGACCTTAGCATAAATCTTTCGTCATTTTCTGCAAACTTGGATTCTTTAGTAAAAAAACAAGCAACAGCTTCGCACTAATGATGTGTATTGTTGATAGAACTAGCTTGGTTTAAAAAGTATTCAGTGGGTCACTAAGGAGCATTGTGAAAACTGCTGGGCCATGGCAGGACAACGTTTGGGAAACACTGGAATGAAGTATTAAACGAAGAAATAAAATGACATGAGCATATAAAAATATCGATTAACTATCATCGAATAACACTTATGAGTAATTCAGTCAAAGAGTCTCGACCCATCAAACCTGTGTCGTGCTCGTGTGGCAATCAATAACGTATCGTCTGGTGAATATCACCGATCTATCAATAAGTACTATGACAACGTTTACGTTGTAGCTATTTTCTGCCCCTCATTTCACTTTTGTAACAGTTAATTTAGTCAAAAGGTTCATTACCTCTTTCCTGTCTTTTTTTTTGGTAAGTAGAAAACAGTGCACATCGGAAATGTGCACTATTTTCAATCAATCAATTCGAAATATTTTTAAATAATAAAAAAAATCCGTTTTCGTCTTTACTTTACTGTATTTTTTTTTTTAATTTATTAAAAGTGGATAGTTTCATATTCATAGCATGTGTGCTTTCTAGGAAAAGGGTTTTATAAAACATCAAATAATTACCCTATTACAGCGCACGACTGAACAAAGATCTCTTGAAGTGATCTGACGTCGTAATACCTAAAACTCATATTAGATCTTTTTAGAAAAGAAAATAGATGACTTAGTCATCTTACTTTATATCTTATATGTACAATGCATGACAGAATCCTTATCTAACGACAACTAATCTAATCTATTATTTTTCTTGATCCACATATTTATTTATCATCACGTATTGTGAACTGCTGCAAATACTCATTCTGTTCCTGCAATTATATTTCTTCTCGTAATCTTCCTATAGGCATGCGATTTTTCAGCCATATATATCCAGTCGTTTTTGCGTGATGTAAAAAAAAATCAAACTCATTTTTCATTTACATTCTCATCTAGGTTCCATCTCAATCAACATATTTAAGTGTACGAAAAAACACTAATGAACGAATTTGATACAGCAAGCCTAGACCACAACAATAACCACACATCTCAGTTAAAACTGGAAATACTGAAGAAGGTTATGCTAGCATAATAAATAAACAGGGGGATATCGGGATTCAGTATAACTTGAGAAGGGTGAAAATTGGATGATTGCAAATGATTGATAACAAAGTATCAATACCTTTTATTCAAAAAGGAAATAAGTAAATCGGTTGGATCAAATGGCCGAACGGGCTCGTAATATATAAACTTTTTTAAACGTCGCGCTTTTAATAATCCAATAACAATATTCTTCCAATTATTACAATACACAAAAAGTAATAAATTATGAAAGAAATAAACAGTAAGCCTGAATAAGTTAAAGAATGAGATGTAATTTTAATAAAATTGTCTAAAAAACGTTAGAAAGGAAGTTTTGGGGTCGTTTGAACACTGAAAGGCTACGGGAATCGTTCGAAAACTTTCAAGGAATGGTTTTAATGTTAATACCCTCCTGCGGCTATATCTCAAATCTTTATGAGTTAATCGTGGTGAACAAATATCGCTAAACAGAAGCAACCTCTTTCGAAATTAAGTGCTAAATAACAGTCAGCAGCAAACGTAACACAAAATCTTAAAATATGGACATTTTCAAAATAATTCGTTCAAAGAGACTCGATTCTTCTGTATCGGTGATATACATCAAGATATTGTTACCTCAATAGGAGTATGCAGACAGTTCTATTTATAGTGTACCTCAATGGCCGATCGTTTCACCCTCGAGACTCGGACGCCGGCACCAATCCTGATCAAATTACATATTTTATGAATCTACCGAGAGTTTTATTGGAACGCCTAACAAGACACTCGTCTATCCTTTGTAAGAAATTGAATGACTCATCCATAAACAGGTGGTGCTTTCCATATCTTTACACTTGGTGCCGATTTTTTTTCTTTTGTGGGGATATCTTTTAAAGTTATATTTATATCTTAAAAGCCAGCAAGCATAAACATAAGCATATCTTTATGCTATATAAAGGGTGGAAGATTTTAACCTTACCTGTAAGGGAAGTCCTCTAATTGGAGATAGAGAATATCACAGAAAGGAGACATTGTTTTATTTAAAAAAAAAACTGTATTCATAGATTTTCTAAAAATCCCTTGCCTAACTCGGTAATCGAACCGACTAAAATCCAAAAAAATAACACCTGTATTTTTATGACATCAATCGATAGGTCAATCATAAGGATCAAATTTCTCAAAGGAACATGGTTAAAGGAAATCCTTGTCATCTAAACTTATAAATTGAATTTGACAAAATGAAGCACTGTATCTCAAACGTCCATCCAATCCCATCTTATATCACATGAAAAATAAAATTTCATATTTAAATAAAATTAATTGTCTCTTTATTTTGCGTACGGTTACCGCCGCTGGTCAGCGGTTATATCAGACTCAAACCGACTAAAAACGCACGCCGTCTCAGGTCTCGACCAACAGAGAAAGGTTATAAGATAATCTCTAATAGGGCAAATTTCTTACCATCTCCGTTGCCTATGGTACACTGCATGGAGGTTTCCAGTCAAGCACCTACTGCAGTTACCCAATATAGTTACATTCTAAACCGGAAACAAATTTCAGTCATTTAGTACTTATTTTAATATTTGGCTTGAAAGATAACTTTATTGTTGACTAGGTATCTGATGGCTCTTCGAGTAAAACTACCGTTTCTGCTGGCATTGAATTTATGAGTTAAGATTTTGTGGACTTCCTTTCATTTAATTCACGGTTTCATGGTTGTTAGACAGAATTGATCCTTATGATTTACACTATCGATACAGGATGTTACTTTTTCCGATTTTAGTCGGTTCAACTACCGGGTGAGGCAAGCGAATTTTCGAAAATCTTTAAATACAGTTTTGTTTCTTTATAAAAATAAAGGAATGTTTCTCTTTAGTGAAATTCCCAATATCCATTATTTAGAGTACTTACCCCTCCAGGTAAGGTCAAAATCTTTCACCTTGTATACTCTGTAGCTTCAGAATAAGGCCCATCCCACTCTTGATTTCACGATTATTTATACCACATTTCTCCTAGCTTCACATGGGAACAAAATAAATATTGAAGTCAATAAGAAACAATTGTATTGTTCAAGATTGATAATAAATGAATATTACTAATAACCAAAAATATAATTTCCAAGATGGTGACGACGAGGATCTCATGACAAGTCGTTATTAAAGGGTAAGGCCATTTTGTTAGAAGTTTAGAGGAGAAAAACAAAATTGAGGCAGTATGTGATATAATGAGCAGTCTTAGTATTCTCTGTGTAAATGAGATCAAATGTAAAGGATACAACATTAATACACGTGGATTTCACTCAATTTATTGGTCAAAAGTTGCGTGATTTAACAGAATTCAATATACTTTGGCCTAAAATTAATATAAGAAAAAATAACAAATAAGGTTAAAATGGATACCACAATCTTTTACTTCCGTCTGTTAAACGTCCGATCTACTAACTCTGTTATAGAACTATTTTGATAAGCTTGAAGTTGGTTATTATATTTGAAAATGTTTTTGATGCCAGTCAGCCATTTAATAAGAAAAGCTAATTATACCTAATGAAAATTTATGACGGAAAGCAAAAAACTGTAACAAGCAGATCTGATAAATGTCCCTTTTCAAGTAACGCAAATAAAGATATTGTACCAGATTTAAGAAAAAGATACGTTTATTACTTTGGCAATTACCAATGTACCTAATTAAAGTTTTGATTAATTCGTGTAACTGTTAAGCTAAGTGAGATTATTCATTCAGCTACAGTGGACTAACTCGCTTAATGTAATGAAACTTCATAACCGATACCAAAGACCACTGCAAACTTCGGTGTCGTGAATTACAGTCTTTGATGTAATCTGTGTTAGTAACTAGTAATAACATGTATTTTGCTTTGCTTTGCCAATGTTCTAAAATCTACACCTTTGGTAAGTAATGACATAATAATTATAGACTGTAAGTAATGTTTATCCTTAGCGAAGTCGCAAACTACATTGAAATGTAGTCTTCTATATGAAAATAATCACAAAATGGTGCTCAACTCAGTATTTGTTACTTAATCACGCGTAAACAGTTGAATAGATTTAAATGAAAAGGAAAAAATGTGAATGGATAAGGTTTACGAAGGCGAAACCGTGGACATCATCTAGTATAGCATGTTATACGTAATAGAACTTTATAAATATGCATGTCAGTTTTTAAACTCTAGATACTAATCGTACGACCAGCCGTTTCCCTTAGTCACCTTCAACGACGCTCGCGGGAAGTGATGGAGTAGTACATTCTACTCCACCGGGAAAAAACAAGTTAAATTTTAGACTTGAGATAAATTATTTTTACATTTTATTAATGGTTATTGAATGTTCTTTTTTGAAATGCTCGAATATCCGTAGTTAACGTACGCAATCATATTGTCTTATCCGACTCATCAATCACCCAGCTGAGGTTCATTCAATACCTAAATACACTCCTGGGATTTCCCTTCAGTTATTTCGAATAGGATTACACATTACCCAATCCATCTTGGGTATGCGACAAAGCTGTAACATCCTACTTCTTAATGTTTTTTTGTATTTAGAATATTAGTTTTTTATTTTACATTTCAAAACATTGAAGAATTATAACATTAGTCATTCCATTATGCAATAGATTTAAAAAGATTTTTGGTATGGTTATGTTCGTGGTTGGAAAAAACCAAAAAATTACATTTAAGAATTACTATGTACAGTCAGTATCGAAAAAATGTTGACCATCAAAGTAATCAAATTAATCTGAATACCTAAATTCCAATTTTGTATAAGTTATTAGAGTGCTCAAATAGTTGTAAGCCTCCAAAGTGGTCAAACCATCTTAGCAATTAGTTTTTCGATAATATGTAAGTTAGTAATGTTTATATTCATCTGTGTAAACACGCCGATCAATGATATCTTATGAAATATTAGGTCAAAATGACGTTAACATTGTCATTTAAACACATTTTGTATCAATTTCTTACTTAATCCCTGTAGCCCTTCGAAAGTTTTTCTGCCGTTTGTTTTTTTTTCGTGACAGTTGCTTGAGCCGTGAACTATTAACTTCCATTGGTGAGAAAATTACGAATACGTAAAAAATAAAAACGTGTACATTAATTTCAATAACAATAATACTTTTTAAACCTCATTTTACATATTATTATAACACTTAGTTAAAATTCTTTATAAAGACAGTATCAAGTATGTCACTTTGTGATATTAGTTAACACGTATTTATTTATTACGTATTTGAACTTCATTCTCACCAAGTAGCATGCGCCTCAAGCAACTGTCACGCATAAAAACAAACATAAAGTATGTTTAAATGACAATGTTATCATTACTTTGACCTTATACGTCAGATACCATCGATTGGCATGTTTGCACATATGAATATAAACACTGTACTAACTTACATAATAATGGAAAATGAATTGCTATGATCATTTGACCACTTTGGATGCTTACAACAATTTGTGATTTTGGTATTCAGATTATTTTGAGTACTTTGGTGGTCAACATTTTTTGATGCTGACTGTACCTTTTACACTTATTTGATATACTATTTAATTTTTGGCCCATCTGAATGTTTTGTCGATGAAAATATTATATATTTTGAACAACTTCTTGTAACGATTTGACAACAATTCTAGTACTACAAGGAGTTAACCAAATAAAAAAAAGACGGGTTGCACTCCAGAGTGCAACCCGTCAAAGAGCCGGAAGGTGGACCTTGAGCTCTGAGGGTAACTTGGCCTAGGATACAATGAGGATAATAGTATTAATAGAGACTAGCTGTTAACCGCGGCTCCACCCGCGTGGATGTCGGTTATCGCTTAGTGTTTAGCGACGCTATTCAGCATTAAATTGGCCTCTCTACTCAATGTTGTCCTCGACTATTTACTCGCTTCTGTTCTCGAATTTCTACCCGCCTCTATACTTAAATCTATACTGAACTCTACTGGCTTTTCTACTCTCCTCTCTACTTGACTCTGTATTCTCCTCTATACTCGCCACTCCATTGACGGAGTCCGGTCCCAAGCTCTAATCTATCTCTGTACCAAATTTCATCAGGATATCTTCCAAAATGTCAAACTTTCATCGCATAGCCCTATTTTCCCCACCCCTTCTAATCCGTTTTTTCACGATAAAAGGTAGCCTATGTGTCCGTTCCCAAGCTATAATCCACCTCAGTACCAAATTTCATTAGGATATCTGCAAAAATGACAAACTTTCATACAAACATTTATCCCGTATTTCCCCCCTTATACCCCGTTTTTTCTCAGCTGTTAAGGCGTGAAAACGTAACATACAGACAGATAGACAGACAGACAGAGTTACTTTCGCATTTATAATATTAGGTGTCCTGCTGTTTGACCAAAAGTCGTTTGGCAAAATTACACTTGACAAACAACGTTTGTTAAAACAATGGTTTCGCCGACTGATCATTTTACTACTTATCATTTTACAAATGACTCACTTTTCCAAATGATTAGCACATAAATATACATTTAATAAATAATTATTTTACACAATGACCATTTAGCAACTGAGTTACCTGATAAAACTACTATTGGTCTAAAAATGTTTCATATAATCGTCATTAGGTCTAACGTTTAATATATATAAAAAACGTCTACCCCGACTCGGATAGGTTAGGTTAGATGGCTAAGGCGGGAGCTCCGCTCCGCTTATCTCCCGCCTTAGCCTTCGTGGTTATTTTTTTAAATCACTCAGATATAGGATTTTATTTATACGTTTTGTTTGAAAAAAAGAAGTATTTTTATGAAATAACATTTTGTTAAATGACATTTGGATAAATGCTCAATTTGCAAAACATATTATTTGGTTAAATAAAGAAAGGTCAATTGACACTTTAATATTCAACACATTTGGCAAGAAAAATGTTTGTTAATGGATCATTTGCTAAGTGAGTTTTTGTAAGATGATACTTTTGTCAAATGCTTCATTTGCCAAATGAACGCGCAATAATAGCGCGCAACTGATATTTCAACCCAATTATTCATATAGAAATCTAAAGCACTTTTCCACTCAGTACCACTGAATTTCATAACCAGTCCACGTTTTTCACTATCGGTTCACAGGCCATTTCACGCTCATCGCTACTCTGGCGCACACTGCAGGCGTTTATGGACGACTAGGCAAGACACTTGGTCCGTTGAATTTATATGTCATAGGATTCTGCAGTGCTTAGAATTTTGTACTGAAAAAATGTTATACTGGCCTACTCTATTAATGACCATAGTAGAAAGTGGTGTATTCATATGAAGAAGAAACGGCGTAGTTATATTATATACCTCGTGGTTGGTACGCGTTATACCTCAGGGCTAGGAGGTTGCAAAGTAAAATAAAATTAGCTAGTACAAACACCTATGGCAGCTATTATGGGTTGCAGCCCTAAAAAGTCTGAAAACTGGTCTTACTACAGAACTTCGATATCATCATTGACGAGGTGTTAATATCATCATTGTGTTGTGGGGGAATGACGGAAGTCACTTCATGGAAAATATAGAAATTCGACCGCTTCGTAGTAAGGGTGCTTACGTAGAGAAACAGGTTGCCGTTTTCGACGACCCGATATCAATGTGGTGAGAGTTTAAACTGAACGCGCGTAACTGGCTACCGCACCGCAAAAAGCACACAGAGTAGGGTGTGTGTTTTTATATTTCTTCATGGTACATATGTCTTATTGATTTCCTTTCTTGTTGAAATCTATACTATGTATACATAAATATTATAGAGCTGCAGAGTTTGTTTGTTAGGAGGTATATACATCATCACGCTGCTGCTCAAGAAGATGTTATCATAAATGTCAACAAATCTGATACATTCATGATTACTAGATATCATAGTATAAAACAAAGTCGTTTCCCGCTGTCTGTGTATACTATTTTCTGTGTATGCTATATATAGATCTTCAAAACTACGGAAATTTAATGCGGTTTTTTAATAGATTGGGTGATTCAAGCGGATGAAGATTTAGGTGTTTAGGGGTTCCTCTAAGCAAACCTCATCTGCAAGCCGGTGCACCTGCTGAATGATAGTGTTGGCTTTCCTTTTGGGTTTGGGAGCATGGACGACAGTTATTTTTGGGCCGGCGATTTAGGCACAATACGGGATCAAGAAAAGGATAGTATACCCGCTCAAAACGGCCATACAAAAAGGGTCGCCCCGCCTTTTCGCGCAATTCGCCGAGGGTTACCGTACCTGACCCGGGCATGGCTATAGAAATTAGGCCAAAAACGTGAATCACAGAAACAAAATATTGTTCTTTTTCCACAACATTTCACACAACGCTATCTAGATCCATGGTAAGCATAGCTTAACTAGCTTGTGTTATGGAATCTAGAATGCGGATATACATACTTAGATACTTTTTGTTGTAAATACATACATATTATACATAGAAACACCCAGACCAATGCAAATATCCATATTCATGCATACAAATATTTGCACTGAGCGGGGATCGAACCCGCGCCTCCTGCGTAGCGGCCGCGTTCACTACCGCCACGCCACGGAGGCTGTAAAACATACTGTTCTTGTAACAAACACAAACTTTTTGGCTTTATAATATTAATAAATGCATAGTAGGTATAGACTACAAAAATAAAAGAAATCAACAAGAAATATAAAAAAATACCATAAATAATAATAAAAACTATAATAAAAGCTGTCCACCATGCAAACTCATTTACACACACCCTACAAGTTTACGCAAGCGCCGCCGACCGCTACTGGCTCGCCTGCGTAGGTAACCTGTGCCTCTCTATATGTAAGCACCCTTAGACTGAAAGGTCAATCACAACAGAATTGGAAAAAGTGATATCCAACGCAATAACTATCCATTAGGCTTAAGCCGCACTGCGGCTAAACTGCAGCGGATTTTTGCCGCCTGATTTTGCAAAGGAAACTAATGGAAGCGGCCGCACTGACGGTTTTTTTTCCGCAACTGATTTTAGGATCGCGCCTTGTTACAGAATGGCTAGCGGGAAAAAAAACCACGCCAAAATTTGTATTACATAGAACTTATATTGGCGCGCACACATTATAGCGGTAACCGCGAGCGGTACTGTCATTATTCGGTACACCGTCTTGAAAAGTTTTGTTGTTTGTTATGTTTTTACTCGACTGCCAAAAAGGGTTATATTTTTCACGCGTATCTTGTATGTTTGTATGTATGTATGTTTGTAATATTCTTCATTACCTCAAATCTTCTGAACCACCTTACGGATTTTAATGATTCATGTCTCAAATGAAAGGTATTTATTGCCCAAGTGCTCTTGGGTATATAAAATATGAACAAAAGCTATATGTTGGTTCTTTGATGCAAAAATGTACGTGCTAAAAAAAAATCTCACTCAAATTTATCGAGTGAGGTATCAACATAAAGGCAATTAAAGGCGATTAAAAAATATACATTATGTCATAACCATGGAGAAGGATCATATTCAGTCCTCCGTGGTCATAACCATGGAGAAGGATTAATCATATTCTGTCCTCCGTAGTCATAACTAATAAGTACAAAATAAAATAAATTATTAAAAATTTTGCCGTCGACTGAATAGAAATCTGTATCACATTTTCATACTTTATATGAAAAACTCTTTAAGTCTTCAGCTAGTCCGTGGATGGACTCAAATATTTGTGATAATTTTGACAACGTTTTATTTTTTTACTTCTTAGTTTTAAGCCAACAACACATACCGCTTCCTTGAAATCCATCGTCAAACTGTGAAAATCGTGGCCAGTAATCGTGGTTCTTAACCGTAGTGCGGTCGTCTCAAGCGGTTTTGCGGTTTCGCGGTTTACTGTTTGCGTGAAAAAACCGTAATGTAGCCTAAGCCCTAAAACCTAAAAAAGCATTCAAGTAGGAATTCGACGCGCTCAAGGATGTTTTACCATCAAATTGTATTATCTAGCTCGGTCACAAATCAATTAGAAAATGAATATTTGCTACAACACTGTTTGCGAGATTCTCTTTTACTTTGCACCGCTCAAAATACATTGATTAAAGGATGTTTGGCAATTTAAAAGATTATAAATTCGTAACGAATGACAAAGCAGAAACTAAATAATTACGCTGTTCTGTGATCAAAATCTGAGCGAGTGAAAGTAATAACCATAGGTCGGGTTAGGTCGACTTATTTATGTACTTGCATCGAAATGTTGATATTCATGTCGAACTTCCCTGGAATAATAGTGCAAGCGACTTTCGACCTCAATGTATTTTTTTAAATAACATGTTTATTCACAATCGTAAATGACGCTAATCATGAAAATAGCAAAAAAACTGTACTATGTACTAGTCTTTTTGAAACTGAAGGTATAGATCGTTACTAACTTGAATTCGTACCTACTCAGCTTTTAGTCTCATTTTCATGATCAGAATAATAAGGATTTGAGAATCCTTATTATTCTGATCATGAAAATGAGACTAAAATCAAATCAAATCAATATGGATTCAAATATTTTTGCAATTGTAACACATTTCTTTTGACACAATTTTTAATTTTTAAGCTATTGCATAGCTTCTATCGAGGGCCTTGAGCGCGGGGACCGAATCCAGAAATTTCGTAACGAAAAAACCTCACGCTCGTTTCTTTTCGGCAGTCTTCGACACGGTGTTCGTGTGCGTGCAACTAGCCGTATTGTACGACCCTACGAAGCTCGCACGAATCGAGACGAGCTGCTCCGAAATCGGACGAATACATAAGCAGCTGTTTATGAGAAAGTATATAGGTGTATAGGTATTTATGTACAACAGTGAATAGCTGTACTTGTAAAATTTGTCGATAATCACTTCTTAATATCGTTATTTTTTTTAATGAATAATTTTGTTTTGGTGTGTCATTACACTATTTATACCTAATTATTTATACCTATTATTTATACCTAGATGTTTTCGTTTTATAGAGAAGAAAAGCGTAAAGATTTAAAAAGAAAAAAAAAACTAATGCACGTCAAAGGGCATATTATCATAATTGCATAAGTTGATACAAAATGCTATGCAATAGCTTTACCGCGGCAGTCCCCGAGTGCCACACGTCTTTTTATTTTTAAACAGTTAAAACCGTGGTACATCACAAAGTAGCATAAATCAATCAAAAAATAGATCACAGGATTTTTCTGTTTCTTAAAATTAATCTCGGGATTCGAGGCATATCCACTATTCATAAAATCAGTGTAATTATAAATAACTCTACCTAATTCCGACCTTTGGTAATAACTAATAACTTAAGAAGTTGAACTTAAAAAAGTGAAAATAAACAGTAGGATTCAGTAAAATCATAATATGAGTGTAAGTCTTTACGGAAAATATCGCAGCTCAGGCAAATCCGCAGTTAGACTGTTAAAGCGGACCCCATAGTTCTTCGAAAAGAAAACGCTTTGGATGCGACGGGGATTAACGCTAGGATGAAGAAGACGGTACGTATGATACTTACACTTTCAAAAGCGATGAGATAATATACTTTATCTGTGTCTTTTATTCTTTCATAGTATTCTTTTTAGTTTAACAATAAATCTTACGAATTCTGCTTCTGTTGTTTAACAGAATTAATATGAAATGTGTGCAGTCGTATATGTCCAAAAATAGTAGATACAAGCATTTATCACAAGAGCATTCGTACGAAACCGGACTGATTTATGCTACGTTGGGTCCAAAAGAACCATTCATACACTAAATGCGGAGTGAAATGCCCCACACCACCCGTTGCCACTTTCGCCCCACTACTGCTGTATTCGAGGACGTGACGGGATAGCCATTTTGCGCCGGCCAACATGAGTGGTTAAATTTCATCACATTTATTATATTACAACGGATTTATGCCACGCCATGTTCACGCTGCAGGAAAATTAAACTGGTAATTCTAAAATGTATTGTTAATTTTTTGACATAAGCCATATAATACCTACCGTATTTTCATCACATAACAGTTTAGTGTACCTACACGTGAAGTAATTAATGACCCTTAGAGTGGCGTTCGCCTCAAATTAATTATTCTTCACTGTGAAAGGTACATTTATTTTGTGTTTGAATAGAATTTCCCAGGCTGAGTAATAAAGTGCATGTATTTTTTAAACACAAAATATAATAGAGGTTATTAAACAGGTTAATATCATTAAGCCATCTAAGACACCTTTACATTTAAGATTATCCAGTATTAAAGAGTCAGACTTTTTATTTAAAATATAAATGGCGAGATATTAGCCAGAAAAAAATAAATAGAGTTAAATTCTAGTGTCCAAGATGAAGGTGCAAGTCTCCTCTTGGACGTAATTTTTTTTAAATCCACTTTATTGAAACTGTATATTTATTTTATAATATAGTTTTTATAACACTTATTATTCAGCGTCATTTTCCGAGACAAAAAGATATTACACTTCATAGCAATTTTAAGGATGCTGCTACATTTTTTGTCTCAAACGCCAAAGAATTTCTGACGGAAGCGAAAACATTTACGGGTAGACACATGCTGGAATTTGGCAATTATTTTTCTCCTTTTAAAGGTCCCTTGAGAATTCTCTCCAGGAAAAAAATTACACTTAAATTATACTTAAACTAAATTAAATTAATTTGAGATACGACCTATTTAGAAAGAATTAAGA
Organism: Eilema caniola; assembly: GCA_949126895.1. NCBI lineage: Eukaryota > Metazoa > Arthropoda > Insecta > Lepidoptera > Erebidae > Eilema > Eilema caniola. Next base: position 10,230,433 of record OX421471.1, on the reverse strand, counting down.
TAAGTTACTTCATTAATAGAAATGAAGCTAATAACTGTGTCAAAATTCACAAAATTATGAAGAACTTTTAAAAATAGTAATTTAGTTAGGATATATTACCGATTGTACATGTGATACAAACTAAATAAAAGGATTATTTAGTTTTTAATAGAATCCATTGTTGTGGAGGTGTGGTTGATTGATGTATTGTGTTGTTGATATTCGGCCAATAAATTAATGGGATTTTAGTTGGAGAACTCAGCCCCGAATGTGGACGGGAGAGCAACCCACTTTCTAATTCATTGACGTATTTGTTCTTTTTGTATTTGACATTTATCAGTATTATTTACACAATTGTTAGACGGTAAACTAGGAAATGTCGGTAGGTATATGAAAATCTTACACTCATTAAGAATATGAGTCAGATTTTGTTTAAATATTATATTTTCACTACTTTAGTTGTCCTTTTTACTTAGAGAGATTCCCGATTCTTTAGAAGGCTTACGCGGTCCGGGTCGGACATGGGTCCAACAAGCTGCGACCCTGAAATATTTTTATTTATGTTATATGGCATGGAACAGACAGTAAGGATCGTCTACATCGGGAGTTAGAAAAATATCGCATACTTTTATGACATTTAAACTAGTGACAGGAATCAAACTAAAATTTCTTTCACCCTAATAAATATTTCCATCTGAACCCTAAGCGATAACAAAGTAATAGACGACAGAGCCTTATTTATTGTTTTACTTATATTTCATTGAATCGTGTAAGAGAATCAATATCGCTAAACAAAAGGGATCTCGTTTTCTATTGACAGTGTCAACGTAAAACCGTGTTGTGTGATAAAGGATCATGCGTAGGCATGCGTGATTTTTCAGCGTAAAGCATTCTGTAACTTCTGTAGCCAAACAAAGTTTTGTATTTAACTAAAGCCGAGACTACACAGGCAGGTACAGTATTCAAAGCATTATGTGCTGACCACCTCAAAAGGGAAACTTTGCTTGTAATTTGGGTAGAGTGCATACTGACGAACAACAAAATGACCGGGTCTTCAATTACAACTTCGTTGTTGATCAATGTTAACTGATTTCTATGAAATCTTTAGGATGTTTTACCAACATTATAAACACGTATTATTTTAAAAAATTTAAAGCGTACCTAATCTCCATTTTACATGAAACATTAAGTGTTGTCTAATTTGATTTACAATATTATAAATACCTAACACATTTTTTTAGTATTGAGATGAATTATTTTCCTAGATTGCAATACAGAAACGCTATAAACAAAATAACTATGTTACCTAATCCAGTCGTCATATCAGTATATTATATTGGGCAAATTTAAAATTGTGCTAGGTATTGAAAAGCGTTCAGCAAACCGTAAAAAAATTAAAATTACGTCTAAAAATTAAGTGCTTGAAAATAAGTGTTTACGTTCCCTACCAACCAAATTGTACCCACGAGTTAAAAGAATTAAAAAATATTTTGTCTTCTGCCCGCTGCAAATGCTCATTCCAAAATCTATCCTGACGTATTGTTATCATGCATTTGTTTATGAAGTGTTGAAGTTACCCTACTGGCCTCCGATTCTGCTAATTTTATGACAGAACAAAACCACTGTCTTACGCCTGACCTTACATAAAATGTCATTTCATTTAAGACTATACTGCTGAGAATTAAAGACCAAAATGAAAAGAGAAAGAGACTATTTACGGTAAAAGTAACGTCCAAAGTTAAATGGAATTGATTACAGTGTCTGTTGTATCGCAGTGGTTAGGCTATGAAAAAAAAAATAATAGCATCGAAACCATATAAAAAACTAATGTAATTTTGGTGCTAGTAATTATCTTATGAAAGATTTTTGTGTTCTACGACGACATTACTTTAAGCTCATTTTTTTTTTATTTTTACAAAATATACCTTATACGCTCTCAGATAATTCTATCTCCAGTGTGTATCAATGGCCGATCGTTTTACCCTCGGGATTCGGACGCCGCTACCGATCCAGATCAAATTACATATTTTATGAATCTACCGAGTGTTTTATTGGAACGCCTAACAAGACACTCGTCTATATATATACTGCTTTGTAACCAATCGAATGACTCATTCATTTATTATCACTGCTTTCCACGTTATTTTATATTGTTGGAGACGTATTTAATTTTTCAAACATGAATATTTATTAACACAAAAAACTTTAGCACAAAACGGATTATAGTATCTGCTGACGTACCTGTAGTACGAAATTTAATAATATAAAAACGGTCTCTTAAAATATAATTTGGAATGCAAAAGCTATATTTTATATTATTCAAGGTACCACGAAAATCATAGAATCGTTCATTTCAATCTATTGATCTGATTTCATCACGAAAACAGCAAGACGATATTCCTCAATAACGGTCTTTATAGCGTATACTGTTCAATTGATTTTAAACGCGAGAATCATAAAAGGTAAGGCATATGTAGCGAGTATTCTTGATTGTTACCAAAAGAATCATGAATAAAATTGCAATTTTTTATGATGGAATGTTATTTTTCTAGTGTGATTGAAAAAACTTGCCATCATTATATGGCATTCTAACATATAGTCAAGTAGTTACTCGACTATATGATGTTATGCCGTATAAATGAAACTAAGCAACTTTTTTTTCTACAGCGTCTATGATTATTTCAGGCGAGGTAAAGTCAAAATGATATCCTATATTACATTAAAAAAAAGATGTGTGATGATGGCAGTTAGCTTACGAGTACAGGACCACTACGCCGAGGCATATGTCGCGATCCGAGGGATATGTCGCGAGACAACCTCACCTTCAGCCTAGCACAACGACCCACAGACGGCGTGCGGTTAAGTCGGTTCGAGCCCGACATAATCTTCCCCTCCGGCTCCGGAGGGGGAGGGGCATCCGTGGGGATTACCCGCACGTAAAAAAAAGAAAAAAAAAGCACCCATTGGACTACATAGTTCTTTACTACTAATAAAAAATAATGCAACTAAATTTCTACTAATACCTATATAATTTTTCAAAGCCAGATGGGTCCTATTTTTTGGAAATAACTTTTTTAATATATAAATCGACATACTTCAAAGTCCTTGAATGTCGAATAATGTCCAGAATTTAGTGCCAGTAATCGCTTCAATTAAAACTGAGATGTGAATTGATAAGTTTACTATTGTTGGACAAAAAATGTATGACAAATACAAATGATCACTTTACAAACAACGTTTGAAAAACTAATCATTTGACAAACTTTCATTTCGCAAACATATTACTTCAAAAAAAAATCGTTTGATAAATAAAGGTTTTGCAAATGTATCACATAGCAAATATTATAATTGTTAATTTTTTTTTGTGACCAAATAAAGTCAGTTAACAAACGATCAAACAAACCAGCATAAACCACGCGTGTAATATTCAGTAGGCAAGTAGCATGTAGCAAACATCGTTTCTGTTCAAATTCGGCGCTGCGGGGTTCCGACATTGTCGTCGCAGATGGTCGTAACGCCCACCACCGCAGATTCGGCTTGCTGACCCGTAGCCGGCCAGCCCCGGCGGGTTTTATAACTACCTGCTCCTCAGCTGGTGGGCCGTCTCACCTATCCGCGCCTGTGCGGGCTTAAATAACACTCTAGGGGTAAGGCAAATAAGACCACGTGAAGTCGGATTTGCATAGATTAATTTCTGTCACTAACTTTTGTCTATTCAAGCCAATAATTGAAGGGTAAAACCTGTTTCGCCAACTAACATGTTTAAAAAATAATCAATTTGTTAAACGATACTAAGGCATAATGAAATTTTTCCAAATAAATAGTTTGTATAATGAGTAGTTTATTAAACAAATAGTTTGTCAAATGATAAGTTTATCAACTATAATTTTGTCAAACGTTGTTTGTCAAATGACGATTTGTCTTCCGTTTTTTGTCAATACCGTATTGATAGTATAATAAAACTTCTATTTATACAAGTGCTGTGTAAAGAAAGCTTTCTGAGGTAATTTGCTGAGTTCCAATAACCTTAACAAATTAAGTCGCTTTGAAATTTATTTGTAATAGTAGGTTGTATTTTTTTACTGGTTACACCCACTGATTCCAATCAAAATATGGGTATCCTATTTGGTGTTATAATACTTTGGTTTAGAAAAAGGGTCACTTCACTATTGCTTGAAGGCTATGCAGACACTGCGATAATTTAATGACTTCAAACTAGGCGTTTGTAAAAGAGCTAGATTAAAAACCTACTAGCAAGAAGGTTTCTTCTACGGATAGTCACTGTCTTACACATTCTATTTCTATATTTCGCTTATTTCTTTACTGTTTTTACTGTTTCTGTTTCTATCTATGTATTATATATTATAGTAAGTCATATTTATATAGTCTTACTAGCTGTCGCCCGCGGCTCCGCCCGCGTGAATGTCGGTTATCACGAATCGGACTATAATTTGAGATTTAAACTATCCTATCTCTCAAGTTGGATCGAACTGCACATGGTGTGCGAATTTTATTATAATCGGTTAAGTGGTTTAGGAGTCCATTGAGGACAAACATTGTGACACGAGATTTATATATTTATAGTCTTATAATATCTAATACCTAATAATATATCTAGTATGGACCACAATTGAACAATAGTTATTAAAAAACTGCCCCCCTCATTTTGTCTATAGTTTGACTTAAAATGTAGTGGTTATTGATTCTCTTTAACTCCATCCCATGGTTGCCTGGAAGAGATTGCTTGCGCGATATGGCCGCTAATTATATGCTACACAACTGTCTTCATCCTAGCGTTAATCCCAATAGCTTCCGAAGCTTTTCAACTTAGAGTCTGGGGTCCGCTTTTTATCAGTCTAAATGCGGATTTGGCTAAACTTCGATATTTTCCGTGAAGCGACTACCATCTAACCTTCAAAACCCAAAGGCGATATCGAAGCATTGCAGCTAGACCAGTTGTTGGATTTTTGAGGGCTCCAACTACCCATAACGTTCTCTCCTAGGCACGACCAGACCAATGCAAATGCCCATATTCATGCATACAAATATTTGCACTGAGCGGGGATCGAATCTGCGCCTCCAGCGTAGCGGCCGCGTTCACCACCTCTACGCCACGGAGGCTGTCATGCCACACAACTATACCTACCACTATATTGTAATGTGTACCATCTTTGTGTACCATACGATAAAGAGATTTTCATTTATTCATTTATTCAATATATCACAATTGAAAATATATTTATTTTTGGAACAGTAATTGAATTTTGAGGGAGGTCCTGTAGTACAAATATGGCTTCTCATAAAAATGAATGTGATTTCAAATTATAACATTGAGTTGCATACACTGGAGGAAATAATGGAACTTGATGTTCAATCATGAGATTATTGGCTGGTTTCTCAATTGAAGTCTTTAAATCTAAACATGAAGTTATAAAAGACACGTCAATGTGACTTGACCTCGCCTGATAGTAACATTAAGTCAAATTCCCAGGAATATGGGTCACCATTGCAGAAATCGACGATGTCACAACGAAGGCCGTCAGCTTAATGGCCTCAACAAATGCTTCTTTACGTAAGTAAGCGTTCAAACTTCCATTCCTGAAACCCAAAACCGGCTGTATATTGTTATGTTACCTGTAAAACATATAAATGAACCGCTCATAAATAATATGAGCTGTTCATTTGTGACAGCAAATCATTAAAGGCAATATATTAATTTTATTGACAGATGATGTTACTGGTACAACTAAATTTGTCCTGTTACCCAACAGCACCGTAATCAGCCCTAGATTTATTAGCTTACCGTGACACCGCTGGGAATTATGGTTATGTTATATTAATTATATTCCCAGTGTCTTAGTTTATTGTAGCCCATTTATATTTTATCATTATGACTATTATAGCTAACATTGAATGTTTTTTTTATTAGAACCAAAAATAAAGGGAAAAAGAATTAAGCTAAAATGCTACTCTAAACATATTTAAAGGCTTTCATATCGGAGCCCGTGGTCTTTATTTTGGTTAAGCTAATATGATCTTTATGAGAGCAACTGCCGTCTAACCTGTCAACCCCGAGACGTAGTCTTGCGACAGAAGCTCGTCCGTTAATCAGTAGATGTATTGGTTTGCAGAAGAACCTAATTTGCGCCAGTTACCTCATCAGCCTCATCAGCCCAGGAATCCGAGGATGTTCCAAAAACATCAAGAAAAATGTTAAAATCCGATCATCATAATCATCATCATCATCAGACTATATTAGTCCACTGCTGGACATAGCCCGCCCCCAATGAGCGCCATAGCGCCCTGTCTTCAGCTTGCCGCATCCAGCATCTGCCTGCAGTCTTTTTAAATCGTCATCCCAACTGGTCGGAGTGCGTCCTACACTACGCTTGCCGAATCGCGGTCTCCACTCAAGATCACGTTTACCCCAACGGTTGTCGGTTCTTCATGAGATATGTGGCCCACTACCACTTCAGCTTGCTGATTCTTTGAGCTATGTCGATAACTTTGGTTCTCTGTCGGATGTATTCGTTGCGGATTCTCTCCTTCAGAGAAACTCCGAGCATAGCTCTCTCCATAGCTCGCTGAGCGACTTTGAACTGATGGACCAACCCTGCCGTGAGTGTCCATGTCTCGGCTCCGTAGGTCATGACGGGTAGGACGCACTGATTGAAATTTTCGTTTCCAAGCATTGCGGTATAGATGACGAGAAGACTCGGCGTAGTTTCCCAAACGCTGCCCAGCCCAGCTGGATCCTCCTCTTGGCCTCCCTCTCGAAATTGTTTTTACCTAACGGCAGAACATGCCCGAGGTAAGTGTACTCAGAAACGATTTCGAGAGGGTGACCATGTACGACGACCGGTATCGGATCAATGTGGCCATTGATCATGACTTTGGTTTTGTCCAAATTCATGCCAAGACCGATACGTCGCGAGGCTGAAGCTAGTCCACCCAGTATCTGGTTCAGCTCCTCTAGCGACTCCGCCATTAAGACTGTCATCTGCGAATCGTAGGTGTCAGATGTAGTCGCCGTTTATGTTAATGCCCTTTCATTTCCAGTCTAGTTTCTTAAACATATCCTCCAACGCGCTGGTGAACAGTTTCGGGGATATAGCAACTCCTCTGTGCAATTGGATCGGTTTAGACTGCTGGTCCTGTACTTGGACACTCATGGTGGCGGCTTCGTACAGACATCTCAGCACCTCAATATAACGACGAGCCCAGGTTTCGACAGAGTCAAAGGCCTTCTCATAGTTCACAAAGGCCAGACACAGGGGCTGATTATACTCTTCGGACTTCTGTATAATCTGCCTCACTGTGTGAATGTGGTCTATGGTGCCATATCCTCCGCGAAACCCGGCCTGTTCCGGCGGCTGGAACTCGTCGAGTCTCCTGGCGAGACGATTCGTGACCACTCGTGAGAACAGCTTATAGACATGGCTCAGGAGCGAGATGGGTCTGTAATTTTTAAGAAGGGTCTTATCACCCTTCTTGAAAAAGAGCACTACCAAACTCCAGCTCCATGCCTTTGGAGTTCTCCCACTGTGAAGGACGGCGTTGAAGAGGTTCTGTAGTTCCTATATAACAGGGGATCCTGCAGCTTTCAAAAGCTCTGATGTTATTCCGTCCTCACCTGGGGCTTTTCCATTTTTAAGTCGCCTCAGAGCTGACACGATCTCGTCTTGACTGATGTCAGGCAGTTCGTCGGTGTAGTGGCGTGTCAGGGTGCCTCTGGAATCGTGGTCATCTCGTCGAGAATGAAAGGCATGTGCAGCGTATAATCGGCCGTAGAAATCTTCTATCTCGGCGAAGATCCCTGGCTTTGACAATACGGTCCTCCCGTCGTGCGTTTTTAGCTTCGTCAGGTGGCTCCTGCCAAGCTGCTGAGTGAATACTTTAGACCCTCGGTTTCGCTTTATCGCCTCTTCGATAAGGCGTGTGTTGGAGCTCCAAAGGTCGCGCCGTACCATCTTCGCAATTTGCTTGTTCAGGTCTGACCTCTCCGACGAAGTCGCTTGGGTGTTTTTCCGTCTTTTTGTCATCAACCCGAGAGTCTCAGCCGAGAGTTTGGACATCCTGCCAGTCGTCCAAGGCAACAAATCTATTCCCGAGAAGTTGCTGGAACTTCTCGATGCCCGCCATGATATGGATTGGGTTAGGTCGGTGATCAGATCCGGTATTAAACCTGTTGATCACTGAGACATCTCTGAATATGTGCTTGCTATCCGTCATGATGAAGTTGATCTCAATTTGGCACAGTGTCGGGGCTTTTCCATGTCCACTTTCTTTGAGGCTGTTTCTTAAAGAAAGAGTTCATTAAGAACAGTCCCTCCTTCTCAAGGATGTTGACAAGCATTTGCCCCCTATGATTCCTTACTCCATGACCATGCGAGCCTATACGGAATTCGTTGCCAGTCTGTGTTCCCACCTTGCCGTTAAAGTCCCTCATAACAACATTGAAGTGGGCCTTGGTGGTGTTGTGTAAGGCTTTTGATATGTCTTCATACATATCCTCCACTTCATCATCCGGGTGTGTCGAGGTCGGTGCGTAAACCTGAATGACCTTCATGCTGTAGCGCTTGGACAGCCGAAGGATCAGGTTACCCTGGTCGACACACTGGAGATTTCTTCAACGTTATTAGAGAGGGCCTTATTGACGAGGAAACCTACGCCACCCTGGGATTTCTTATCCCCCTCGCGAAAGTAGAGAAGATGGCCCGATTCTAGGGTTACGGTGTCCTCTCCCTCTCTACGGACTTCACATAACCCTAGAACATGCCATTTAATGTTCTCTTACTCCACTTCCAACTGCGCTAGATGGTTAAGCCTCAGAGTGCATCCGTTAAACCTTGCCAGGGTCAGATCTTTGTGGCAGCCTACCGTAACCCGGTGATTCTTCGCACCCCTTGCCCCGCCGTTACCATGGCCGCTGCCATGGCCAGGAATAGCGAGGCGGCTGGGAACTGAGGGCCATCTTTTAAATCCGATCTCTATCCATAAAATTATCTTGCAACTGGTTCTATGAAGTACTTTAACAAATGTTGAAAAGTTTATCACAGAGTATTTTTATCTACTTATATACAGGCTTTAAAATGCTTCAATTTTTTCTCCGATATTGTACCTTCTATTTTTCATTTCCTTGAATTATTTTTTGGAAAAAAATTCTTCATGTTTCTCTTAATACGTGTTGCGCCAAGAAAATACAGAAGTGTATGATGATGATGATGAGTACTTTATAATATGTCTAGCTAACCCGGCGAACTTCGTACCGCCAATATCTTTCCGCCCGCGTGGCGTCAGATCCCGTTCCCGCTGCACCCTTTACTATTTAAAACATGTATTATATATATAAACCTCCCTCTTGAATCACTCTATCTATTTTAAAAAATCTCATCATATCCGTTGGTAGTTTTAAAGATTTAAGCACACAAAGGGATATAGGGACAGAGAAAGCGACTTTGTTTTGTACTATGAAGTGATATTACAATAGAACCTAGATTAACTGAATTTATTGATTTATCGTACCTACTAGAATAGAAATGCATAATAATATTATATGAAATACGTAATTGTAATTATCTATTAAACATTGCGTGTTCAATTTGCTAATAGGCTTGGGAAAATCTGTATACAATTTCATTCAGTACATGAAATACCCCCCTTTAATGTAAAACTACCCAGCCGCTTGCACTGCCCTCATGCGTGCCTATTGAGTTAGAGTTGATCCGCTTGAAGCGTGTTGACGTCATTTGTACAGTGTTCCATCCAAATTATGCAACTATGATTACTCCGGTAGAAAATAAATCGACCAGAGTAATCATAGTTGCCTAGTGGATATGCTGCATTTCAAACTCATTGGAGTGAAGTAAAAGTTTGCGCTGACTTTGCACTAACCCGAGTTACTTATGTGGTATCACGAAATCTGCTGACGTTTAATTTAGCTAAAACCAGTTACAAGATTAAAAATATAACAATAAGTGTAATTGCCTCGTAATATTCAATGTTTCGTAGATAAGTACGTTGATATTCATATGAATCAGTATATGAATAGATGATTCAATCAATCAATTATTGTGAGAATTATTATAGTATTTAAATTGCTTCAAATTTCTGTTGACCGAGATTCAAACATATGTTTGAATCTATTATACTAGGTGTACGCAATTAACACACACACTTAGCTAAAGTATAATGCAGGTGCACCCAAAGGGATGATGTACATAACAAATATATACCTGCATCATACATCAGGTGTAGACAAATTCCTTGTTAACTGTATACTCCTAACACTTAAGTACCTACTTGAACCTTGCAGTGACTTAAACAACGGACTCGCCTAACTTGGTATTTCGGGATTGCTGACTAATATAATATAAATCTTAGCAATAATATACAGAAAGATACTGCTTTATACACTTTTTTTACATACGGGAATTCCCAACTGATAACTCCGGAGCCGGAGGGGGAGGTTATGTCGGACTCGAACCGACTAAACCGCACGCTGTCTGTGGGTTGTTGTACTAGGCCGAAGGTGAGGTTTTCGACGACATATCCCTTGCACCCCGGCTGACCCAGTATAAGCTCTCTCGATCTGGTCCTCTTTTCATGCAGTCCCCGACTCGCCCCTGGTATAGGGAAGCGCTCAAGGCGCGATGCGCGCCGCCACCGTGGCCTGCTTCTGCTAGGGTGATGGGCGGCTCCACCCGTCACCGTTAGGCCCGCGCTCATGGGGGGCAAAGGTCGTTCTGCGCCCTCCGACGCCCGAGCCGCCTACGAACGCGGGCAGCCATGTCCGCGAGTCTATCTCGCTCAGCGCGCCGCGCCCGCTCTGCTGTCTCCTTCTCAAGCATCACTTACTCGCAAAAGGAGGCGCTGGCCGCCCACGCAACCGCGCAGTGGACCATCGCCGCGAGCAAAGCGTGAGCACTCTCACCCCCAGGGCCGCCACAAGTTCAAATCGGTGTGCAGCGTCGAGTACTCGCTCGCGTCGCAGTGATGGCACTTGGGCGTTGGCTCTATGCCCATCAGATGCAGATACCGCCCGAAGTTCCCGTGTCCGGTGATGATCTGCTTCTGACGGTACAAGAGGCTACCGTGTGACCTTCCTACCACTCCCTCTTGCTGGGTCTTACCGCCGCAATCACGGCGTGCCCTAGTCCTTTATACTAAACTCTATAATAAATTTGTGATATTTGCAGCTGGCGAAATGCAATAAGTTTAACTTACTGATGAAAGAACCTCGTTTAGGATTAAACTGCCAAAAGGAAAAAACTTAGGAAAAGCTACCACTCCCCAAGTCGCTAGTACCTAAAGGATTGCATTAGTATCCATTAAAGTAAGTCTTATTCCAATCCATGTACTATTTTGTATAGAGAAAACCGTAGTGCATTCATGCGCAAGTGGCACATGTCTCAAGTGTATTTAATTAAGGCATAACATGTAGTATGGGAGCATTGGGAAGCCGGCTCTCAAACTTGATTTACAAGGGAAAACTAATTAAAACTTTTTCTTTGCATTACACAAATCCTTTGGGGTGACGACAGCCGCATATCTGTTGAAATACGTTTTTGGAAATCACTTTTGGTAAAGTTTGTCCATTAGTAAAATATCAAATCGTAATAAAATTCACAGTAAGTGTAGCCAAATTGGGTAGAATCTGACAGATTAACTTCTTAATTCTGTTGATATCTGATCATTTGAAAAATTTGCATTACAGTATCGAAGTTTATAAATAAATTATCGTTACCATTATAATAGGTAGGTTATGTTAGAATAAAAATAATACTAAATAGTCTCGATCCAAAAACAAGTTTATAAATTGGAGCGAATTTTCGGACGAGCGCTTTCTATTTATCTGATCATCTCCTGTGTGAGTGAAATTATTTATGGTTAAAGAGTCGACCGGTCTCAGGTTTGATTACTGGCTAATAAACTACCGATATAAATTCACTCCTAATAAAAAGTAATTTAGCATAGCTAGAGGCGTTATCGAGTATTATTCATAATCTCAGTTTTTATTACATAATACAGTAAACATTATGTAATAAAGTTACAAACAATCGCCAATAGGTATCGTACATATCGTTTAAATAATAATGCTGTACAAAAGTAAACCACTTTACGTAAATTAATCCCAAAAAAAAAAATCAAGTAACCAACTTTATAGAAATTGACTGCCAGAAACTTTTAGACCTTATAATTCATCGACAACCAACAAATACGTAATACTATTATTACTTACTATATAATATATAACCTAACATACTTTGGCCAACACATATAAGGGCTATTATCGAGCGCGCTAGTCCGGAAAGCCGGAATTACGTTAATGGTACATTGAATTTTGCTATAAACGGAGGACGACCGGGGGCGTTCACTGCCATTTAGCAAACACGTTGATGCACATCGTATACACAAAACTACTCTTACTCAATAACGTAACTTTTTTAGCCAACAATATACTGGAGGATTCCGCAAACGTTGTTCTGCTATTTATTTCATTGAAATATCAAAGTGACGTGACATGTTACGTGTGACTTCATGTCATTTAATCATAATCCAACTCCTGAAATCCAACAACACGTCCTGATCGTCCATTATCTCGTAGGGGGAGGACACACTTAATCAAATTTACTGGCGTGACTGTAGTGGATCTGGTACACTTGACATTGGTATTATATACTAACTCACTGCCTCGGAGAGCACGTCAAGTCTTCGGTCCCGGTTGATATACTAACATCTATAACAGTCGTTACGGGTAGTTGGAGCCTTAAAAAGTCCAACAACTGGTCTAATTGCAATACTTCAATATCGTCAATGGGTTGTGAAGGTCATATAGCAGTCGCTTCACGAAAAATGTCGAATTTCAAAAGCAAACCCTGGATTCTGAGGTTAGGGCTTCGGATACAATTTTTTTAATTTTGAATTTGAGTTTTTGTTTTTGAATTTTGAATTTATTGGAATTAACGTAGTCCGGAGGCAACTTCCAGTCTAGCTGCGTATTTCGCTACACTTCGACATTTTCTCTCCTATGCACTGAAATACCTAGACTAATGCTTATATCCATTACTCATATATACAAATATTTTTACTGAGCTGGAATCGAATCCGCGTCCTCTGAGTAGCAATCACGTCAACTTCTGTCACGCCACAGAGGCTGTCAACCAATATAGTACCTTTAATATACATACTTATATCACAATTGATTTTAATTTCTTTGTGTTTAATACATATTATCTCCATAAATATTAATTCGGTTAACATGTTAAGGCGCCCACTCACTAACAGTCCGCCTGCAGTCCACCTGCAGTTCCTGATCTGTCCGGCGGCCTGCAGTCCTAAGCCGATAGCGCCCACACACTAAAGCGATTTTGGCCTGCCGGCAATTCCCTGTTGTCAGTTTTGCGACCACACACTAGCAGTTGCGAGTCGTCAGTTTTAGGTCGTACGATCGCCTGCCGGTAATGGTCTGATAATTATCAGTTACATAGACTACGAAAAAGTGCAAGCGATTTTCGACCTTATTGACATTTTCTTAATTACATGTTTTTTCGCATAAATAAATGCTGCTGATCACGAAAATAAGAAAAAAAACTATATTTGTTGTGATGTCAATAAGGTTGAAACTAGCTTGCACTACGTTATTCTTATATAAGTACGTGCTAATCATTGTGAGAAATAGGTGTTAGCCATTTTGAATCTAATGGACTACGTGCATAAGAAATATAGACGATTATGTACAAAAAATTAATAAAATCTTAGTAAAAAATAGTGATGTAGGTACATGTCATCATAATGTTATTAATTCAGACAAAAGAATAAAATTAATTCACTGTTTTATTCTAAGTTTATTACGTAAAAAAGCTGACACGAAACATCGATCGACAGGCCGCCGTTCGACATATGCTCGTTCGCCCTGACGGCCTAGGACTGTCCGGCTTAGAACTGTCCGGAATCGTTCGGCGGCCACACACTATCGCATCGTAGTAGTCGTCAGTCCAAAATCGTTAAGGAAACTGTTAGTGTGTGGGTTATTGCGATTAACTGACAGATTTATATCGTCCGGTAAACTGGTAGTGAGTGGGCGCCTTTAAACATATTGTAATGGCAATCAATTGATGTACCCATTACTTTTGTCTTTAAAAGTTAGGAGGTGAGAACTGAGATTATTAATTATACCTACTCGATAACGCCTCTACCTATGCTAAATTACTTTTTATTAGGAGTGGATTCACATCGGTAGTTTAATAGTCAGTAATCAAACCCGAGACCGATCGACTCTTTAACCATAAATAATTTCACTCACACAGGAGATGATCAGATAAATAGAAAGCGCTCGTCCACACGCTCACCGAGTGCCCGGCGTTTGAGACGCCGAGGCGGGAGCTTGTGGCGGCCCTGGGGGTAAGAGTGCTCACGCTCTCCACCCTGCTCGCGGCGATAGTCCGCTGCGCGGATGCGTGGGCGGCCAGCGCCTCCTTCTGCGAGCAGGTCATGCTCGCGAAGGAGACAGCAGAGCGGGCGCGGCGCGATGAGCGAGAGAGGCTCGCTGACATCGCTGCACGCGCCCGAAGGCGGCTCGGGCGTCGGAGGGCGCAAACTGACCTCCGCCCCCCATGAGCGCGGGCCTGAGGGTGACGGGTGGAGCCGCCCGTCACCCTAGCAGAAGCAGGCCACGGCGGCGGCGCGCATCGTAGGACGATGCGCGCCTCCCCACACCGGGGTAGAGTCGGGGACCCCGTGGTTCCCCCCTTCCCGAGGAGGGCCAGACCGAGAGGGATGGCCCTGGGTCAGCCGGGGTGCGAGGGATATGTCGCATGACAACCTCACCTTCGGCCTAGCACTACGACCCAGAGACGGCGTGCGGTTTAGTCGGTTCGAGTCCGACATAACCTACCCCTCCGGCTCCGGAGGGGTGGGTATCCGTGGGGATTTCCCGCACGTAAAACAAAAAAAAAAAGCGCTCGTCCGAAAATTCACCCCTATTTTGTGAAATCATTTATATATATATATATGTATATATATATATATATATATATATATATATATATATATATATATATATATATATATATACAGAGTGTATTTTTGAAACGGGGCAGTAAGGGCAAGTACCTTAACCGTTGCAGTTACAGCAAAACGTTCTTAGAAGACCTTCCCTAACTTTTTGACATATTTTGAACTGCATTCACAGATTTTGTAAAAAACTTACAGTTGGCAAAAAAAAATGCAAAAAGTCCAAAAATTTTTTTTATGCCAATCGATTCTATTTCATGTGGGGATCAAAAAACTCTATGAGACCATTTTAGCTTTCAGTACTAGGAAAGACAGAAATCACCAAAAACGTTTCCCATACATTTCGGCAACAGAAACAAATTTCTACGATGGTCTAACTTTTTGTTATGGCCAGGAAGTGGGTAGAATTGACTGTAAAGTAAATAAAAAGAATTTTTACCCTCAAATTTCGAATTTGATTCGAAAATCTGTGTGTTATTCTTAGTTTCAGCTGAGAAACTTCGTATGAGTTATTAATTAAGGATTTTCGCTAAAATGTCTTCTAATCGTGTAAAAATTGACTTATTAGAAGCGTATTTTGTCAATAATCGAAATGCGGGAGCTGCATTAGTGTGGTACCGCAATAAGTATCCGTTGCGGCATGTGCCAACAAGAAAGGTTATTACAAATCTTTTGAAAAACCTGGAATTGCAGGGTTCTTTCAAAAGAAAGCGGCAGCCTCGTGTGGACATGGACACGGAGATTGCGGTTCTAACTTATGTCGAAGCATATCCAGAGGTATCGTCCAGGCAAGTCGCCCTTGAAGTAGGTGTATCCCACTCCCTTGTGATAAAGATATGGAAGAAATACGGCTACAAGTGCTATCGATATGGGCGCATAGTTCAAGTGTTACATCCGGGTGATGATGTTCGAAGGCTTACTTTTTGCAGATGGCTAAGAGGAAAAATAAGCAGAGATCATGAATTTTTAAATTACATACTGTGGTCAGACGAAACGAATTTTTCCAATAACGGCATGTACGACAGAAAAAATCACCACTATTGGTCCAAAGAAAATCCACTAAGAGTTACGGCAAGTCATAATCAGGTTCGCTTCTCATTCAACTGTTGGTGTGGTATAATGTCCAATCGAGTCATAATGGTGGAATTTTATGAAGGGAAACTGAATTCTGCCATGTATAATGAAGTCATTTTACACCATCTTGAAAACGAGATGGACGAATGGCCCCTGTCGGAATTGCGAAAATTTCATTTTCAACAAGATGGTGCTCCGCCACATAACAGTCACCTTTCACGTTCCAATTTGAGCCGCCTATTCGGTACACAGTGGATAGGTACACAGTGGCCACCTCGTAGCCCCGATCTAACACCACTTGATTTTTTTTTATGGGGCTTCGTGAAAAACGAGGTGTATAAGACGACGTACGCCAGTGTTCAAGAGCTCAAGGATGCATTAATGACCATTTTACGTAATATTCATCCCAGAACATTATTAGCCGCCATTCGTTCAGTGCAAAAAAGGATAGACTTATGTATTCGTGAAAGTGGAAATCATTTTGAGCAATTTATTTCATAAACCAATTTCTTAAATGTTTAAATGATTTTTTTTATTTAAAAAAGTTCAAAATTTTACCTGACCTATGAGTTTCGAGTTGATTTATCATATTTCCGTACGAAATGTATGGGAAAGGTCTTTGGCGATTTCTGTCTTTTCTAGTACTGAAAGCTAAAATGGTCCCATAGAGTTTTTTGATCCCCACATGAAATAGAATCGATTGGCATAAAAAAAAAATTGAACTTTTTGCATTTTTTTTGCTAACTGTAAGTTTTTTACAAAATCTGTGAATGCAGTTCAAAATGTCCCAAAAAGTTAGGGAAGGTCTTTTAAGAACGTTTTGCTGTAACTGCAACGGTTAAGGTACTTGCCCTTACTGCCCCGTTTCAAAAATACACCCTGTATATATATTATTTCACACTAAAATTTACATCATCAGCATGCATTGAATTTTTCATGTTACAAAGTTTATTAAAATTATTTATATTTTCATTTGTGTATTATTTATTATTGGATAGATTTCATTTGAATTTCAATTTTATTATATTTAAATTCTAAAGTTAAGTAATTTTTAAATTAAATTAAAATATTATACTATAATATCATACTATATTTTTTTATTTTATTTATTATACTATATTTAATTTTTTAAATTAGCGTGAACCCTCATATATATATGTATAAAAAGGAATGGAAAAGTTAAATAAATGATATATGTTATGTGTAAATCTGTCGAATTTAATTATTTTTGTGTTCAATATGTTAAAAAAAAGCCTTTACAAATGTAATAAAGGTTTATAGGATTAATTTTAATTGTTAATAATTATGTACATGTACATATAATAATAAATAAATAAAAAAAACTTCTCAATCAAGAGTAATATTATGATAATTCGTGCATACTCATGAGCACGAAGCGCTGCCGTCATGGGCCTACTTCTTTTATGACGATGGCTAGCCTAAACTCTGAACTGTGCCTAAGCTCATGGAGGATTAAGATCGTTTTGTGGTCTTCATCGTCCAGTGCACCTTCTACGGCACAGGAGAGTGCCATAGAAGATAAATGTGGCGACGTTCCATACACTATCTCTGCTGACTATGTCCGACGCCAAGATCTGCAACGTGATGCTTCCCGCTCCGACGGAGCTGCTTTGATGGACATGGCACCGCTCTATACACTCAGGGAATTCTACCAGCTTGTGAAGTAACGAGTCTGCGGAGCAGCCCCAGCAGTGGGGCACTCGGGTGTTGGCTGGTGCAATACGATGCAGGTTTCACCTAAATAGCCACGTCCAATGCGCACTTGTGTCAGCCGGTAGAAGAGGCTTTCATGGCGTGTCTTCAGCCATTCCTCCATGACGGTTCTTACCGCCACAATGGTGGTCTGCCTTGCGCTTGTATTATTATTTCCTATTACTTAATTAAAATGTTTTTATTTATATATTATGTATTAATATATATTATATTTAATAACAACGTGCATACACGTTAATATGTAATTCAAATAAAACCTAAATAACACAAACAACATTACAAACGCTGCATAATGTAACTGATTTGGTTGCTCACGGTCTTATTTATTGAAAATGCTCTAGTTTATTGAATTCCAGCTCTATAATTTATCAATTACTGAATAATTCTGAAATACCCCCAGTTTGTAGGTTTTCATCTTGACAGCAGTAATTGGATCGTTGACACGATTGACAATTGACAAACTCACTTTACTTTTCGTTGCCATGACAAAAAATTTGTTACAAATACACAGTATTTTCATTCATATTATATAATTTCGTGAATTTATCACATTTTCATTGTAAAAATTACTTTTCGGCAATAAAGAAAAATTCATAAAACCAAAGATCATGAACATGAACTCTCCAGCTGTTCTTTAGTTATAAGAAAGTTCGTTTTTCCCTTTTTTAGGCCCTTATAGTCTGAATTTAAAAAAAATCCTTTCTTAGTGTGTACTAAGAAAGGATTTTTTTTTAATTCAGACTATGACAAATAATAAAAAAATAAATATGACATTAACAAAAATTCTATACAAATTTCAGGTCTGTAAGACCAGCGGTTAAGGCTGTGCGTTGTCTCTAAGTCAATCTGTCAGGATAAAGAGTTTTATATAAGAGAACATTGTACTTAACATTGGCGAAATTGTGACGATTTGCTGCAGAGGCCTTTTTGAAGAATTTGAAGTTGAATCATCTTTCGGGAGGTCCGATTTGTGAATCGGGAAAACAAATGATTTGGAGTCTGGAGAATGGCGAAATTGCAGCGATTCTTTTAAAACAGTTTGATTTGCTCTTAATAATAGGGGTTAAAGTATGAAATTGCCGTTTCATTGTAATAGGTACTTCGAATTGACATAGAACCTTCATGGTTTGAGATTTTTGAGTGAAACTTTTTCCACATGGTACCTATGTAGTTCTTCATTTAAAAATGTGCAACATTCGATTATCGACTTTCAGTTGTTTTTTTTATTCAGCTTAGACAAGAAAGATGGATACTTCGAAAATTCGAGTGATTTTTGAATACGAGTTCCGACGCGGAACTAACGCGGCAGAAACAGCTCGCAATATCAATGTTGCGTTTGGAGAGGGGACTGCTAATGAACGCACCGTGCGATTTTGGTTTAAACGCTTTCGTGATGGAAACTTTGATTTGAAGAACGAACCACGAGGAAGGCCGTCCACACAGGTGAATAACAATGAATTGAAAGACATGGTGGAAGCCGATCCGAGCCAAACTACCTAGGAACTAGCTGCATGGTTTAACGTTACCTTACCAACAATATTGACTCATTTGCGTCAAATCAATAAAATAAAAAAATGTGAAAAATGGGTAGGTACCTCATGATTTGACTGATCTGCAGAAAGAAATGCGTGTTGAAACTTGTGTTGCCTTGTTGAATCGATACAGAAATGAAGGAATATTGGATCGAATTGTGACATGTGATGAAATGTGGATTCTTTACGATAACCGTAAGCGAAAAATGCAATGGCTGACCCCAGGTGAAACGCCACAACAGTGTCCTAAAGCAAAGCTTACCAATAAAAAGGTAATGGTAACTGTTTGGTGGTCTCAGCATGGTGTTATTCACTATAGCTTTCTACGATCTGGTCAAGCAATAACGGCAGATGTCTACTGTGCCGAACTCCGAACAATGATAGCAAAACTAGCAGTGAAACAGCCCCGACTCATGAATCGATCTTCACCATTATTGCTCCATGATAACGCGAGACCTCATACAGCACGAGAAACCGTTTTAACTCTACAGGAGTTCCTGCAATTAGAAACTATCCGTCACCCTCCGTATTCGCCAGACCTTGCTCCAACAGACTACCATTTTTTCGTGATTTGGACAATTTTCTATGTGATAAAAAGTTTTCTTCTGAGGAGGCAGTACAAAATGCTTTCACACAGTTTGTCGAATCTAGATCACCAGAGTTCTATCGCAAAGGCATAAATGACCTTCCTACTAGATGGCAGCAATGTATAGATAATAATGGTAATTATTTTGATTAAATAAATACGTTAAATTAAAAAAAAAACGAATTTCAATTTGTCAGTACAAATCGGCAATTTCATACTCCTTGGTTCACAGATCATTTTGAGACTGTAGTCAAGATATTTCTAACGCTAACTGTACCTTAAGTTACAGGCATGCAACTTTCGTAACGCAGGTGTTCGTAAAGGAAAAACCATAAATTATCTAGCTAAGTTTATATTTCAACTTATTAATTGACGCCACTGCTAGTGAAAGAGTACCCGCAATAGACTTTCATAGCATTTTCAATAATTAAACCCGTAGACTGACTGACTGCAATGCGTATTATTGAGTAATTTTCATCCAACGGCTCCATGACAATAAACCTTGTCTTATGTCCATCTTGTAGACGTATCAAGTCTCGGTTTCAAACTCGCTGTCAGTCCTTAATCACAAAAAGGAACTGATCAATTTAAGTCTAAGGGAAATAATTTCTTAATTAGTTATGACGTCTGACGCAAATTACACAATCGTGATTGCCAATTTTAAAGAAAGAAATTAATATAAAAAATAGGATTTTAACAATGGTAAAGATAATAAACATTTTCATTTAGGTAGGTACATAAGTTGATTAAACACAATAAAATTACAATAATTATGTTATTCTGATAAACATGGTGGGCTTATTAAAATTAACCTACCATTTTTATCAGAACTTTATTATGTTTAATTAGGACTAAATAGCGATGTAGAATATATAGAATATAAAATGAAGATAAAATACGCAGTAGCTATAGCTTGTGTGCCTCAATGTTACGGAGATATTAAATATAATTAGCAACGTGATGCTGGCTGAAACTTACTCTTTGGTTCATTTTCTGTTCAAAATTGTAACGAATACAAACATAATATGTTTGGTTGTTTATATCATTACAGTTCGGCTTTTATGACGCACAGTATACAAGTATACTTAACGATATCTAAAGTATAATTGTACATGGACTGATTAAAGAAAAAAAAAATTGCCGCAGATTCTCCTCTCGGGAACCAAATAGCGTAAAAGCCAAACAAACATAAACTAAATTTCCTTAGGCTCAAAGAAGTGGTAAGCTCTGCATGGTACTGAAATCGAATGACGATGAATATGGTAAATATGCTAATGCTGACTAAAAATAAACGTCTCAATAGTCGAACGAACTTCCCTGTCCACTGTGATCATGTTACCATTTTACCATGCTCACAAAATATACCCAGCTATAGCAAGATATAAATAGTACAAAGTAAAATAAACATCTAAAAACATTTCAGCGGATGTAAAGCTACAACTCGCATAAAGGCGGCGCTAGAGGAGTACCGAAAAGTTCGCATAGTAAATCTAAAATAATGCTGTGAAAGCAAGAACATTCCCGGGAGAACGGGACACAGCCCTATTTATACAAAAAAGCGAACTCAGATTTGTTGTGACTATATCTCCTTTCAAACGTAACAAAAATATTTGCGTAATGCGCACACTGATGTAGGTATAAATACGATGCCAGGGTGCAATAGTCAGGTAGAGAGAGACTATCCAAAGAGGAATTTTATTTGGAATTTTTCGCACTTTGTGCGCAGTTCTTACAGCGCTAATACTATTAGTTCAGCCAGGAATCTGGTTATCTACAGCTTTAGGACATAAAAGTAAACTGTAAAACAGTGGCAACAAGGTTTATTTACCTTCCACAGTAAGGTACTTTAGATGATAGTATACGTAAAACTAACTATGAAGGAGAAGCTATGTTAGCTAGATGTCGTGTAGTTAATAAGCAGAACTTAAAAAACTATTGTGCAAAAATAATAAATACCTGCATTGTCTCAATTAGCTCATATCGATAATGGGCATGGGCTTACTATCATTATTAGTTTTTATCAGCTGCAGTTTTTTATTTACAACGCGTTACGGTAAGATGATAATTCAATTCAATTCAACAACAAAGAAATGGTCAAATGTAAAAATTATAATATCATACTCCAAATAGAAACTCGGTTAAAATCTGAAGTTTTCTCATGCGTTTGATACCCTTCAACGCCGTTGACGTATTATAAAAAATTGATAAATGTATTTAAGTCATAATAATATGACCTTATCTGCCGTAATCGAGTGTAAACGATTGATGTTTCCGATATCTAGAAAATCCATTCTCTAGAAAGATAACCCCTTATTAAATAAAAAGGTTATATCCTGTTCGCGTTTAATTTCCTCTTTTAAAGCGAATGTTCGATAAAAATGTCAAAAAAAGGAGTTTATAACACAGTGTTTACTTATTTAGCCATTAATACAGTGAAAATTTAAAAACAAAATCTCAACATTTTATTTATGTAAGGATGTAAACACATCTGGCGAATTCGGTTCACATGAGCTGCAGGCGTACAATTGCTGCAATTCTTTGGTGGCACATTCAGAATCCTATAAGTTGGCGTAACACGTTCTAATATTGCGGCTCAGCTATAGTAGCACGTATGCAACTAATGTTACTATTATGCATAAACTGCGCTGACGGAGCGAGCATGTATGCAAAACAATGAGTAATCGGTTACACTACAGGTGCCATGCTGTAAACAACTAAGCATTTGGTAAACAGGTGCATTTACCATGGCTACGGCTCCCACACAGTGTCTCTAATCTTGTTTACGCAATGTTTTGTCGACCATTATTTATGGCCGTCACCACCACGCAACATATTCAGAGCTTCGAAAACAAAATCACATAGAAAACAGTATTACATTATTAGTAACTTACGTTATCGTGTCTTTATCCAACACATAAAACGCTACAATTTAGAAAAGTACTGCACATTGAACATTATCAATGGACAAGTTTCAGTTCTGTCTCGTGCCGTGTCGTTGAGTTTTCTCGTACTAACTTTTATTCTAGAGACGAGAAGTAAGACAAATGTAATAAGCAAAGTGGAAAAAACAAAAGTGATTGATTTAGTGAAGTTTGTGAGCAATTGATGTTACCAGCTGTCGAACAATGATATACGATAACTTCTTCGGATTGTTGGCCAGACGGTTTAGTATATTAAAGTTAGCGAGTCACGTTTCTAAACGAGGAATAGTAACTTTCACTTTAGTAAATATATTGTGAATTTCGGGGCAATCAACTTCATATAATGGGACAAGGGCCGCTGCCAATAGTATATGGATTAAGTTGGCATACGACTCATTTTGATATATTCTGCACAATAAAATAAACAATGTATTATTTTTAGATATCCATTTTTTAACTGAAAGTTAACTTCTTTTAAACCTTACCTTCCGTTTTGTTAAATTATTGTAAGTTAAAATTTCGATTAATTAAATTTTCAGGTAGGTACCTACTTAAAAGCGAATACCATACTTCAGATTGTGAATTCAAATTATGTTTAGTCTATAAATGTAGTAATTAATTAAAAATCCTTAAACTTTTTGTCAGTCCTTTTTAGTTTATGTACACATTCATAATCATACGTCCTTCTAATTGGGTGTAGGCAGATACCATTTCTCTGTACCAATCATTAATAGTAAGTATCTTGGTAATCGAATAATTTATAGTGTGTATGTGTATTCACGCTTCCTAGTAGATAGGAATTGGATAGTAAATATAAGTAGACATTTTCAGCCACAGATGGTGTCTCATTACTTGAAGATTATAATTGCAAATTGATACAGCGTTAAAAAGGCACCTGATTTTCATACACAATTAAAGACTTGACAATGATACTAACCTGAAAATGAAGCTCAATTGGGACATTCATTCTTATATCTATTAACCATGACCAAGTCAATTAAATCATACATTGATTAGGTACAATCAGCATCGGATCGATCTTGACTAGTAAAGTACTCCAAATCATCGTAATATATTGGTATTCCCCCTTTCCTGTTAACTGATTGTTCTGACATGTGCTACACACCTTCTTCTTCTTCAAGTCAATGGACTCCTAAAATTTATTAAATTTTGTCGGATTAATATTTGGCCACGGCTACAGCATTGTTGCTCTACACTGGTCCGTGATAGTACAAGTGGAGGGACACAGTGGGCAAGAGAGTAATAATGTAGTTGAAATGATAACACAATAACTTATATCAATAAAACAGTTCGATATTTACATCATCAGTAGGTAGATATTAAGATAGTTTTGAGTACTTTGCAAGATAGATCTGATGCTGACAGAACAGGAAAAATTTCCGTGATTTAAAAAAAATGTATTTTAAAGGACTTGACTATTGGCTGGAGATTGAGATTTAAATGGTTTAATTAAGAAAGATTTTGTTTTGGTGGATTAGGACTGGACCATCAGAATTTTCAGGATTGAAATGCGTTTCTCCTTTTACTATCCATTCAATTATGCAGAAATAAAAAATACAATATTACGATGAGAGTTAGAGAAATACTATTTAGATATTAAGTTATATGTCATAGAGATAGGACTATGTCCAGCAACGGTGTACAACAGGCTAATTGATTGATTGAATGAAGCACTAAGTGAATTAAGGACTATGGTAACCGTATTATATCTATACCAAATAGTGCACTGATGGACATCAGATCTTTACTATTCACATGCTGTCAGACACATAATATGCCAATTTTGAGATCAAAGCGGACTGTATCTAACTCATGTCGCAGCATAGGTGTCTCATAACTAAAATAACGTTATAGTTTTGTATAGTGATAGAATTGCGTTGTGAGATTTTCAGCATACATTTGATGTGTTGATTTGACTAACAAGTCAAATCAGTTTCTTTTATTAAATTTCTGTGTTTTGGCCTTTGACTAACTTTATTTTAATCCTAGGAGTAACCTATTTGAAATGATGAATTTATATTGACTAAAATTAAAAATTATTTCACTTAAAATATGTTATGTTTCAGTTATGTTGTTACTGATATTATAAAATGTTATCAAGGTATTTGAAAATTGCAATTAAACACTGCTCTTTCTGTCTTCGTTTACTGGTAGGTCGGAACTCGTCTTTGTCCTTATTTAATTGAAAACTAGTTAACAAATGACAGCATTCATTTAGTGTTTATAATTCTGGGAACGTTTTAACCTTGGACCCTCATCAGGGTCTAATAAATTAATGTCATTTTGAATTAGATTTCGATTGCTCTGCCAAGAGCCCTTATTTTATATATTGACAATCGGCAGGCTCGAAAGTAGGGAAATAATATAACTACAAAATATTTGATAGTGAAATTTTCAAATAGCAGTCTGTACGCTTTAGGGAATATTTCAACTGCTTTTGCAGTAGAATACTGAATTGCATCAATTTTGAAGTTTTCTGTTGATTCCTTTATCAATTACGAACATATTGAAAAACCAGAACCACCAAGATATTGAAATGTATTTTCATTTAAGAAATATAAATCGCGATTTATTTTCACAAGATTCGTTTCCTTAATGCAAGAGCATAGCATACATCGTAAATGAATGTGTAACAGGATTTCAATTCCTAGGGTTAAATGTCAAGATTGGGATTTTTATTCCAATGGTAGGCATATTTGCTATCAGTAAAATAAAAGCCTTAGAACTAATAAAAACAAATTATATCATCAAACTTGCTAGTGTCGTAGAACAATATACGTAACAAAGATGAAAAGTTATAATGCTCTCTGCGTATGTGCTAGTTACGAGAGAGACTTTGAGTTGCTAACCGAAGAAAAATTAATAAAAAATACACAAATTTCTGTTTTCACCCCAATGCCAATGTCATATAACATGAATCAAGTGCCATAAAGCATGAAACAGAATAGACTAACAGAAATCGTGGTTATAGGAATTTATGCTTGGAGAAATATGGGCAACACACCTACGTTTGTTAGCCGAGCGAGAATAGATGCATCTGTCTAAAGTGTCGGTCGGCTGGTTAAAGTTACCAGCTGTTGCCTGTAGCTGCACCAGTGTAGAATAATGAAATATTCGTTAATTTGAAGTTTGTTCACTTTTTGCGTAATATTCTTGCAAACGGCTCTTGGGCCTCAAATTACAAGCTTCAGATGCAAGTTTGATTAAAAAAGATGATGATGCCAATTCTTTTCACCTCAAATCTTTACATCATTAGTATAAATCTGTGAATGAAAATCATAGATTTATTCGTGTTCTTTATTCTTATTTATCAGCAAACCACTTTTCTACAAATTACAACTTTGCTCTAAAAAATTTAGATAAACAATGTGATAAAAAGTTAATCACATTAAAAACACTGGTAATGAGGTGGCTTATCTCCAGATTCAGAGCTATAAAAAATGATGGAGCTTCTACAAACACCCTCTAACCTCCTTTAATGGAAACGATAATTGAAAACTTCAGTTTAATCCGAGACTCTTGCGAAAATTGAAACCTGTCGAAGCAGAAAAGAGATAATTATTTAAAATTTTGAAATCTAGTGATTCTTTTGGAGTCATTCCTGTATTTATGTTGTGAAACTTTTTAAATGAGTTCATTTTATTATAAAAATTATAAAAGTACTATTTCAATTTACTTATGTTTATATTTAAATCAATTTATGTTCGAATTTTGAACACAAAAATAATATTTTTTCCTTCAGTCTATTTTTACATAAATCCCTTCGAAATTTTACATAATCTTCCTTCTTTTATTAAGTTTGTATTTTCGCTATTCAGGAGATTGGGATTGGAATTCTACTATGTATACCATTTATTCTTGAATATAATCGGAATATTCAGCGTTCAAAAGCTAAAGTTATGTTAAGACTAAGTTTATGAAATAGAATTACTGCAGATTAGCATACTTACTTTTCTAGTAAATTCAAATCGATAAGTTAACAAGTCGCTCGTCTTAGAGCGAGACTGTAAACGAGAATTTTCAGTATAGTATCCATAACAGGGTCAAATAGCTCAATCTGCAAAGTCCCTTAAAAATAGAAGTTGCAGGAGAGTCCGTTTTAAATTCACATCCCCATGGTATGCAAAAGTGTATGAGTATAAGTAAAAACCGGACATACCGCCAATGTAAAAAAAAGCTAAAAAATACAGTTCCACTTCTTTCTCTGGTAATGACTGTTCAAGCAAAATGTAACCGTAAACTTAGTTCTCTAACTCATAAAGTTATAATATTACCCGCTTCTAAATAAATTCTTAAGGGGTTCCAAGACACTTTAAATCTCTCTGGGACTCCCCGAAGTGCTATATTCGGTATTTTTATTAGAACATTATGGTTAATCTTAGTATACAGACTTAGTACACCAGAGTGTTAATGGGAAAACACACAATCCGATGCGGTCACTGGCAATTTATTTTTGTAAGAGACGTGTGTTCAATCAATATTTAAATATTGAAACCTTTAAATGGCAATCCCTTTCTCATCAAGAGTCTTATAGTTAAATAATAATCTCTACAATAACCCAAACTTTGCCAACCTTCATTGAGAATTTCTAAGTATTTTAATTAAGCATTGCCCCAGGACAAATATTGTGTGTAACCACACCATCAATATTAAATATCTGTTTGAGCAAGTGTTGAAGTTTACACCGGAGAATGAACTCAGACGGTTGATAGTATATTTATTTAATTTCACAGCCATACTGTATTTACCTTTGAGTTCTATCAATACGGGAATGGCTCACTTCACGCCCGTAGGATTTGTTTAAAATCAAATTAATATTTTCTACGTTTAAGAATCAAAACGAGGGGAAATTCTTCCTTCACCATCTCATGCCACGCCCCTCTATGCCGGTTAGATGGCAACCGTATAGGTTTCGTGGAAAGATTGATTGAGCATTTAGATTTTTATATTAGAAGAAGTTGATGTGGAAGATCCTGAAGAAACGTACCTACATACGAACGGTAAAGACGGTTAGAAATAACCTAAGTAATTTTTGAAAAAAGGAAGCCTGCATTTGCTATTACATGAGAGATCGACCTTTGATTATGAGAACATCTTTATTTGTTTTACATTATATATTATCTTTTATATCCTTTTTTTTTATTGATTTTAATTACAAATATTAACTTATTTAATAGATAATGTCACAGTACATTCACACGATCGAAAGCTATGGAATGGAAGTTTTGTCACCAGGGATATGAACATCCCTGGTGACAAAATTCGGCATTATCTCCGGGTCGGTTTCTTTAGTAACTGTGATAATATCTTCAAGATCTCTCTGGATTTCACCGTTCGTCCTTTCAGTTGTTCATTTTGATTGAATCAAATATTGAGGCTTTTTTCTAAGTCGCTGTCCATTGTGTTTCCTTTGTGATATAAAAAAGGACGAACCTTGTCTATATCACTGATAGTTATAAATAAAAATTCTTCCACATTCAACGTAGTGCTGTCTAGGGCCAAAGTAAGCATGCCTAGCTTGTATTGAAGGTCCTAGGTTGTGGATAAGCATAGAGGGATCAAAATTAGAGAATTTTCTGTTAGAAATATTTCAGAAGCAGCTTGGAATCAGGAAAGTGGACGGTTGATAGCGGTTGGTTCATGTTCTTTTACATGGGGGTAGAAAACAACATGTTACATGCGAATATTTAATGTACCACTACCTACCCTATCAGAGAATACAGGCAGAAGTATATAAAAATGTAACTTAATGAATTTATATACATACCTACAAAAAAAAACTCAACTTTTTGGGGCAAGCGTCTGTCCATCTGTTTTTTTTTTTGTAAATCATATTCAATTACGTTTTCTCTCAGTTTTTTATTGTTTCGAAGTCGTAACTCCAATTCTTCCTAACGTAATTAAAAAGTTTGCTCCCATTTTCCCAAAGGATTAAATAAAATTAATTATATAGCCCCTTCGCAATTTATTGAGACAAATAAACATAAATTTTAACACATGGACGTGTTCGTGCAGTGTAAGAGATAATTTTAGTACTGCGAATATGTTCATCATTATATCAATTTTACTTTGAATTTATTTAGACTATTTCAAGGGTTTTTTTCTTTCTAATAAATCTGGGGTAAGAAGTGTATTCCAAGCTATATCTCTGTGCCAAAGTTCAACCAAAATTGTTTAGCCCCTCTGGCGTGTTTGAATTATAAACAAAACAATGGTTGTTTCCTCAATCCAAAGTAATGATAGTTTTAAATCGATTTTACAAGAAGAGGTTATATATATAAATCTATATATAAATATTATATATATATATATATTTATATTTATAATATAAATATTTTTTGACAGATCAATATTTAACGTTAGCGATATATACAGGGTGTATTTTTGAAACGGGGCAGTAAGGGCAAGTACCTTAACCGTTGCAGTTACAGCAAAACGTTCTTAGAAGACCTTCCCTAACTTTTTGACATATTTTGAACTGCATTCACAGATTTCGTAAAAAACTTACAGTTGGCAAAAAAAAATGCAAAAAGTCCAAAAATTTTTTTTTATGCCAATCGATTCTATTTCATGTGGGGATCAAAAAACTCTATGAGACCATTTTAGCTTTCAGTACTAGGAAAGACAGAAATCGCCAAAAACGTTTCCCATACATTTCGGCAACAGAAACAAATTTCTACGATGGTCTAACTTTTTGTTATGGTCAGGAAGTGGGTAGAATTGACTGTAAAGTAAATAAAAAGAATTTTTACCCTCAAATTTCGAATTTGATTCGAAAATCTGTGTGTTATTCTTAGTTTCAGCTGAGAAACTTCGTATGAGTTATTAATTAAGGATTTTCGCTAAAATGTCTTCTAATCGTGAAAAAATTGACTTATTAGAAGCGTATTTTGTCAATAATCGAAATGCGGGAGCTGCATTA
The DNA here is from genome assembly GCA_949126895.1 of Eilema caniola. Lineage (NCBI taxonomy): Eukaryota > Metazoa > Arthropoda > Insecta > Lepidoptera > Erebidae > Eilema > Eilema caniola. The sequence goes on along the minus strand of OX421471.1, from coordinate 10,200,649 downwards.
GTGTGGTATCGCAATAAGTATCCGTTGCGGCATGTGCCAACAAGAAAGGTTATTACAAATCTTTTGAAAAACCTGGAATTGCAGGGTTCTTTCAAAAGAAAGCGGCAGCCTCGTGTGGACATGGACACGGAGATTGCGGTTCTAACTTATGTCGAAGCATATCCAGAGGTATCGTCCAGGCAAGTCGCCCTTGAAGTAGGTGTATCCCACTCCCTTGTGATAAAGATATGGAAGAAATACGGCTACAAGTGCTATCGATATGGGCGCATAGTTCAAGTGTTACATCCGGGTGATGATGTTCGAAGGCTTACTTTTTGCAGATGGCTAAGAGGAAAAATAAGCAGAGATCATGAATTTTTAAATTACATACTGTGGTCAGACGAAACGAATTTTTCCAATAACGGTATGTACAACAGAAAAAATCACCACTATTGGTCCAAAGAAAATCCACTAAGAGTTACGGCAAGTCATAATCAGGTTCGCTTCTCATTCAACTGTTGGTGTGGTATAATGTCCAATCGAGTCATAATGGTGGAATTTTATGAAGGGAAACTGAATTCTGCCATGTATTATGAAGTCATTTTACACCATCTTGAAAACGAGATGGACGAATGGCCCCTGTCGGAATTGCGAAAAGTTCATTTTCAACAAGATGGTGCTCCGCCACATAACAGTCACCTTTCACGTTCCAATTTGAGCCGCCTATTCGGTACACAGTGGATAGGTACACATGGTCCAACACAGTGGCCACCTCGTAGCCCCGATCTAACACCACTTGATTTTTTTTTATGGGACTTCGTGAAAAACGAGGTGTATAAGACGACGTACGCCAGTGTTCAAGAGCTCAAGGATGCATTAATGTCCATTTTACGTAATATTCATCCCAGAACATTATTAGCCGCCATTCGTTCAGTGCAAAAAAGGATAGACTTATGTATTCGTGAAAATGGAAATCATTTTGAGCAATTTATTTCATAAACCAATTTCTTAAATGTTTAAATGTTTTTTTTTTTAAAAAAAGTTCAAAATTTTACCTGACCTATGAGTTTCGAGTTGATTTATCATATTTCCGTACGAAATGTATGGGAAAGGTCTTTGGCGATTTCTGTCTTTTCTAGTACTGAAAGCTAAAATGGTCTCATAGAGTTTTTTGATCCCCACATGAAATAGAATCGATTGGCATAAAAAAAAAATTGAACTTTTTGCATTTTTTTTTGCTAACTGTAAGTTTTTTACAAAATCTGTGAATGCAGTTCAAAATGTCCCAAAAAGTTAGGGAAGGTCTTTTAAGAACGTTTTGCTGTAACTGCAACGGTTAAGGTACTTGCCCTTACTGCCCCGTTTCAAAAATACACCCTGTATATCGCTAACGTTAAATATTGATCTGTCAAAAAATATTTTATTTGAATAAATCAAAAAATTTAGGTGTTCTTGACAGTTTTTAGACTACGAATTAATATATCAAATGTTGGTCAAATAAAACTACTGCATAAAATAAAATTACATTCATAGTCTGTGGTTAGTCATTGTGATGACGCAGCGGGTACTAATTAGTAATTAAGTACGTAATTAATCGATCGTGGCGTATGGTTCCGAATGATTAATAGAAGCAAAGAAATTGCAGGCTACGCGCTATGAGGGGCAAACGAGCGGGAGGCGAACACTCCGAATGTATGAGTGTTACCGCACACGCTGCAGTATTTTGCTGATATTAGGTAATATCTTATTGCACTTTGTACAATCATCTACCCATTTCAGCCAATCAAAGCAACCTGGTCAATCCTTTTCCATCGAGTTACATAGCTTTTTTCTGCGATGAAATACGCTAGGGAACTTAATTTTGTGAAGCGCTCTTCATAATATTATATATCTTCTAAAAGGTCAGTTTGAGGTATTGGAAATTTTGCTAAAATTAATAAACTCTGTTATTGCTATAATTCAATAAAATATAGATATTTGAAATGAAAAAAGTCTAGTAAATATACAGTGAAAAATTCATAGGGAACATAAAACCTGTAGGTATGTATGTAAGTATGCTAGATATCACAATGTATATACAACTAGCTGATACCCGCGGCTTCGCCCGCGTGGAATTCTGTTCCCGTTCCCGTGACGGCTTAACCCTTTTTCTAATTTTTCTCTGCGTAAGAACCATCCCCGTACTGCAAAGAATATTCTAAAAAAAGATTTTGCAAAATCGGTCCAGCCGTTCACGCGTGATGGCGTGACCAAGGGAAATAGGGATTCATTCTATATAAATAGATTGATATTTTGTTAAAAACTCTAATTATTTTTTTTTTAACAAAGGGCAATATTCTTTGCGAATAGATTATTTACTCAGAAGTACTTGGCTGAAAAAGCTGCTTGATATGAGTATTGAGTTGATATGCATTGTCTTTTTTTATAAATAGGACACGTCAATTTGACTTTAACTCGCCTGATGGTAAGCTGAAGGCAATGTCTCAGGAAAGAGGGCCTCCATTATATATACACGTGCCATGTTAAAAATGGTGGCACTCAGCTTGACGGCCTCATCAGATGCTTTTTCACGCCCCACTTAAAGGACCCGGGTCTGTAGGAAGAGGCAAACACGTGAGCTGGCAAGGAATTCCAGGTCTTAATGGTGCGACAAAGGAAAGAGTCACCGAACCACTTGATTCTTGAAGGAATGTTCTGCACCGTATGCGGGTACACGTGAGCTGGCAAGGAATTCCAGGTCTTAGTGGTGCGACAAAGGAAAGAGTCACCGAACCACTTGGTTCTTGAAGGAATGTTCTGCACCGTATGCGGGTTCATCTAGGTCCTGCACGTGTTGTCCTTTATAGGAAAGGAGATGGTGGGACTAATTGGAATAACTCATCAAAACATTCACCATGGTAGAGACGGTAAAACTAATAAACCAAGGAAGCAACAGTTACCTCGAGCCTCTACAGATGCGTAGAGAACGCATCTGCAGAGGCTCGAGGGAACTCGTGACCTCAGGATTTCCGATAATGCGGACCGCACGTCGCTGCAACCTGTCGAGAGCATCTAATAAGTACTTTGCGGATCCATCCCAGAGATGCGAGCAGTATTCCACGCAGGAACGAATTTGAGTCTTGTGTAGAAGACACCGTTGCTCCGGCGCGAAAAACCGTCTCACTCTTCTTCTCGTTCAGGACTCCGAGTTTACGCGAGGCTGTTTTGATAATACTCTTGATGTAGTTTTTGTAATTCAGTTTGCAGTGAATATCCATACCGAGGATATTGAGGTTGTCCTTCGGTGGCAGTGGCGTGCTCTGAAGAGTGGGTAGGGGAAGGTAAGAAGATACCTTTGCTGTAAACGCACATGCCTGCTTCTTCTTGGTATTGAACTCGACCAAGTTCTCAGAGCCCCATTGGGAAATGTGGTTCAAAATCTGGTCAAGCTCAATGTCAAGAAATATATAATAACTCCCGTGCAAGGTGCTATCATCCGCATAGCAATGAATGCTGCCGATCGACAGCATGTCATTGATATGCAGAAGAAAGAGAGTTGGCGATAGGCCGGACCCCCGCGGTACGCCGGCATTTACCTGCAAGTCTGTTGTCTATTCTACTTTGATAAGTGAGTTATAGCTATAATTTATATTTTTAGTGCAATTTATTTGACAGTCTCTGTGGATGGAGCCATGTTCTCTAACTTCTTTTTAATTCTCTAGCTGCAATTCTTTGGTATCACATTATGGAGGTCAAATGGCAGTCGCTTCACGGAAAATATCGAAATTCAGCCAAATCCGCATTTAGACTGTCAAAGCCCAGTCTGGGGTCCCCGACTCAGGGGTAAAAACTTCAGATGCGACTGAGATCAACGCTAGGATGAAGAAAAAGTGTAGTTTATTTTAATGCTAATAATAACTATATCTTTTTAGAATAAACCACTCTCGAGAATTAAATCAGGAGCCTACGCAGTGAAACATAATAGAAAGCACGTTAACAGGTAGGTAAACAAAAGAACTCGATACAATACTTAATCATTGAGATAAGGAAACTAAATGACCATCTTCCTTGTTTTGCCTTTGCTTGTAGTATTAATTACTTTTTGGAATCTCTTTGAATTGATTATTTACTGTTTACAAAATTAAATTCGCACATTCCTGATAGAAACTAGGTCCAAAGTAACAGAAGACCTCGGGACCTTGGTGTTATGTGCATCTATTGGGAGAGGCTTATGAGTGGACTGCAATAAGCTAAATAGAAGATTTGCATAAAATAATGCGCACGGGTATTTTTATAATAATAAACTTAATCGTTATTATGGTCCCTGAAAAAATGACTATTTAGGGAAGGGACCAGGAAGGGAATTTGAGTTTACAAGGATTGCACCACTGGATATGACCTCAGGGATGACTGCGTCCATATTGGTCAATCTCAATCAATAAAGTCGGAGTATTGAACGGCGTATTAAGTATGCAATTGCTTTTCGCTGAATCGGACATCCCTGGTCCTGAATTCACCAAGATTCGAAATGTTATCAAAGTAACGGAATTTCAATAAACCAGCCTACACGCAGTATGTCAAACTACAGGTGGTACAAAAAATGTTTTCATAAAAAATATCTCCAATATTTTTGATCGAAAATAATGTCATCCAATTTAGTCGAATATCTATTGCCTTCAGGGTGAATATGTTTACGACACGGTTATTAAATACAGATAAATCGACAGAACGCTCGACACATTGTCAAGGGTTCCGCGTCAGCGTAAACAATAAACAGAAGACAGTTTTAGGGATTCGATCTGTTTCAAGATAGCCTCTACAATTCGAACCGTACCTTCGTCAAACTAAGGACACCGCAATAATGCTGACATTGGAATTTATGTCGACCCCAGACACCCCCTTATCCAACTGAAATGGTCACTTTGACTAAAGTATCTGTCATTTGAATTAATACTAAGGACTAGAATCCGGAATTCGACCAAAGCATATTAATTAGTACGCTGCGCTTCGTGTACATAATCAGTTTGGTCTACTGAATTTGGCGTGGCTTCAATGATTTATCGAACGAGTTTCTTCAATGCAAGTCTCAGCTAGTAGCACCGAGAAATATTAGTTTTAGAATGTATGAATGGAAAAAGCAACCGATTATGAGTTCTTTTATTCTATTATTAAAAGCTTCACTTGGTTCATCATCATTTTAGAAGTCCAGTTTTAGCCGAGGTTTTCAATTTGGTACCCAGGTACTGTTGTCTGGCTTTTTAAACAATACCACTTAATACTTATAAAAGACAATGCAATGACATTTGAATTGACATTTGAAATTGTGAATCAAAAGGCCCATTAAATTAATTAGCTGTTTATAACATTTGGCTATAAATAAACTACGTATATTTTTGCACACAGCTTTTTGTCGAAACTCCCTTTATTACAAGAAAAAAAACTTTAGATCATGTAAAATTTGTTGAAATTATCAAAATACTGTCAATGTTTTAAGTGAATTCATACTAAGCTAAGCGCCAGTCCACGGTATATAAAGTTACATAGGTGGTAGTTACTATTATTTATTATATGGTGTAGGTATATTCTTTTCCAGCGAAAGAATCATTTTCAAATCATTTATTTACTTATTTAATATTATATTAGTAATTTCTTGACATGACTGTAAAATTTTGACGTTCATATGTGCTCTTTATGTGCCTAAACTGAATAAACGAAATTGATTCTTTGATTCTTTGACTGCCTCTTCGGAGTTGGCAAAAGTGAATCCGTTGAAAAGATTCTTTTGATTATTTTAATACGACACGTGAATACAAGTGGCCATTAGGTTAATATGAGTATTTTGGTGTGTTGCGTACGCAGCACTAAAATGATATAACTGCAATACGTTTCGCTATAATTATTTAAAACACCATATTTGTTGATTTTTCTACTGTCATGAAGCGCTAACATAGTAACATAGTAGGACCACAATGTGCTTAGTTTTAGTTTTATTTTCTTAAATAAAAAGCTTTACACTGGTACAAGTGTCCGCTTGTTATCGTTTACACGTCTAAATATTAGGTCCTTACATATCAAATTTACGTTTTATATGGAAAAAGAAAAACGAGTTTTTCTTACAGTTTTTTTATTTCATCAATCAAAACATGTACCGTTATTATCTAGGCACTTTTTCCATTTTATAGGCACTTCTTTGATTCCTTTGCTGAAAAAATTAAAACAAAATCTTTAAAGACATTTTGGACTGCCTCATCTGAATTGAATTTTTGCAATTAAGAAAACTTGATGCTAACTTTAACCGGCCACGCTTGGCTGGTTATTGTTAATATTTAACGGTAAATTCTGTTAAATAATCCCCTATCGTCATCGATTGTCATCCCAACTGACTGACATAAGAACTGATGACAAATCAAAGCTTACGTCTAGCAATACCACATTCAAAAAACCATAAGGAATTTCAGGTAAATAATGCCTCATTTGACTTGCAACTCTGATAACTTTAACCGAGCTACTAAATACACCGATGCAACACATTTAGTAGAAAGCGTTAGAGTCATTGATACTGTTAATGTTAAATTTGACGTAAACCTCATACTTTAGCGAGTAGGATGGTGCAACCAAGCCTAACAGTGGCTTCTCTGTACACATCATTAATCCTTCGAGCTGTTTCTGCAGCGCTGGCGCCGCGATGAAACTCGTGTTCGAAAATAATGCGATATTTTAAGTTTTCCATATTGTGCACAGACCGATGCCAAAGCAAAATTAAATAGCACGAAAACAAATTAATTACTTATCACATTCGAAACAAATAAACAAGCTTAAAATTAAAATGAATTTGAATTTGGAATTGCTAACCAAACAATGGATTTTTGAGATCAAATGGCCAGTTCTATAAAAAGTTTCATAATATGTAAACAAGTTATGCTATAATGCATGTTATATAAACAGTTACTTTACTTTTTTCCATCAATTAATTCATTTCAATATTATTATATCGAAGTTTCAGCTTTATAACAAATAAACCACTTTTCTGCTACGTTGAGTTTTTTCACTTGCGCTAGTTTACGAAGGACTCGTTGAATCAGAGACATACAGAGCCGATCTCATAAAATAAGATCTCAGGAAATAAATTTTATTTATTTCCTGTCTGACTACTTGTAGTCCTTATTTACTGTCTACTAAACTGTCAATATTGTTGAGTCTTATCTATACCTACAGTTGTAGGTATTGTAACAAGCTTATGCAAGTGCACATAGCACGTAACATTTTCAATTGAGAAAACGCAGCTAACTTTACTTATTCGCTGCTTCAATAGCAGGTTTTATAGGCCCACTGAGTCTTCTTCATCTGTATAGTATTGTTAGGTAATATGTATCTATTTAGTTCATATTGAATCCTGTCTACTTTTCTTTAATAATAATAAGTTATTTAACTGGCCTTATGCATGATAAAAGAGCGTAAGATTTATATTTCTGTTTTTATTTTTATTCATAAGTAAACTATTTGACAATTAATAATATGATATCATACGCTTTTTTCATACGTGTTTTCTTAGAACTTACCGTTTTGACTTTTAATAAGAAGTGAAATTTGACCAGTCAATCAAGTACCTAAATCAAGGGGTGCAAGGGGCTCCGCCAACATCTCAGGTGCCCAAGTCAACCTCGGCCTGCACGATGGGGCACCTGCTGACTAACAGAAGTGGCTCTGACGCTTGCTACTCCTCTGGGGTCCGCCCTGGGGGTTCGGGGGTCAGGCGGCAGTCGCCCCGGTAATTAGCAAATTAGCCAATCAATATGAACAGCACAACCAACAGATTGGCCGTCGCTTTGCAACCTGGAACGTGGGCAAGCTGACCGGACGCTCCGCAGAGCTTGCGGCCATACTCGCCAGGTGGGGCGTGTCCGTGGCGTGCCTGCAGGAGACACGGTGGAAGGCCAATAGGAGCTGGCACATAGGGCACGGCTACAAGCTGATCTACACAGGCTCTCCTAGTGGGGGGAGCGGTGGGGGGTAGTACTTGCCAAGCGATTCCATGACGGCGTTTTGGAAGTCAAGCGCATTTACGACCGGCTAATGGTAGTTGGGTTGCTTATTGAGGGGGTGGTGGTTAACCAACTTAGTGCCTACGCCCCACAGGTTGCAGTGACGCGGATAAGGCGCTGTTTCGGGATCAGGCGCGTCATTCCGTTGTCCCATGATATCATTCTGGGTGGCGATTTGAACGGTCATGTGGGTGAGGCGCACAGGGAGTATAGACGTATTCATGGCGGATATAGAGGGAGAAACCGTTCTCCGAACCTGCGTCGCCTCCGACCGATCCGTCGTGAATACGTTTTTGAAGAAGAAACCCGAGCACCTGATCACCTACAAGAGCGGGGGGCACGCCATTCAGATTGATTATCTACTGACCAGGAGAAGTCATATCAGCCGCGTAGCCAACTGTAAGGTCATACTTGATGAGTGTCTCACTGCAGAACACCGTCTCCCTGTCATGGATCTCCGCGTGATACCTAGTCGCAAACACGCCGATTACGCATTAGCCCCGACCCAGAGAGCAAGTCCGTCTAAGAGTGCTGGGATAAGATCCAGACAGCAATCACTAAGACGACAAAGCAAGTTCTCGACGTGGCGAAAGGAGGTTGCAAAATTGGCAAGGAGCCAGGCGTGAATAGCCTCTATATTCCAAGCTGGATACGCCTGAAGGGCACAAGCTCATCTAAAAATTGGCACGCTCTAGGGTCAAGGCGGCGCAGGACATCTCGCGCTGCCGTTGCATGAACCTAGCTGATGGCGAGCTCTTGTACGATGAAAAAGCGGTAGAGAAGAGATGGCGCTCTTACTTCCACGTATTGCTTAACACCCAACATCCTCCTGAATTACCTCCAAACCTAGGACTCGTGCCAACGTTTACGCCTGATGAGGAACTCGCATCTCTTCGTCATGGAGAACCGGAAAGCTGTTGGTCCGGACGAGGTGCCAATAGAAGCGTGGACAGCGCAGGGGGCTCGTGGTGTGTGCATATTTACCAACCTCTACAACCGAATCCTGACCGACCAAAAAATGTGCGGCATAAAGGTGATGTCACACACTATGAAGCTCTTTGAGCGCATAATTGACACCAGTATCCGACAGGAGTGTACAGTGTCGGACTGTCAGTACGGCTTCCAGCCAGGATGCGGTACCATGGACCCCATTTTCGCCCTAAGGATCCCCATGGAGAAATACAGGAAAAGGAACTCTGCACTTCCTTTTTCTGGATTTCCAGAAAGTCTTTCACTGTTTTCCCCGTGAGATGATCTAGTGAGCGCTGCGGTCGAAGATGGTGCCCGAGACCTACGTGGAAATCGTACGTGACATGTACCTCAATTCCGATTCAAAAGTTAGGACCGCTGTTGGCAACATCACTCCCTTTCCTATTACGGTTGGCGTACACCAGGGTTCGGACCTAAGCCCCTATCTCTTCAGTGTGATATAAGACGAGTTGTCAGCCAGCGTACAGAAATTACCGCCGCCTTGGCTGCTCATGCACGCTGACGATATCGCTCTGGTGGATGGGGACAAGGAACGGCTTACCCGACGCGTGAGTAGTCGCTTGAGAACGGCGGTCTGAAGCTTAATGTGGCGAAGACGGAGTATATGGCCTGCAATAGCACAGATCCGTCGTCTGTCCGTATAGGCGACGTCACCGACGAGCGTACGGACCACTTCAGGTACCTCGAATCTGTGCTTGATGCGTCCGGAGATATCGATCGTGACATCAAGGCCCATATAGAAATGGCGCGAGGTAACGGGAATCATAAAATGCTGGTCAAGCTAAAAGGACAGGTCTATAAGAACATCATTTATATATGTATGTATTATATACGTATAATATACGTACGGCTGTGAGGCGTGGCCGTTGCTGGATCGACACCGGCAGTTGCTGCATGCCACGGAGATAAATATGTTGCGGTGGATGTGGGGCGTTACACGAAACGACCGTGTTCGCAAAGCACTGATCCGCGGCAGCCTTCACGTCCGTGACATAGCTGACAAGCTGCAGGAAAGTCGCCTTCGGTGGCCTGTTCTATGGCCACGTCCTGCGACGCCCGTCAGGATACGTGAAGTTGCCTGGCACCAGAAGTAGGGAACGGCCCAAGAAACGTTGGCTTGATATCGTGCAGGATGACATGCGTGCCAACGTATTAACCATACAGGACGCCGAAGACCGTGCAAAGTAAAGGAGATTAGGAAGGAAGGCGGACCCTAGGTTCTTCCGCGTTAGGCGGGATGAGCAACTGGGAGACACGCTAGGTTGATTATGATGAGGAATCAAGTACCTAAATCCATTCATTATAATATGCTTTTGTACGAAGTCACGAAACTAATCATTGAACGACATTCCAAAAATTCATCAAACTTTTACTCGTTTCTGGAAAGTTTCTATTACCGATTGATATTTACATATTTGATGAACCGATCTAATAATCAAATATTAAAGTTTTTTCACAAAGAAAGAACCATTCTATGTATTAACCATTGTAACGGGAATTAGGGCATATGGCCCTACGCTACATATAGCTGTGATCTTCTAGATTACTGTTGAAATCTACTACAATAACCTATTTACATTCAATATTGACTCCTAACCGTATGTATTATGTTCTAATAACAAATGCTAAGAACGTATATTTAAATCGATAGTTTCACAGATCAGGTGAGCTGTGTGCTTGCCTGCCACCTTAGTGCTATATAAAAGTGTGATACTTTATCTCACCTTTTAATTTTAAATGTATGTATGGAATATATATTATAATGACAAGACTGTGGATTTATTTGAAATCAAATGAATGAATATTAAATTCAAATATAGGTCTGTGAGAGTTTGATTTGTATTTGGCCTCTATGGGCGTCTTTTTCAGCTGTATATTTATTTTTTTAGGCCTTTAATTGTCGAGGATATCATATATGATTTGTAAAATGTGATCCGGATCAATTATATTTTTTTTTTTGTTGTGTATTGCAACACAATATTATCTCAAGCTCCGAAGAGCGAGATTTAGATCAATTCCGAAGAATCGATAGCTCTAATCAACAGATCGAGCTCACCTTCAACTCGTCACAATGAATTTAATTTAGTTTGTAACACCTCCGCTGAACGTCATTGTATATCATAGGTTTCAGTGTAACGTCCAGCTCCAGTACAAAATAACGGACCCTTCGCCTTGCGACTTTAATGATTCCACTGAAGCAATTATAAAAATAAAATGATAATGATTATGAATCTTATTATTGACAGCCTCCGTGGCGTGGCGGTAGTGAACGCGGCCGCTACGCAGGAGGCGCGGGTTCGATCCCCGCTCAGTGCAATTATTGGTATGCATGAATATGTATATTTGCATTGGTCTGGGTGTTTCTATGTATAATATGTATGTATTTACAAAAAAAATACGTATCTAAGTATGCTTATCCGCATTCTAGATTCCATAACACAAGCTAGTTAAGCTATGCTTACCATGGGTCTAGATAGTGTTGTGTGAAATGTTGTGGGATATTTATTTATTTATTCCAACAACAGTATAGTATACTTTCACAGCAATGGTTGGCTGTCAGCTATTTACTGGACTTTAATTTCTCAGAAAGACTAAGGTCACACATTACAAACTTGGGCTCAAAATACTGGGTCCAAAATGACTCAGGAGCTAGATGATTTTACCTACAGACGTTTCAATGAGTATAGCTTCGGCTATGGTATGGTGTAATGAGTGAGATCTAGTATATTATGTCGGATATTTCAATTAGTCTCTCATTAGCAACTGTGTGCTTAAATTTAATGATCTCAGCAAATGAAGCCTTTTTTGTTTAATCGATGTACTTTTTAAAGTGAAGTAAAGTTAATCAATGTATATGATCTAAGTATATAGTTAATATACCAACTTCAATCAAAATATAATTATAGTTTATACTTATCACTATTATTTTGAATAAACCCCGACTGTAAACGCACAATAATCTGCTTATTAGTTTATACAAAATATAATACATACGCTAATATAACGTATATTCACCCCCAATTTAAATTATTATATTAACACAAAATAAATTCACAAATTAAATCTTCATCGTCATCGTCGTACGTATGCCTATCCTGTAATGCTTTATGAATTTCTGTAACAAAAATGGGTTTTGTGTTCAATAATTCTTTAGAAATGTAAAAAGTTGCGAATTTTATTTAGAAAATGTATATTTTTCGGACAGATCATGGAGCACAAGTATAATTTAGTTCATTTCGAATCAATCAATCAATTACCTTATTTCAGTTTACTGCTGGACCTGTGTTGTGTTGCGCATTGCTAGTGTGAACCCAGCACTAACGTTTCATTTGAATACCTCCTTTTTATTGCATTCCTTTTTCTATTTTCTTCTTCTTTCCCAAGTAGTCGCAAAATAACACCTCTCTTCTCAAGGTCTCTACAACTAGGGTTAGTATTTTTATGTAGCTTTACCGTACAATCATAGCACTAACCGTTTGTTTTCACTTCGCTTCAGATTTCATGTATTTACTAGAGCTTTCGCCTTCAATAACCTTCTTAATTCTGTCAATCTCATAAGTGATACGTAATATTCGCTCCGGAGCCTTTTTGTTAATATTTTCCTTATTTTAAGTAATTCTTGATATTTTCCCTTCGTCTACTTTATCCAGAATATTTTGTAGTCCTATTTGTATAGCGTTACCTACAGTAGATAAAAGAGATATGGTCGCACGTTTTTAAAGCTGTATGTAACGGTGCAACCGTATCTCCCTTTAGCGATAAATCATATAAACATCGATAGGCATTTGTCACTGTGTTTGTTAAATCCTGTAAAAGCCTATATATACTTAAAAGACAATTGCAAGCATTTTTGATAGATAAAGCATTTTATTCAATAAAGTAATATTTAAATGACATTTGTTCTACAGTACTTACTTATTTTTCGAATTTATATACAGACGTATTGACAAAAATTTATTAAAATAATATTAATAAAGTTACTATATATATGTCGCCACCAAACTAGCTTAATCAGCCGTCCAATAAACTTCTTAGCCAGTTAACTAAACGCCGCCGACATATACACAATACTAAACAAAACAAAAACTAAAACTAAAAGTTAAAATGCGTCGTGATTGCGGGCGCTCGGACCCCAAGGCCCAAACGTTTCGACTCCAAATGGCACAAATTCATAATCTCCAATGAGATGAGAGATGATGAGAGAGGCTCTTAAGCGGCGCAGTAATTGCGCAGACAATTGCGCCGCTTAAGAGCCTCTGCAGAAGATGTAGCAGCACCGGCACAGCCAGCCGTACCAGGTATATGGGTAGGGGCAATGGTGTCGATGCATGTTGCGTCCCACACCAGAGTCCTACCCATTTTCCAAGGTATTAATGACATACCATCCGGTCTTCTGCCATGGTCGCGCGCCAAACCGTTTAGTTCAAGCACAGCGGTCACACCAGAGCGGTGACAAGAGCATGGTGGATTTTGTCGTTGAGGCTGGCGTGCCCTGGACTTCGCCCAGCGCTCCTGCAGCACGACATACTATAATAATTCTATATTTGAACTATATTGAATTTGAACTGATATTGTAAATTATATATACATACAGATATTTACTTTGTACACCACCATATGTTATGGTAGGACATAGAGCGCACTTAAATGTAACCTAGAATACGAACTGTACTCAAACCCATAATCCACAAATAAATGAATTGAATTGAAGAAAAATTAAGAGTTATTTAAAAACTATAAAAAGAGGCTTGTTTAAGATCAGACAGATATCAAATATGTCCATACAGAATACAATGATTGGCCTCTGCCTTACCCTCCAGGGAAAAAGGCGTGATTATATTTATGTGCGTGTATTAGTAAAGTGAATTGATACAATGGGTTGGCTTTTGGGGCTCCATCAAGATCTTCGGACCTTGACTGGCACCGGCTGAATGAAGGATGGGGCTCTGGCGCAGGCATTCCTATTAGGATAGGGCGGTCAGACGGTAGTCATGCACTTCCTCAAAAGCAAAGAGTAGCTGAGCAGACCCTGGGTTTTGTGGATGTACCCTGGATTCAGTGTACACACTGAATGCAACCAAGACTGTAATGAAGATAAGTGGAATAAAAGAAAGATCTACAAAGAAAGAAAAGTCATGACTTTTTATTATAAATTCCTTCTACTTATTTGAATATTTTAGATTCATAGTTATTTCTGTGAAAAATGTAATAATGGTCACCCATACTCATAATTGTCACAAATTCTATGTAAAAATCGAACGAACTAATAATAGATAGATAGATAGAAAACACTTTATTGTACACCATTTGATTTACAGTAGATACGATAATATGTATTTCATACATACTGAGAGGATAACATCGAAATTATTGAGTAAAACGAACAAATATACTTTGGGTATACAATATACCAATAAGTAATTTATATAAATAACAACTGCGACAACGGAACCAATTTTAGAGCGTTAAATAAAAATGTTTCACAGTCATATGCTGCGAATGCTACGATCCAGTGTCTGTTCACCAATCGCGATTGGCGTCGCCCCCATTATTGTTTCCGAAGGGAGGCCAAACCACCCATGAATATGGAACTCGACACGGAACTCGCATAAACCACTATTTCGTAACCCTGTCTCTATGTAAAATATACATTACGCTCAGAAGCAATTCGAATGTCGATTTTGTTGTGTAAGGGTTTCTGAAATACTGACGTTTTATTTCACAAGTTTCAGATACATTGAAAGGAATGTATAATACCAAGCTTTTATTGCTTTTGTTCTGAAATAGTATTTTTATTGAAACATACATGTGCAGAGCGGGTGTAAAAGCTGCGGGCTGCCTGCCAAAAAGTAGGTGGTTAAAACAACCACATCTGCAAACTGGTACTCCAGCAGATTGGTGGACGAGGCTGTTGGGACACAGATTTTCCTCTTGGAACTAGCAAAACAGACGGCAGTTACTCTCATACAATCATACTGTAAGTTGTACAACATTATTAAATATCAGTGTTCAAAACTGACTAAATATTTGGTTAAACACGCTTGTTATTATATTTTTATGACAGAATATGTGTCGTAGCAATATTGTGTGTGTACTAATAAATTTGTCTAACGTAACTGACATGATACTCGAATGCGGGTTCAGGTTATAATGTACGTAATGGTCTTTCCACACTGGGGGTGTAAAATTCTAATAAACATTACATATCATTTGAACATGGTTTTGAAACATTCTGTAGGTAATTTAGTAACGTCTAAAATATTTGTTAGATTTTTAAAGAGGTGTTGTGAGTTTCTGGAGGTCTTCAGGGCTTAAGTTAACCCGGTGTACCTGCTGATAAGAGGAGGTTTGGGCACAAGCTTTTGATAATGGGAGCAGGAGAGTAACAGTTTGACCTAATCGTTGCTGTAAAAGTCAAGGCAAGCCAAACAAATGGAAAGAGCGAATCCTGGGCATCAAATTGCAATATTTACACACAAATAAACCAAAATGTAAAACATATTAAATAATAATGTTCACTAGCATTTTAATTCCTGTGTGGAAGCATCTTATCACTATCATTCTGTATTATAAATTACATAATATTCTCACGTTCTTAACATTTTGTGTAGAAAATCTTATTAAATATCTTCCGTCATGTAATATACAGCATTAACTTCACATGTTATGTACCCATTATTTCTCACTGAAATCCCTACGGTCACAAAGGTCAAACAACTCAAACATATACCTACGGAAATAATGATGTCCCCCTAAGACAAACTGAACAAAGGTTAAGTTACTATATAACCCGTGCATTGTTTGTATATTTGGTATAAACTCAATATTAAAACGACTGTAAATCATTAGCAAAAACATCTGATCAATGACGTATTGCGGCAGATCCATCAATTTCTTTTATTGATCGATCTTTATGTTCAAATATTCCAACTCCCTTTCTTCTGCATATAAATGACATGCTGTCTACCGGCAGCATTCATTGCTATGCGGATGATAGCACCTTGCACGGAAGTTATCATGGACGTCCTGCATATAAGCAGACGGATATCGCGGAAAAAAGGCAGAATCTTGTCACTGAGCTTGACCCGATCCTGAGCCACATTCCGCAATGGGGCTCTGAGAACTTAGTCGAGTTCAATGCCAAGAAGACGCAGGCATGTGCGTTTGCAGCAAAGGTATCTTCTTCCCTTCCCCTTCCTACTCTTCAGAGCAAAACGCGTCCCATTTTGACCCATGATAATGCAATTCAAACCGCTCGACCCTGGTAGCCACTACAGGAAACATACAACCTACACCTGTGTCCGCTTTATGGCGACCCTGCAAGGTGCCCATCAAGAGAGTTAATGAATCGCCGTCTGTTCAAACTTTAAGATTTTGAGTATTAATAACCACGGAACATCCAACGCTATAGCTCAATTTTATTAGCATAAATATTACGCAAAGAGCAGTGTAATCCATTATTATACCTCTATAATGCAGATGGTGTCCCATCCCACATTAGATTATTAAATCCAAAAGGGTCTCTGCGTGTTTGACCCATAACCCTATCCTATAAAAAATCAAAAAAGCAAATCTCGTAGCACAATTTTTGCACGGCTAAAACTTCCGAGATAATGCGGGTTAAAGCATGAAACAAGCATATATGGTTGGTTCTGGAATACCAAAAACTCAAATTTACACGAAATACGAGTAATAAAACACTGTCCTAATGAAATCATTAGGTAAATAGCACTTGAACAGTTCCTACTGCATTTTAATGTCGGGCATTCTTTAGAAACGTAATTATCTGACAACTGCTCTGTGCTCTTTCGTCTATTTTATTTACTCAGTTAAAGTTTCCATTAGTGAGGTAAAATGCAATTAAGTTTACAATGTAACATTATAATATTTTGATACCTTATTAATTAATTCATATGGCTATCTTAAAATAAATATGATTTAAGCTAGATTTCACCAGTGAAAACTGGTTAAACTGAGCTTAGTTTCATGTTTTTCTTACAAATTCGTGAAACAAATGGGCTAACCCAGTTTAAATTTAATTAAACGTTCACCTGTGAAACCGAGCCTTAATATTTAAGACGATTTTCAAAGAGCTCTTCTACTTAGTGTTTATCGGAGGAGTTTGCTTTGAGTTTACACAGCTTACCCCTTTGACTAAACATTAGATGCATTTTATTAACTAATAGCATGCTAAGTACAACTTTTTTTACGTGCGGAGAATCCCCACGGATACCACCTCCGCTGGAGCTGGAGGACGAGGTTATGTCGGAATCGAACCGACTAAACCGCACGCTGACTGTGGGTCGCAGTCGCCATATCCCTCGCACCCCGGCTGACCCAGGGCCATCTCTCTCAATTTGGCCCTCTTCGTGTGGAGGGACCACGGGGTCCTCATCTCGCCCCGGTATTGGCTAGGCGACTTCACCTGTCACCCCCAGGCCCGCGCTCAGGGGACGGAGGACATTCATCGACCTCCGACGCTCGAGTTGCCTCAGTTGGCGTGCACCTAGGGCCGCGAGTCTTCTTCGCTACCGGTCCCGCTCCCACCCCGCCGTCTCCTTCATGAGCATGCAACTTGCTCGCAGAAGGAGATGCTAAGTACATCTTATGTAACGATGATAGTCCGGATAAAGTAAACCAAATTATATCACACAATAATTCGCACCAGGCTGAATATTGGTGGGATTGTTCAAAACACCATCATAAACGAACTCTAAGAAGTCGTCATAAATCCGATGCCTGGACTTCTTTAATTCTACCTCAAAAGTCACTATAACCGATTTTGGGTTGTTAAAATGTTTAGTTAATGCCCTGTTACGAAGGATGCGTAACAAAACAGTTACGTTTAATTCTTCGCTGCAGTGGTTTTTCTGGTTTTAAGACTTTGTATCTCATTTTCATCTAAAATGCTAAGGAACCCAATTCCGGTAACAAGAGCTGCACTACTTTTAAAATATCAGTGCAATTACATCTTCAAAATTGTATGTATTATATTTTGAAATTGAAAAAAAAGTGTCAATTAAAATAGTATAACATATTTACAGTACGATATCTTATTGAGACGTGATCAATTTTTTTCTGTTAAAATAGTTTCCCGTCTCGTTTAATTCAATTCAATTCATTTATTCCTTAACAAACATAATTCGTGTAGAAATTATAACAGTATAAATACATGGCAAGTCTGTGTTGCAATTGCGTGGCTTTATTTGTACAGTGTGCAAGCTGATAGCAGTACATACCACAACCTGAACAACGTGAAAGTGTTTCAGAAACTACTATTGCAAGTTTTGGCGGAACAAATGAGTTTGCAAGCTCACCACTTCTTACCACGAATAGCTTTGTTAGGATTGAGAGGAGAGAGGTGAGCAACAGTTTACATTTTCTTTTTTTGCTTTGATTTGTTCAGAAATC
Source organism: Eilema caniola (assembly GCA_949126895.1). Lineage (NCBI taxonomy): Eukaryota > Metazoa > Arthropoda > Insecta > Lepidoptera > Erebidae > Eilema > Eilema caniola. Next base: position 10,182,248 of record OX421471.1, on the reverse strand, counting down.
AAATTCTGAAATGTTAGATGGTATGAAGTTTATCATTCGTTTAACAGATTTGCTTAAATTTTATTTTGTTGGGCCTTTTTTTTCAGGACGCGGTGGTAAAGTTAGGTTAAGTAGAACTGACTTTAAAAAGTGTACTTATGTTGTACTTACTTGACAGCCTCTGCGGCGTGGCGGTATTGAAAGCGGCCGCTATGCAGGAGGCGCAGGTTCGATCCCCGCTCAGTGCAATTATTTGTATGCATGAATATGGGTATTTGCATTGGTCTGGGTGTTTCTATGTATAATATGTATGTATTTAAAAAAAATGTCTAAGTATGTTTATCAGCACTATAGATTTCATAACAAAATTTGTTTAAATAGCGTTGTGTGAAATGTAGTGGAATATTTATTTATTTATTTATTTGTACAGAAGCTTAAATTGGGGTAACCAAAAGTCTTCTAGTGCCAAGCTGACCGAGATTAGGAGCTGGTTTTCCTCTTGGAGTTCGGGACTCAGAAGGTAGTCACTTCTGTATAAGCGAAATTAAATTATAGAAAGGAAAAATAGGTGAGTACACCGCGGGTTCACAAAGTGCAAGAATAGGATACAACAAGTGTCCCTAAGTGCAAGATGGGATCACTAAGATACAAAAAACTTTTGGGGTTTGCTGTGAATGCACAGCGAACTCTTTTTTTTTCACCATTTAACTCCCCAACACCCCTGGTGTTCCACGCGTACATAGGCCACGATTATTTTAGATTAATACGAGTATCTGAATGTTAACTTCTTTAAAAGGAAACATCTAGAAAGTTTAGCGTATTTTCTTGTTTACAAGAACACTTTTCACTGGACATTTTCCGTACACTGTAACGGAACAAATTGCTCAACTTGCGGAACAAGATTCGACGCTGCACAGATTCATTATTGAATTTAGTTGAAATAAAACAATCGTGTTATAGAACATCGCAGAACTGTTTGTAACACAATTTCCAAATTTACGAATGGAGGAACAAAAGTGGCGCTTTTGGCTTGTTATATTTATTTACTCACAGTATTTCATTTTGGCCAATTCCGTAGTGTATTATAGAATTTAGAGGTTTACTGTTGTGAGTGGCGTTTTAAAATTATATTATTTATTATGAACAGTAGTCTTATTGGCTTCCGAGGAAGGCTAAGGCTCATCCATAATTTGTTGGTAGACTGAAAATCGACTTATAATAAAGTTAGTTATTTAAGTATGCACTCCAATCATTTTTACTCCCTTTGTAGAATCTCCACACGTAAAAACACTCCACATTGTTAATTTAATTTTAATCGTTTTATAGTCGATCAAGAATATCTTATTTTATCTTACCTGTAACTTCTTTTGCATCCACCCTCAAATTCCTGTAGAATCCACAGCTTGCGATTTGGAAATCGACAGTATTCGTTCTGCTAAAATCCCATTTGGTACTTGATTTATATTGCCTTGTACGGGAGCGATCGCCGTTGGTTTCAATTCCTTTAAAACTAGACCTGTTTTATCTAAACCACCTACCGCTATGTAAGCTAATAAATCTACAAAGACGTTACTGAGATTACGATTTTGCAAACGATTTCTAGACTACATAACACTATGTAGGTGTTATGTGGTGTTCAGATAAGGAAGACTACAGTATATCAGTTAATGTGAACACATAACAGAGCCCTATTAAAACAAAATGAACACAGAATACCACCCATTAAGGTCTGGGTTAATCATAAAAAAAATATTCTCGTTCAGACGCCAGCTTGTCGCCCTATTAAGTACAATATGAGTACACTTCTATGCGTAGGATGTATCTCACTAAACGGTGAAATAGTATACACGTAGTCTGTTTACGTTATTAAGTTAAATTTTACTTGTTTTGTATGGTAGCATGTAAATAAGCAACGTTTTAATTATTTTTAATAATCAGCACAGGTTGGCATATTATTGTTCTTGCAATGATATGAGCCTTGCCACTTTATCGTTCGATAGGTAAAATGGAGGTCCGGACATAAAAGGGTAAATTAATAAAACGATTTTCTTTTAACATGTACCACATCGCTATCCGTTCCACAATATACACTTTCCATCAGTCTAAAGCAATGTGGTACCGCAAATAATTAGTCTAAACATTCTCTTGGCAACATACTTCTAAGAGACTATACGTAAGCTACCTATGTCCTTATTACTTTGTGTATGTGTACGGATATAACCGTAACGCTTTTACATTTTATAACGTGCTTATAAAGAGAATGCTTGTTAGTTGGTAAAAGGAAGCACTTATACAGACATATGATCGATAATATTTAAGCAAAAAGGTTCGAGTACTAAAATCTAAGGGCCGGAGGCAATGAGTTCAAATCTTTTTGTATCAGCAGCCGCCTGAATTATTTATAAATTCTGTTCACTTTTCATATGATGTTTTTAGCTTGGGTTCTTCAATTAATGTCTCTCGCACTTCATACTTTAGTCTTCTTGTAGCAAACAATGCTAATAGATTAATTTTCAACATTAATACCGATCGCGTCTATACTTTACTTTGTAAAGACGCAATCGGTATTAATGTTGAAAAGCGGAGTGAATAATAAATAAGTAAACTAGCTACCTATGGAATATTAAAAAAGATTTAAATCACACAAGGTATATAAATATGATATGGCGTCGGTAACTGCAGCGGGCTGTGGGATTATTTCTACGAAATGTTCTCATGCTACGAAATGTTCGCATTGAATCTGGGCCTGCGAATATTCGGTGTTGAAATAGGTAATGGACAACTAATAAATATCAGCCAGGTGTCAAAAGCCAGTATACCTGGAATTGGTACAATACATCTATCTGTGATAATCCATCTAATACATCTATCTACGAAGTATGTTGATGGCAGTCACTTCTAAAATTTCAAATGAAAGAAATGTATTGTACTAATTCCAGGTACACTGGCTTTTGACACATACTGAATTTCGGAAATCGGCTTGTAGACAAAATACTCATTTTGATACTGTCTGAAAGTCTGAAGTTTACTTTAATATTACTCATGGAAATAGAACCACTATGTTACGAATTCTATCGCAATTTATTATATATATTTTTATGTGTGACTAAGTCATAATATAGTCAATGTATGTGACAACTACCTAACTACTAGTCGCACCACGACCATAGCTGCTAAAAGTAGTCAAAACGTTGGGCTAAATTCCTTTAAAAACTGTTTTTTTTTTTGTTAATGTAGGATACTTTCTTTAGGGAACAGTTTGATTCTTTAACGATTTTGACCGATTCCATTTGATCTTGAAAAGACTACGTTTTTATTTATTACTATTGAGACAAACAGCGCTCAGTGAATAAAATTAATAAGACTATCAGAAACGGTCGTCAATTCCCAGGTAAACTTGTCTTCAATCTAAATATACCTGTACCATGGCGGTTGACATTCGTATCTATTTTCGGCGCTTTTCTTCCCCAGTTAACGACAAATCATGAATTATTCATTCACTTAGGAACATTAGTGGATAGACAAATGATTCTCTGTACCTACCTTATAAATGGAGTTTATTCACTAAATTGTTAGATGTATGAAGGCCCAAAACTCTCGACGCTAATCCAAACTGAGTTGGTACACCTTCTGATCAATAGACGAAGCTTCCATCTCATGGTTGAGAGGTCGGAAGGCAGTCACTTCTAAAAAAGCCGTACGAACCAAATGCTAAAGAAGAAGAATACAGACTGGCCTCCGAGGTGAGAGCCTCAAATGCAACTGGGAACCACGCCAAGATAATGATGATGATGGTTTTAGGCTAGCGTAACCTTCAATAAGAATGACTTGGAAATCTGATTTTAAGGAACTCAGTTGAAACCACCTGAGCCACCAATCTCCTTAACTTAGTGTTTACATCTGTACATCGTACCATGCATTATATATGGGCGTTTCCTCACGTAAGTACTTACACCATTTCATATCGACCACGGCCCAACAGCCCGGAAGCAGTATTCTACATACTTGCACCATATTATTTTTTTTAAACTAAGTCTTATGTCGATGTGCATAAGAAATGCAGAATGAATTATTCTAAACATTCTGTGCTAAACTACAACTCGGTATATTAACATTTTGTGGAAAGTACCTACTAAATCCCTAGGTCCTATCAACCACAGTCCATTTTTCCCGGAATTACTAGAGCAGAGAACCTATATGGTTTAGCGACCTTTGTTTATGTGATGTCAGGGGAACAGGGTTGCGGAGAAATTGACCGTCGTTCGGCGATTGGTGAAATCGAGTGGAAAAAAGTGAGGTGAACCGTCAGCGCCTCAGCGATACGCGCCTGGAGTGAGATAAATTAATAGCCAAATAAATTATATGGATGCTGGCTCTCTCACTTGACTAATCATTGTCCCTTGTGAATGTTGTTTGAAAAGGTGTACACTTGTGTCCTTTATCGACTGTACATATGCTAATGGACCTTCCACACGCACAAGCTTCACCACAATCTTTTCTGCGCAGGCGACAGCCTCCGTGGCGTAGCGGCAGTGAACGCGGCCACTACGCAGGAAGCGCGGGTTTGATCCCCGCTCAGTGCAAATATTTGTTTGCGTGAATATGAGTATTTGCATTGGTCTGGTCGTGCCTCGGAGAGCACGCTAAGCCGTCGGTTCCGGTTGCCATATAAACATCTTTGGCAGTCATTACGGGTAGTTGGAGCCCTCAAAAATCCAACAACTGAACTAACTGCAATGCTTCGATGTCGTCTTTGGGTTGTGGAGGTCAGATGGGAATGGCTTCACGGAATATCTCGTAGTTCAACAAAATCTGCAGTTAGACTGGTAAAAGCGGACCCCAGACTCACACACACACAATACAAGTTGAAGGCTTCGGATGCGACTGGGATTAACACTAGGATGAAGAAGAATCTTGCTTGCGCAGGCCGGTTTGAAAGAAGAAGAAGAAACCAGCTTGTGCAGGCCTACATACAGTGCGTGCTAGTCTTGCAAGAATGGGGTTAAGTTTATGTGCGTGTGGCTGACCCATAACATCTGCTGCTTTTCTCTACTCTAAGAATGCTAAACTGCATACTCGATATTTTTCATGACACGCTTGGTGTTTTCAGAAGAAAATTATAGAGATCGCTTTTATAGAATTTGCAAACTTTCTTTATCTACTGATCAAATTTCAAATCTCAATTTGTTTACTAGCACTTAATCGTGCGCTATGCTATGGTGTAAACTGTACGTGCCCTTAATTGGTGTACATATTAGAACTATACCTTGTATTTCACAATAATAATGATGTATGTGTATACTGTGGTGTCTATCAATAAATAAATAAATGCGATTGTCAAGGTGGGGCCCACATTGACCCTCGACAGAATAATTAGATTATTATAATGCTATCTAGATTAAGCTTCAAATTCGCAATATAACAAATATTTCATCCTTGGCAATTTTATAAAAATAGATTAAAAAAAGCAATGAAAATCCTCCTTTAAAACTTTTAGTTAGAACCGAATAAGAAAATTGTATTTTTCTTTTTCAAAGTTAAATAGCTTTCACCAGTCTTGGTGAATCCGGGATTTTAATTTGAGTTGATTCTCGCCCCGGGTTTAGTTATAACTTTGATACTTTTATTTAAATAGGTGAAATTTAAAAAAAAACAAAGAGATTATTATTTGGAATTTATTTATTTTATTATGCATTAGTTCGAGATCGATCTTGATGAATAAAGTAGGTACTCAAAATGATCTGTCAACTGATTGTTCTGATATTTGGTACAAACCTTTAGTTCGTACAATAATACACACTCACAGGCAGAAATAGCTGAACACAAAATTATGGTCTGGGGAGGGATATGTTTAGGAGCTCGCACGGAGTTAGTGGTAAGTCAACGGCGGAAATCTGACTACTGATCGGTATATCAGGGAGATTTTAGAGGAACATGTTGTGTCATTTGCCCCATTGTTTGGTAACGACTTCGTTTTAATGCAGGATAATGCTCGGGTTCACAGTGCTCGCTCAGTACAGGCATACCTAAACCATGTTGGTGTTACGGTGATGGAGTGGCCAGCACGGTCCTCGGAATCCGATTGAACACGTTTGGGACTTGCTAAAGGGGAGTGTCAAATCAAGAATACCACCTCCTAACAATCTGGGCGTGCTGCGAAACACATTAGTTGAAGAATGGAAGAGGTTGCCCCAAGAAATCATTGACAACACCATTCGCAGCATGCCCAGACGGATGGAAACCTTAATCGGGGCAAGAGGAGGAAACACTCGTTATTAAACATGTTGTTGTTGTTTCATGTTTAATATTATTTGTTTAAAAATAAAGCTAACTATTATATACTCTCCTTTTTTGTATTCTGCTAATTCTGCCGGTTTGTGTAATACCTTTAAAATCAATAAAGCGGTTTGATTTGCTCTTAATAATATATGAGAGGTTTATAATCATTTTGAGACTTTGTGGTAAAGATATTTCTGAAGCTGACTATTATATTTAACATTTTGCTGAAGCGGTAACAACGCATATCCAGTTGTACGTATTGTAAGCAATTTCTTATTACGTAAGATATTATTTCGTCTTTCTCTGTTTTGGTTTTATCTAGATCAGATGATTTTTGGCGAATAAACGAAAAACAAAAATATCTTAACACAGCTCTTTCGTCACATTTTATTTTTTCATTCCTTATTTTGGTTTTATCTTGATAAGTTGGCTTTTTTACGAGAAAACGAGAAAGAAAAATAACTTAACTCAGTAGGAAATCTTTCATAAATATTCTTGCAACCCAAGCAATGAAAGTGGCAAGATCTCTGTCCTTTTCTTTAAGGGAGGTTTTACTGTTTACAGTTAATTTTCTTTTAAGCTAGGTTCATTAGATTTTTCCACATAATTATACTCCCTAAATTGTAACATTATATTTTATATCATACATCACACACATCACCAATGAACCGCTGGTATTCATAATGAATAGAAATAGTATCCACTAAATATCCTTCCCAGCATAATAAATCCATTTATTGCGTGAAACATAGTAAGCTTAAGGCCTATAAATATATTAAATTACAATAGTGTACAGTGTCTAACAGAATTCCTAAATGCAACAATACAAGAGGTATTTGGACAGTTAAATAACATACATACATATACTCACGCCCGTAAATCCCCGGAGGGGTAGGCAGAGGTGTATTAATACCCCCATTTAGTCAACTATGATTTTTGGCCCTACGTAATAGGAGGTAAGCCTATTGCTGTCAAGAAGGTACTTAGTCATGGCTGTATGTTTACTATTGGATGAAGAACAGTCCTATCCCTTAGTCGTTTTCTACGACACCCACAGGAACCACAGTTAAATAAGTCCAGATATCATTTTTTTGCTGAAACATGCTTGGAAATTTGAACATTATTTTGACAACTTTCTTCGAGATAAATCGAAATTGCTGTACATGCGAGCAGCGGCCGGCAAAAGTTGTATGAAAATCCATATCTGTCGTGTTTTAGTGGCCAAATAAATAACTATGTAAACTCATATCTGTCGTGTAATTTAAAAATGGAACCATCTTTCTTTCTCAACTCCGAACCATGGCAACCAAGGACGTAAATTATCCAAAGCATTATTTAAATACAGAACTGGCTTGCAAATAGAAAGCTGTTTATTAAGAAAATTAAAAAACAAATGAACATATTGATTGCCGGTTGAAAAATTACTGTTGTTCGTAGTTCGTCATTGATTTTGAAAATTAGGTAACTAATTATATTTTAATTTTGCGCATTGTTTGAGAAAAGCCCTATACAAGCCTTAGGCACAACTGACCGTTGCCGGACTCCGTAATGCGTGCCTCAGCTACAATTCGGCCCGCATACTTTACGATCCTCCGGCAACACTACACTTGGCGGCCGCGGCAGTAGCGTACTATAAATAATGTCAAACATAATGCATGGAAATGCGACTTGGCATATCTGCTCCTCTAGACAATTGGCAATTAGTTGGCCGGTGTCAGGTAGAATAAAATGACGAATGTATGGTATTTGACGTTTATGACATGTGTTGACGACTGTCAGATACGTCAAATAGAGGGGCTAATTTACCTACACTAAACTTAGTTTCACCTCTTTAATAAAATAACATGTATTAGGTAACCCATATAGACTTGTAGGAGGTAGGACACGATGGTATTCCCGTCCAATTGAGCAGTCCAACTGGGGAAGTACCTCCGCCCTGCAGAATACCGCGGTCATAATAACCTCGTGTTGTGTTCCCGGCGGTGAGTAGGGTAGCCAGAGCTTACTGGAGAGGTTTTGTTCTGTCAGTCGGAAGACCAAAGGCTTTTCCTGCTTTGTCTTCTACACTGGCGGCACAGACACTCTCTGCGTTTACAGGGTCAGCAGCACGTGTGTGACTTCTTTGGTGTTGCAAACGTTCATAGGCCACGGTAACCACTTACCATCAGATGGGCCGTGTGCTTGTCTGCTACCTCAGTTGTATAAAAAGACATACCTGACACTATGTCAGATATTATGTATATTATTATATACTACAAGTACTAATTCAAACGCACTTAAAAGCTTCAATAGCACAAAAGCGATTAATTCCGCGCTTTACAATTGTGAAACACAAAGTTCTCTTGTAGCCCGTCAGCACGATAAATGGTTCCAATACGCACCAAATATGTGGATAACAGATGACGTCGTACCCACACGATTGTTTACAGCCAACATTATGGAGCAATATCAGCAGTATTAACGGGCATGGTCATACATCACAAGCAATGATATCATGATGCTCAGTGCGAAGAGGCGGTGAGGTAATATTTGTATAACGTTGTTTGGATCGTAACAAGGTTTCATTTCTCAGGTCTGTTAATTTCATTGTGAAAGTTCATTAAAAAATACTGGAAAACGGACCCTGGACTTCGAGGTAAAATCCTTAGATGCAACCAGGATTAATACAAGGATGATTGATGATAATTCGTTAATCTAGGAACGACATTTCTACAATTTATAAAATAAAATTAAAAACGCAAGTAAAATATCCTATTAACGGAGTGCAGTGGACATTATTTTCAATAAACACAACAAGTAACACTGAAAAATATTGTTATAAAAAATCACCTCAGATACACCGACAATTGATTCTGATGGTAAAGGAGTCAGCAAACTCCACAAAATGGATCGAAGATTAGCAGGCTCTTCTCCAAAAAACAATTAAACGGTTAGGACTTAAATTGATTAGGCGTGGTCCGTAGCTCTCTCTCTCTCTGCAGATCCCTCCCGCCAATGATTCTGAATCGATTTCATGGCGTCATTAAACCATCAAATATTCCTCTAACAAAATCAATATGCCTATAAACCTTAACTAAATACAATTCAGTCAGTTACCCTTATATTCAATTTGGTCACAATCATGAAAGCTATTGGTGTGGTAAAATTTGTTGTAACTATTGCTGTAACTCAGATCATTCACCGCACAAGCAATTAGGTAAGACGGTTCACAATTACGTCTTATAAACTGTAAAATTGAAGATAATACGAAGTGATGATCGTAGCGTTTACCGTAGCATTTACCGTAGCGTTTTGGCATACTCGTAGAAGCGATACGGCTATTACGAGTATGCGAAGTTAAACATTTCTATGTTTCACAACTTAAATAAAAGTGAACCATAGTTTTGGGACCGTACAAAGGGACATCATGAAATAAATCTGAAAATTACTTTCCACACCGTAGCTATTTATGTGTGTTTTGCGACATCACTTTCTGTATGAGTTTCTTTGTTAAATATATAATTTTATTACAATGCGTGTCGTTTATGCGAGGCTTTTGGCACAGAATCCAGGATATACAGAGAGAGCGCTTTCATCCCAAATATTGTGATAAAGCAATATCACCTCTTTTTCTGAGATAAATAATAAATGCTGACTACGCTTCTACTACTAGGTAGTAACTCAACATATACGGTAGTCCAATTATGCTAAATACCCAACTAAGAGTGAATTGGTTGAATATCAGTAGGTTTGCTGTCTGTTTAATGGAATGTGGTCAGTGGACAAATTACTTTTATGTGGTTGTTTGTACCATTATTAATGTTGATGTGTAACAGAACGTAAACATCTTTTATATTCATATAGCTGCTTCATAATCATAATAAATTTGAACAATCATTTTGGTATAAATAATAGTACGGATGAGTTAAGTATATATGGACTCCACTCCAAAGTTTTCGGGCTATAGCGCAGGGTTTCGTATCTTATTTCGATAATATATATATATATATATATATATATATAATATATAACAATTACTTCTGTAAGAGACAAAAGAAGTCAAATAAAGAGCACGGAAAAGGAATTAGGGCTGCAAAATAGAAGCTAATGAATAACTTTATTAGTCTTTTAAAATAGATTTAAAAAAAATGATGGAATTATTTTATTAATCTTTATTAAATCTACTGGCCTCCTCCGTGGCGTAGTGGTAGTGAACGCGGCCGTTACACAGGAGGTGCGGGTTTGATCCCCGCTCAAAGCAAATATTTATATGCATGAATATGGGTATTTGCATTGTTCTGGTCGTGCCTCGGAGAGCACGTTAAGCCGTCGGTCCCGGTTTCCATACGAACATCTATGACAGTCGTTACGGGTATTTGGAGCCCTCAAAAATCCAAAAAGTAGTCTAACTGCAATGCCTCGATGACAGCTTTGGTTGGGAGGTCAGATGACTGAAGTTCAGCCAAATCCGCAGTTGGACTGGTAAAGCGGACCCCAGACTCCAAGTTGAAAGCTTCGGATGCCATGGGATTAATGCTTGGATGAAGATAGAATAATTTATCGACGCAGAATGCACGTTTTTACTCTTAACCTTATACGAAGGGTGTAAAGGACGCGGCGCAGCGAGCGAGCAAGACTCGCGGACATCGCTGGCCGCGTTCGAAGGTGGCTCGGGCGTCGGAGGGCGCAAACCGACCTCCGCCCCCCATGTGCGCGCGCCTGAGAGTGACGGGTGGAGCCGCTCGTCACTCTAGCAGAAGCAGGCCACGGCGGCGGCGCGCATCGTAGGACGATGCGTGCCCCTCGTGGTTCCTCCTCCCGAGGAGGGCCAGACCGAGAGGAATGGCCCTGGGTCAGCCGGGGTGCGAGGGATATGTCACAAGACAACCTCACCTTCGGCCTAGCACATCAACCCACAGACGGCGTGCGGTTTAGTCGGTTCGAGTCCGACATAACCTCCCCCTCCGGCTCCGTAGGGGGGGGGGGGGGTATCCATGGGGATTTTCCCCCACGTAAAAAAACGAAGGGTGTAAAGGGCCGAGTTTATGATAATGATTATATTGACATTATCTGTCGATAATCTGCCTGTATACTATAAAACATAGCCTTATATGCAATAACAAATACTGTAGAAAAAGTTAAATTTTATTAAGAGCATATATTGGCACCGTTCAGATAATTTATTACATATAAAGTTGCCATAACACAGCAGCGACAGTACGAGCGTTTTCACATTCATCCGATATCGGTGTCGAACGCCAATAGCCGACCTTCGAAAACCGACACCGTGTGCTGTTTTCACATATAGCCGATAAAATCGGCCCAATACGGCTATTTACTCGAAAGCAGAGACTAGTTAGGGATGGGGATGAAAAAAAAGAAAAAAGTGCAAGCAATTTACTACCTTTTTGACATGTCATAGTATCGAGTTTTTTTGAAGTGAAAACTTCTTTAGCGGCGTTGGATGGGTAAAAATTGTTAAACTCGCGCGTCAGGATCGCTTGACCTTTGGACCGTAACCGACGACTGACGTCATACAATATTAGCTATAGACTGTCCATTTTGCAATCCATACTAATATTATAAATGCGAAAGTAACTCTGTCTGTCTGTATGTCTGTCTGTCTGTATGTTACGCTTTCACGCCTAAACCACTAAACCGATCTTGATGAAATTTGGTACAATGGTATATTAGAGCTTGAGAACGGACATAGGCTACCTTTTATCACGGGAAAGGGGTTTAAGGGGGGGAAATAGGGGATGGAAGTTTGTATGAAAGTTTGTCATTTCTGAAGATATCTTAATGAAATTTGGTACAAAGGTTGATTAGAGCTTGGGAACGGATATAGGATACCTTTTATCGTGAAAAGAGGGGAAGAAGGGGGGGGGGGTAGGGCCTTGGGATAAGAACTTATCGTTTTAGAAGATTTCCTGATGAAATTTTGTACAGAGATAGTTTAGAGCTTGGGAAAGGACATAGACTACCTTTTATCGCAAAAAGGGGGGTAGAAGGGAAGGGGGACTAGAGCCTTGGGATGAAAGTTTCTCATTTTTGAAGATTTCCTGATGACATTTGGTACACAGATAGTTTAGAGCTTGGGAACGGATATAGGCTATCTTTTATCGCAAAAAGGGGTAAAAAGGGGAGGGGGAAATATGGCTATGGGATGAAAGTTTGTCTTTTTGGAAGATATCCTGATGAAATTTGGTACAGATATAGATTAAAGCTTGGGAACGAACATATGCTGCCTTTTGAGGCGAACGACGAGGTTAAAGGGGAGTTATAGGTAATGAAAGATTGCCAGTTTTGAAGACATCCTGATGATATAGTATTTGGTACAGAGATGGATTAAAGTTTGGGAACGAACATAGGCTACCTATTGACGCAAAAATTGTGGTATACGGGGGAGGGGGGGGGGTGGTAATAAGGAACGAAAGTTTGTCATTTTTTGAAGATATCCTGATGAAATTTGGTACAGAGATGGATTAGAGCTCGAAAATGGACTATCTTTTATTGCGAAAAAGGAAGTTGAAGGGGTGGAATAGGGCTAGGGTATGTAAGTTTGACAATTTTGAAGATGTCTTGATGAAATTGGTAAAGAGTTGGATTAGAGCTTGAAAATGATCATAGGCTACCCCTTATTGCGAAAAAAGGGATAGAAGGGGGGGAAGGGGAATAGGGCTATGGGATTAAAGTTTCTCATTTATCAATGGCACGAAAAGGGGGAGAATATGGCATAAATAGTAACAATTTCTTTTAAGATGTACTCATTGAATTTGGTACAAAGGTGAATTAGAGCATCGGAACGGACAAAGTCGAGTAGCGAACCAAATATAGAAGCGAGAGTAGAGGCGAGTTGAGATTGAGGCGTGTAAAGATCGAAAGTCGAGTAGAGTCGGTTGTAGGGGCGAGTAGATATGCGACTAGAGAGCCAGTGGAGAGGCGAGCATAGAATCAAATAGAATGCAGTAAAGGGTTGAGTAGAGAGGCGAATAGGGAGGCGAGTGGAAAGATGAATGTAGTGGCGAGTAGAGATCGAATAGAGAGTTGAGTAGAGGCGCGAGTAGATAGGCGAGTGGGAAGAGTCAAGTAGAGAGGCGAGAGGCCAATGGAAAGGCGAGTATAGAGAAGAGTACAAAGTCGAGTAGAGAGGGGAACAGAGAAGTCAGTAGAGAGTCAAGTATAAATTCAAGTATAGAGGCGAGTAGAAAGTCGAGTAGAGAGTCGAATAAAGAGGCGAGTAGAAAGTCGAGAACAGAGGTGAGTATATAGTCGAGGACAAAGTTGAGTAGAGAGGCGAATTTGATGCTCAATAGCGTCGGATCAACACTAAGCGATAACCGACATTCACGCGGGCGGAGCCGCGGGCAACAGCTAGTATACGATAAATAGCTTCGCAGCATAGCGGTAAACGCTTCGACTGTAAGTCCTTATGGTTTCAGGTAGTACCGGGTTCAAACCTGGCCTTCTGACACTTTTTGTGATTATTTTTTCTTTTTGTAATTTATTACTTTTTGTGATTATTTTATCTTTTTGTAATTTATTAATTTCTTCTGATAGAAAATTAGTGACAGGGTCTATGATTGGCGCTGTATTATAGGTATGGTATGGTATGGTATGTTTTTTTATCTTTTTCTATGTATATAACGAAGAAAGAAAAAAACAAAATATTTTCACTTCTGTCGGCACTCCCAGAGTGCAACCCGTCTTTTTTTTCTTATATTCGTAATCAACGTCGTCAAGTAAAGCGAAAAGACACGTAACTAACAAAATGTCACTAAGGTCGAAAATTGCTCGCAGTTACAGTTTTAGTCTCTTTGTGATCCTATATCAGGCCAACACAGTGGTGTTGGCTCCGATAACCGATATCGGGCCGGACAATGTCGAATGTCGGATATCGAATATAGGACAATATTAAAACGCTTTACAACGGTATTGTTTTGTTTATGCGCGGGCAGATTGCCACGGTTGCATCAACAACCGCGTTAGCTGACAACGGCTGAATAATGTTATTTTAATGACAATGATGCGTTCTGTTCTGGACGCGTGAATCCATTTCGAAATATATGAGTTTGAAACTAGCTATGATGTGGTGTGGTTTTTGGTAGTATTTAAACGTTTATGATGTATATATATGTATATATAGGACATGTATATTTGACTTCGCTTCGCCTGATGATAACCTGAAGCTGAAAGTGAAAGTCTCAGGAAAGAGGGTCACCATTACGAACGCTTACCGTGTACGACACTGTAGGAAGAAGGGAACACGTGAGCTGGCAAGGAATTCCCGGCCTTAATGGTGCGGCAAAGCAAACCGAGGAATCTTATAGGCTATATTATCAAGCTAATACTCATGGGAGCGGAGCCCTAATCATAAATGTCAACAAATCTGGCAAATTCCCATACATTATTTAAAAATAAATAAATGCGGGCAGAATCTGACAAATTCCTATATATTATTTGAAAATAAATAAATTGCTCTCATATGTGGCTTAAAGAGGCGATACTATCCTAGTCTACTTTTTACCGTCTACATTCTACCGTCTACTTCTACTAATATTATGCTTGAGAAGAAATTCAGAAGTTTGTTATTCAAACACAAATTAACGCCTGGACGTGTCTGGCTTAAATTTGGCACAGAGATAGACAATAGCACAGAGATAGACTATTGCACAGAGATACATAATAGCACAGAGATAGACTATAGCACAGAGATAGAGTATAGCACAGAGATAGACTATAGCACAGGGATAGACTATAGCACAGAGATAGACTATAGCACAGGGATAGAATATGGCACAGAGGTAGACTATGGCACAGAAATGGACTATAGCACAGAGATAGACTATAGCGAGAGATAGACTATGGCACAGAGATAGACTATGGCACAGATATAGACTATGGCACAGAGATGAACTATGGCAGAGTGATAGACTATAGCACAGAGATAGACTATAGCACACAGATTATCTATAGCACAAAGATAGATTATAGCATAAAAATAGACTATGGCACAGAGATAGACTATAGCACAGAGATAGACTATAGCACAGAGATTGACTATAGCACAGAGATAGACTATAGCTGCACAGAGATAGACTATGGCACAGAGATAGACTAAAACTCAGAAATAACACAGGCTACCGTGAAACGTTATGAATAGAGATCAATGGGTGAATAGAAATATAATGACCGTCAGGTTTTAACAAAATTGTTACTATCTAACCAAATATTTAGTATTTATATTCTCCATTACATTGAATTAGTCCATAGCTTCTCTTGAAAAAAAAATAACTACAGAATTTCACTAACCACTTTATTTCTATTCACCAAAAGTTCTCTATTCACCTCGTTTTACCCCGTATTTTTAATTCGGGAATAGTTTAGGTTTGAGAGCGAGATCAGAATTCTACGTGGGCGTTACGTTAAGCACGATTTTGTCGAGAAATATTGAATTTTCAAAACATTAATTAGTCATCAGCATCAAAGTGAATGTAAACAACGAAAAAGACAGAGAATTTTGTATTATTAATAAGTCTTGCTGTATTCCAACATCCATAAATTACTGGTTACATAATCAATTAAACTTCTAACAAGAAGACAAACATAACTACACGCTCTGATAACTATTATAATATATATTTTCTAGGTTATTTTTATAGATAGTGATATTGTCTAGCCAGTTGAATGTGTAAAATATGTTAGATAAACTTAGGTTCGTATTATTATGTGCTTATAGAATTCACTAGACCGAAATATGGGATTATAGGCACACAAGTCAATATTACCAATGTGCGTTCGTGCGATAAGTTCTCAGCATACCTACCTAGATAGGTATGAAAACAAAGGAGCAGTGGAGCAGATGTATTTTTTCATTACATTTTATACTAAAATATTTATCGATATAATACAATACAAAAAAATACATGAATCACTTGTAACATAATTATGATTATCATAAAGTACAGCCTCTGTGGCATAGTGGTAGTGAACACGGCCACTACGCAGGTGGCGCGGGTTTGATCCCCGCTCAAGTCAAATATTTGTACGCATGAATATGGACATTTGCATTGGTCTGGTCGTGCTTTGGAGAGCGTCGTCCGTCCCGGTCACGGTTGATATACGATCATCTATGGCAGTCCTTAATTATATTTGAAGTCCTCAAAAATCTAACAACTGTTCTAACTGCAGTGCTTTGATATCGCCTTTGGGTTGTGGAGGTCAGGTGGCAGTCGCTTCAAGAATCCGCAGTTAGACCGGTATAGCGGACAGCAGACTCCAAGTCGAAAAGTTTCGGATGCGATTGGGATTAATGCTACGATAAAGAAAAAGAAGAAAGTATAATATTTACGATACCTAACTACTAACACCTATAAAGGCCAAGAAAAGCTCAATGATCAATTTGATATTCACTCGACTGTCTTGTCTTTTTACAGCCCCTTTTTAATTATATTTGGATACTGTATATATGTACTGATACTGCGTCATATACAACAACTACAACTAGCTTGATCAGCCATTCAATTAACTGCCTGAATGGTATTCAGCCGTAACGTTTATTATAACATTTAATGAACTGGCTGCCTAATGCTTAGACCATTTGTAAGATAGGGCACCACCCCGAATAAGACAGAAAATTACATACATAACATATACGCACGCCTGTTAATCCCCAGGCAGAGGTATATTCACAGTAAATTAGAGATAAGTTTAGCGACAAAGCTGCACAATCTGACATGGATAGGATAGACTATTTTTTTATAACCATGCAGAAAATAGTTATTTGAGCAACAAGTGAGCAAAGTGATGTTTGCTGCGAGTGCTAATTTTGAGTACTGAGCAAGCGAGGGATTCTTAGATTGAATCACAAACTTACCGAGTGATTCTAATGTACAATCCTGAGTGTGGTGAGGGATTCAAGTGCATGAGATGCAAATAATTTTGCTCTCTTCTGGTACACTACTTTTCACTTCAGCAGCGAGAACACATAATAAGTATTACTTGGAAGAAAACACAATGAACATAAATCAGATTGTATTTGTTATTACTTAACTTAACTGCTTGCTGTTTCAAGTCTTCTGGTGTTAAAATACCGACGTCGTCCCTAGTATCGCTCCATCTTTTATGATTATTTTAATATTTTTATCGGGAGCCCCTTATTTCGTAGAAAGAAATTTCATAGAATTTCGTTTCACAGAAAATGTTTCATATAATATTTGGTTCTTATATTTTTATTTCGAATATTATTGTTTCAAAAACAATTTACTACAATGAAAAATATTTCACAGAAACACAATTGAACGAATTTTTAATCACATTTTTTTGTTTAACAAACTTATCAAACTGTAGAATTATTTTTTAAAGAATATTAAACCACCTTTAAAATGTTCCAAATCACATTTATTTTTAACTGTAACATTTACAATATAGTTAACACCCCGACTCAGATTACCCCGACTCGGATAGGTTAGGTTAGAATTAGGCCTTCGTGGTTATTTTTTTATAAACCACCCAGAAGTAGGAGCCCCGCGTAGCGGGGCTCCGTCGACCTTGTAGACGCATCAATTGTTTAGTTTATAAAAAAAATGTCCCATTTAAATGAGGGTATGCATTTTATGAATTGAAACGTTTAGAAACTGTCACTTTGATAATATGTTATTCTTTGTAATAAGTTTTCTATTAAATAAACAATATAATGATTAAGAATATTTGATTTGATATTCTATGAAATGATTATTCTAATGTTTAACTTTATATGAAACAAAATTCAATGATTTAAAATTCTTTAAAGTAAGTATTCTGTATATTGATTATTCTATGAAACGAAATTATGCGAAACATTTTCTGTAATACGAAATTATATTAAACAATTGTCTATAAAACAATGCACACCCATTTTTATCCTATTCAACACCTAACTTTTAATTCCCCCAATTTTTAAGGTGCGTTCATAAAACTTATTTTCGGATATAATATCGTAATACATTAAATATTAAATCATTTAAATACAAAGCATGGTTATACATTTTACAAATACCATTCAAATTTATTTTATTTACGCATTTCAAAACGAGTTTTCTTTGAGGATGAATTTCGAAATTGGATATTCAAATTTATTAAAAAATAATTAATAACTTACTTTATCTCATGTAGTCAGCAAATTCTCATTTTGCTCACTGTTTTTACGCAGTAAAATGTACATGTATGAGCTGCTGAAGCGAAAAAGTATTTTATTTAGTATTTAACATTATCAATCCCAGCCAATTGCCTAACCGTTTAATTAAAAGGCTGAACATCATTGAGCCCGTAAGTTGAACGGCGCCGTTTAGTAAAGAGCCTAGGCAGTTAATTGAATGGCTAATTGAGCTAGTTGGCTGCGACATATATATAAAACGAGTCTAAATTCCACGGAAACTGTATCCATTTCCTCATTAATGCATGTTTAGCTTTTATCCACCTCAGTAGCGTGGCATTGTAAATTAATGTGTCTTGAGTGTCTTCGAGGAACAAAATCGCAGAATATCTTTCAATAGATAACAATGCCTCTTTTTATTGATCGAATCTCGCTGAAAAGGCAATTTTGGTATGCAAATAACTGGGTTTTAAGCCTTATTGCATTAAGCCTATTGTTAAAATATGGCAGGAAGTTACGGTCATAGTAAATCTACCTAGTTTATAAAAATGAATGTTGCTAAGCGCATAACTGAAAAACGAGTCGACCGATTATTTTTTTAATGTTCCAAAAGTACACAGCAATCGTCAGAAAGATCTCGAATACAAAATCTCATAATGATCTTAAAGCCAAGGTAATACGAGCAAATGAAACTGTTTTAATGATGTAAATTGAATTATTGTCTGAACTAAACGTGTTCCAAATATTCAAACAAACAGTCAACAGGAAGAGGGCAATACCAAGCCATTAAAATGATTTTGAGTACTTTGTTCGTCAAGATCTATCTAATGCCGCCGGACCATGGAAGTTTTAAAAAAATATGTTGGGTCACGGGAACGGGAATAGAATTACAGGCAGACGAAGCCGCGGGCATTTACTAGTTTTAAATAAAAAGAGAAGAGCGATGCATTTTGTTCGTAAACTAGTAAATGCTGGTCTTGATGAACTAGTTCAAATTGAAACAGAATTTAGAAGTGGAATACCCATTTTTTGTTGAAGTAGTTCTGAAAAACGAAATCCAACACTGTAAATCGGTGCGGAATTGATTGATAGTGTTTTCTGGTAAATAGAAATAAAGAGAACAAACGGATCTATTGAACAAACTGAGGTATTGAGTGTACCTTTTTTTCGTGTAGAAATCGCTTCGAATACAACCAGTAACGGGGTGGTTATGTTGGACTCGAACCGATTAAAACTGCATACATGCATGGCACCATGCACCCCACGCTATTTTTGACCGCTCATCTTGACAGCTGTCAGGCCCCTTGAGCAGAATTGGTTAATTAACAGTGTTTGGGAAGGTGCATGTGCATGCCCTCGGTTAACTTACATACATATCCAGCAGCAGTTGGCCTTCGGCGTTGTCGAGGCCGCGGACGTTTTTGTCGTTGATCCAGGACTCCTAGACCAAGGTAATGGTCTGCAGTTTTTCTCCAGCACTCTGCGAACGGAAGCCGACGCGGTTTGATTGTGCTAAAGTTTTGTTTCGATGAAATCAATCCCGCAATGGGGAGGACGGGAGGTCACCAAATTCACTCCCTCCCCCCTCCCGGAAAGCACTCCTCTTCTGATCGGAGGAGTGGCGATGATAGGACATCTTGTTCCATATTTGTTGATCATTCACCTGCCCCGGGAGCATCCGTGTCCATTCGAATTAACAACGATAGCGCCGTGGATGTTAACGCTACCGGTCTGGACGAGACCGGGGCCTCTCATGTGTCCAGCTGTGCCGGTGTTGGGGCAGCGTTTTTGTCTGCCTCGAATATTGGGGCGTCTGGTACCTTCTCGAGGAATATAACATAGATATTCCCCATTAGGTAGTACAAACTGCGATCGTTCGCCGGTGGGATGATGCCGGTGGTTGGACAGTGGTCGCAGTCATGGTTGGAAACTTTAACCAAAAATAATTAATAATAAAGTCAAAAATAGCGTGGGGTGCATGGTGTCAATAGATATAAATATTTTATTGACAAATATGAGTAGAGTGATTATCATATTGACAATATATAAAAAACACCCCACGCTTGTTAAAAAATAAGTACTTTTTTATTAATTACACTATTATTAATTCATATTTATTGAAAATTTTAACACCATTCTTAATTTATTTTCTATTTTTATTAGTTCGGTTCTCTATAAAAGCGTGTTTTTCAGTTTTTTAATTCTATTATTTATTTTCTACTATTTTTGCAAATTGAAAAATGAAATAATATCATCACATTAGTGATCGGTCCTCGATAAATCTACAAAGTTTGAATGAAATCTGGCCGTTTAAAGTGGGTCAACATCGCGCCCAAAAGTGTCGGTTACAAACAAACATACAGGTGAAGCTAATAAAAAGCGTGTTAAAAAAATCCGACAGGGAAGCGTACAGACGTCGAAAACAGCAACCAGGTTTCTGAAGTTAAAGCCTGCCTCTCCAATGAGCAGTACCACTGTATTGGCTGCCTCAAAAAGCAAACAACACTTTCACAACAAATAACGCTGACACAAGCGAAATTTTACTAACCACCCACTTTCCTGGTTGTAAACTGGCAACCGGGCAAACTTGAGCAGACACAAATGATCAACCAACCAGTAGCCAAGACTGTTAGGTCGCTCGTGAAACTATATACAAAGAAAAACTGCTATGGGCAGCAACTGACAGCATCTTTCCAGGACTCCTAAAATGTCATAGCGGAACACCTACTACAAATTACTGCAAGGTTTTCTCGCACACCGCTACATACCTTTGAAATGAAGGGAATTCAAAGTAATATTTATCCCTAAACATGGTAAAAGTGACTAAAATTAGGCCAAATCTCTTGTACCTATCAGCCTAACTTCTTTCCTACTAAAAACATACGAACGGTTGGGCGATCGCGATAGAGTGATTAGAAACCAGGCGCCATCAGGGTAAGTCAATTGAATCAGCACTCCACCACGTGGTGTCCTGCATCGGTTGAGCCCTAAAGTCAAAGCAACTCACGCTTGGCGCCTTCATTGACACCGAGGGCGCTTTTGAAAAAACAAATCTTCAACAGTATTGACAAGGCCCTGCTCAAACACGACGTGCCTTTAACACTTATCGACTGGATAGACAAAATGCTCAAGTATAGGGCTATGCAACCCACAGTCAACACCACATAGTAGGATGCCCTTATGTGCTGCAACACATGCGACATATCACACACAACACATGTGATGCAACTCATATCGGATCTAAACGCAAACAACCCTTTTCACCGTAGTTTATGCGGACGATATCACGATCCTAATATCGGGGTTGTTCGAAAGTGCCATATGCGATCGAATGAGACAGGCTTTAAAAATAATTGAAACCTGGTGCGCGAAGCATCAACTATCACTCATCCCCCAGAAACGCGAAATAGGGATCCATAGGCTCCTGAAACTCTTTGCATCCAAGCTAACACTTAAATTATACACAGTTATTCTCGACAGCAAACTACTTGGGACCTAACATCTTGACCATAAACTGAACAAATGCACAATCGTTTTTAAAGAAAGATGGGTAGCAAACGGGGACTCTCACCAAAAATAACTCTGTGGTAATACATAGCGATGAAAAGGCCCATGCTAATGGACTCGAACAAAATTATCCATCGTGGCTGCTAAGCTAACGTCCTTCCAGAGACTGGCCTGCGCATCTGTAGATGCATGAAAACCACTACAACCGCAGCTATTAACGCCACTTGATCTATATATCCAACAGGAGGCCACTATCATCGCTATTAGAATCTGGGGTAACAACCACGATAGTCCCCACACCAAAATTCTTAGGCGAGCCTTGGAGTATTAACTACTAATAGCCGCTCCCAGTGATAAGACTTCCAAGCAACACTTCTTCAACAAAAATACCGTCCGCCGAGTAAAAGTACCGCCGAGGAAAAGGATTACTCCGGTATATTGAAGAGGTAAGCGTTTACACCAACAGGGCTACAAAACAAAAATTGTTTCAGAAGCCGGCGTACATATCATATACATATGGCCTAAATATCTACCTACCACTAGGCGAGCAAAGTTCTATTTTCCCATGCGAATGTGTTGACATAGCAACGGTTGTAACGGGAATAAGCATAATGGAGGTAGAGGGTTTATACATAAAGCTTCTAACCGACAGCACAGCCGTCCTGAATACGCTAGACAACCAAATAACCAATAGTGCACTAATAACAGAGTTCCAAACTGCTCTGAACAAACTATCCACCCATAATGCAGTGACGCTACAGTGGATGAAAGGGCACAGTGGGTCCTACGGCAATAATGCTGCGATCGAACTTGCGAGGTGGTGCTCCGGAATGACCATTGCTGGCGCGCTACCACTACTACTGATTCTTTTCTCACAGATCCGTACATAGACACGCAAGAGATTTGCGAAAATACATAACCAAAGATGAGTTCAAACCACCGACTGCAGGCAATCAAAAATGGCTATGCCTTCGGTACACAAACGAAAAGTCTCCTAAGATTAGACAGAATAAGTCTGAGAACGATTATGGGGACAATAACCGGTCACTGTCACCTCGACAAACATTTATATATCATCGGTGTTAGGGACAGCCACCCCTTTGGCAAGGGGTGTTTCGGTGCCGAGGAACGTAATACTGGAGTGCGAGGCAGTAGCCGGTCAACGCGCTCAAATCCTCGGCATAGTGAGGTCCCTCCGCGAAGCCCCCAGTAAGCTTTTGCGTTTCTGGGCAGAGCTAGGCTGGCTACTCTTCACGCAAAATTGCCCAAAAGAGGCTAAATGCATACAAAAGAGGCCCTATCCAAAGTCTCACACTTCAAGAGTCTCATCTGCTGCTGTACCGGCTTGCAGATGAGATTGACTTATCTGCGGAACCATTACTTATATAGCGTAGCTTATAAATAGTTAGGGGGCTCCTAAATAGCCGAAGGTGTCGGTGGGGCACCATATACCCTTCACGCGCCCGCTGCCATTTGCGGCCAACCTGCCGACAACTGGGAGCCTGACAACGTGCATTTTGTCATAATTATTGAATGAAACTTCAAACACAATAAAAACTATTTACTTACTTTCTAACATTTTAAGCTTTCACAGCAATTGGGGTATTTAAATTTCTTAATGTTAATTATGCCGCAACTGACTGGAATTAAGTACATACTTTAACAACCGCAGGCCCCGGATTTGGAAAGTTCTACAAAAAATATATGGTGCACTCCCTTTGAGCTCACAAGTGTTTTTTTTTTAAATTAATTGCCCATAAACTCGCAGTAAATGAAAAGTAGGATTTAACAGAATGGCTGTTCAGATTTGGAGCTGCGTAACTTTGGAAGTAGGAAGGTACTTCCGACCTCTAGAAAAAGGCTACTAATCTCAATCTATTATAATTGAAAATTTGTGAATATATTTAGATTTTTCAATTGGTTGAACGAATGTGTTTGTAATTAAAAGTAAACTTAGTTTTAAGGAGAATTGGACGTCAAATAGTTGTAACAGTCTTACACAATTTTGAAAAAAAAAAACAATTTGAATTAGAATTAGATGAACCCTTACTCCGAAAGGAAATCCGTTCGCCTATTAATAATTCAAAAATATGTATTATTTTATTATCTAATATTTTTTAATCAAAATCACATTTATATTCGCCTCTTTATTACAATAAATATTAAATATCACTTTCGTTGTGAGAATCATAAATTAAATTTTATGTAGATACTCTATTGTATCATCATCTATGTTATCATAAATTATAACCTGACAAAATATTTAAATTACTTGAAAGTTTAGCCTGAATTTTAATACCAGATAGTCCCAAAACTTTCATAGCATTATAAGTTTATGACTCCATGCATTTGCATAGCCATTGTTCACAGTTCTGACATATAAAAAAAAATGTACCTAACTTGTACCTGAGTGCTAATTTTTGTTTAAAGTGTCCCCCGGTTTCTGAAACACTTAATTCTGAAAATGTGAATGAGTTGGTATACTCATATCATGAGAAGAGAAGAAAAGAGAAAGGAAAGAGAAGGAACCACACCTAAGTTAACGAGTAATATAAGGTACCTATGTAAAGAGCACTTGTGTACAGAGCTGCAAAACGAACTACTGTATATTAAAGTAAAGCTTTTAAAATAACATAATATTTCCCTAAATAGATCAGTTGTAATAACTTCCTTCAACCACTATCCGAATATGAATACTAGCTACTATCAAAACATCATCACATTGTTTGCTACACCATAATAACGTACTTATCCTATTTTGAACCTTAGCCTCTATAATGTAGCATAAAAATTTACACTTAAAATGTGGATTCAATAATCTCCTATCAACCCCTGCAGAGATCTACAGGGGGATAAAATAATTATAAACAATAACCTCACTCAATTTCACCGCCCTAAAATTACAGCCCAAGCGTACCTATAAAAGCAACAAACAACATGAGAAATGGTGATAGGATACACATATAAACATAGGTGCAACGGTAACGAAATTTCCCCAGTGTAGAGAACACCCGATCGTATGGAAAAAACACCGCACTCACTACCTCCCATTTATAAATTTGTGAAACTGGAATCCGCCAACTGTGGCGCGATGCACTGGCGGCGAGCCGTAATCAATTCTACTCTGAGAACATTTATTTTGCATGCGCATAGCGCGCTTAAACTCAAATATTTTTATAGTAAAAACTGAAACATCATACCGTGATTTGGAAAAGCTTCTATAGGAGCCTGTTCCGTGATAGGAGCAATATTTTAAGTCTTTTTCTGTAAGTCTGCTAGTGATGTGAACTTCATACCCTACTAATACACTGAATGAAACTTTCTGAGGATTGATAAATGTAAAATATTTGTGTGAGTGTGTGATGGTGTGTTTGTATTTGCCCGTGTGAATATTTGTTACTCTTGCACGTTAAACTTATTGTGATATTGGCACAGATATAGATTACAATCTGGAACAGCACGTAGGCTTTTTATTCCAGGAGTAGGTTTCTGAGAGTCGTAGCCATGGGTACGATTCAAATAGTGACAAATATTTTGTGTATCTTGAAAATAGGCTTCATGTTAGTAATGTAGGTACTTGATTTAGTTTACATTAAGACCCGCAATCTCTTAATTATGAACTACACGCCGACTCACAAAGAAATAACAAAACCGCCACGTTTTGTTATTTCTTTGTAAGTCTCAGGGATTCTTCCACGTTCACCACTAAAAGTGGTAACTTATTTAGGTATATTCTGGCATATATGCCGCAGTCAACAGAACTAGTTTAATCAACCGTTCAATTATAACATAACAAAAGTGCTTTTCGCCATTGGGCGATGGATGTTGATCACCGGACGTATAACTAGTCATACCACTCGACACTACGCCTCAGGCACACACAACTAAAACATTAAAATTTAAATCATATATGTATTATACTCGTAAAATCTTAAAAACAATCTTCGACAGTTTAAATAATTGGGTCGAAATTAATGATACCTACACGAATTTTGGTATTAAACAAAACTTTAACTATTTTCTTCGAAAACTCTGATTTGATTGGGATGAAAGCTCGTATACTGTGCTCTATATTGTTTAGTATACTATGTTGATTGGTGCCTCCAGTAAGGCCAATGTAGGGCCAGCAACGCCAATTTTGTGGTTGTGGTTACGCTCGCCGGTTACTCGGTTGAAATTGCTAACGTGATTAATCTATTTCACTAAAGAGCTTGTGGCTATAACCGGCATCTACACGCGTATTATGGAAAAAGGATTCCTTGCAGCTGAATATTCTTCTTCTTATTTAATGAAACCTTGTTTTGTTTTGAAGATTAAGTTGAGATAGAGAAGGTAGATCTTAAGGCTTCTTGAAGATTATGATTATGTAAGAAGTTTATATTTTTATTTAGTTTTTTATTTGCTTAATTATTTACACTTTATTTATATTAACTTTTTTTATTAGTGGTAACAAAAAATTTCTATGTAATATAAAATAAAGTATCCCTAAGTTAAAGGACATATGAGACCCGGAACCTACCTATAACAGTGACCTTCATTCCAGAGGCTTTTCCTGTAACTTACCATCAGTTATATTGACATAACTGATATCAAAAAAGAACAGAAGTAAATAAATATTTCAACTAAAAACCGCATAAAGCACGGAATAAACGTTTTGAACTTAAAAAATATCGGCAGAATGATCCATGAGAGGAGTCGCCACAGTCATAAAATGTTAATGCAAAATCCCGTGAAACGAAAAAGTTCCCTTGAAGCATTTTAGACACGATTAAGCAATCAGTTTGCTCTTTTAATTAAAACACTTTGTTTACGCCGCCGGTCTTGCGACTTTGATAAATTACGGAGTATTAAAAGAGATTCGACTTTCCTATTGCCGGTTCTTCATCTAAAGGTTTTGGTGTTTGATTTTATTTCATGATTTGCCTTTGATTGTAGCCAATTTATGTTTATTTATTTTATAGCTTTAAACTTTTTTGCACAAACATCAATATAATTATACATAGCTGCACTTAATACCATAGACATTTTCTATCAGTCAACCCTTGGGTGTAAAAGGCCATACTAATCCTCAGGGGCCCAAAGCAACTACACCTACCAAATAGCTGCTGACGCTCTGGTGCAAGGTTTGCTCTCAGAGTTGGAAGTTGGAGACATGCCAATCCACTCAAGGCAGGTCGGGTCGACTTATTGTTTTACTAAGCGGACCCTATGCGCCGAAGTGCTATCCTCGGACACAAATGGGCAGTTGCTGTGAGGATATAATAAAAAGCCTTTGGATAGTGCAGAGATAAGTCAAGGTGACCAGAGTTTAGTTGTTTATAATGATACCCACCTACTATTCTGACCAGCTTTGGATATTCTGTTTTAGTTTAAGATTTCACCAAAAATATGAGTTGGTGTTCCACAAGATAACAGCTGATATCCACTTGATTTATTAATACCATTTCTATCTATTTCGTCAGACGTTTATCAACTGAGAAGAATCTATTCTTCTAACGCAAAAATAATAAATCATGAGTTGCTACTTGAACTGAAAGATTATACGAGTTTAATGGCACGTAAATATAACTCGCACCAAGTTATTTTTACGCGCCATTTATAATGACCAAAAATCACACCCGTGGGAGCCATCACTAATATCACTTTTATAAAAAAAGAAATATTCTTATATGCAACAATTATGCGTTATGCGAGTTTACTTAAGTAAGTAATGCTTCCAGTAAATAATGAGTTTCGACTGTAAGAATGCTTTTGAAATACATAATTATATTTGAGTTAACAAAACACTACCCTTGTCAACGAAAAGACTGACCCTGTTACCACACTACGGATAGGGATTATTGAATGCTCAAATTGCCTTAATGTGGTAAATCTAAGCAACAATACCACAGTTGGTGAGGTCCCATGAGTGTAGTGAATTCCGAAATGCTATTGACATCACTAAAATAGTGTCCCAAAATCGTGTAAAATTATCGATACTGTAGAAACAAAGAAAAACGTTGATTACAAAACAGCGGCATAATATGACGTCACTTTGGTTACGTCACATAAGCATACGGCATTGGGTTTGGTTTAGTTAAAAATCGATGAAGGTGCACTAGTACTGTGTCAGGTTGCCAGCACATAACAATAAAAACACCCTTTTTTTAGTAGGTTTTTACGGCTTCCACGGGACAATATCTTTTCTTTTCTTTAACCTTGAAATACATAATTTCAAGAGAAAGTATCAAAATAGGTTCTAAAACTACCAGTTAATGTTTCATTACTTCCTAAACCTAGTTAAAGCTTTTGTTCCTTAGAGTCTACTAAATCAAATTGTGGAAGGAAGTAGTGGGAGAATGGAGTCAGGTTTCAAAGTGCAAGCTTTGGATGCAATTAAGATTGGCCTGTCAGATGCAGAAGAAGTTTCACGAACAAACTAAATAAGTAAGATTTTTAAATGTTGTAAGGAGTGATATGGACTTGATAAATGTCAAGTTCATCATAATTATTGGCCTGAAAACTTATTTAAAAAATCACCCGATATCAAAGACAGACAATAAAATTCAAGTAAGAATTTGTTGGTCTGGTTTTAGTATTCACTTCTTACTTCACTTCATTGTATTAGTAACATAACATCATTTATTTATGTATATACACATTATATACACTTCAACGCATCTCATACGCATCCCAATAAACAAAAAACTGATTAAACCAACATCACATGAACGTCGTTTAGATAACAGCGTACCTATTTCCAAATAGTAACACTAAATGTGTCAACACGAATGCCCATTTTACAACCGAATGCGTACCTACGCGGTGAAAACGAAACAAATAGATGCTTTTTTATCCGGTTTCTCTACAGGAAAGATTATATTAGCAAGGCATCGTTGCGCTTTGAGCATCAACGAACTATGTTGCGAATTAGCATCCAGGGTACAAGATGTAGGATCTAGCGAATTTTAGGCAAGAAGCTTATTTTATTAAATTAGGTACTCAGTGTACGAGAAAAATTACTAGGTAAATAGAGTTAGTTTAGTAATGCTTGCAAAATTTTATGTTATATCAATGGTAACATTGCTTTCTGATCAGAGATAAATATATTGAGGTTGACGTTTCTTGGTTTCTTGGGAAGAAGGAATCCAGCATACACACTTATATAGGATTGTTACTTATTTTATCTTGAGTATTGTGGAATAAAAGAAGTGTTATGACGCGTTCCATATAATATTAATGTCACGAAAATACTAGTTACATTTACCAGGCACTTATATAGGTACAGAGTACATAGGTCGGCACATGTTATGCTCACTTCGTTGTCCATCTGTTTGCCTATTTACATAAAGAGAAAACCCGTACATACACAACGATTTTATGATGATAATATAACAGTAAAACGACTCGTTCGTTAGATTGTGGTGCTATAGTACTATTGCGACTAAGTGTCACTAATTGCGACATACTTAACACTCAGTTCTCTACCTTCTGCATTCAGTTCATCTTATCATCAGTCCATCTGTTCAACTTCTGTTTGTAGTTTCGCAGTTTCCACCTTAGAACTCGCAAGCAGCCTGACGGCTAGCCAATGACCATGTAGATCCGTTCATCCATCCCATAGTAACTGAATCCATCCATCACCATAATCACTTCAGTTTGCCTTTGTCAAATGACCTCATTTTGAATTTTATTATTTAAAAGAACTCAATGCGTCTTTTAGTTTGTTTATAAGCCGAACCCTGCCGTCCGTGTCCATGTTTTGAAACTGCAAATCATAGTTTATCAATAACTACTAAACAAAAAATAAGAAAATCGACTGAAAATCAGTGAAAAACTAGGTTGAAATTATCGTAGCGTATAATTATACCGTATTAGTCCATGAATAGAAAATGATATTAATATTCCACTCTTACTGAGCATTTGACTATGTTAGATGTACTTAAATAGCAATAAGATATCTACAACGACTATTCTTAAGTAGGTACATGATGTTGGATATATTTGGACACGAACAAAATAATAAGCTGCTATTTTTATCCAGAAACTTTTTCATTCGTCTCATTCGACGGTATAAATTCGTTCTACATTATCGCGCTACAAAAAAGCTTTCAATACAATTATATTCTTTCCTTTGAACACGTTTCGAGAAATATCCTACGATTTGTCTCAGATTTCGAAGTAGGAAAGTAATTGACAGATGTGTATTCCAATCTTTTTACATGGACCAATTTATACCACATCAATAACAGATATTTAGAGATTGGAATCGTACTCAAACGTTCAAAGTTCAATTCCCAATCTTATTTGATTAAGGAGGGGTACGAAAACAGTGATCATACTGAGCGTACGAGAAATTCCTAACATAAGTAATTCCACAGAGGCAGATACCCATTTCACCTTATTGTATTTCGTTAAAAGTATAAACGAAGCTACTCAAAGCTTTCATTGGATAGTTCCTTTTCTGTAGGTATTATTTGCTTTTAACATAAAACATTATTATTCAGGCTTCACAATCTTTGTATTTACGAAATTACTTCGTGTACATCTTAGAATTGAAAAAATTCTTCAGTTATTCCGTATCTACCGTAGGTAGGTACAACAGTATAAATTAGAAGGATTTATTTATGGGAGAATCCATACTATTATATTTCCGAAAGTAATTCTGTCTGTCTGTTTCATACGCATATACGCCTAAACCACTAAACCGATTTTGATGAAATTTGTACAAGGAGTAGATTAGATATAACCGACACCCACGCGGGCGGAGCCGCAGACAACAGCTAGTTTGTAATAAAAGCCCAAACTCATTGCAAATAGTGTTGAAAAAAAAATCGAATAAAATATCACAATGTTAAAATGTAAATATTTTAGAGTAACGATCCTGTACGAGGCCTGTAACTGCACATTCATTCA
Source organism: Eilema caniola (assembly GCA_949126895.1). NCBI lineage: Eukaryota > Metazoa > Arthropoda > Insecta > Lepidoptera > Erebidae > Eilema > Eilema caniola. The sequence goes on along the minus strand of OX421471.1, from coordinate 10,151,476 downwards.
TTGTCACACATGAAATGTCGCTGCTACCAACACCTGTTCCAAATTTTACTCCTTTTTTACAAAATTCTGTTTGTGTATACGAACAATACATACGTTGGTGTCGTTTGTGCCGATACGACATATAGGAGTTGATAAATGACGTCATTTATTTCAGTCCACACTGAACTCGTTATACAAACATAGGTATACATAGGAAAGCGTGTGGCCACACATTACCCTGATCTGCTCTGGATAGGTAGTTACATAGTACCTACCGACATAGACTGTACATGAAATATGTACCGTTCAAGCAATCATAAATTAACAAAATAGTCTAAACGAGGGTATGTAAATGAGACATTAGATTATATTACATAGGTAATTTTACTATTATATTATATTTACATTAAGTTGAGAGTATAAATGTAAACATTCCCCATGCCGAACAAGCTGACAGGAATCGGGTTAAAGGGACCCCTCTTTGAGTACAATGGACAAAGCTGCTGTAACAAAATCGTCGTTAATTCGTCGAAAATCATTTTTTTTTGTCTCATTAAATCTGCAATCAGCCCCAGAGCTATAATCAGATCTTTTGAAAACTAGAACTGTTGAGACTGCACATCCATCGATATTTAATCTCTTATTTTTAAACTCATTTTTGTGTTTAGCTTGACGCTAGTCGCATTCTTTTTAGCCGAAATATGCTGTCATTGACATTTATTAGTTTTGCATCGAAAAACATAAAATATTTTTTTCAACCCCCATACATCATTCGTTTCACCTGTACATTTTATTCCCATACATTTTTTTTTCACCAAATAATACTTCCAGAAGATTTTGGTTCTGTTCTGTTCTTCATCGAACTGTGTCGAAAATTTGTAAAGTGCTCGTATCTGTACATTTAAGATATTTAAAAAATACTTCAGTTGTAATAAATTACCGATACCGATTCAAAGCCGAATTATTTTTTTTGGAATTCTTATTTGTTTTTATGTTCTTACGATTTGAAGTCTGCAGTCTAGACTTCAAAACGTAAGAGGATTAAACGCAATCACTTGAATAGCACGAGAGATATGACCAAAAGTCGCGGTTACCGACATTCACGCGAGCAGAGCCGTGGGCATATGCTAGTATTTACCCACAATAAAGTAGTGGTTACAACTGTAACGACGATTTATTATAGTTAGCGCGGTACCAGCTGAGTCGTCGGGCCATAAATCATCTCTTAATATCATTGACATACCTAAAGAATTTTTTTCTTAGACATTTTATGGCACGATGACTTAGTTGATAAACGTGCCTACTATATTTTCCCTCTTTAGTAGGTAGGTAGATACTTTTCTATAGAAAGTAGGTGCCCCAGCTGTGATATAACACTGTACCAATTGATAATACAGATGATTGGACGGTAGGTATCCACAGTGTCCACTTACTTATAATAATAAAATGATCTTCCTGTTACATTGGATTAGGTACGGCAAATCGAATCGTAAAGTACCTACCTACTTAAATGAAATAGGTATGTATCTATTATTTATTCTATATCTATATTTCTATACCCTTCTGCATAAGAACATCTCATGCAAATGCTGTTGCCGTAAATGACAGTAGGTACCTACCTAGATTATTAAATTATTTAGAATTTTATACGAACGATAAAATAATATTACAGTAGGTATTTGCTGTAATTTTGTAGGTAATAATTCCTAATAAGTAAGTAGGTAGTAATGTATTTACTTAGTTAGTAGGGACCTATTCATATAAACACATCTACGTAACTAAGCTAATCTATAATAATCTGATTTTCTGGAAAATGCATTCTATCATCGCACCACTCGCCATAGGCAGGGAATTCATCCTCACACACTGCGACCGGCAATGGTACGCACCGTGCGTTTTGAAAGGAACTTCATCCCACGCACGCTCAGGTTGTGGAATGAACTTCCTGCCGTGGTTTTCCCAAGCGACTACAATATGGGGTTCTTCAAGAAGGGTATTAGAAGGTATCTACAGGGTCGGTAGCACGATTGTGACGCCCCTGGTGTTGCAAACGTCCATAGGCCACGGTAACCACTTCCCATCAGGTGGGCCGTGTGCTTGTCTGCCGCCTAAGTGGCATAAAAAAAAAAAAAAAAAAAAAATAACCTAGTGCACTCCGCATATACCACTTTTTACTGGTAAGCTCGAAAACATGTCGAGAACTCGAACGCACTGCGAGAGAGCGGGTTGAAGTACGTACCTACCTTACAAATTGCATTGCGTGGTTTTGCTCTCGTCGTCGTCTCGTGCAACTCCGACTTTGAGAAAAATTGTATGTAAGTCCGTCTGACTATAGTCCATTTTTACCTAGTACCTATCCCTTATATATCAATCCTTATGCCACGGCCGCCATCTTGAAAAAAGGGGTTCAGATAGTATGGTTTACCTATCTGAGAATGTTTTGTGAGATACAAAGAAAATTGTTAACATTTCCTCCAACACACAACTCCGGACTATTTTTTTTATAGGACACGTCAATTTGACTTTACCTCGCCTGATGGTAAACTAAAGGCAATGTCTCAGGAAAGAGGGCCACCATTATATACATGTGCCATGTTAACAATGGTGACACTCAGCTTGACGGCCTCATCAGATGCTTTTTCACGCCCCGCTTAAAGGACTCGGGACTGTAGGAAGAGGGAAACACGTGAACGTTTATAAGTATTTCATGGTTTTCCCTTCATTTAATTCACCATGTTTGTTGGAGAGATTGATGGTATAAAATACAGAATGTTGTTTTCGGATTTCAGTCGGTTCGATTACCGGATGATGAAGCGATTTTTCGGAAATCTTTGAATGTAGTTTTGTTTCACTATAAAAATATCTAAGGACAATGTTTCCTTGGAGGGAAATTCGCTATTTCCAGTATTTAGAGTACTTTAAACTGACCCCCCTTGACATCTAAAAAAGAAAATTGCATCTTCTGACAAATGCAACCCGAATGTAACTTTTTAATGGACTACATGGCACCTGGAAGCCAGAGCCTTATTGGCGGTATATCAATACCGAAAGGATGCGCGGGAGCGGAAACGGAAAAAACCGAGAAATCGAGGCCTAGAAGTCCCAGCTCTGCCACGACTTGCGGAGTAGTGGAGGTTACGACCAAGCACATGGCACGTCGTGACAAGCCTTGACGACCCCTTTGGGTGTAGGACTACGGTGTCCCAGTCTTTCCCCAGAAAAAGGGGGAGGGATGCGAATCGCGCCTTGGTCTCAGCCAGCTTTTGCATAAGTAACAGGCAGCACCACCTGTTGCAATGGAGGTCGTTCAGCGATAAAACCGAGAGGATACAGCGATGAAGACCACTGAGCCCCACTAACGTGCCATTAAACCGAGGACATAACCTACGTCGAGTAGCGCGAGATAAAGGCGGCGCTCAAGTAGTGTCACAGTAGCGACATCAGAATCTCCCGTATAGTTCTGGACCACCAAATATACTTATCGCGGGGCATATACTATTCACGTCGAAAGACCGTTCGGCGGGTCGGATTAAATGCTTTCGCGGGCCGGAGCTGGCTCGCGGGCCGTACTTTGCCCATCACACAACCTGTAGTAAAGTCCCCACAACTTTACTGAGACAGCAATCGTCATTCTTCGTCATCATCATCATCATAATCATCATCAATATCATCAACTCATCAGCATCAACAAGCATTGTAACTGAAATAATATAATACAAAATAAGACTCGACTTAAAGGTCCTAGCTATCACGTCATACAATTATAAAAAAAGGCTCACACTGTCATTAATGTCATTTGTCACTATGACAAACTGAATTTCTGTCACTTCTGTCATCAGTGTCATTTGTGTTTATGAAATGAACTGACTCTCTCATTTCACCACCTGTGTTTATTTTTTGTGTAAATTTTTCCAACAATTTCATCATAATTTATTTATTTTTTATCACATTTAATTTATATCCATGTATAGTTTAGTTTCTCAAACATTTGTGTCCTTTATTCGTTTATTGTTAATATAAAAAATGTGGAAACAAATCCATGATAATATTTTCCTATCGTTTGTCACTAATTGTAAGGTTTATGAATTATTAGTCACGGATTTTATCTCTATATGGACCGCCAAATACGGTGAAAACGATTTTATAGACCAATTAAAGGTAACTACAAACGTTTTTTAGTTGTGTGTATTTACTTCCAGCAGGAAACGCAGCTGACCGGACGGGTGATCTGCCCTTTTGCGTGGGCCATTTGACCCTTCGCCCATATTCCTCCCCTTGGGAGGCCAAGGGGCGTCCGGCAATGATGGCGTTCCGTCGAATCTACCTGTTTCTTTGCAGAATCTTACGATCTGTTCCACCTTCAGATCCTTGAGATCTTGTAGTTGCGATATAATATATTTATGAAAACAATGCTGTAGAACTAGGCACACCTTAAAAGTAGTACCTACTTACTAGCTAAAATCAAAATGAACATAAGCCTATAGTAAGTTTATACTTGCTTCAGTATCTTTGTATTTAATTTTATAATTTGCAGAACAGTAATGAAGGTCTGTTATTAGACAATGAAAAAGACTATATAGAAAATGGACTGTATTTATTAAACACAGATTTTGATAAGCTGAAGAATACTAGAATTGAGAAAAACGGTGAAGATTTGCTATTATTTATGAAAGTAGTCACTGAGTATCCATTTCGCCTTGAATGTAAACTTTCAAAGTGCTCAAATGAGTATGTGAGTATAAATCTTATATTATAAAATGTAATGGTAGATTAGGAATTTTTATAATAAACTAGCTGTCTCAGCGGCTCCGCCCGCGTGGATGTCAGTTATCGCGAATCGGACTATAATTTGAGATTTAAACTATCCTATTTCTCAAGTTGGATCGAACTGCACATGGTGTGCGAATTTTATTATAATTGGTTAAGTGGTTTAGGAGTCCATTGAGGACAAACATTGTGACACGAGATTTATATATATTAAGATTATTTACCTGTACCACTCAACATATAACAGTACTTTTTTAATACCATTTAGGTGGCCAACAAGTACAGCCCGCCTAGTGGAAAGTGGTTACTGTAGCCTACTTACTGCCAGCTACCGTAGCCTATGGATGTGTACAATACCAGGAGGGTCACATTTGTGCTGCCGTGTAATAAAATTTTCAATAGAACTGCACATCAGCTATATGTCTATTAGTTTATAACAAGTTTTCTCTATTGGAAGCAAGAAATACTTAGACTTGTATTCTAAAATATCTTTGAATTAGTTAATTTGATTAAGAAAAGTAATCTATTCAATTAACAAGCATTTTCGTTCCTTTTTGAAACAAGGGAGAGTAGTAGTAATTTCAATTACTAATAACCAAAATTACTAGTATTCCTCTCCAGCTTAAATTGTTTGTGTAAAGGTACAGCTACAGCTTATTTATTTTGCAACATATAGAATACTTTCTCTAAGGTGACAGACATTTAACAACAACCATCTTAGGGTGCGTTTAGACCGAATGAGTGAATGCTCATTATATCCGTTCTCTGTCAAATTCTTTTAGTGTAAACAGTGACAGAACATTTGTTCGTTGTTCTTTCTTTAAAAAAAAGGTTTCATTTTCTTTAAAATATTATGAAAGAATGCTCTTGTTCTAGGTCTAGGTATATGTTTGTAACCACTAAAGAAAGTATTCTCTCTCTAAAGTGCCGAAAATTATGTTGTAGTAGTGTAGTGTGTTTTGCTGCAAAAAATATGATTTGTTGCCGCGCCTTAAGGAGTGATTTTACCATCGCCAGGATATCTAAGTGTAAGATCAACTCCATATCCACTAATGTACTGCCAGTTCAGGTTGTAAAGTCCCATCATAAATAAAATGAACATAATCTGTGTATTTCATACTAAATACTGGATATTTCAGTTCTTCAAAGAAGTTACTCAGCCACTTTTAAAAACGATTAGTGAGCTAAAATCAAGCCAAGATGAACTGATACAATTGCTAGCAAAGAAGGACAAAGAAATTAAAGCATATAAACGGGAATTGGACAATAGAAAAATTATATTTCGTGAGTATACTAAACTTGTTATACCTACTATGTTTGTACTTAATATAAAACTGTTCATAATAAAACTGCTGATCCGCGTGATGACGGAGAAAGAATACAAGTATTACCCCCCCTATCTCATCTAAAGAGTGTCGTAAGAGGCGACTAGCGGAAAAATACGCAGACAATATCACTGCGAGAGAAGAAAGACTCGATATAAAACCCTTTACCGACCAATCTAGCCAGAGTGGAAATAGTAAATCAAGGCCTCCCAACATTGGGAGACGCCTATGTCCAGCAGACACTGCGACTAATTGATTGATTGAATAAAACTGTGTATGACATGAATCATTTTGAGCGTGTGCACACAGAGAGCGGTCGGTGTATGCAACAACGCACACAGCGGGCAGTTAGACCATATACTTATCTAAGAGGCAGACCGCGGTAGTCAAAGCGGAACACCGCGTTCTAGCGTTAATTTCCCACCGAGACAGTGATTGCCTGAACGCTCGATGTCTGAAGTTGCAAACACAGAAAAGTTGATTTTATTGGTTAGGGAAAGCAATTTCTTATACGATTTGATTATAAAATATTGCTGTCAATGATAGAATATAAACGATTCAAATATAGAATCGTTGTTCATTTTTAACGTGTCTAGGTAAGTATTTGTACACTGCACTTATTCGAAAAATGTATTATTATGGTACCCACGTTTTCATTTTTACAGCACACGAGGTAACGAAAGAGTTCAATGAGGTAGAGCATCGAAAGAAATTTGGATCCCCAAATATTCCAACTAGTTTACTGAAAAAAATCGCACAGAAAACTCTGTAAGTATATTTTACTTAATATTATTTATGCTACCATGCCGGTCGCCCCGTCGCGTCGTCGCCTATGACAAACTTCGAAACCCTGTTTATTAATTTTCAAATAACATATGGGAATCTGCCAGATTTATTGACTTGATTTTGGTCACTAACTACTAAGCTTTGTAGAGGAGCAGCGTGATAATTCCTAACGTAAAAATATTTTTTTCAATTTGAATTATTCGTTCCTGAGATTACAGAATTAAAACAAACAAATTCTTCAGCTACGAGGGCTGCCTTTTAAGTCGTGTCGTTTGCCGACCTCCTGCGATTTGTATAAAAAAACATATTATGGCATTTTCATCCTATTGAATTTCGAATTCGAAAACAAAAGAATGTTTTCAGATTGGTCGAATAGTTTTATTGTATCGTCTATTCAAAGGTCGGTTGTAAAAATGGAAACATCCAAGGAAATATTGCGTGCGATAATTTTTTACAACTTTCAAAGGGGATTATTGCGACTTCAGTGCTTTGAGGAGATCACTTCTGTGTTTAGTGATGCAGCACCATGTCTTAGGACTGTAGAATGCTGGTATTTAGAATTCACTCTAGCCTCAGTGACAAGCGACGTGAAGGTCGTCCAAAAACCGCCATGATGCAAGGGAATATCGAAGCCGCACGCAGCTAATCCTCGAAGATCGTCATGTGACATACCGTGAAATAGAGGCACCCGTAGGTATTTCATGGAGCACTGTCCAAAAAACCCTCCACGAAAAAATTGGCAGGTGTGACTGTGACGTCACAGTGTGCTGCGATGTTGTATGCAGCGTTTTCGGGCGGCTCGAGAAATTGAAATTTCAAAATCAAAAAATATCTTTAAAACTAATTGTCATAAGAATATTTTACTTTAACAGTTCATCATACTATTGTAAAAGGTACAAATACGACCTTAAAAAAAGGACACACACCTATTAATTACTTTTTTTTTACTTGAACTGGGTACCTGAACAAATGCAAAAATATTTTTCGTTCAACTGCAACAAAAATCTTCAATAATTTTCAGAACACAAAAACCACCTATGGCCAGTATAAAACAAGAACCCGACAGTATGAGGCAAGGATCACATAGTATAAAGCAAGAGCCGAGCAACACTAAACAAGAATCACAAACTATAAAGCAAGAGCCAGTCAGTATGAATCAAGAAACGCGTAGTGTTAAGCAAGAGCCAGTCAGTATGAATCAAGAAACACGTAGTATTAAACAAGAACCTGCCAGTATGAAACAAGAACCCGACAGTATAACACCAGAGCCAGACACTACACCACAATCAAACAGTATAAACGAAGAAGTAAACATAAAAATTGAACCAAATACTCCTATGTTTGATGACCATACTGAACCTTTGGTTGTACAGTCCCCCAGTTGTAAGCAAGAGGTCACAAAACCTGAATCTAGTCAAAAAAGAAATAATGATCGCAGGAAAAGGTTGAAATTAAGTTATTGAATTCAAAAATATACACTGTGTAAGTATCGTATCTACTTCCTAATTCTTGTTCATTCATCTGCATCAAGTTGCATCCTAGCTTGCACTCAGCCCAGGATCCATTCTTTCACTCTTCTTTTTCACAATTTGCTTGATTCTTGCTTCAATGAAATTGAGTCATGTCTACCCAACTAAAAGAAAAACATAAACCTTCTAATCTGCATCTGCATACAAATCTTGCAGTATTTAAGTAGGTAACCAGTACTTGCCAAAAAACTTCACCCAAATATAAAATATAAAAATTCTTCCCAACCCAAAAATAAAAATTCTTCCCAACCCAAATATAAGATATAAAAATTCTTTCCAACCCAAATATGTATAAACATCTTCGATCTCTTCAAACTCTAAAAGGAATAGGTATACACCAGACACCTGTCTTTATACAAATTCTTTTTTTTACCATTATTTTTGACAGGGCTTCCAGAGCACTCAATTTCTTGGACAATGTGTGCGATCGTCGCCTGTGAAGTGAAGAAAGGTGATTAGAAAAAGGATTAAAGAGGTCACATATATCGAGCCTATCCTACTCACCCCAAACAGGATTGAGCAACAAGCCGTAAATGAATTATTATAATTTAATTATCATTAAATAATCAGGTATATAATTAATTTGTTTAAGATCATATGAATTAGAAAAGATAATTTTTCAAAGTATACCTCTACTCCAAAGAGGGAGTCTCGGATGATACTACATACATACATACATACATTCAAACATACATACATACATACATAGATACATACATACACACTCACGCCTGTAAATCCCCGAAGGGGTAGGCAGAGCTGTATCAACAGTAATCAAAACCCAAATTTCGCCAACCATGATTTTCGGTCCCACGTAGTAGAGGGCGAGCCTATTGCTATGGGCACTTAGTCATGAGCTATAATGTTTACGGTCGTATGGAGACCAACTCTATCCTTACGTCGTCATATACAACACCCACAGGACGAGATGGAGTGACCCTATTTTAGTCCACCGGGAACCCGTATGATCATACTGTAATAGAATAATATATATTTTATAATTCCGTTCAAAAAAATTGGTAAACCTTGAGTTTGATTTTAGTATCTAGAAAAATTGATGAAATACTATAAAATAAAATATATTTTTATATTAAAACTTTATTATACATTGAACTGTTAAAACTATTATAAGATTAGTTGTGCTAGTGTATAAACAGTTACATCTAATGTGATATATCGCAAATAATTAAAAATAAGAGTCTAACAATTAGTGTTATTCATTATTTAATAGTTTTAAAACATCTTTATTTACGCTAAATTTCACCGATGAATATAAATGCATTTAATTCTGTCCAAACTGAGTTAGCACATTTTTGACCGACTTCAAAAGAGGAAGAAGTTCACAAATTGACTGAATGTTTTATACTCAATTAATGTTATTGATTAAAACGTGAATACTCAGTTCAGTTAAAAGGATTGTCACTGGTGTAATCTAGCCAAAAGCCTATGTAAATCTACACTGTAGATCGTTTATCAAACAGGTATAGGAATTAAAATTTCACGATGAAAGTCATGACAACATGAAACATTGACTTCTAAATATCAACTGTCCAGCAGTTATATTTTGGGACCAGCCCTCTCAGATAGCATTCTGTCTCCATTCATTTCAATTCATTATCTAAATGGTCTACAGGAGTTTCTTACCGTTAGGTACAACTTATATAACACGAAATCTTATAGTTGTTATAGTAAAGTAACGACAATGTTATGATTCACACGGGATTAATTATCACCTGTATACGTACGCTACTTTAACGGTCGGCAATTAGCGATTACCTAAGGAATGAACTCTAACGTACAATGTAGTGGTAATCGCTTCAAAAATACTAAAAGTCGCATGTGAGTTATACCCTCGCCTATTTCAAGACATTGCAAAATATTGCGAATTATCGCGAATTATTGCGAAACATTGCGTGTTTCGAGAAACATGCTACGTAATTTTAATAACATGGAGTAGTTCAAGCACTAAATCACATTAGTTGTAACCTTTGCAAGATGGAAATGCAATAATTATTATTAACAAACGCATCTATTACAAAACGACTCCTAATATAGGTATATTTTTAAATTCGTTAGATATAATAATGTGCTTCGACTATATATAATTATTATGCTGAGCAAGTCTGATAGTTGCGTAGGCTTTATTTAAAATATTTTAAACCTACAACAATAAAGGCCTTCTCAGTATGTTCGGTGTTTGAGTTTTTAACAAGAAAAGAAAGATAAATAGCACCAGCATAGATACTTAGTTATAAAGGGCCCTGTACACTGTACAGTTTTTAATTTGGCATGCTCTTTGGGCAGTAAAATGAGAGCTGTATTGTGATCAACTCTCTTCGGCCCACCTGATTTGAAGTGGTTACCGTGTCCTATGGACCACCCGGGGCCGAGCTGCCATTCCTGTCAGAACTCTCTTATTCCCTTCTTGAAAACCCCCATATTGTAGTCGATAAAACTACAGCAGGGAAATCATTCCACCGCTTGGGCGTCCGCGGAATAAAGCCCCTTTCATACATCATATACTGTTTCGAATTGCAACGTGTGAGGATGAATTCCTTGCTTGTGGCGAGCAGCGCAAATGTAGAATATAGCCGTAGGCATTATGTTGAATCATTCTTGGACAAGCATTCTCTCTATCTCATATCGGACTCACTGTTTGAAACCATTCTAGAGTAGATAAAAATGTTTTTGTTGATAAAATTATAAAAGTAAAACCATAATTTCCGTTTCCATCACCCCTAAAAGATATCAAAATATGCCATTTGCGATAGAGACCATTGCGATAGAGTCCATTGTTAATCATATATGCCTCTCCCAATGTGCGCCATTGCTATCGATCCCCGGCCTTCTGCATATTGTCTGTCCTAGCGCCGCCTTTTTCAGGTCGCCAGTCCATAGTCTAGGGAACGTTCAACCTTCCCTTTGTCTTCTCGCAATCTCCACTCTTGGACTCGTTTGCACCAACGGCCATCGGTCCTCCGAAATATATTCGATCGAAAAACCGAAATTTGACCTCTTGTTATGTGCCGAATCAAAATCCGTGCACTGTACAATGGAAATATATGATTAAATTTTACACTTGTCCAATAATTTTATGTTTTGAAGCCTATCTCCAAGAAGAAACTATTTCTAGGAGAAAACGTATGGGACACTGTATTGAATTTACTTATCTACAAGTAAAATGATGAGCTTTCGGTCAAATATTCGAATATTTTGTGATATGTAAGATCTGTTACCTGTCAAGCAAGTGACACTCATAATGGTGACATTCTGTCTGAGACTTGACCTTTAGCTTACCATCAGGCGAGGTAAAGTCAAAGTGACGTTTCCTATAGAAAAAAATATCACTTCATTTAGGAACGAGACTAAAACGAGGTTAATTCGCCTATTGGCAAGCACTAATCAATGAGGGTGAGATATGAGTCTCGAGGTATATGTGAAGTTAAAATGACTACCTAAATCTTGATATATAGTTTTGATTTATGGCTACATTTATTTTGTTAGTGAATGTTGAGTTAAAAAATGCCTAATTTGAAGTTAACTATTTCAAATTGATTAATGTTACAAAAAGTTTGGGCCGAAAAATGGGAGTCGCGCTAAGATCAATCTCTTCGATCTTTTTTACCACTAAGGTAGCAGACAAGCACGCAGCTCATCTGATGGAAAGCCTTTACTGTGCCCTATGAACGTGAACACGTGCGGCGTCACACTCGTGCTGCTGTCCCTTCTTCTAATGCCCTTGAAAACCTATTACCTATTATTATAGCTAATTAGTTTCAAATCTATAACCTACGTTACGTTATAGTCCTCAAAATTCACAAATAAGATAAGTCCTATGTAGAACAATAATATCGGATCTCAATAACCTTAATCTAAAAGAGAGTAGATACGGCACTGGTACCTAGCCAAACAAAAACCAATCGATCCTATAAATGTCCTTAGACTGACTGTTCGTTACAATGAATTAGTATCGTTAGGTAGGTATCTATATGATTTTTATGTCAGACTCGAACCGTTTAATCCGCACGCCGTCTGTGGGTCGTTGTGCTAGGCCGAAGGTGAGGTTGTCTTCGACATATCCCTCGCACGCCGGCTGACCCACGGCCATCCCTCTCGGTCTTGCCGTCCTTGGAAGAGGGGACCACGTGGTCCCCAACGGTAAACTCATGTCGCACAAGACATGAACGAAAAACTTAGTAACATTCATGTGCAATGCAGGTATGTGGTACATGCAAGATTTCTGTCATACAACGTGGTCCACTTTTGACATCGCTACTGTTGCAGTAGGTGAAATAGCTACCTGACTTCAATATAAGATCATTGATAATAGTCCGACATAACAATATGCTGTTACTTTTAATTATAAACTTACATATAAGCTGGTCTATTTATCACCTTTTATTATTTTCAAACAGTGTACACAACGGCTCTTATAGTGTTCCCATTAGAGGTGAATAATTACCTCACATTGATTTAGCAACATTTTAATCAACTGATATCGACCGTGGTTACGAATTGTTTACTACAGGTCCGTTGTATTGAATTTCCATTGTGCAAATTGCTAAATTTTAAAATCGCTCACCAATTTCTTAACAATAAACCAAGTCGTAATAATATTGACAGTAAGTGTCAATGTTATTGCGAGATTGACAAGAGTTGCGATAGGATTTAACACGCAAATAGCACACACAATGCATAAAGCTTTTTTGCCCCCTTACCGAGTAACTAGTTCTTGAAGATATTTTTTATTAAAACGGTAAGAGGGTTCTTTTCAGACAAGATGAAAGAAATTTTCTGTTTAGTTAGTTTTTTCTAATATAGTTTTAAACTAAACAGAAAACTGTTCCTTCCTCTGTCTCTACGCAGAGTTTTGGGCGCTTGCCAACGTTTCATCTGACATACAGTTTATAATATTACATAAATTCCACTATATTTATTCTCTAAGACTAAATAAGAAGTGCTTAAAATGTCTTCAAAAACGGTAAAGGTATATTGCCTTAACTTATGTAGATACTCCTACGAGATTCTGTCCTTATTTGTCACAGTCAGACATCTTGTCACCTTAATCTAGTCTTTCGAAATCCCGTAATTGTAACGAACTATTTGGTTACCTAGATGGTAACTCATTGAGCGTTTTGTTAGCTGATACGAAGTGCAGGGTAACCTCGCATCTGTTATCGTTCCTGGCATATCTTGTTCCAAGTCACGAGAGACTTGAGGCCATGGCGCGCGCATGTTGGTTTAATATGTTTGGTGGATTTGAACTCCGCCTCCGTAGCACCCGTATACCATATTGTGACGTGACTGGGCTCAAGATATATGCCGGAAACTAGTTCAGTTGTTAAATCTGTATATCAGATGAAAACAGGTCTTCGACAGCAAACACGATGTTACAGTCTACACAAATACTAGAATTGTAATATAATTTGGCTAACAGCTACATTTTGACACATCGGTCTCCGATTCAGAAGGTTTGATAACATTATTTCTTTCCTTCAACTCGAAAGCATCCGCCTGAAAAAGAAATAAAGAATGGTGAGCGTCTCGTTAAGAAATAAAATATACCTGGGTGGATATGGTATGATGTCGCACAGCCGTTTTTAGCTACAGCGACAGCATGTTGGCTCCTTGATGAGCTTATTTAGGTAGTTATCTACCTAAATTTGGGTAGGGTAGCTATCTACCCAAATTTGGCAGTAATCTTACACCTTTTTTTTACGAAATCCCCTCGGATACCCACCCCTCCGGAGCCGGAGGGGGAGGTTATGTCGGACTCAAACCGACTAAACCGCACGCCGTCTCTGGGTCGTAGTGCAAGGCCGAAGGTGAGGTTGTCATGCGACATATCCCTCGCACGCCGGCTGACCCAGGGCCATCCCTCTCGGTCTGGCCCTCCTCGGGGTAATCTTACACCTTGATAGGTCTAAATGTCACATTATCAATCAAGCCAAGCTTACCTTAGAATCCCTATATTCTCGTATTTTCCGGGCTAACGTGAGAAATGCTTCTTCAATATTGATGTTACTTTTACAAGATACTTCGAAGAACGGCATATCGAAGTCATCTGCTATCTGGAAACATTTTATTTTTCTTTAAATATAATGTTAGTGTGGTATACTTATATAAGACTAGCTGATGCCTGCGGCTTCGCCCGCGTGGAATTCTGTTCCCGACACCATGACGGCTTATCCCTTTTTTAAATTTTTCTCTGCGTAAGAGCCCCCTTCCCGCAAGGAATATTCTAAAAAAAAAGAATTAGAGGAATCGGTCCAGCCGTTCACGCGTCATGGTGTGACCAAGGGAAATAGGGATTCATTTTAATATAACCATTTATAGATATGAAGCACTGACAAAAGTGAGTACCTACATTTTTATAATTCAGTATTTTCTGGCGTGTTACTTATTATGTTTCAGAGATGAGATTAATCCAAATATATGACATAAATTTTGATTGGAGACCTTTTCTTTCGCGCGACAATTCCAACGGGTGACAACTCGCTGACCAAGGAGATATTCATGAACTTATATACCACCTAGGTTGAGATATAAGCACACGTGCATAGTTATATTGGACTCGAACTTAGGTGCTTAATAAGCGGACCCCAGAAGGCCTCGGATGTGAATAGGACTACACAAGGATGATGACAATTTATATGATCTTACCTTTTGGCCCCTCTCTTTAGGAACAGCTCGGTGATTCTCATGCACGTCGCACTTGTTTCCAACCAATACCTTGATCACATCGGGTGATGCGTACTATAACAGAAAACACAATAGGTATGTACCGTACCGATTTACGTATAGCAATATTAGAGTGAGTAAATCAATTGAAATCAGACAAATCGACCAATTTAATATTATCTAGACTAGCTAGGCTAGGGCTATGACTGCGTAGGTCGTATCCTACGAGTAATTGATAAGATATCTAACTATATCTGAGAGCAAATTTTCTTAATAAAAATCTACAAAAAACAGTCAATCTAATCTCAGTTGCATAAATGTCAAAAACTATTAAAAAAAAAATTTTAGGATGTCAATGTTCCATCTTGAAAATTGTGTTACGAGAATTCTGTTTTTGAAATTCAGGGTATTGAAAATAAATCAAGAATGAATTATGAAATTATTATTATTTATTATTAATTACGAGGAAATTGGCACTCCGTTTGAGGCCCCACCAAGATTTTCGAACCAACTGCAAGCCGGTAAGTACACCTGCCTAGTGACGGACGAGGGGCTTTCCTCTCCGGGTTTAGAGTGAACCCCGCACTCCCTGAATGCAATTGGGATTGATGTTGAGAAGAATAAGACGAAATAACCAACAGAACCATGCCACCTAATAAAATAAGTTTTTTTTTAAATGAAATGAAAGGTTATTTGTCAGAATATGGGTGAGTGGGTACAGAAATTTTGGATGTTTGCATATTAGGTGCAAGCCATACTTTACCAATGTGTGGCGTACAAAAATATGTCTTACAATAAAAATTTAATTATGTGATAGTTAAAATTATTAGACCTTGGACCTATTGAATTTGAGACCTTGATTGCGTTTTGTTATTTGGTTTAAGCAAGTCAGCATATGCAAATAGTAATCTAAGTATGTACACGTACACGTACTTATATGGGGTAGCAAGGTTTATACCTACGTCCAACAGGTACCCGTGATAAAACACTATAGGTAGTGGTTCTAGTGTGTCCCATTCCGACATAGCCACATCTTCGCAAGCCCCGGTAATTCCATACGTAAAAAAGGGTACACCTACCTCTTGTATGTTCCTTAGCCAGTAAGATAGATGATTGAATGATTCCAGATTGGTGATGTCATACATTAATATAATGCCCATGGCACCTCGGTAGTACGCTGTAGTTAGAGTACGAAACCTCTCCTGGCCGGCGGTATCCCATATCTGCAGTTTGATTGGCACACCGTCTAAGTTTATTATCTTCTGTTTGAAATCTATGCCTGGAATTTGAAAAAGAGTCCATTTAAAAAAAGTCAGTGATAAATTAAATTCTTCCAATTCCAGAACCAGAAGGAGGTAGGTCACGACGGTATTCCCGTCCCAATTGAGGAAAGCTCCCTCTGCCCTTCAGAATGCCGCAGTGGTGAGTAGGGTAACCAGAGCTCACTGGACAGTTTTTGTGCTGTCAATGGGAAGACCAAACGCTTGCCCTGCATTGTCTTCTGCACTAACGGAAATATGAGAGGGCGATTTATTTATATAATCATTCAAATACTCAAATTGACCGGGCATTATACATATTGCCAGAGATGGGCAGAGTAATAAATGTGTTGTAAATGTGCATGTTTAATAACTATTTTTCGGTTTATTCAAATATAATTTCTTTAATCTAAGGTTGATGGAACTGTACTTCAATTCTACGGTTCATGACGACTCATAAACGGTTCATGTATGGTTGACTATAAAATCTTTTCCTCCTAACCTATATCTATCCATGTCGAGGTACGTGGTTCCACCTTGTGCTATTTGACTTGGATAGATTAGGTTTTTGTAGCCACTCATACATGAACCGTAGGTGAGTTGTTCATTAGTACAACCAGCAATAGTTCAACCAAACGTAGTTGATTCGTCCAATATGCGTTGTAAACGTACCTAGGTTAATCCACCGTAGTTGAAATGACCGAAGCCAAATATACGTATACGTAACTCTTCTCTCTTCGCATCGCGTCAAATTAAGCTTTATTTTCAAATTGCCCAATTTTCAAGTTGCAGTAGGTATACCTAATTAATGACCGGGCAATATAATAAATAATGAAGTTTAGATAGTAATTAATCACTCTGTCCAATAGAGCCGGGCATTATGCATAATCGATACCATAATACATACTAACATATACCTCTCAACTTCATTCCATTGCAAGTTGGAGATAGTGCTACTGCAAAAGTCAAGATAAGCTAAGTCTTTAGATGCAACCGGGACTAACACTGCAACATGATAATGAGTAGGTGACTAATAGTTGCCAACCGTAAAATTTAAAGGGATTGGAATTGCCAATAGAGCAATGGTAAGTAGCGCTATTAACAGTGTAGTGCTTCCTAAAGGAGACGCCTACAACCATAAAACAATGTAATTATAGGTAGACCAGCGCTATGCCTAATGGGGACTGCTTAGTGAAATAAGGCAAGATGATGAACAACACTAAAACAAAAAGTAAGTAGATATTAAAAAACAGCTTCTGCCATAATTCTAATACACTAAGTCACAGGAATAACTATTGCTATAACAAAATTGCATCCGGAGATGCTCATTGAGAAGAAGTGACAGGATGACGGCAATAAGTAGGCTACAAAAGCTTTGTTGACGAAATGTTGGTAGGTATTAGGTAGATAGTCATAAAAAGTAGGAGACCGGGTCATTTACCTACTTGGGTTATATCTAACAGGGCGGAAACACTAATGATGGAGGATATTTTTAGGATCTCGCCTGGTGGTAAGCTAAAGGCAAAGTCCTAATTATTTACAGTTTGTCATGGATAATAATATAATGTCGACAAAATTTAATTCTCTTACCTAAAATCTCTTTAATAGGTAGGCACCTACCTAGGTACATACCTATGTCAACTTTTAGGGATATTTTTATAAGACTACTTACCTAGTATCATTTTGGATCTACTTAATACCTATCTTGGTGTAAGTGGTAGTAGGTACCTATGAAACGCTTAAAGTAGATGACTATTATTGATTAGGTAATGTAGCTCGGTTGTAGGTACAGTCAGCATCATTATAATATTGCCAACAAAAGCACTCAAAAGAATCCAAATACCAAAATTCCAATTTTATATTGGTTATTAGAGTACTCAAATAGTTGTAAGTATCCAGAGAGGTCCAACTATCTTAACATCGGTCTTCCATAATTATGACAGTTAGTAAAGTATTCATATTCATATACACAATCACGCCGGTCGATGGTATCCAGTCAAGCATAATTTCAAAAAATCTAGATATTGTCATTTAACCGCATTTCGTCTCCCTTTCTTTACTTGTAAAGCCATCCCTTTCACATAATGGCGGGATGATAAGGGATGGGTAGGTATATGAGTAAGAAAAAAAAACAAAATGTGTCAATTGACAACGTCTTTTGTATTTTTTTATAGTTGACAGTTGCACAAGCCATGTACTATCAATTTGCATTAATGAGAAAAGTATGAATGTCTAGATTTTTGAAATTATACTTGTCTGGATAATATCGACCGGCGTGATTGTGTACCTATAATATGAATACTCTACTAACTTACATAATTCTGGAAGACCGATTGTTAAGATAATTGGACCACTCTGGATACTTACAACTATTTGAGTACTCTAATAACCAATATAAAATTTGAATTTTGGTATTTGGATTATTTTGATTAAGTACCTACCTACTTTTGTTAGCAACATTTTAATGATGCTGACTGTACCTATGAGATCACCCAGGTAGGTGCCTCGCCCTACCTATATTTCAAACTAATCGGTATCCTTATCTATCAATGGAGGTTAGACCTCCATTGATAGATAAGTAAGAACGTGTATAACAATAGTTCATGAGTTTTTCCTGTACTTAGTATCATACCTATTTTAGGTAAATCTAATTTAATGTACCTACCTACCTATCTAATTAATGACAGAAACATATAACAGAATCTATTCATTTATTCATTCATAATTTGCGAAATATGGGTATAAATTGTACATTGATGTTGATTGTTGTTGTGGAAGTATCACCATATTCAACCATAGGTACGGCATGCAAATGATTGTTGTTATTTTCATTAACAGGTTACGTATAACAATTATGTCAGGCATCAATATTTAAGATTATACAGTATGTCATAGGTACATAATACAAATATCAAACAATAAATAAATCAGGGCATGTCAAACAAAAAATTAAATTTCAAATTTCATCAAATTCATAAATCAATGTCATATTCAAAAAATATAGATTTCAAAAATTATGATTAATTACAATTTGTCAGTTAAAAAATCATTTACACTCATAACGCAATATAAAAAATAACACTGACACTGTCAAAAAGATTCTATAGTAGCAATTAGGTAAACAAAATTTGTGAGAATGCACCTCTCTACTAATACCTACGTACCTATCTAGATATTCTTAAATACCTAAGTAGGTATTTATAGAAATAATGTTAATGTAAAGTAAAGTAGGTATAAAGATATTAAAATTACAATAGTGTGTAAGATATTAAAATTACAATATTTGTAGATACTTACATTCAATCAAAACTGGCACATCAATAGATAAGCATACCAACATATGAAGTTTAACTAGCTAATCGAATTATGAACGTAGATGTATTTCTATCCATGTACCTAAAATTGTGGAAAGAGAAGTTGCGAACAAAGGTAAGTATAAATATTTAAAAGACTTGACTCGTGTATTCCATTGTTCCCGTTTTACATCCGCAATGTAAAACACAGTCTTAGATTCGTTAGGTTACAAAAACCACAAAAGAACATCACCTGTCTGACAAAGGCTCGTAAAACTAAAAATAAATATCTCACTTACCTATTGTGGATATGTATATATCGTAATATCTTTCGTCACAATACCTGTGCACTATACACGTTTTGCCTACATTTGAATCACCTAACACTAGTAATTTATATGTAGCAGAAAAATCTAAAGCCATTTTTTGTTTACTTTCTTGTTGGTACGCGAGCGACGGCCCAAAACATAGGTCGAACTGTCAAAGTGAGAAAAATCAATGAGGGTAACGGCGCATGTGCGGGGTCGCCCGTCCTCTACATTGCAACAAGTAACTATAACTACAATAATAATGCAGCCTTCTCAAACTAGGGTTTCCCAACAAAGTGAATGTAATAATATACGCTTAACGATGTATTAATTGTTTTTGAATTGCCTCGAAATAATAGATACATACGTTACTAGCTTCATGTCTTTTATTAAGTAGCATACCACAACCACATGATCTAATTTAAATACAAATGGCACGTGCTTATAAATTATTCATTAAAAATGTAGGAATATAAAACATTGTTCATGCCACGGTAATGAAATTAAGAGGAAATGTCCCGTAGTGTTAAGAGTGTAAAGTGACTGACACCGAGTAGTGAAGAAGCGCAGCGAATTTTTAAGTTGGTTCTCCATTAAAAACTATAACCTATCATGTCACTATTATAGCAATAGGTACCTACCTCGTGTTTTAGAAGTATAAGTTATGAACTTATTGGAAAATAAACACTTAAGATTAGATAATGTAGATGTTAGATACTAACTGGCTGTATGGGCCCCCACCAAGGCCCAGACTTTTGGAACCCAGACGTGATGGACACAAAACTAATATATATTAGAGAGGTTAGGATTAGAGAATCTTTTGTAAGTTGTATTATTCTAAGATCATATTGTTCTACAGTATATCTGATATCTGAATCGAATTTACCGTGCTTGTACCAACCTAGCCATGGTAATAAATTTGAACAGTCAATGACATTTTACTTTTTAATCAAACTCGCAATCGGCCTCGAGGGCAACCTTCCGTGAATTAAGAAAGCTCAGTAGACATAACATAATATTGTAACATTGAAATATGATCCTTACTCATAGGTAGATACGTATATTTCCGTATGAATAAAAACATTAAGACTAATTAAAATGAAAACAAAGGAACGCAATCATTGAAATCATGTTAAAATGTAATGCAGCCCCGTTGTTTACTAGAAACAAAGAAATAATACTTAGACATTTAGAAAAAAATCAGTCAGTGCTTGCAGCTATTAGACTGGCGAACTGAGCGTTCCTTACAGTAACTTACATGTGTGTTTATAGTAATATATGTATGTGTATATAATTTTGTCGCCGCCAACAAGCTTAATCAGCCGTCCAATTAACTGCCTAGGCAGTTAACTAAACGGCGCCATTCAATTAACGACCGACGATTTGAGAAATGCCTTAATAAATATGCAATAGTAGCCACGCAGTTGATTTACGGGCATTTATTGAAGAGTTCCGTAGTCTGTCTCCGAAACTGATCATCACATTATGAGAACTTAACATTTTACATTCAAAATTTACTACCTACCTACTTCATATTATTTTTGTAATGTAAGTAGGTATTCATAATATTTAAAGTAGTAGTAAATATCCTTGATTATATAAAATATGTCGTAATTCTGTAACACGATGATCAAACGACGAAATATTTTCGAAAGGAGGGCAATACTTTATTTATGATCATGTAGCTTAACTAGAACAGATAGGCCGTCACCCGAGTGACCTCGTGACCTCATGAACAATACTTGTACTTAGGTGGTATGTTTTAGGGCGACCATGACCTATGACAACGTTAATCAACTTGGGGCATGAGGTGTTTAATATCACTAAGTGATTAGGTGTACATTGTGCATTGATGTCGTCTGACACTGGTAGGTATTGTAATAAATTAATCGTTGAGTATGGCAAGTAAAGAATTCAATTACAGTCAGTTTTATGGCTTGTGGTGAAAGTGGCGTCGACCTTACGATTGAGCGGTCCAGGGTTCAAATCCTGTCCTATACACAACCCTTTTTTTGTGACACTATCATTTTTTACCATTAGATAATTTTATAGAAACCTGTTTGAAATATCTTTATATATGAAATCAGAAAATAAATAATTAAAACCTCCTACATTTACTTAAATTGGAAAAAGTAAATGCTCAGACGGGAGTTGAACCCGTGAAACATACAGGGAGAATAAGATAAGATAAGATAAATCTTTATTGTACACCAAAGTAATACAGTACATGTACGGACAACATAAGAAAAACATGTACAAATGGCGGCCTTATCGCTACAAGCGATCTCTTCCAGGCAACCTTTGGATGGACATATTTGATTAAACGATAATAACTTATGGGTAGTTATTACTGTAGTCATAAGCTTAAACTAATATAAGTATATAGACATATATTTATATACATATTATATACTTTGTATTTTACATATACCTAAGTATATATTTAAATTCAATATCCATAACATTTACATAAACATACATACATAATTATTAGATATACACATATATTTCACAAGTACAAGATATACCTACACACAGCGAGCAAAGTAACTATCCAGAACGCAAATAGTGTTCTTTTATCATTTTTTTGAAAGTGGCCAGGGATTGTGCGCGTCTGATGGATACAGGCAGAGCATTCCACAACCGTACAGACTGGACAGTGAAAGATTTGTCATAAAATGTTGTAGAATGAGAGGGCGTGGACAATTGCAATGTTACTGACGACCTCAAGGATCTTGAATGTGTGTCATTGAGGAACACAAAACGTTCTTTTAGGTAAGTAGGAGTACGGGGATTGAAGAGAATACTGTAAAGCATGGAAAGAATGTGAGCATTCCGTCGAAGGCGAATTGGGAGCCACTTGAGCAAGTTGCGGAAATGGGATACGTGATCATATTTGCGTAGACCAAATATGAATCTAATACAGAAATTCTGAAGGCGCTCAAGCTTATCAAGTTGCTCCTCAGTGAGATCAAGATAGCTGACATCAGCGTAGTCAAGTAGTGGAAGAAGAAGAGATTCTGCAAGTGCAATTTTAGTGGCAGTAGGTAGAAAGTTTCGCAGTCTACGCATGGAACCTGCAGATGCAAACAACTTGCGACTGACTTCCCGTACTTGAGGGCCCCAGGATAGTGTTTTATCTATCCGTATACCTAGGTTTTTTACCTCGCTACTTATTTGAATAGTAACACCGTTAAATATTACGTCTGGCAATTGTGACCAATCTATTCGGCTTATCATTCCGGAGCTGCCCACAATAATAACTTGAGTCTTAGAAGGGTTCACTTTAAGCCCATATTGCTTACTCCACTCACATACTTGCGTCAGATCAGCATTAATAAAAGAGATAGCTGCTGGCAATTCGTGTAATGGGGCTTGTGTGTATATTTGAAGATCATCTGCGTAAAGGTGGTAGGAAGAACGTAAAAACTTAGAGATGGAATTTATAAAGATAGAGAAAAGTAAAGGAGATAGCACGCCACCCTGTGGCACACCGGCAGTTGCACTACACCAAGAAGAAAACGAATCTTCAACACGTACACGCTGTCGGCGCCCAAACAGGTAACTATGAAACCAATCAATAACTGTTGGAGATATGTTAATAGAGCGCAGAATGCCGAGCAGGATATGGAAATCCACAGTATTGAACGCGTTACTGAAATCAAGAAGGGAGAGTACTGTGAGATTTCCGTTCTCCATACCAAACCTTATGTCATCGGTGACTTTAATCAGTGCGCTTACTGTGCTGTGCCCAGGTCGAAAACCTGATTGGAGAGGATTTAGAAGGCTATTCTGTGTGAGGTATTTGCTAAGCTGTGTATGTACGAGCCTTTCTAGGATCTTTGAGAAAAAAGGTAATATGGAAATAGGGCGATATTCGGAGGGGGATGAGGGATTGGATTTTTTAGGTAATGGGATAATTTGTGCCTGCTTCCAAGCGTCAGGAAATATGCTCTTATTGAGTGACTGATTTAAAACATGACAAATTATGGGAAGAATTTGATCAAGGATGGGAAGGACCATGTTTCGACTTATGCCCACTGAGCTACAAGCCAATTTTTTTATACCACTGAGGTGGCAGACAAGCACACGGCCCACCTGATGGAAAGTGGTTACCGTCGTGGTCTATGGACGTGTGCAACACCAGGGGAGTCACAAATAGTGCTGCCAGCCCTGTAAACACTAGAGACTTTCTGTGTGTCCTTCCCCAATCGGACTGCTCATTTGGATGAAAATACCGTCGTGTCCTACCTCCGATTCATTCAATTTGAATAGTTAGCGTTCTTTTTTTTTTACGTGAGGGAAATCCCCACGGATACCCCCCTCCGGAGCCGGAGGGGTAGGTTATGTCGGACTCGAACCGACTAAACCGCACGCCGTCTCTGGGTCGTAGTGCTAGGCCGAAGGTGATGTTGTCATGCGACATATCCCTCGCACCCCGGCTGACCCTTTTTTTTTTTACGTGCTGGAAATCCCCACGGATACCCACCCCTCCGGAGCCGGAGGGGGAGGTTATGTCGGACTCGAACCGACTAAACCGCACGCCGTCTCTGGGTCGTAGTGCTAGGCCGAAGGTGAGGTTGTCATGCGACATATCCCTCGCACCCCGGCTGACCCAGGGCCATCCCTCTCGGTCTGGCCCTCCTTGGGAAGGGGGGGACCACGCGGTCCCCGACTCAGCCCCGGTGTGGGGAGGCGCGTATCGGCCTACGATGCGCGCCGCCGCCGTGGCTTGCTTCTGCTAGGGTCACGGGCGGCTCCACCCGTCACCCTCAGGCCCGCGCTCATGGGGGGCGGAGGTCAGTCTGCGCCCTCCGACGCCCGAGCCGCCTTCGGGCGCGTGCAAAGGGCGTCTCAAACGCCGGGCACTCGGTGAGCGTGTGCAGCCCCGAGTCCACGCTCGCGTCGCAGTGATGGCACTCGGGCGTTGGCTCTATACCCATCAGATGCAGATACCGCCCGAAGCTACCATGCCCGGTGATAATCTGCGTCTGACGGTACGAGAGGCTACCGTGTGGCCTCTCTAGCCACTCCCCCATGATGGGCCTTACCGCCGCAATGACGGCGTGCCCTGCGCGTGGTTGCCCAAGTCGTCGCTCCCACTCGGCCACCATGACCTGGTGGAGCCGGGATTTCTCGGCCCGAATATCCTCGGGCTCGGGATCGAATCCCCGCTCCCGCGCCTCCTTTCGGAACTGATATAGTGCCGAAAGGGCCCTCGCTTCCAGGATCCACGGTGGCGATCCGGCCAGGAGACTCGCCGCTTCGAAGGATATCGTGCGGTATTCCCTGATGGCCCTGGAGGCCATCGTGCTCTGCGCCGTATGGAGCAGAGGCATGAATCTGGCCTCCAGGGTGTCCGCCCACACGGGGCACCCGTATAGGGCCATGGACCGCACGACACCCGCGTAGAGTCTCCTGCAGGAGGCCTCTGGGCCCTTCAAGTTGGGCAACAACCGGCCCAAGGCATTCACCGTGAGCACCAACTTGGGGCGCAGACTTCGGAAGTGCTGTCCGAAGTCCCATCGACCGTCAAGCACGAGCCCCAGGTATTTCAACCGGGGCTTGATGTCGATGGGAGTGCCTCCCACTGTTAGGCTGGCTCCCGGGCCTGGCCTGCGCCGAGGGCCATGAAAGAACATGGCCTCGGACTTGTGCAGAGCCACCTCGAGACCCAGCCGCCGGATCCTGTCGACGACCTGAGCAACCGCGGTCGTGGCCCTCAGGGTCGCTTCGCGGTGCGTAGCCCCGCTCACCGTCACCAGCGTGTCATCTGCGTAACACGTGACGGTGGCCCCGTACGCGAAGTCAACGCGAAGCACCCAGTCGTAACCGATGTTCCACAGGAGCGGCCCCAGGACCGACCCCTGTGGAACACCGCACGACATCTCACGCACCCCGGCTGACCCAGGGCCATCCCTCTCGGTCTGGCCCTCCTAATAGTTAGCATACTAATTCCGTTCAAATTTCATTAGATTTCACGCATTAAATTTTTTATTAATTATTATTATTTGTGTTGTTTATTTCACAGTTTCCTTAGAATTCGAACAAATACTGACCTAAATCATCATAGTATAGCTACATACAATACGTACATGTATGTGTGTGTATAAAGCCGTCGTGACTCAATAAGCCACAGAAGCGGGAGTTGTCCACTAAATATAAAAAAATACCATACTTACCAATAAATTACTAAATTCCTTTTACGCATTTAGTAGTGCCTACCTATGATATAAAAATGTCACACAATCTTGAGATATAGGAATTTTTTAATAACATTCCTTTATATAATAATAACATAACAATAAGATTCCTTTTCTAGATTGGCGATGGTTATGTATGACTGGTTCGAACCGACTAAAACCGAATTTTGATAGATGGCTCCAGCGTCACCCCAAGAAGTATGAAAGAAAATGTCGAATAACAAATACGCGACCGATAGCGACAAGACGCAATGGAATACTCTGATTCACTGAACTATAGCTACTTCTAGCCCCATTCTTTTCTTATGAATGCAAATGTTCAGAAAAAGTTTGCATTCTAATTGCTTCAATATTTATGATTATCAGTTTTTTTTTATACCCCTGATATGGCAGACTAGCACACGTTCTACCTGATGGAAAGTGGTTACTGTGACCTATGGACGTGTGCCGGCCCTGTAAACACAGAGTTTCTTTGCCGTCAGTGTAGAAGACAAATCAGGAATAGCCTTTGTTCTTCCCACTGACAGTTCAAAAACTCTACAGTGAGCTCTGGCCACCCTACTCACCGCATGGAACACAACATGAGGTTATTATGGCCGCGGTATTCTGTAGGGCAGAGGTACTTCCGCAGTCGGACTACTAAATTGGATGGAAATACCGTCGTGTCCTACCTCTTAAAGCAATATAGTTATATAATATAACTAGCTGATCCGGCGAACCTCGTACCGCCAATATTTTTCCGCCCGCGTGGCGTCAGATCCCGTTCCCGCTGCACCCTCTACTATATTAAACATGTATTATACATATAAACCTTCCTCTTGAATCACTCTATCTATAAAAAAAACCGCCTCAAAATCCGTTGCGTAGTTTTAAAGATTTAAGCATACAAAGGGATATAGGGACAGAGAAAGCGACTTTGTTTTATACTATGTAGTGATGAATTGTATTTATAGAATTTTAGTAGGATATGTATTACTGTGTTGGTTTCTGGTCGAGTAGAATAGGGTCAACTCAACTCGTCCCATAGGTGCCATCAATGCAACTAAGGAATAAGACGTGATTCAGCTTTTTTTTCATGGCAAAACCACTGCGTTACTTTAGACTTTACTTATTGCTGTTAAAGTCGAAGATGAAATGAAAATCTTGTATAGTAAATGAAAAATGTTTTAATCTTCTTCTCTTTTCATTTTGGTCTATAAAACTCAGTCAAAAATTCTAAAATTTAATGACATTTTGTGCAATATCAGCGGTATGACAGTGGTGTTGTTTTGTCATAAAATTAGCAGAATCGGGGGCCTGGCAGTAAACTTAAAGCACACGAAAAAGTGCTAGCTTCTCGGCAGACGGTACGTAGGACCAAAAATCATAGTTGGGGAAATCTGGGTGTAAGCAGCCCCGGATCTAAGGGGGGGGGGGGGGGGGGGGGGCAAACCGGGGCATTTGCTCCGGGCGGCAGTTTCATGGGGGCGCCAAATCCTTGCGACAAGAATTCAATATCAAACCATTGAAGCCTCTTTTGAAACAATCTCATAGGTTCTTACCAAGTAATCGAATCTTAATATAATGTTTGAAAATCAACTTTTTTATTTCCATACGCCCAGTTAGTTTATGAACACATACTAAAGTCATTTATGAACGCATCTTAACAGATCAAGTAAATTAACAACTAACAAAATTAATAACGCGTGCCTAGTGTGCGTTGTCTTTCTGCTAGGGGAATCCTAGGGGAAAACTGCCAATGCGGCGGACTTTGAGGAGCTAATAGATTATTTCGTAGAAAAGAAAGCACGCCGTGTAAAGCAGTACTCTTTCTTGGTTTTATATATTTTCTGTGTTATTGTAAATATTTACACACCATAATGTACTGGTAGAATATAGGTAGGTACCTATATGGGACGGCCCTTTTTTAAGACCATTTTATGTACCTAAATTCATTTCAATGAATTTGATTTGATTTGATTTGTGGTTCTGTTTTATGTTACAAATGAAATTAATTAGTTCTTAGATAATAAAAAGTTTAAATTTATTAAAGGATTATACTATTTTCACAAATGGTTAGTTAGTTAGTTAGTTAACTGTTTTTCTCTAACACTGAAGCCGGCGCCATTATCAAGGTCTTGCCCCGGTTCGAAAAAATCGTAGATCCGGGGCTGGCGTGTAAGTCACCTTCGAAACCCCAAAGAGCTAGTCCCCTCTCACACCTAAGTAGGTAGGCCCTTCGGGGATTTACGGGCGTGAATATATAATGTAAGTTAGGTATTTTATGTATTATTATTCTTACTAAGTTCCATGTTCCATTACCCACGAAATACGTTATCCTATCATTGAAGTACGGTTCCCTGATTCTAACTATTTTGTTAGTCGAGAAGTCAAGAAATCTGACCACTTAAGAGTGTATTACGAAACAAAAATCTAACACTACAATTGGATAGAAACAACTGTGGCTTCCGGGTGTGGTGGGTGTACGAACATTAAGAGCTCCATTTATATTGCTTAAGTCCTTGATAGTGTAATCTGTACGATCCATCTCGGCCCTGTGCATGTAAATGCTTTGTGTATTTAATGCCCAGGACTCTACTGATGTCTATCTACAGCCTTTGTTTTAGTACGTCTGTATTTTCATGTAAGTATTCAAGGTTCAGATGAGCAGTATTCTCAAAAGCCGTATTTTTTTGGTTAAACAATTAAAAAAATCTAAGACTGTACAAAAGTTATATGCAAGGCTACATTTCCTTTGGATCTAGTCTAGACAACGTGGATCTCTATAAAATATCCTACACTACGTATATATTTTATAAAATATCGAGGCTTTTTGTTTCTTTTTAACAGAACCTCTCCTCCAGTTTCCTAAGTGGTGTACCTACCTATCCGGTGGGTGTATTTTGCACAAGTAAACGTCCTACCAACTTTAATACTGATATAAACTCGAACTACCAATAAAGTTTATTACCTACTGTTTAAAATATCTATAATACATTACCTAGACAGGTAGATACGTATACTGACATCATATTGGAAACGATAAAACATCAAGGTTATTGACCTTGGACGGAGACGCAATGTTTGTCGTAGGTCAGTGACGCCAATTTACTTGTGTATATTAAAGTACTACCGCGGATTTACTCGCCTTTGTTACTCTACTCAGCAACATCATTGCCTCAATTTGGATGCATCTGAAGAAAGAACAGAGTAAGGGTACTTTATAAATCGATCTATATACCTACTAAATAAATCGAGATAGACTCCATTATGGACTGCTTTTATTTCAAAGAATAAGTAGGTACATCGTTCTGTAAAAAAGCAGTTTACAATTTGGTGTACCTCTGTGAAGTTCGCTTTTAATGGAGAAGAAAAGGTAGTTCACAATATTTCACCGTCATCTTAGCTTTGATCCTTGTTGTATCAGAAGGCTTCACCCCGGCTCCGCATGGTTTAAACTTTTGCTTGATTTGGTCAAAGACAATTCATTGCGAGAACAAATGCCATCTGACCTCTCTACTCAGAAAAGGAGCACCTTTCAGACTGAGTACATTAGCTATCAGATAAGGTTGGCTAAGGCCCTAGAGATCTTGGCTCCTTTTACACCCAAGTAGTTCAAAAAAGTTACAATTCAGAAATTTGATATTCAGTGTCTACCATGAGTTTACATCGTAAACTT
This sequence comes from Eilema caniola, assembly GCA_949126895.1. NCBI lineage: Eukaryota > Metazoa > Arthropoda > Insecta > Lepidoptera > Erebidae > Eilema > Eilema caniola. Next base: position 10,121,688 of record OX421471.1, on the reverse strand, counting down.
ACGCGCTAGCGTCAAGCTCGCTAGCGTCATAACGTGGTTCAGATAGATTTCGATAATGCTTGTACCATGAGTTTTAAGAGGTCTCACGGAGACGCTAGCGTGAGCTCGATTGGAAGTATCGTCCAACAGCGTCCTTGAAATTCTTATGCTGGCACTTTGTAGCTAAGTAGCTAACTTCACTCGTATGTTTTATTTCTTTCTATCATTACTCGAAGAAAGAGAAAGAATCAAATGCTCAAAGTATAGTTCTAAAATGATGCTAAAACTCACTGTGAATGAATATCAATGTCAGAGCCAGTTGACTTTATTTGTGTCATTGAACCGTTCGTTAGCGGGAGTTTTGAATCTCTAAATCAAGTTTTATATATTGGCTAAAAATAACAAAGAACACAAAACCTGCAAGTAGATAACCACAATCTATTTGAATATTGGGAAGGTACTGAGAAGTGCGATCATCATCAATGCCTTTTATTTTCAGCTATCAACCACACCAACTCACCTTTGTTTGTAATGTAACTCTTTGTGTTGACTTTAAACCCGTTACACTTAACAATGAGCACAAATCTTCAAAAGCTTCTTTAGAGAGTCTGTATAGTTTAGTAAATTTCCTATCACTTGTATTTTCTAATTGGTATCCAAAATGAACTCGCATATTATTTTGAAATTGACATTGTTCACGTCTTTTGTCTTCATATTCAGCAACCACTAACATATTCCATGTTAAATAAGCTCTTCCAGACATTATTATCCAATTCAACACCGAAAAATAAACACAATTATGATATCAACAAACGTTTTCACACTTCAAAATGCTAGTGAGTTACGGAGAAACAATCGCAATAGAAAGCCTCGCTAGCGTCTATCAAAATAGTGACTCATGCAGGGCTAACATGCGCGCCACGAGATAGCTATCTCGAGGCATTTTGCCGTTTAATGTCGATATGTCGACTGTTGGTAACATGTAGGGCTAACATGCGCGCCACGAGATAGCTATCTCGAGGCATTTTGCCGTTTTATGTCGATATCGACTGTTGGTAACATGGCAAATTTCATGGCGATCTGTCAGATGTTGACATAACTCGACTTCGAGAAATCATCTCTACTTGGTGTCTGCAAATTGTAACATACGTGCCCTTATTTACTCGAATTTTGACATTTAAAATGTTTTGTCTCCCGTCGTTCATTTGGTCGACGAGAAGTTATCTCGTGTATTCTTTTCTTGAGCTCGGTTCATTTTGGACTAAAACAGCGACTGCAAGCCATTTTCGACCTTAATGACATTTCCTTTGTTACGTGTCTTTTCGCATTAATGGAGGACGCTGATCACGAATATAAGAAAAAAAATTCAATAGCATGTCATGTCAATAAGGTCGAAAATTGTTTGCACTATTTTTTCTCTTTTTTTCATACCTAGCATCCCTAACTAGTCTGTGCTTTCGAGCAAATGGCCTTATCGGGCCGATTTTATCGGATAAATATGAAAACAGCAACTAACATGTTTAAAAAACGTGTATGCCATAGACAATAATTGAAAAAGTTTGACGCGACAAAATATGTCGACGTTACTTCGCTCGAGAAAACTCGAGATGATATCTCATCTCGATTCGAGATATTTGACGACGCGCGCATGTTAGCCCTGATGGTGCCGTTTTGTAGGCAAAAGCTGAAAAACGCTACGAACAATCGAATAGATTTCTACGCGTTTTATAACTAGCGAAATCTATAGTACTCATGGTACAAAGTTTAATTCTTTCCGTGACCGCCAGGGGCGCTGTACAAAATTGCATACAAATGATTTACGGCGACGCTAGCGTGAATTCACCGTGTAAACTCATGGTAGAGACACTGGATATTGATTTACCAAACTACTTTTCGTATTGGTACACATTAGGTAGATAATAGTTATTATACGCAACGTATTGGGTTCCAAAATAGTACAGTTAGGTCTTTGATTACCTACTGCGTTGCCCTTGTTTTATTGTTAATTTATTCGAAGATTCTCGATTGATATTTTTTGCTTCTACACATAATATGAGATTTACCCATAATATGCTCACAAATCTACAGTGCATTATAAAGAAGGGAACCAGAAACTAACCTCCCTGAACTTTCATTATATTTATAGTTAGGAATTTAGTTTTAGTTAGGAATAGCTTTTGACCGCGGCTCCGCCCGCGTGGATGTCGGTTATCGCTATAATATCGGTTATCGTTATAAATTATAGTCTATGTGTTATTCTGATGTAGGTACAAGCTATATTTATATAATTAAAATCCATTCAGTAAGTAGTTTTCACGTGAAAGAGTAACAAACATTCATCTATACTTACAAACTTTGGCGTTTATAAGATTATTCTATAGTCCGTTTTTTTTTAATTCAGATAGTAAATTGACAACTGCAAATGTCAAATTGTGAAATAATGATACCAGCTTTTAGTGCTTAGTGACGTGCTCAAAGCTCTCGACAATGTTTGTAGCCTAGTACAAGTGGTTTGGCTTTATTATATTTCAAGAAAAAAGTTAAAATTAAAACGTTTTTAGATCGTACACTATCCACATATGCTAATTATAAAATAACCTGCGAAAATCTGAACTAAATTTAACCAGTAAACTTCAAATACTGGTGCCACATGACTATTTTTTTATTGCAATAAACCGGCAACACAGGTACTGTTATTTTATTATCTGAAATTAAAAAACAGACTATAGTCTTCCTTAGCAGATGTAGCTGTTCCTTTAGTTATTCGGTAGCTAACTGGTGTATCTAATAGCTCTGACATTGTCAGTTAATTGTTATTAGAGTTGCCACCATTAAAATATGTTTCTACCTTTTTAACAGCTAAAGATTGTGCCAGTCATTTTCTTTCCTTGACCGTGTGTACAATTAAGCTCAAAGGGTGAAAAGTTAAAACTTGAAGCCAGTAACGCTTCAATTCATAAACTGTTCATTTAATATTAACGAGACACAAAGAGAACCTATTCCTGTCAGTCTACATGGAATTGCTGCACCCACACGTATACTCGTAGTATTATAATAAACTATCATATTGAGAATGAGAGACCAATATATTTCCTATCAAACTGCTATGGTCGTTGCCGATGATTTCTTAGCGCTCTGTGTCAGTGATGAGTGGTCGAACTAGGACGTACATAAGTCAGAATAAATGGCATATTGAAGTGCATACAACATTCCAGGTCGTACGGTAGCGCCGGGAAGACAACGACTTCATTTGTCAAGTAACCGCAAGCCAAGCGCACGTCACACGCAGCCACCGTCCACCGGCGCAACATGATGCATTGAAAATGGCAGCGGTAATTTTAAAGTTTGCGTTCCGTTTACCATTCATAGCAACATAAACTGCAACCGTTCCAGTTTTCCATATAATTTTGCAGTGAAAGACGAATGTGTTGTTCATTTTGTTGTCTATGCGCCACTTAGTGGTTATGGGTATTTGGATTTAATGGTTTTGTTGTAATAGTTCTTAAAGATTATTGTTGTTGTAGCTCAACAACTTTCATATTTTAGGTACTAAAGGGTAAGCGAATAAACTGAGTATTCATGACTTAATAATTATTATGCGCCATGATATAAAAAACAATGAAGTATTCATAGTTACTTCATTTAATTTTATTCTCTTGGCTTGGCTATCAAATAGTTGCACTGAGCAGGAATCGAACTATAACTGCCGTCGTAGCATTCCAGCCACACAATCAATCCTGTTGCCATCTTGGATAGCTACTGAAGTTTACTACAAATTGATGTGTTTTAACTAAAGCTTTAAAAAATTTAACTAAAGCTTTAATTTACTATGACGTAACAATTATGCCCACCATACATAGAGGAAGAAAAAAGCAAATATGCTCTTTTTTGCTCATGGTGTAAATTAGTTGAAAGAATAATGATTTATTTGTAAAACCGCAAGCATTCCGTAATGAGTAATGACTGTCCAGTTTGCTGGTCATTCGTTATCGTCATCGTCTCAGTGTAATATCTATTAGACTATCACTTTCGGTCGCCGAGTGCTCTATTGTTTGCGATATAATCTTATTTCTTTTAATGAGCCTGCAGATCCGGCTGATCGTTACCTAATCGGGTACATGTACACTGACGCACTTGTGGGAATTTCGGATGAAGCAATTTGTTATTGACTATCTTTACTTGTGAAGTCATGACTACCAATGCCATGTGTTTCATGGTTTTCGAAGAAATTTGGCTTCCTATCGTGATTGTTAAGGTTACGTAGCTAATTAACCTTACATTCCTCGGCAGTGAGTACGATTCAGAATACTACACACGACTGAGATCTTTTTCTGCTGATTACAGTGGGTAACATGCATAGAGGTAGTATTGAAAGTACTTGTACCTACTATAATCATTTGTGTATAATCTCATATAGGGTACCGTAGGTACCAGTATGGAAAGGAGGCATAGACCAAGGGCTTCAAAGTGTAAGTTTTGCATGCCAAAAACCTTAATAGATATCAAACTTCATATAAACATTCCAGCACAGTAAATATAGGTAATGCTTAAGCCGCGTACTCACGTACGAACAAATTTGTTGCGTTTCATGATACGTAACAACTTGAGTAGCACATACGTTCTGCTAACTCACATCGAACACTGTTCGTCAAACATGTTCGCGGCGATCCTATCTATATGTTCTGTATGGACGGTATTTTTTAACGGTAGTTTTAATAAATGTTACATACGCTAGTACTATTATCTATTCTGTGACATAACTAAACTGTTCGTATAGAACTTGGCGGGGTACAGCCGTTTATTTTTTGTACAACCCTGTTTCCTACCATCTAGGACCTACTTTAAACAATATTTCGTGAATTGCAAACATCAAAAATCATTCCGCTACTTCAAAATCAACCACTTCCAACGGCGCTGAGTATTAGGTTGTGCGCGAACTCGATTCGGACTGTGTTCGGCGTTCATGTTCGAACATGCCGTAAATACGTACAAACCAAATGTTCATGTTTCATGTTTGTGTTCACTATTTTCGCGTGCGTACGTGCGTACGCGCCTTTAGACATGGCAGGGTAAATATTGAACAATGTACACTCGACAAAATTGATAGTATCCCACCTTTACATACAACTTTATATGTAAAGATGAGATACTATCGATTTTGTCGACTATACCCTAGCACCTAGCACCCAAAATAATATTTTTATTACTAATACTCAAAAATAGGGTGCTTTTCCTCCATCAGGTTCTCTGGAGCTCAAGCTAACCTCACCTGCACGCCAGTATACCTGCTAATTGACTGACGAGGCGCTTTAGTCCCGAAGTTGAGAGGCCAAACGGTAGTTGCTCCTATAAAAGCGAAATACGCCAAATCAAGAAAAAGAATAGGAATTAGACCCCGGTATCCAAAGTGTAAGCTTTGTAATATCGATGACTACTTTAATAATTTATTTACTTAAATCGTTAAGGAAGTGACTATACGTTTATAGATTGTTTGGTTTTGTATTATACGAGTTCCAATAGGTTCTTTGTTTTCTTTAAGTAGATATCGACTATTGCTATAATAGGAGTAATTCCAGGGCCGGCTTAAGGGTATATAGCGCCAGGGTGCGAAACTCAGACTGCGCCCTCTCCCCCCCCCCCCCCCCCGGTCAACAAAAAAAAACGCAATAAATTTTTGATGTTTCATTTATTTTTCTCTAAGATCTGTAATCTATCTGTAAAAAGATCTCTAATACAATGTTTTATTTTAAGTGCGTTTCCTTTTTCTGTTTTGGGCACCCGATGGTTTCTTTTTACCATCCCCTAAATCGGCCATCTGCAATCAAATAGATCATTTAGCATATAAATATTTCACTCACTTCAATGAAATTATATGAAAGTAAACTTACTTAAATAAAATGTTATATGTTATAGGTATAAATTATTATTTATAAATATATTTATGTAATAAAATTTAAATGACCAATATCAAGCCCAAGTAAAGTAGTTATCATAAATTATAAACTCACTCGTACTTATTGTGTGTGATTATGATTAATGATTACAAATAGGTACCACGATATGGCATCAATTAGGTATGTAAGTTTATTTTTGAAGTGAAAACTTCTTTAGCGGCGTTGGATAGGTGTAAAATGTTAAGGAAGCGTCAGGATTAGTTGACCTTTGTACCGTAACCGACGACTGACGTCATACAAGATCAGGTAAAGACTATCTATTTTGCAATTTACCATAGATATCGTCGTAGCTTAAGCAACAGCACTTCGACTGTAAGTCCTTATAGTTTCAGATAGTATCGGGTTCAAACCACCTGGCCTTCTGAAACTTTTTGTGATTATTTTTTCTTTTTGTAATTTATTACTTTTTATGATTATTATTTCTTTCTGTAATTTATTACTTTTTGTGTTTATTTTTTCTTTTCATAATTTATTAATTTCTTCTGACAGAAAATTAGCAGAAAATAAGTGATAGGTTCTATGATTAGCGCTATATTATAGGTATGGTATGGTATGTTCTTTTTTATCTTTTTCTATGTATATAACGAAGAAAGAAAAAAAGAAAATGTTTTCACTTCTGCCGGCACTCCCAGAGTGCAACCCGTCTTTTTTTTAATTAATTAATTAGGAGGTAGGTATATCAGTATTGTAACTATGTTCTAATGTAACAGTAGTTATATCTCAATGATTGTAAGTAATTGTAACCGTAACAATAATAGGTAACTCTAAAAATAAAATTTAGGTACTTACCTTGACAGTATTAATTTCCGTTGTTTATGATTTAAGTAGGTACGCACTGAAAAAACTCCATCCATTTGCACATTTTTTTTTTACGAAATACAACACAATCAATTAAATCGATATTGGTGGGCCTAACTGAATTTCCACTTGCTAGAATCAATCACAGTCTAAACTGCTAGAATTTTTAGTGCTCACTCGGCGGCTATCGCAAATATGTACGATGAAAAAAAAATTCAAAAATTAAGGAAAAGAAATGGATTTAATATTTCTTTAACGTTTCACAGCATTAAACAAAATCAAACTTTAATTTTCATGCAATAAGATTCAATTGTCATAGGTCGTCTAATGACATCAATCAGTAACCGACACTCAGAGCCGCATCGCGAACTTACATTACAATATACACCCTAACTTCCTAATTATAGAGGCCATTTTGCTTAAAGTGCGGACGCCAGGCGGCTAGGTCAAAGGGCCTCTTTGAATGGAGATATTGCCGCGTGCCTGTTAAATTAATTTAATTTTTATGAGTATCCTAATAAGAGCTATTTTACCTTGCATATCGTGAGCGGGATGACACTTGCCGAAAGGCAAAAGTGACAATAATAGGTACAATGGTAAATTTTAATATTGGTTGATGCCTATATTTTTATGCATGTAGGGGTTTAATTGACGTAAGTGTACGAAACATGGGAATGGCGTTAATATTGTACTTATGAGTTAAAGGTTAAATTAGGAAATATCGAAATGTTTAGAGCTCGACCTGCGCCCCCTCGGGCTACGCGCCCGGGTGCGGCCGCACCCTTGAACCCCCGGTTAAGACGGCCCTGAGTAATTCATAATTCATCTCGTTGTTCAGCAATAATTTTATTTGCGATTGTCATTAATGTCATTGACTTATTGACTTTCTCCAGTAATCAACAGGTGTCTATAATTATTTTTTTAGGAATTCGTTGAGTTAATATCTGCTGTGTGAGCCCTATTCGGGTATTTTGTAATCGCACAGATAATATAATAATAGATGCTAAAAAAATCATCATCATCATATCAGCCACACACAGTCCACTGCTGAACATAGGCCTCTCCCATAGACTTCCAGAATGACCGATCTAAAGCAGCCCGCATCCAGTGCTTCCCGGCGACCTTGATGAGGTCGTCCTTCCACCTGACCGTTGGGTGTCCTACACTACGTTTACCCGTACGCGGTCGCCATTCCAGAACTTTTTTGCTCCATCGGCCATCTGTTCTGCGCGCTAAGTGTCCCGCCCACTGCCACTTCAATCAAGAGTACGTCAGTTACGTTTGTTCTCTTACGGATATCATCATTTCTGACACGACCGCGTAGGGAAATATCGAGCATAGCCCTTTCCATAGCTCGTTGAGCGATTTTGAGGTGTTTTCTCCGTAAATCATCACTGGTAACACACATTGGTTAAAGACTTTTGTCTTCAGGCACTGAGGTATGTCAGTATCTACTAAAATAATAGTAAGTTTAAATTAAATAGAAATAAGTCTATGAGTGCATAGGATAGCTCGAACGAATCCTTTTGCCCATCTGGATGATTATTATAGAGGTTTTTTACAGCCACGATTTGTCAAAGTTAGAGTAACAGTTTGACTTATTGCAGGTCTACGCCAGACGAAGTCCATATTCAGTTAATAACCCAATGGCCAATGACCAACCAATGGACCACTCTCCCCTCGGTAAAATCAGTAACATGCCTGCTTCAAAAGAAAGGAGAGAGACACTGTTGCTACCGTTAGTCTGCACCATGAAGAGGTCTGACCTAGCACTCCAAAACAACCAGTGCCCTGAAAAACTAAACACGACATCTTAGGCTCAGCAGCCCAAAAGTTTTTAGGTGTTTTAAGCACAACATTAAAACCAGGGTAGTGTGACGTATCTATTGTGAATTATTAGATACGCAGAATGATAAAACGGATAGCTATTTTTCTGCTTACTTACATGTCAAAACTCATGATTCACACATATTTGCCATGGTACCTACATGAATCTTTTGTGTTTGTGGGCACGTTCGTGCAAGTGCGGTCTAGGTCGGTGTTGAGGTCACCCCTGCCGGGTTCCGGGAACATATGACAGGCTCTCTCATTGTTCGCAAATTATACTATACAAGGCCTCTGTGTAAATGTCACCCTGGCGCCAGCGCGGGCGCCGATGCGGCCACCACAGTTTGTTTTATAAGACTATTTACTGACGATAAATATAGAACGGTTGAGTTTTATGTATGCAAGATATTTACTTAAATGCTTTATTTTTCAAGTTCTCTTTTTTAATGGAAATTAACGAGAGAAGTTTAAGTTTTTTAGTTTAGTTTTAGGTATGTGGACGAGTTCTGTCACTGCCAAGCAGGAGTACAAATGTCAAATCTAAATTATCTATACACATGAATAAATTTGGAGTGTCTGTTTGTAATATATTACAGTACATTCACCAAAATATTTTTTTTACAATTTTTGTCTGTCTGTCTGTCTGTTTGTTCCGGCTAATCTCTGAAATGGGATTGAGACAAATAAGGCTTTACACGTATTTAACTAATGGCAATCATTACAGAGGGAAGATGTGCCATTAATATAGGACATTCTACTTCATGATCAAAAACTTTTGCAATAGCAGGTAACATATAAATTGAGAACCCGTGAACCATAGAACTTTGCCATTTTATAAAAGCAGAAAGTTTGTCAGTGTATTCTCGCAACACAGGTAAGAACACGGAGGACAGAATATGAATCATTTCCTTCTCCATGGGTAAGAACGATGGCCTATTATGAAGTTTGGCTCTTTGGCAGATAAACAGTACCTACTAAAGTTTTAAAAATAGAAAATCTAATCTAATCAGAGGGTGGACCTGCTCATGGTCACTCGAGAAAAATAATCTCTACATACTATTATTTTTACACCGTTAGTACCGTTTATCTGCCAAAGCCACTATGTCCGAAACTTCATAATGGGCCATCGTTCTCACCTGTGTTGGGAGCATGCGCTAACAAACTTTCAGCTTTTATAAGATGACAGAAATCTGGCGTTCACAGGCTCTTGTATTCTATTCTGAAACCTCACAGTGCACATATTAAAATGTCGAAAAGATATCTATCTCAGATTTAATCTAAACACATCTTGACATTTCAAGAAATACACTCGCTCCTCAGAAATATCGGCGCATCTGCTTCTATATTAACACGTTTGAGGAAACAGTAAACATAGCAGTTAACTTCACATAAAGGTGATAAATATAAAGCCTAGATGTAGAATATATTTAGGTTCGCCTGCATTTATAAATCCAGTTAAAAACGTGGATCGGAGACTATTTGTTATGAATACAGAAAAAAAAACGATCTTCAAACAAGATATTTAGATAATTTTCAAGTGGTTTGAAGTACAATATTTATTTAGCTAAATGACTCAGTTGTAAATACAACTTGTTGTAAACAGACCGTTAAACTGTTTCTATTTGTGTAGAAGATTGATACAAGTATCAACGAACGAACACTAAACTTAAGGTTGATCCCAGTGCAGCAATAACAAAAGGTGATGGAAGCTTTTTCTCAAACATTACTTAATGCTGCTAATTTTATAACGTTTGTTATTATTATTTTATGTTCATTATGTTGAATATCCGGCTGCTATCGGGCTGCTTTAGATCGGTCATTCTGGAAGTCCATATAGGAGAGGCCTATGTTCAACAGTGGACTATGTGCGGCTGATATGATGTTGATGATGATGTTTAATATCCACCCGATGTATATCCCAAAAATATATTATAAATTTTTAAGAGCTCAATTGACGGTACTAGGGCTCATTACGTAAGACGATACGTTGAGAGAACAGGGGTCTTAAGCCAAACCTAAAGGATGGGAAGAAGTAAACGTACCCACGGGTTCCTTTGGTGAAAATTTAAAATATAGCCAGGACACCTCGCTAAGATGATGATGACCCATAAAGTCTAGTTATGAAGGAAAAGAAGGTCTCCAATTGATGGACCAGACGAGACAAAAAACTTATACGTGATTGTGTATTTCCTCAGTTTGAAAAGTTCAGTATAACCCTCAAGTTAACGTTATAAAGGTATACTTAAAGTATATGTACTACACTTTAATAAGGATTTACTTTACAGCAACAGGATCTACACCACTGTATCTATGATCTTTTTGCCTATGTAATATAATAGTGTCTGTCTTTAAGCACTTAAATGGATGATATATCAGAGTCAACTATTGACTCTACAATAGGATGTGAAATGAATGCTGCGCATGTTGAGGAAGTTACGATACATTGAATTATTAATTATTGGATATCCTTTACGTTTAATGTTTGATTGATTTCACCAGAGCTATCAGATGGTAAAATGTTATAGATGAGTTAACTAATGTTTTTGCTAGATTATTTTATTTTTGAAATACTAAATCAATAAGAAAATTCTAATTATAGTCTCTTAATTTTGTTTTTCATTTTATCTTCTATTAAAAGATCTCATTCATCGTAATTTTTTTATGTACAGTAGGTACGTTTTATTCTTCCGTACGTGTATGTCTGTCTGTTAACAAAGGATAAATAATTAATTGGCGTTTGCAGGTCTCTGCTGGACATAGACCTCTCCCAATGTGCGCCATCCAATCTCTTCCAGCCACCTTTTTCAGGTCGTCACTCCATCTGGGTCTTGATTCTACAAAAGCAAAACCATTATCATACCACTGACACTGCAAAAATACTCCATCCAAAGTAATGTTGTTAAAGTCTAAATTTAAATGCATTTTGTAGAGCAAATGAAAAACTGCTATGTAAATTAATTTAATTTTGGCTTAAAGTCTAAAATTATATTGCAATTAAATGCTTATAGCAATATAGTCCAAAATTTTATGACGTTTTTGCAGTGTCTGTAGCATGACAATTATTTGCACGTCGCCGTCGTGGGACTTCCCACCTTCTGTTTGCCTTCTCGCAATGACAATAAAAATATTGATATGTTGTATTTCACTGGAAGTGTTCCTAACTCTATGAAACTAAGTGCATTGATATCAACATTCAATAGATCATGTCATGTGAATATAGATGATTGAAGGGATGGCGGAAATTTAAATAGCTATCAGTATGACACTGCAATTCGCATTATGATACTTTCTACTAGGAGTGAGTCCAATATATTTAATATATTTTCCGTATAGGTATTACAGGATTTGAACCACAGATTTCTTAATAGGTATTTTATGCACAACATAGACTTCGAAAATAACATTTTGTTATTTACGTAGGTACTTCTAAATTTATTCAATTGCACTCCTTGATACAAATATACGACCAAATATCTTCAATTTATAGAAAAATAGTCATAGCCAAATATTTAGAATCCCTCCGCTGGGTGCTTGGACCGCTTTTGAAAGCATATAGCTTGAAGTTGAAGAAACAACTAAGTATGATCAAAGGTACATTGGGGTGCCATTGACTAGCCTAGAGGTTTTAAATATTTACACTACAATTAAAATTTGCGACTGGATGTTAAAAACCAGCGCAATAAACGTAAAGTAATTAATTCATGTCTGTTATATGTTTACGACAATGCTACAACAATATTTTAAACAACGCTCTACACTATTAATTAATGCGAGCTAGTCTTAAGTATACCTATCCAACCATTTCAACCGAACTAATTTGTAAGTCGAGAAACTTTACTATCGAACTTATTTTCCTATTTTATCGCTCACGACCCGCTTGATTTTTTTTTACGTTAGAAAATTTACAACTCATTCCCCTGTCTCTTTGAGTTACTGATATATCTGCCGTCACTTCTCAGTACGACTATAAACATCAGTTTATAGTCTTTAACTATTTTTCTGCAGACCGCACGCATAAAATACGGTAAAATATAGTTTGCAAATATATGGATAAATTGCAATCTTAAAAATCACGCTATAGTTGCGACACAGTAGGGGTAAACATAAGCATTAACCAATAATATAGTTAAAAGGTCATTACGAAACAAATTTCTTAAGATTATCATTTTATTATCGATTCGATCACGTAATATAACAAACAGGGTTACCGCTATTTAGCCTGATTAATAGCCATAAATCTTCTTGTATTTGCAATAAAGATACTAATGTTTGTGGTAATGGGTAACGTAACTCCAATAATATAATTACTAAAATCACGATTCCACTTTCTAGGTCTCTTCCGATTTAAGCTATCGATCATATGAAGATATTGATCTTATCTTTGCATCAATTACTGCATAGCGGGAAATAGCGTTTAAGAACATCTGCTTAATCAGATTAAAACTGTACTCAAAAGCGACTAAGCCATATTGTTCATGGAACATTTAAAATGTATCTGATTCATCTACTGCACGAGAATCTATGTCACAAGCCTAGGAAATTATTTATCACTAATACCACTGAGCACTTGTTTAATTACGATTATACCTACTATCTTAATGCAATAATAACGAAGGCCTAATTTGATGAGAAATATTTCGAATTTTACTCCAGTATGGTTTTGCTGGTCAGTAGATTAAGGTACTAATTCCGCGGATTTAAACACAATATTTATTTTACAAAAGCGGGCTGTGAGAGCTATTTATAATTTGGACCAAAGAGTTTCCCTTCGAGAAAAGTTTAAAGAAATAGACATTCTAACCGTAGTGTCACAATACATTTTCGAGAACCTAATGTATGTAAGGAAAAATATCTCAAAATTTACAAGAGTTTGTGACAGGCATAATATAAACACAAGACATAAAAACAATCTTGTAACTTGTGATAGTAGACTCCATAAAATTAGTAATTCTTTCCGGGCCAACTGTATACGCTTTTTCAACAAGCTCCCTAATGAAATTAGAGATTTACCTGTAAATAAATTTAAAAATGTAATTAAGACTAAACTGTGCCAAAAAGGCTATTATATAATCCAAGAATATTTAGATGATAAACAAGCTTGGAAATGAGCTGTTCGATCAACTATGCGACTCAAGCAAACTATTGTTTTTAGACTAAGTAGACTAAGCAAATGTTTGTAAATAGACCAAAAAAAAAATGCCCGCTGAGTTTCTTGCCGGAGTCTTCATAGGTCGGGGCCGCGTTTCCAACCGGTGGTCCATTTGCTAAACTAGTCTAGATTTTTTTTAAACTTGACGTTTTGTAAGTACCGTTTTAATGGTTTATGCAGAATAAATGATTTTTGACTTTGACTTTGACTTTTGACTTGACTTGGTAATCATACTATACCTACTAATATGCCAAAACCTAAAAATCATCATAATAAACAGAGTAGCCTCCCCTTCACCTTGTAACCCGAAGTCCGACTTTGATTTTGACGTTGACTTTGACCTTGCAGCTTTTCAGCCATTGGACATTCCTGGTCCCTAAACTATTGGCACGCATATCAACTTCCATGCTGTCACGCTAGTTCTAAAATCAGAACATAACGAAGAGTAACTTTTACAATGCTTGATCCACCATATAAGTTTCGAATAGTCATTAAATTATACTGATTTATTCATACTTCCTAAATTGTATATCTAATGTACAAATATCTAGTTTATTATGTTGTGTTGCCAGTAATTCTTAAAGATATCCAACAGATAACATAATATCACATGTTGAAATATCTTCCTTTAGATACTTACGTCTACATATTCACAAGTATTCACACTATATAAAAAGTATTATTAATTTCAGACTTTAATTTTATCTAATTGCTTGCTATAAGGTTTTGTTGGTCTCGAGTCTTTGCAAGAAAAGGAAGCACAAGAAGAAGAAAATCAATAAATAATTTAATTACTTAATAAGTTGGTTATATTTTTATATTCGTACTAAAAAGTTTTATCAACTATTTACGAGGTACAACAAATTAGCAAGGTACAATACAAATAAAATATACATCACCACCACTTCGCTCCATTAATAAATCACCGTCACCATATAACTTTTCAATATTAGATAAGCTGACTTTCTTGCCTACCATTTACAGTAGGTACCTAAGTAGGTGTTGTGAGATATTCAGGGTAATGATTTGATTATATCATCCGCATCATGATATGTCCGCACCTACTTATTGCAGGTCATCGGTCACATCATTCATTAGCTCTTGTTTTGCTGTCAACAAACAATTTGCAGGTTATATCATTAGTGATGTATGATCCTTACTTTTCAATTAGCGTTCGTACTACTGATTTTATATGCCAACTTACGTACATCTGTTTTTTATTACAACCAAATATTTGAATTTGAACATTAAATAATTGTTATAAAATATCAGTAGTTAGGTATAAAAAACTCTACACTTCTGATATTGTGCGTATGCGATCTATCTAGCTTACATTTTACTGGTTTTTATGAAGCATGTGATTAGACGAATTATAACATATAATTGGGGTATGATGTTTTATATAAGTTACTAAGACATGTTGCAAGTATTTTAAACAAATGCATTTTTATGCCTACGCTTTAAATAAAATGTGATATTACATCATAACTTTAAAACTATGTATTGGGTTATGGTTAAATGTAAATGGAAAACTTAGAGCAATTAGTTTTCCATTTACACAATAACACCGATTTCTGATTTAAAATGAGGGCTCAACATGACATGGATTACTTATATTCTCGTATGTTTTCAGTTATTGGCCTGGAATGCTGAAGTTCCGTAAACAATCAGATCTGTTTCGCAAATTCCGTGTTTTGCACGATATTTTGTAACAGATAAACACGCAATATTGAAATAACGATATAGGTAATAAATTACGAATGGGCGCTGTTATTGCGTTATCACACCTACATGAGATAAACCGTGTTACGCTACAGCTTTGATGGTATACTGCTGAAAAATACCTAGTATTATAATCATAATCGAGGACAATCGAGGATAGTGATAGTATTAAGGACACTATCTGATATTACCTATAAAAATACACCTTTCCAGCGTAATTGACTCATCAACGCATAAACTACACCAGAAAAGTTTAGCTAATAAAATGGTTTCCAAGCATTTGACAAAAAACGAATAACAAATCTTCGTTTGACAAATAACGTTTGACTAAATTATACTTGATAAACTTATCATTTTACAAACTATTATTTAATAAATTACTCATTAGACAAAATATTTATTTGGAAAAATTTCATTATGCCTTAAATGATTCATAAATGGATTATTAAAAAAAATGTTAGTTGGCAAAACAAGTTTTAAGTACCCTTCAATAAAATTATTATCTTGCATAGTCAGAAGTTAGTAACAGGAATGAATCTCTGCAAATCCGACTTCACGTAATCTTGTTTACCCTACCTGTAGCAGATGCCGAGGTGTGAGGCGGCCCACGAGCTGAGGAGCAGGTGGTAATAAAGTCCGCCGCCGTGGCTGAGGCTGGTCGGCCATTCCAGCCAGCAAGCCGATGCTGCGGTGGTGAGCGTTACCACCATCTGCGACGACAAGCTCGTGTGGGGCCGGCTAAGCACCGCAGAGTCGGAGCTGTGACAGAAACGATGTTTGCTACATGCTTCTTACCTACTGTATGCCATACGCCTAGTTTATGCTTGGTTGTTTGACTGTTTGTTAACTGACTTTATTTTGTCAAATGAACATTTCCAAAATAAAATTTTAACAATTGAAATGTTTTCTAAGTGTTACATTTGCAAAACCTTTATTTATCAAATGATTATTTTTGAAATAGTATGTTTGCTAAATGAAAGTAAGTTTTTCAAACGTTGTTTGTAAAATAATCGTTTGTCATACATTTTTTGTCAAACAATAGTAAACCGGTTTTTAGTTTTACTCATAGAAATATATCTATGATGCCAATACATAATAGATATATTATATTTCTTACTATTCATTTCATATAGTTAAAATGAAATTCATTTTATTTTTTTAGTTTCCATCGAAATGATAGCCTATGTAACTACGACGGTGCTACTGTGCGCGGTTCAAAGCCTTTGTAACCAAGTTCTACCTAAAATTAGTAATTAGTACTAATCACTTGCATTTATCCAGAGGATGTATGGCCCGAATCAAAATTTTTGGGGTTAAGACCAACGTCCCATCAAGGACGATACCATAAGCTTAAACAAAGCCGACCAAAGAGAGAGTACTTTCGGCTCTTAAGCGCAAACTTTAGATGCAAAGCCTGAAAATACTTTCATTCATCCAACTATAGATCGAAGAGATATTATGATAAAATAAATGTTCTTTATTGTGCACCTTAAAAAGTAATGCTTTGTAAAGTAGGTACGTAACTAATAACACATAAAAAGAATAAGAGCATTGTCTTTACCACCACGATAAGGATACAATTAGTTAAATTAGTCATTAGTCAACTATCTGAGAGAAAGTAGGTACTGCCTCAGTTCTCGGAATGTGATCTTCATGTTGCTATAACAAAAAAAAAAAGAATGTTGTCTGTTTGCGTCAATGTTACATAATATTATCGTATGACGTTGTCTAGTGCGGATAAGAAAAAATGTACTGTCACCTCCGGAGATCCGTATTTGTAAGGCTCACTTGCAATTATTATTATCACGATGTATTATGCTTTTATTGCAACAGAAAAAATCAAGTTGCGACTTTTAAGTAGGTACTTACGAATTGGAACTGAAATATTTTTATTTTATTTATTTATTTCTCATTACGACTATCATTACAAGTTTTCCCAATGCTATCTTATATTAACTATGAGTCTATATTCTATATAATACAAAGGTACATTAAATCTTGATGATCGACAGTCTCCGTGGCGTAGCGATAGTGAACGCGGTCGCTACGCGGGAGACGCGGGTTCGATCTCCGCTTAAAGTCAATATTTTCATGCATGAATATGAGTATTTGCATTGGTCTGGTCATGCCTCGGAGAGAAACGTAAAGCCATCGGTCCCGGTTGCCATAAGAACATCTATGGTAGTCGTTACGGGAAGTTGGACCCTTCAAAAATCCAACAACTGGTCTAACTGCAATGCTTCAGTATCGCCTTTGGGTTGTGGAGGTCAGATGGCAGTCGCTTCACAGAGAACATATCGTAGTACAGCCAAATCCGCAGTTAGACTGGTAAAGCGGACCTCAAACTCTAAGCTGAAATTTTCGGCTGAAACTGGGATTAACGCTAGGAGCAAGAAGAAGAATAATCGAAATCGTTATCTTTTCTAACTTCATAGATGTGTACATGTTAGCAACTCCTTTTTACTTATACCTCTTTTGATAGTAAGGTATTCTTTTTTATAAAATTATTGTAAATGAGTGTCAGAATAATAAAGCTAACCTTTATTATTCTGACACTCATTTACAATAATTTTTTGGTTTGTCACGGAATTTCGCCTATTATTTTCACTTAAGTATAGTTCAGGAAATCAGTCCATCATTTCATTATCCATTTTACTCGTCCTTTTCAGTATATATTATACGCCTAATCTATAATCAGACGACATGAGTTTCTTAAGCGATTTTAATAATGCGCATTACTAACTCCTTACTATTTATTTCTACGAGAATTGCTTGTCTGATCGTGGCCTGTATTATTATGTCACGTATTGTAAATGTTTTTGTTCTTCCTAATTAATTGGTTGCGATGCGTTCCAAATGACCTTTAAAATATTTTTATAGTTACCTTGAAACGGTCGATCAGTTTTACTAAATGCTGTTCGTGTATTACTCGTCCTTAGTTGTTTCACCAGAAACGAGACTAATCATTGCAATTGTTATTAAATATACTGAATTTGATATGCACAAAAAAATCTATGCAACTGAATACTGAATCATAATATTTTGCTAGGTCGGAAACCTATGACTTACCTTAGAATCATTAATAATTACCTTAGAATTAAATTTATTGATATAAGAATAATCGTTTATACTAAATAAAATAAGAGTTTTTGTAGTG
Organism: Eilema caniola; assembly: GCA_949126895.1. Classification (NCBI taxonomy): domain Eukaryota; kingdom Metazoa; phylum Arthropoda; class Insecta; order Lepidoptera; family Erebidae; genus Eilema; species Eilema caniola. Next base: position 10,103,102 of record OX421471.1, on the reverse strand, counting down.
TGGCATGAATGAGCCCCACATCACAAGGTTTTCATAAATGGAGCTATACTCAAATTAGGTTTATTTTTCCTGGACGTCAATTTGTTGACTTTTCTCTTATGTCTCTGCGGGTACGAAACTTTTGAAATAACTTGTGATTACCATGCTATTGTTTCATACCTCTGACCTTCATATAAACAAGGACCTTAAACTTCTTAAATTCTATTTACATTTCTTCTTTACAAGTTAATCAGCTTTCACAATTTTTAGTTACCCCTGTATTCATTTTTAGGTCGAAAATATAGAATTTAATGAGAAATAATACCTAGATATACATTGATGTTATAGCAAGTAGATAACAGGACATAAATCAATTAAAATTCCAACAAACATTGCCTTGACCCATAACTATGTAGGTATTGCGAAATTTTGCTCGGTAAATGCCATGGGAAACAGTAATAATAAGAACTAATCCACTTCAAATGAGATTGAATTTAAAGACATTGAAATATAGTTATAGATCGCGATCTAATAGTTCAACGTCAAATTGTATTTAGAATTTAATAGTTTTAAAGGACATTGCTGCGCGTCCATACATCATTCGCCCCAGAACCAACAGCAATGGAAAAAGGTTTATAAAATGCAGAATAATTTTTTAATTCTTATTACATTGTATTTATAAGACGGACAAGATTCTAAAGCCCAGAAATGCAACAAATATGTGAGATTTTGAGGTTATGTTTGTGCATTAACCGGCCATATTTGGATAATATTTTTAATGGATCGATTAAGTATTTGTTATGCACGTTTGACTCTGAAAGGACTTCGAAACATTTAAATGCTTTTTAGATAAGTATTATTGGCAGTCGAAATTATCCATAACAATCTATGAATACGGTAGGTGAGACAAATATTTAATTAAAAGTGCCATATTGTCTCGGTATTTATAAATAGTAGATAGGTACCTACCGATTTAAAAATTATATAGATATATTAGAGTTCTTCGTACCTATTATTTTATGTCAGACTAGCAGACCCGACCGGGCTTCGCCCATGGCCCACTTTGAAATATAATTAACGTAGTATTAGTAGATTATATTTGTTGACATTTATGATTACAGCTCCGCTCCCTTGAGCAGTAGCGTGATGATATTAGCCTATAATCTTCCTCGATAAATGCACTCATCATCAATCTCAGTCAGCTCAGCTCAGTTCAGCTTTCAAATCTGTGATGAGGTTATGAGGTTATGTCGGACTCGAACCGACTAAACCGCACGCCGTCTCTGGGTCGTAGTGCTAGGCCGAAGGTGAGGTTGTCATGCGACATATCCCTCGCAAAGACTTCTGTATCCCTATACATATTATATATGTTATTAGATGAATATTTACATAATGTACATATAAGAATTGTCTAAATAAAATATCAAAACAATACATTATATATACTTACATATGTTATGTAATGTAATAAGTAAAAAAACTACAACACATTTTTCATTCTTTATTTTTTATAACTCATTTTCCACATTACAATTAAGAATATTGTCTAAAAATTGTGCAGGGGGGTCGATATGTTCATACCTTGCGTAACTTAAATACCAAATAATGGTCATAACATGGGCGCAGCAACCAATGGTTCTGCGCCCAACGATACAATTGCAGCAATACTGCACAACCGCTTGTCTACCAACTTGTGTTGGATCGATTACAATATACACAAAATAAGTTTTGTGGCTGATGTGACGGCTTTGTATTTTGCCTCGCAATAACCATATGTTTGCAGAGTTTAAATTGTTCATCAGATCATGATCGACCTCCCTATAGGAACCATCTTGCCTAACGTGTTCACCGTAATATGAACGAGCCTGTTTTAGTTGATAGACTCCCAGTGGTATTAAAATTAAATCATTATATTCCATTCGTGGAAAATCTGTTAGGTTTTCACTACTCACTGTTATGCTTTCAAACAATACCCGTCTTCTATTTAAATTATTATTCTCCACAAAATCAGCAAGTGAATTATTAGTGAACATTTTTTCTTGTACAATTGATATTATCACGCTTGCATCCTCTCTGTCCTCTAAAGCCGGGTGAAACTTATTTATTAAAGCTGCTGCGACCCTAAAATCATCCATCAAATGTTTTGAAGCTCTATTACAATATTCTTGGCGCAGCAGTTTAAAATCTCGCTTAAAACGGCCATTCACTACCTCTACTACCCATCGGCACATGGTTACTTTGCGCGATTCATTAGCTCTTTCTGTGCTTAATTGGTGTTCACCTGGCTCTAATGAGAGAGGATAATGTGTGGAGTAGTTTAAACTTTCCAGAAGAGAGATACAGTCGCGAAAGCCTCGATCTAATATAAATACATCACCATTTCTAAAAAATTCACGCATGGGTTTTGTTGGGTCACTAAATTCATCTTTAATAATATCAGCATCTGATTTTGTGGCCGCATACGGTCCAAGTACTTCAATTATATACCCATTGCAACAGACTACCATGAACGGTTTGACAAGATTCCTATATTTATGAAGGGAATATGTATTTTTTTGATAAGAATAGTTGGTACTTTTTTGGATGTAAATATATGTGCCATCCATTATGGCAATTGCTTTTCTTTCTTCCAGAGGACTTCCAGGATTGCCAAATAGTGATTCTGGTATATAAAGATTTTTTGAAACCACTTCTTGCCTAGTAATATGCTGTAAGCCTAAATGTGCTGGTACAAAGTGTTCTAACATCACTTACCGCGCTTTTGACACATATTTTGTAACTGTGCATCTCGCCATATTTAATAGTGTAGAAATTCTGTCATCCGAGTCACCAGTTCTAAGTTTAATTAGATATGCAGCTAAAGATATGGCCCGATTTGGAAATTCTGGGACTTGTGACTCAAGCTCATGAAATTGTTCTTTGGTGCGTCCCAGCCAATACCACACGAGATTACTATCCATCTGATCAATATTGTGAAAATCTAAGACATTATTGTCATTTTTCAATAATTCACAAAAGTCTTCAATATATGCGGCACTGAAGCTTCGGTTAGGATTATCAATATTGAAAAGGTCTGTCCAAGGTTGTCTTGCTAAATGTAAGTCACATATACGACAATCTTGTGGTATATAATAATTGTGATCTCTGAAGAGCCTCACTCTTAATATTAAAGGGACCACTTGCTGAGAAGTACTATAACAGTGTTGAAATATACATCTCCTGTGTGTATCTGATGCTCTAGAATAGTTTGGCAAGTAAATTCTTTCAGCATGCTGTGGAATCGGGTTAGCTTCTAATTCAGGTGATATAGCATTGCTAGCAGCTGTTTCTGCTCTTTGGAAGCATCTATGACAAAGTCCATCTGTTGGGTGACACTGTAGAAAGATAAATTAATTAATTATTGTATTGTCAAGTAAAAATACCAAAATCCCAACTACTGAAAAAATGTCACTCACTTCTCTTGGATGTATCCAGCTTTGGACAACATCTAAAACATGGTGATTATTATCTGCCCCTAGAGAGTGGCTTCTATTTCGGATCAATGAGCAACCACATCCCAAACAAATATGATGATGTCCGACAGTAGTTGTTGTATTCTGTGATTCTTGTGGCATAATTGTTGCATTTCTGTTCACAAACAATGTATGACAAGCATCACATATATAGTCATTTTCAGTTACCTGTTGAGCAAAATAAGTACTATTTAGTATTATCACAGATACGTAACATAATATTACATATAATTATGCCTGCATTGCCGGAGGGCTAGGCAGAGGTGAATTAACAACTACATTTCACCAATCTTTGTATTCAGTGCCAAGTAATAGGGGATGAGCCTATGATTTAGGTATAAATAGTTTAAAACACAAGTAAATATTTACCACTTGTGGCTCAACTTGTTGTTGTACTTGTGTAAGAATGGCATTATCAGAGAGTATATGATAACGCTGTCTTTGTAAATTAATACCACAATTCACACATCTCAATGGTCTCCTTGAAGCAGATCTTGAGGAAGATGGCTTTGAATAGTGCCCTGCTGCACGATCAGCACTTTGCCAGCAAGGATGGCATATATAATGTGATGCACGTATCTGAAAGATATGACATTTTTAACTATTAACATTTATGGTATATGCACAACATAATTATATATATATGTCAGTTGATATACCTCTTGTGGTGCAAGCCTTTCTATAATAATATTTTTCAAACTAAGTTGATGTGGAGTTTGAGTTCTTAATGATATTATTTGATGTGAACGAGCCCGAGGTTCTAAGATTCTATGGCAAAGCACACAGTCATTTCTTCCAACATTTCTGGTAGTTGGAGCTGATGAAGTGCGCATAGTCACTTGAGCCAAAGTCCAACATGAAGTGCATATAAGATCATGTGCATGGATCTGAAAAAGAGAGTCAGTAAAAAATAGCATGGTTTTTCTATTATGTGGGTAACGAAAAATATTTATAAGGTTTAATGTAAGTATGATTGAAAACTTCTTTAGCAGCAAAGGGCATAGGTACTTACCAAACGAGGTGCTGTCCATTCTCGTATACAGAGAAGCATTTGCTCATCTTCTAAAAACAAGGAACCGCCAGCAGACCCGCAATTGACACAATATACACAGTCCATTTCGTATGACTTTTATAACCGTTATCAAAGTGCAGTTTACAAAGTCCAGGTATCACAGTCCGAGTATGTTGATTTTGCAAGAGATCAGAGTCGGTTTGAATAGCCAAGTAGTTAATAAATATCTAAATTATTCGAAGACAACAAGAATAAAATTCAAATCAAGTAAGTACACAGCGAACTATCGAAGTGACAGTGACAGGTATGACCAAAGAGAAAAATACGATGCTACTTTTGTTACGTTGTCATTCATTGGTTGAAAATGGCGACAGTACTTAGGTTATTATCGTTACATTACTCTTAATTATTAATTTAGAATAGATCCTTGTCCGTTTGATACAGATATTTGCATCTAATTTATTCAAATAGATTAATAATTATGGTATATGCCACATGTTTGTTGGTTCTGGGGCGACATTCAGCGATGTCCTTTAATGTTTTATATTTTTAATGTAAGTTTCGAAGTACTTGATTCGCTGCGCATGTGTTTTTCTTTGTTCTGTGACTGCCACCATCAAGATCACCCCGAGGAGGGCCAGACTGAGAGGAATGGCCCTGGGTCAGCCGGGGTGCGAGGGATATGTCGCGAGACAACGTCACCTTCGGCCTAGCACATCGACCCACAGACGGCGTGCGGCTTAGTCGGTTCGAGTCCGACATAACCTCCCCCTCCGGCTCCGGAGGGGGGGGGGGGTATCCGTGGGGAATTCCCGCACGTAAAAAAAACCATCAACATCATAGACATAGACATTAGAAATAAAATCATATTATGTAATAAAAGTTTAGATAAATAGTTTACGTTAGTTTCTATCTAAATAATCCACAATAAGACTCTTTATATCGCTTTATTCCGTTCTTTACCCACGAAATTTTTTTCCCAATTTTACCCAAAAGTCTTCCCGGAATCAACCCACGAAAATAATTTTCATTTCGTTTGAATTGTGTCAGATCCAATTTACTTATGTAAATAAATATTTATTAGTATCTAATATCATTAAGTGTAACAAACACAAAAGCGCAAAAGCTCGCTCGTAACTTTAATACTATCAGTATTCGGCATTCCAATAGATTATACGATTATACCAACTTCTTAAATAGGCTACTTTCACTGCATAATTAGACGTATCATTTACCCTTCGACCATTTAAAAAAAAATCTACAACATTCTACACAACACTATCTAGATATGTTTACAACTATTCACCTACATCTACACAGCAATATGTTTACTTTGAGAGGTTCGACTTGACAATTCAATTTCGATTTTCTTGTTATTTGCTGTTATGGGCCTGAAGACTGACAAACGGGAGAGTATATACTATACTCTCCCGTTTGTCAGTCTGTTTCTGTGTGTTTAGTGTCTGTTTTCTGTTACCATTTAAAAAGTATTTTAATTACTTTTTTCAAATACCAATCTGCTTATCTTCAAACAAGGCAACATGAAAGATCTTGTCAAGTGCATTTCATACTGTACTAGCTTTTGCACGCGGCTCCGCCAGTAATCTACCCCTATACCAAATTTCATCAAAATCGTTTCAGTGGTTTAGCCGAGAAAGACGGACAAACAGACACACACACTTTCCCATTTATAAAATTGGTATGGATGTCTTTCAGATATTCTAAGTGTAGGTACTAAAAAAAATTCTCTCCCTCAGATTTATCATAAACTTACATTATGCATAAGCGTAACTGACAAAGTATTTACGGAACAAAATATTTACGAATCAGTATTAAGGCTGAAATGTGGAAGCGTAGTATGATGCCCGAAAAGAAAAACGTTTACTATTTCGATCTTCGTATCTGACTCAATGATTATAATGCTGTTAGAAAATACAAATATTTAGACGCCGCAAAGTGCCGAAAGAGTAACAAATGTAACAATACTGCTAGAATGAAGGCAATAATGAAAGAAATACGATAGTGTAATATTTACAGCATCGAACTTACATTCGGTTGGTCAATGATCTCAAATTAAAATGAGAGAGAGAGATATCGTCGATATAGATAGATCTCAATACTATCGTAGTGGTAAAAAGATGCCGCGTTGTTTGAAGTCATAGGTACGTTGTTCTCGTTCGCACTCATTGATTAGTGCATGTCCTGTTGCACTCGTGTTTGCATTGAGTTTTCCTAGTCCTGAGTGACTGTTTTCAGGGTCCAATTCCATAACTACCGTTTTACATTGCAGATGGTGTTGTGTTCATATCCCTCAAGACTTACTATGTGCATAAACTTTTCCTACAACAAACTATAAGCATTCATTGAACTGCGTAAGTGGCGTAGCTACAAAAAGTAAAGGTCACTCTAAAGACTAAACAAAGTTTGGTATATTATTTACGCTAAAACTTAGGTAGATATCTACTTACTAAACATGGTGGGTATAGTTCTAAAGTGCAATGAATGAGTAACTTGCACGCTTCACACTTGGCCCATGACACTGTTACGCAACATAAATATTTGAATATCATAAAAAGAGCAAGATTACACGTGATTTAAACGATGCTACTTGATATCGCTTCCCACGTAACACCCACGTAGAAAGTTCTGCTTAGTTTCCTTTTGACAAATGGTTCTGAAGGTTACTTTCTTTGTTATGTAACATTTCCATAATTTTGAATTTAGTGACCCACCCAGGTACTGGGCATTGGCCTTTGAGTACCTGTTTCTGAGTTTTAGAGGTTACTAATTTAGCACAAGCTTTGCTGTGACACTATATATATAATAACAACTTTATCCAACTTTGTCCACTAATTAAGATGTCTTTAAGTAAGTAGATAGAGTTCATCTCGACTATTGGCGAGGGAAATGAGCGTTATATAATACAATTTTCCACACGTGATAGTAAGCGTTTACTAACATAATATAATATTCACACTATATGTGTACCAGACAAGCCAGGATTTTTCGTTCAGTTTCAGAACCTGGATGGTATAAATAATTTAATCCGAAATGCGGACATCTAAGTTGTCTTTCGAATATTTATTCATGGAATTATCTAAGGTATCTTATACGACTACCAATTTACCTTTTGCAGAATCGGCTCATACACATGTAAAAGCTTATTGCAAGTCGTGATTGGCACGGCTTGCAATAAGGATATCACTCACAAATTGTGAAGTTCGTAGAAACAAATAAAAATGGACAGTAGTTCAATGCCTTCCTATTATGCAGCCTTGCATCTCTGTAGACCGCAGGAACTCATTACGAAATCATTAGGGCTGCGGCTGCGAACTTATGCATCCTAGAGGTATTTCTCTGAACGAAGTATTTCAATTTGAGCTGGGGTGTGTATTATAGGTAATAATTGTATGTAAGAAACAACATACATATTTTTCGACTCAAACTCATCACTCATTCTAGGTGGTGCCTTCGAAAAATGTTTTTAAGTTAAATGTAAACCAATAGTTTGTACTTTGGAAATTAATATGCGAACAAAATTATCGATCAATTCTTTGCAATAGGTACACATCTACTTGTTGATATTATGATACAGATAAGTATACCAATTTTAGTACACATATTTTATACTATTATTATTTTAACCTATTTTTATGTACATAATTTAGTCTACTTCTGCATTTCATTCGTATCTCTAGACTCGTTATATTAGTTATTAAAAGATCCTTTCATTTCTCTAGTATTTTATTCCGAGTATTGTATTAAATCACAATGTAATAACTGAACCCTATTATTAAAATCTGGCCTTTGTGTATTTGTTTATTTCCTAATAATACATAAAATTTGCATAAAAGGTCATTCAGCAGTTGCTTAAAGCAATTACTAGCCTAATGAATTTACAGCAACCGAATGCAAATTACTATAAGACACGAGCAACACGGAAACTGGATGTTTTAAGCGCCTGCCTTACTGTTTACAATTCTACAGTGTATTTAATTCCATTTTATAGTCTATAATTTATAAAACTGTCATATTTATACGAAACGTTCATAAAGATTTATAAAACAAAAAAAGTGGTTTCGTCTTGAGGAAATCCAATTTCATGTAAATAACACTGTATACCATTTTTGTGGCTGCGTCTTGAATCTACAAAGATTTGTACAATTGCAACAAAGGACTATAAAGGTGTAAATGGGAATTCTTTTATATAAAAGGTCAGGCTGAGACCGTGATATTTAAGATTACTTTTACAATTTCATTTCATATAAATCAAATCCATACTCGTATAAATTCACTGGTTATTATTCCACTGTAGACAAAGAGACAGAGTTGTTCTACGAATTAACTTATTATATCTTATGTCATGTGACTTTTATTGCAGTACGAAAGCATAATAAGAAACATAACAGAAATTTTATTTCAACACATCTGCATTAATGTACGACATTACTGATTTATTATTTAACTAACGATTTAGTGCTGTTTACCAAATTATCTTTTTTTCTGATTGACTTATAGAGTATTAAAAGGCGCATTTTATATAAACTCGAAGTAATGCACTATAGCGTGAAGAAAGAATTCTTCTACACGTATGTTTTTATTTACTTGCCAACTCCTGGCAATACAATTTAGTACAGCTGATTCATACATGATGTAAATACGAATAGTTTATCATCTAATAAACTGACCGCAGCGGCGCGTTTATCTAGATTTTATGATTTTCATGTCTGCCCCTCTAAACTAACATACTATTACTGCAAATTTGATGTCAAAAGTCAAGTCATTCGGAAGTTATGTTTAATTTATTTTTAATGCAATATATCGTTTTGGAATACGTAGAAGGGCTTACGAGTGTATTTTAATATTTATTGCAATTTTATTTCAATTCTATATTAGCTTGAAACGTAATTCATAAAAGCCAGTTTTAGACTTCCAGGCTAGCGATTTTTAGGAAAAAATAACATATTTATATGAACCGCGCTGGAACGTTTTATAGTAATATCAAATATGTAATATATTACGATAATATTTTATAGGACACGTCCATAACGACTTCACCCACCTGATGATAAGCTAAAGAGCAAAGTCTCAGGAAAGAGGGCCGTCATTACAGACACGTATACTGTTGCAATGGTAACCCAAAGCTTGACCGTCTCATCAGATGCTTTTTCACGCCCGCCTTGAAGGATCCAGCACTGTAGGAAGAAGGAAATATGGGTGACGGTAAAGCTTACCAGACTTGTGAATAAAATAAACTTCAACGTATTAGTATTAGATCTACATATACATCTACACTACTATTATAAAGAGGAAAGATTTGTATTTTTGCATATTTGTAATTAATAAACTCTAAAACTACTGCGCCGGCTCCAAAAATTCTTTCACCATTGGAAAGCTACATTCACCCTGAGTAACATATGCTATATTGGATTTCCACGGGAACGTTTTTACCACCCGTGCGAAGCCGGGGCGGATCGCTAGTTACACATATAAGGGCATTAGATTCCAAAATTGAGTTACTAGTCCAGCCGGCGCTGTGGCGCCACGATGGAAGGTGTGAAGTTGTGTGTGTATTATGGTATAACAAGTTTACGTAAACTCAAACGTACAATACGAGAAAACTTTCCAATATAAGAGTAGTTCTGTCACAATAGCATAATTTTCTCATTCAATCAATTTCCATTTCTACTTTTACTAAACATAGTTACTTCAAATTCTTTGCACGAAAATAATATTAGATAATCTGTGATAATAGTGAATTTGTGCGCAACGTGGGTGGTGATGATTTAATTGTGGCACAATACCTACTATAAAGTTTTAACATTCTTGAACCAGAAGGTTCTTTCTTTGGCAACGGAGAAATTATTTTACGTAATGTTCAAATCGCTAAATATTATTCATTTATTGTGCGTAGGATTTTATTACAAGTGGTGTTTAATGATTACACTAGACAGTGATGACATTGAGTGTCTTACGTTTTTATTCTTCACGAGTACAGCAAGAAGCATTATTAGGTACTTTCAGAGAAAGGTAGATAATAATAGCAGGCCTGATATAACAATGCGATTTGTAATCAGCATGGTATTCGAGATATTTACGGTCATCATTCCCAGAAATAAGCGTTAGGAGAAATTATAATTGAACACGATAGTCGTTCGAATATGGAACTGCATAAGACAAAAGAAAGCTGAGTTCCTTGGATGAGAATTTTACCCTAAAGGGACTCATACAAACTTAAAATAGGAATAATATTAGGTATTATTATTTCTAGGAAATCATTTTGTAGTGTTACTAAATTTATGAATTTTATGGAATGCATTTCCAATGAGATGAAGAAGGACCCTGTTAAAAGCGACAAGTCAAACCCCTTTGAGTTTCCTTTTCTCTGACGTAAGCTGAAGAACTGGACTGTTTCATATAAACACATTCTTTCTCCCCTTTCTTTATCTCGGGTTCGTCGGAAATCAGAACAAAGATTGTAATTGGTTTATCATCTTCTTAAACACCCGATTGAAGAAAATGTCAAAAGACATCCTTAAAAGTTAAAAATTACTTCGAATTCTTTATCAAGCATACGCATATATCTACATACATTTTAAAATGCTTCCTCATGGTTCGTGAGCGATATTTCGTAAAGGTGATTGATCTTGAATCAATATATCTTTAAAGTTATCTTAATTCAATCGGCGGTTAAAAAGCTAAATTGCAATAATACATTAGAGTTCTTTACTAGTATGATAATCAGGACCACACCAGGTCACGATAAGTAAAACGCGGCCAGATACCTGACCACACGTAGCGAAATATTGATAAATCTATTGCCGAAGTTGTATCAGACATCGCAATAAACATTACTTATTGCTAGGACAGCATTTGTACGCAGAACGGGCACATCCGCGTAAAACTGATAGAAAATGTTAATATTGAAATGTAAATTTTGCTCTCGTCACCCACAAGAATGCTTGTGTGCTATTTTAGACTATAATCTATTTCTATGACATCTATTTGTCCAAACTTTCGCATTTATGATAGTAGTAAGATTTATTAGTTTAGCTTAAATAATTTATTTCCTCACATATGACATTTTTATATAGAGCTCAGATGAATAATGTATAACAATGTCCAACATGCCGCCTAATTTATTGCTAACTGCTGACCCGGCAAACTCAGTACCGACTCAGAATCAATTTTAAAAAAGTTGCAAATTCCCATATTTTCTCACCGTTTAAACCTTCCCTAGACCTTCACAAACATTTCAAGACCAATACAAGATAAATCCGTTCAGCCGTTCTCGTGTTTTAGCGAGACTAACGAACAGCAATTGATTTTTATATATATAGATTTAGCAAATAAGTGTTTCGATTTGTAAAAAGATATATCATTACTAGGTCGCAACATTATTAAATTGAATAAGTAGGTATTATTTTAATATACTTTTCTAAAACAAGAGTAGGCAATTATCGACGGTAGAATTAAAGATCAATGATGCTAACATAATTTCCTTAATTTAATATTAATCATAATCAACTTATTTAGTTCAAAAATCACTATTATGGAATCGTGGTTTCTACTTGCAAGTTTTTCGATCTTTTTTTCCGAATCAAGACAATGTTATTCGAGGTTTTATGTTCTAATGATCTTCAAAATATAAAGACCCCTATTTGCTAGGAATATGTTTTTCTCACCAAGTTTTGAAATTATTGCGTGCAAGTAAAGTGACAGATTAGGTACCGAAAATAAAACAAGCAAGTTAACAATACCTTTAAGATAACAATCTATTCGTAGGAAAAAATATTACTATATATGTTATATCATATCTAGGAGTAATAGGTAGGTACCTGAGTGTTCTTCCACTATATTCAATCAATAAAATAGACAGAGATGCGGAATCTGATAACAATCGTAATGGTGATGAAAGTTCATTCATTCGGATTACGTTTACTTACTGAACAATAGTTTATTGTGCAATTATAGTATACTATCACTTGCATTTCATCTCATCGAGAACTTCTTCCATTGTAACAATAATACCAATACAATAACATTGTCATATACACAGAATACATTGCCGCCTTATTTCTGTTGTTACGTTCTACTCTTGAAGAAAGCCCGCTTTGTATATCCAACAAAAAGGTGTTGTCTCTTTCTTATTACGTCACAATGACCGTCATCTGTATAACTGTCAAGGTGCGTATTGTGTAAGTGCTGGATCCGTGAGGTGTCATTGACATTATGGTTGTTATGTGATTTGTGAATATGGGGCTTTCATCTGAGAGATTTTAAGGTCTTCTTTTTACTTAAGCAGGTGTTTGTGATTTGTGTGTTCTTTTGCTAGACAGTCTACACTTAAATCGACCCTATACTTACTGTGTGCTTATGTGTCAAAAAGACTATTATAAAATCCAACAACATTTAGATGATAATATAATTGATAAACAAGCTTGATCTTCTCGATCAACTATATTACTCAAGTAAATTGTAATTTATATGCAATATTGCATTGGGACTAAATAGTAAATGTTTGTAAATAGACCAACAAAAGCCCGCTGAGCTTCTAGCCGGGGTTTTCTCAGACCGCGGCCGCTTTTCAAACCGGGCAATTTACTAAACTAGTTTTTATTTTTGATTTTGACTAGGATAAAAAATATATTCAAACGAAAACTTTTTGGTTGCGAAAAATCTGCAGATTGAAGTTATATCGAGTTAATGTTCATTACTCTTTGTTTCTGTGAAATTAAAATGATTATTTGAAATTAATGACTATTAGCAGAATAGTGAGAATCAGTAGTTCAAGATATTACATTATTGTATCATTTCATACATTTATCATTAGCCAGATAACTTTGAAGAATGGGTCGTCGATCACAGTAATCATCGACCAACTCAATGACATCATAAATAATTATATGTTATTAATCTTACTTATCATACAATCTTTTACAAAGTGAATGTGTAAAATTGAATTATGAGTGCCATAATACCTAAAGAAAAGAAATGAAAAATAAAATTATTGACTCACTGTTGTATCATTAAAGCATCACACATTTTATATATTTGTATTATGTTGTGTATAATGTGGATTGCAATAGCTATATCAGCAAACGCCCTACAGTTCACATAAGGTGGTGAAAACACTTTTATTTTTATGTATTGAACCGAATAGGGAAGCTTCTACGTAGATAAGTTTATTATTGTATACCACTTAGTGGTAAAACTGCTATTCAGTTAAGTAAAATAATAGTATTCTTTCTGTGCAAACACGTAGGTATATAAAAATAATACTAAACAATCGTGTTTTGTAATACACACGACGATAACATGCACAAATTCGAATTTAGTGTTCGACTTTAATAATAAATTATTCAATTTTAAATAGATTAAGCACGCCTACTGATTTCTTTAGTTTCCTAATATTGCAGTAATAATAGTAATTAATGAGATTTTGTTTGGAAATAGTTCTAGTTTCCTAAACACGAAAATTATTATGTGGATACAGATAAAGTGACCAATACAGACTTAATTAGTGAACTATCACCTACTTCATGTTAGTGTTAAGTTGTTACGTTCGCTTATTTTGTAGAAACTTTAATGATACAAACTCATTCATAATATTTATATTCCATATTGAATTTGTTCACATCTTTTTTCTTTTTTTGCTAATCATGTTTTCGGTTCGTTCTCTGTGTAAATAAGCCAACGTATGCCTTTTATGTTCCTGGTTTTACCTTCGTATAATCAGCATTAATAGTATTCATACAGTCCTTAATTCACAGAATTACTATCAATATTTATTAATACACAGGTCTGCAAAAAAAATAATTACGAGGTGCTTTGGTTTTGTGGCGTAATTTTTATGTTTTGGTTGTACTGAATTCGGAAATGATTTTCGTTTTGTCATAGCACGTCACGTTTTTCCACAATGTACATGTAAATATTGAAGAATTTGCCATTTCTACCATCTTAAAATAAAATATAAAAGACTAAAAAGATTACTAAAACTCTTTTTTTAATGTAGATAACATTCAGTAGTAAGCAGTAAAAGTATTTATTGTTTCCAGTGAGACTCATTTTGCTTGTGTGAAGCATCTGAGAGGTATCTCCGAAGCATGCAACGGTAGTCTGCCATCATTGAAACGCTCCATCTTTCAGATTTCCATATCTTTTTGTTTCTTGATGAAGCTCACACAGGGCATTCATTAGTTAAAAACTTATGATATTTACGATCTGCATACATTTAAAAACAGTAATGAAAATAAAATTTTACCTATTATTTCTGTCCTCAAATTAACCCAAAAATACCATTTAGCTGATAAAACTTTGCGTTTTGCAAAAAAACCTGACGTGCTGGAATTTTTTGAGTATTTTTTAGTGTTCAGAAAACCTATATGCATATGAATCAGTTGAAAACATCCATGCAGCATTTTTGTTGTAGAACTGTGTTAGGTATCTATAAAATATGATCCATCACAATCAATAAGAATCATTCAGCCAAATGGTAATGAAAATAGTATCAGTTAAATCTAATTCTTTAATCACAATTGTCATCTTTAGCGATCTCGGGTCTTTAAAACATTTTTTTTAAGTCACGTGTCTTTAAGACGTTTTCGTTTGTTTACAAAAGCCTAAAATATGTGTGTTCATCGAGTGTTTGGTTCATTAAAATATCAGCTTGTAGTGCCATTAACTATCATTACTGGATGTGGTAAAACTATGTTAATATTCTATTCAAAATTATATTTATCTGCCATAAATAAATTTACTGAAAAGCGACATACCTTAACTTTGGAGCTTTTTTTTGACTAAGCAACTACATAGTTAATTATAAATAGGTTTCGATTTTTTCCTGGAATTATTTTCAATTCTTTGTACTTTTCCTACCGATTTTCCTTAATCATTTTAATCAATCATTTAAATTAATTTCTCCATGTGTGACTTAAGTTTCTCCACTAGATCTGAACGAGAATGATTACTGATTTAAGTTTATTGGTAACTTTCTCTCTTCATATCTTAACTATCATTGTGATGAATCTGTTTTGATATATTTAACAGGAAGAGAATTTGAACAAACGATAATTATTTGAATAACTGTTCAAATAAAATACCTTGATAAACTTGATCATGTCATATATCTAAAATAACTCTTATTCAAAGTAAGTAACTGCGGGCAGATGAAAGGGATCTAACTTAATTAATTATGTGATTAGAGGACAAGTAAAGGCAATTAAGTCATAGTTCTGTAACATAGGGTAAGTTGGGTGTATAAAATTATATAATTTTGAATTTTGAGTACTTTTACATGGCAATCAGCAAATATGAAAGTCCTGAATTATTTCTTCGTCGTATTATAATTTTTGGAAAAGAGCAGCAGTGATTGCGGCCATTTTAAGCGCATATATTGATTTAGTTTAAAAAAAATATGTTTAAATTAATATGGAAAAAAATGGAATACCTGCAATAAATACAGTATCCATGTAACCTTGCAAACCATTTATCGTACTAATAAATTCAATGGTGTTCACGTGGCTTATAAAATTAGAATCACGTGCAATAAAACTTTTAACTCACTGATTTCCCAATAACTAGCTCAAACGAAATCCAAGAAAAACAAAGATAGACTATTTTGTAACACGAATTTCACGCACTCATAACTCAAACGTTAGCTCATGTTACGTAAACCGTGCGATTCGGACTTTAGAATCGTAGAACCAGATGGTCTGATTTATGGTATTGGCAAACTTGAGTGTCGTGACGTGTTCTCATCATATCGAGTTAAATGGCTAATGGACACTAATGGAAATTATCGGGGGAGAAGATCTGACGAACACTGTCTGCGACTGCTACGGAGAAAGTGACAAGTTTGCCGCTATTATATTAAGGCGCAGTTGCTTTTTTGATTGATCTGCAAATATCGAAAATACATATTTTTTTCAAAAACAATAATCTACGTTTATTGACACTTAGCTCTTCATTATATTATGCTAAAAATACTTTATAACTATAAAGTTCTAATTCATGCAAGTTCACATTCGCTTTTATATAGATTTTTTATCTGCCTTCACTACTTACATCTACAGATACACCTAGATCTAAAGACACACATTTTTGTTATCTTGCGGAGATTGAAGAGGTTGAATGTTTTACAGTCAATGCAACAGTCCTGCTACCAATCCGTCACCAACTTTGAAAACCAATCATTGTTGCAATGACAACTTCTTACAATACAATACTTATAACACTTAATATTTTTAAGGCTATATAATATAATAATATCACAAAATATTGAATAAACAACTTTGGCTCTAATATTTTATATGTATATAAAAACATTAAATGTAAAGATTTCGATAACAGTTTCAGTCCTTAATAATAAAAATATATACTTTAGAAAATTTAGCAATCAAAAAGTCATGCAGTCTCTATAAATACATACTCAGGTGAAAGAGTTCAATTAAAAATATATATAAGTGTAGCGTATTGAGTGATTCTTCAATTTTTAATTAAAGCAATGAGGTTGCAATATTCCACATAAGTGAATAAAAATGTGTTAACGCATTTTATTTATTATGTATTTTTTTGGTTTAATCAATCCATTTGCCTGTGGCAGTCCAATGTTGGAAATAGACCTCTACCACTATTCACCAATGCTCCCCATCCTTCTCTTTCCGCATCCAATCAATCCCAGTCAACCTTTTCAAGACATCAGTTCATTTGGCTGGGGGGTGGTCCCACCTTCCGTTTAACTTTTAATTTTACAAAAATATTATAGGTACACAATTTTATCATTCACAGAATAGAAAGAGCTTACGCTTAAGTTCATAATTTAATGTACAGATAAAACTGAGAGGCTAATTTGTAAACCGTTACAGTTGCGCAAATATCAATATACCCACATTAACTACTACTATATCCTAGCTTCGCGTGGGCACGATATTTGTACACAAGAATTTATATAACTCTTATGTAGTGCGAAAGGTTTTTGACATCAGAATAACATCAACGCCATCTCAGTTTATATCGTTTACCGATAGAAGCATGTGTTTTTGTGTGCATAATATGGCATAATGTATGTATAGTAATAATATTTCCATATCAAAAATAGGTTTTAATCATATCTTAAATCTAGATGATGAACTGATAAATGATAGTATGAACTGTATTAGCTGAACTCGTATATTTAAATATTGTCAAATTACTATTTTCTTTAGCTGCCAGGATATTGTCATCAAGCATAAATCACGCCACAGAAAAAAGCAACATAATGATGAATGCTTGATTTTACTAAAAATTCAAAATTATTTAAAAAGAGAACAATCAGTAAATGTAGGTAATGCACGTTGGCAATCAATATTGCCAACGTGCAATACAATAATTTCGAAGTTCGTCCATTTCGTAGCAGGGTAGTGCTGAAAGCCGATACTGATTTGGCTCATATGATGTTGATGACATTTATGGCGTAATATCACGATTTATTACTTGTTATCTTTGTATTTTAAGAGCAATGCATACTTAGGTACGTATGTATTGGTCTCAAAATTGGTCGGGTAAACTGCCGCTAGTATTAAATAAAAAGTAATTATAGGCCTAAATGAATACAATAAAGTTGAGTATATGGTAGATAAACATACAGACAACAAATCAATAGTGATTTAATTAGTTAGAACTTAATATACTATTCCTTCGCAACATTCGGACTACTTTTACTGTGTATAATTTTTTTAATGTTATGTAATGAACAAGTCACATTTCGTGATCAATGTCTTATGGATAAAGTTTTCGGTAATTAGATGGCATTAGCATATTGCATGAGATCCAATCTCTACTCTGTAAGCTGTAGATATATACACAGATAGTTAGCAAATACTTAGGACACTCAATAAAAGGATCGATTTGTCAAAATAGTATTGGCACATTCTCGAAAAGTTATTAAAAAGATAATATGCTACATTACGTAAAAAAATGTGTACAACAAACATAATATATGAATGTCGTTACAAAACTAAAATATTTTCCGCTTGTATTATGTCTATTCCTTTTAAATCTGACAGCTAATGGCTAATGTACACATCACCACGTCGTTATATTAGCAATATTAGTTATTTATGAGTTTTAATTTCTTATATTAAATCTTGCCATTTCTAAATACCTACACTCCGCCTTCGATATTGTAATGATTGAAACAGGCACTAAGTCTCATGTACACACCTAAATGTCAAACACTAGATTTGTCTTAATTGTTTACAAATCAACAGTGAACATCGTAAAAAGTGTGAGTTGAATCAAAAACTTTTTTCCTTGGTAGGTATGTAGGTATATTAAAAGCAAGATATTTTAAGAGCCAGTGATATAATTATTGCGAAACAAATGAACGTGATCTATGACGCAGTTAGGTGTTTACTTTTTAAATGGCAACCGATCACGATGTTTAGATTGCGCATTACGCGATACGGTAACTGTCAAAATATTTTGACTGGCCGTCCGTAACCGAGCTACCGGCGGAGTAGCAAAACGTTACTCTTTAATTACATCCGACACATTACTAGTTTTACTTTCATTAGTTATACAAGATATTTACATAATTTCCTATAAGACCAATTGTTCTGAGTCCTTTCGAATATTACCGATGGAGGCGAACCTTCAACTGGGAACGGCCACAATCATATTATGTTAGTTATCTGTATTTTGAAACACAAATCGCTAGTTGCTAAGCTCAAAACTTGAAAACGAGATCATGCAGATTCGCTAATTTTTAAAAATACAGAAAATGTTGCACCCTGATGTTGTTTGCGCTAATAGTCTAGTATTTTGTACACATTATTACTTCATAAACATTTTTCTCCATGAAAAAAATATTTTCATAAAATGATAAATTCTATGTTTATTTCATAACTTCCACGGCTTCCTACACAAAGTTATAAAATCACATCGTTAATTTTTCGTGTTTCGTGCATTCTTCTTTAAGAATGAATTAAGAAATATCTAATTAATGTTTGAAATTGAAACAGATCGCTGTAGAATACATAATTATTGTATATCGAGTCATGTGACATTAGGAACATGCAAGAATAAATTAAAACTGTATAAACAATTTACTATTATTCCGTATGAAATAAAACTATGTGTCACGCTTGGTGTATTTGATAATAAAATGACGATTGTTAAGGCGGCACGACTTTGTCTTCGAAAGATTTTCAACCGATTTACTTAAGACAAGAACTTTTATCTTGTACATTTTCCTTTGTCTGGAAATATCGGCACAAATGGCCCGAAAGTTATGTTCCTAGAAAATTACACAGCTTCATAAATTGTAAGACGTTTCGCTTTTGACAGCCGTCTCGAGACTATATGAGAAACTATATTCTTGTTTACCGTAAACCTGGCTTTACAGTTCCTTTTACATATATTGGAATTTAGAACCTTTTCTTGTGTTTTAGTTTCTATGGCTGATGTGACTTTTGATTATTTAACTCCGGCTTCTTTGACTGATTGCTCTGATATTATCACCAAACTCACTTCAGTTTCACTTTCCAATTGACAACAATCAAGGTAACTTAAGTGACATTTGTCAGAAGATATGACATGTGCAAAAAACAAAATTCATTTTCTCACGGTAATCTGTGATTATAGATCTTTCGAAGATTGGTACATCATTATCCTATTACGAGATGCACAAATACATTTGAAGTACTTTTTCTGGAACAAAAACGCGGAGCCGGTTAATGCTCAAGTTCACATTGAGCAAAGGCGTGACAAGATAAAATCTAGGGAACACTGTCTGTGAATTAAAATAAAATATAGCATTGAAAACGAACTGAATAGCCTTTGGGACGACATTAAGCGCAATTACTAGAGCCGGCACGCTATTTACACGTATGGGTTGGGACGCCTTAAAAAGACCACGTCATGTGTGAGTCTCTTCAATAATGAGTTTGTTTGATATATTGGCGGCTTGTCTGCAATTACGTTCCTATTTGAATTGCTCGCTTGCATATGATGAGATATTTCTCGAGGCGACTCCAGTAATTTGAATCGGTTTATATATAAGACGTTGGAACATTTCTTGCGAAATTACTGTAAATTTTATAAGTACTATTGCCGTAAAATATTGTAAACTGCATTAACTCAAGGCATATAAATTATAAATGAGGTTTATTAATCGCAACTGCTAATAGATCAATAATGTTGTGATAATATAGATGTTTCTGCAATTGCAACTAATCATTTTATATTTATTTTGGACGAAAATAAAACAATTTCAGACCTTTTAATATTAATACTTCAATTTCATACGACTGCATCTCTTTAATAATAAATGTAATTCCTTAAATTAATGTACTCAGAAATAATTCAAGATCCAATGAACAAAATAAATCAAGTTCAACAAATTTTGCTGAAAAACGCAATCATTTAATGTATTATCAGTATAATCCGCCTCTTAAATTAATGATGACATTGAAGTGAATGTAAAAGTCCATTCAAATACATGACTTCTTTAATTAAATAAATATGATTTTTCTTGATTCAAAAAAGTTGATTATTAATTACTTAGTAAAACACACAGATTACATTCGCGTCAAATAATTTAATGCAATCTGTCAACTGTGCAGCAATTTATCAAAAACTACTTTTTTCTTATCTTATTATTACCAAATTATGAATGAGTATTTATTACAAATTATTTTTCATTTGTTATTATTTATTATTAAACTGTAAGTTATTATTATTGAAGTATGTATAATGATAAAAATGTAGTTTTTACTCGAGGTTCATGAAGTCTTAGCCTTACCTAAATCAGTGATAATCTGCTGATCATTATAATTTTATTACTTTCGCTTTTGTTACACGTATTTATTGCTCACAGATAATATCAACCTGCCAAATGAAACGACTACAATATGTAATAATGTTATGCATATATAAATCACCATACGCCTACTTGTATATCAAGATAATGTAAGTATCACCACCCACATTTTGCTGACTATATTTTTGCTCACACACAGAAAGGAAAGAATCTAATCAATAGACTCATATAGCTCATATAACTCTTAGAGCTTAGGAGATGCGCTGTATTCATAGCCCACTTACATGACAACGAAAAAAAAAGAAAAAAATGCAATTGTGGTGCCGGCTTGCTCTGCAAAGGGAAGCCGTGGTAGAGATGTTTAAATTTATACTGCAAAATTTTACCAAAAAATTTCACCCTTCACCACTGTTATTGTGGGAACAAATGGTGTAGCGGCGGTTGAATTATATAATACTAGCTGTTGTCCGCGGCTCCGCCCGCGTGGAATTCGGATGGCGGCTATAAATTGAGATGTTAGCTATCGTATCTTTTAAGTTGGACCATATTATAAATGGTTACAAAATTTTATTAAAATCCGTTTAGTAGTTTCGAAGTTTATCGCGAACATACATCGTGACACGAAATTATATAGATATATATATATATATATATATATATATATATATATATATATAAGATTTACCGAGGACTATGCAAACCGACCAAATCGTTAGTACAATTTCTTACGTAATTTTGCCTCAAGCCTACTAATAAATACACAATGTGCTAAAATGATATCATTAATCAGTGTAGTCTTTTGATGTCTACAAGTTCTTTAAGCATCTCGTTTATAATATCTTCTAAACAATAGCGATTGTTTTGTTTATTCAATTTTGGTTGATGTCATTTCATTCTTCGCTACATCTATCAGTGTCAATTAGTATTTAATCGGGTAGGTATAGGGTACATAAAACTACGTACCTATTAAATTAGTTACATAAGCTTACCTTATTTATACTTGTTTATTTAATGTGAAAGTATTTATTAACTGTAGGCGTTTGTCGATTAACTATTAAAAGTAACCTAAAAAAACTATTTGCTTATAATTTCTTCTTCTTTTTCATCCTAACCTTAATCACAGTCACATCCGAAGCTTTTCACCTTGAAGTCTGGGGTCCGCTTTTTTCAGACTAACTGCGAATTTAACTGGACTTCGATATTTCCATTTTACGTCCACAACCCAAAGGCGATATCGAAACATTGCTGTTAGACCAGTTGTTGGACTTTTTAGGGCTCCAACTACCCGTAACGACTGCTTAAGATGTTCGTATGGCAACCGGTACCGACGACGGCTTAACGTGCTCTCCGAGGTACGACTAGACCAGTGCAAATGCCCATATTGCACTGAGCGGGGATCGATCCCGCGCCTAAAATTATTTACAAAGTCACTTAAAGTTAAATTTAAGCGACTACCAACATGGATTTGTTTCACATCGATCCACAAATACTAACCTGGTAAAAATTTATTGTAAGCCACCTATTGGATATTATTTTAGTTATGTTTTTCTCCACGCTGCAGCAGCGTCGCAATCGCTTGGATTTACGTACTTTCTTCCCTTTTTTCAAGTAATAACTAATATACTTTCCGAACAGGTGTAGTATAAACTTACATTTTCGAGTTGGATGAAAAAACAATTTTCTAGTTGCATCCCTCCCGTACACTTTGAAGTCCAGGGTCTGCTCTTTGTTACTGATTAGTGTATCGGTTTTTCCGGGTATATCAGAACATTATAGTGTGACCAAAACCTCGTTCACTAGTTAGCAGGCGTACCGACTATAATGTGTGAGGTTGATCGGGATCGTTGAAAAGTGCAGGTAGGGCCCTAATTACCCTCTAGTTATCCCATCATATTTTAGCTTAACAAAATAAAAGGAGTCTGCTTTATACTTATCTGGTAAATAGAGAGAAGAAATATTTGTATACTTAACTGAATTATAATGACTTCGATAACACAAAAGACAGTTTTATGAAATTACAAGTCAATACCCACTAATTATCTTGAAATTTCATCAACTAATCTATGCTAACTTTTGAGTTCAAGTTGCATGTTAATTTTTTCCGATTAAAACTACCTACACAAAAAACAGTCGAGACTCGTTATAACTGACTCTTGACAGTTATATTCTTAACTACAAAGCTTATAGAACAGATTTGCGAAATGTTGTCATATAAATAAATAGTTCAAGGTTGGCGGTGTTCTCAATTCAAAAAGAAACATGATTAGGGTTTTGGCGCTCTATTAATTTTTCCACTGTAAATCCCATTTCATACCTCCTGACATATTCTAACCCAGATGTTAGTTAAATGTAAATAATGAATTGACGACATTTAACAGGTTTGTAAATTATCAAACTCGTGCCCGCGACTGCACCCGGACGAAATTACTAGAAAAAAGGCTTGTCCTGCTTTGTCTTCTGCTCTGACGGCACAAAAAGTCTCCAAAACGCCTACTAGCATTAATTTGGGCATTTCTGTGTCAACAAGTACGAACATGTTTGGCAGGCGTTACGGGTAGTTGGAGCTCTAATAAGTCCGACAATGGTCTAACTACAACAGGTACTTCGATATCGCCAATGAGTTGTGGAGGTCAAGTGGCAATTACTTCAAGGCTAATATATGGAAGTTCAGCCACGGCCCTGTTAGAATGGTAAACCCCCGGACTTCGAGATGTAGGGCTCAAATGCGACCAGCAGGGCTAACATGCGCGCGCGCGTCGTCAAATATCTCGAATCGAGATGAGATATCATCTCGAGTCTTCTCGAGCGAAGTAACGTCGACATATTTTGTTTGACATTGTTTGCACTATTTTTTCTCTTTTTTTCATACCTAGCATTACATTGCATACCTAGACAAATTGTTGTCTATGGCATACACATTTTATAAACATTTATCCGATAAAATCGGCCCGATACGGCCATTTGCTCGAAAGCACAGACTAGTTTGAAAAAAGAGAAAAAATAGGGCAAACAATTTTCGACCTTATTGACATGACATGCTATCGAATATTTTTTCTTATATTCGTGATCAGCGTCATCAATTAACGCGAAAAGACACGTATCAAAGGAAATGTCATTAAGGTCGAAAATTGCTTGCAGTCGCACAAAGGTACTAAATTTTGATCCAAAATGAACCGAGCACAAGAAAAGTTTACACGAGATAACTTCTCACTTCACTAGTGTTATTTATTACTAGTTTTACTGTCTTTTAATATTGCTAATTTCATGTCCTTTACATTTTAGTAGCATTTAAATATAATATTAACAAAAAAAAAAAAATATCCAATCCATACTAATATTATAAACGCGAAAGTAACTCTGTCTGTCTGTCTTATCTGTCCGTATGTTACGCTTTCACGCCTAAACCACTGAACTGAACCGATCTTGATGAAATTTGGTAGAGGTGTAGGGTAGACATAGGCTACCTTTTATCGCGAGAAAGGGAGTTTAAGGGAGGGAAATAGGGGATAAAAGTTTGTCATTTTTGTAGATATCCTAATGAAATCAGGTACAGAGGTGGATTAGAGCTTGGGAACGGACATAGGGGAGTAGGGCCATGGGATGAAAGTTAACATGAAAGTTTGTCATTTTTGAAGATATCCTGATGAAACTTGGTAAAGGGATGAATTAGAGTTTGATAACGGACATATGCTACCTTTTATCGCGAAAAGTTGGGTAGAAGGGGGAGTAGGGCCATGAATGTCTTTTTTTGTGAAATTTGGTACAGAGATAGTTTAAAGCTTAGGAACGGACATAGGCTACCTTTGATCACGAAAAAAGATGTAGAGGGGGGGAGCGGAATGGGGGAATAGGGCTACGGGATGTTAGTTTGTTAATTTTGAAGATATCCTGATAAAATTGGTATAGAGATGAATTAGAGTTTGGAAAAACTAACTGAACTAACGAAAATAAATGCGGAGCCGCGTGCAAAAGCTAGTGTCCTATATATGTATATGTCGATGCCAACTAGCTTAATCAGCCGTCCAATTAACTGCCTGAATGATGTTCATCCGTCTCGCTTATTACATCGTTAAATATCCCGGCTGGCTAATGCTTAGGACAATCGTAAGACGGGGCACTACCTCGAAATAAGATAGAAAATTAAATACATACATACACCTGTAAATCCTCGAGGGAGTAGAGAGAGGTGTATTCACAGAAAATAAGTGATATGTTTATTGTGATAGCTGCGCAATCCGACTTGGTTAGGTCAGGACAAAAGGCTAAGGGAGCGGAGCGGAGCATAGCTCCCGCATTAAGCCTTCGTGGTTACTTTTTTATATCCATGCAGAAATAAGTAATTTTTCTAGCTGTTTAATTAAATAGTAAAGTAGTTAAAAAACATCGATCCACGCTATTTGCCTAGCCGTTTAATTAAATGGCTGAACACCATTCAGGCCATTAATTGAATGGCGCCGTTTAGTTAACTGCCTATGCAGTTAACTGGCGGCTGATTTAGCTAGTTGGCAGCTACATTATATAACAAGAAATACGCTCACACAGAGAAATCATGTCATATATCTATGACATTAAGAAAACCTAAATTCTCCAAGAAAAAGTTTTTGTTTAATTATTTTCAGTCGTTTTGTATCTTATTTAATAATTTGTAATAGTTTTTAGTTGTCTCACTAATAATTTTCCTGAGAATCAGGAGGATAGGATGGCTTATGGGCGAGGGCCAGTTAGTATTACATAAAAAAACAGCCTGACTAACTGTTTAGAATACAGTCAGAAATAAAATAAGAATACAGCTATATTCTTGTACAGTCAGTTGTATTCTTATGTTATCTTATATCTGACTGCATTCTGACCCCATAAAAACCTTAATTATTATATACTTGGATAATATAAAAAAATTGTTAAACAATGTGCACAAGAGAATATAGTACAAGAGTATGATATCAGTACATCTTAATTAAGTAAGGGCCGGGATATCGTTCACCGGGACCAATACCAGTTTTATTTTATTGTTTTTATCACAAGTATTTTATTGCTTAATTAAAATGACGTTTATTTACTTTGTATAGATAAAACATCGGTAAAAAGAACGCCGGCTGTAAAATAGAAGGTATCAAGAATATTTATGTGTTTACAATTAGTTAGATATGTTAGATTCACACCTATTAATACCTCAAGGCATAGGATATAAATATTAATAATACTCGTAGATAGTCGGTCCATGTATAAAACTGATAGTTCTTTCTGTAGTAGACACGTTTCTAGATTTTATACTGCTATATAATTGTTACAAAGCATAACATTTCTGATAGACTCGGATATTAAACCTATCATCTCTTCCGATTTTCTATTTTAAGTATTGTAAATAGTCAATACTTAATAAAAATTGAGAATTTGTTTTTATAATATTTTCTTTTAAAATTTGTTGATACGGTGATGCATTTTTTTTATAATTATGGAGATAGATATAAATTAGAGACGATGTGCCACCGCAAATTCTGCTTTAGTGCCCTATATTTACGCAGCAAATATTTCTGACATCTCTTATCAAGAAGCATCTTTATTGGCAATTTGCAATGTGCGCAGCAAATGCTGCTTTGACGAGTGGCCGCCCATCATGACTGCGTCGACAAACCAATTTCACTGTCATTGTTGTCAATAACTGAAGACGACACTTTCGCAACAAACGTAACGCAAACTGTTTGACTTTGCAGCTTTTTAAATATGTTGATATTACGAAACGCTTGTGACATTACAAGCGTAACAAAAAAAAATCGTAGGTGCCTATGTTTATTTGAGTATTTCTCTCGCGAATATCAGTTTCTTTTTGGTCTTGATGTGGGAACGGACACAGCAGGAAGAATGTTAACAATCCGGTCGCACTGAGGATGCTAATTGACTGTTGGCAAGTGTTACCAGTTTCGACGAAGCACCTACTATACATTTTCATAATTCGCGATGTTAATTAAGAACGGCTATCGAAATAATCTTGAATTAATCTTGAACTTGAGTCTGATTGTTAAGTATCCTTTTAAAATGTCAAAAATGAATAAAAAATACAATAATCAATCAAAATGTTCAGACAAAAAATAAGCTTAAAGGCTTGGCTTATTTGCTCAATGAATAATTATATATTGTGAGATTGACTGTCGCTGACCACCCAGCCAATTTAAACATTTGATTACCTCTGTCTCTCTTTAATTTAATATTACTAAATCATTGCCGGCATTTTGCTTCGATGAAATAGGAAGCATTGATATGAGTTGTCATCAGCTGCAAGTAGTAGGGGATCTAGTTGACGCATAATGATGAGGAGTTTCCAGCGGCTGCATATAAAAGCAGTTAAATCCCGGCAGTGGCAACAATCGCGTTATCGCTAGTATTCAAAAGAATCCATAGGTACGAAGTTCTTTTTAGGTATTTTATGGCTATGAGCATTTTATTATGTAAACATATTTTCACGTAATGTTGACTTCTCATATAACATTTTGTTAGGTTTTTATGTATAATAAAGTTGGCTTATATTAATCAAAATTAAGATTTCAAATACAACATTTTGGGAATCTGGATGAATAGTAATAGGTTGGTAGGCATTTTTAATATAATGAGAAGGTTTGAATGGATGGACGAGAGGGAGACGACATAGTTAGAGACCAAGAGAAGAGACCGATACATAAAAAAGACGGTTGCACTCTGGGAGTGCCGGCTGAAGTAAATACATTTTCTTTCTTCGTTATATACATAGAAAAAGATAAAAAGAACATACCATACCATACCTGTAATATAGCGCCAATCATAGAACCTATCACTAATTTTCTGCTAATTTTCGGTCAGAAGAAATTAATAGATTACAAAAAGAAAAAATAATCACAAAAAGTGTCAGAAGGCCAGGTTCGAACCCGGTACTATCTCAAACCATAAGGACTTACAGTCGCTTAGAGCTAAGCTACGAAGCTACTTATCGTATCTTGCAAAATAGACAGTCTGTAGCTAATGTTGTATGACGTCAGTCGTAGGTTACGGTTCAAAGGTCAAGTGATCCTGACGGCGTTGGATGGGTAAAAAGTGTTAAACTTGTTTAGCACATTTTACCCATCCAACGCCGCTTAAGAAGTTTTCACTTCAAAAATATTGTAGGCACAAGTTCATACACCAAACTATTAGTTGATTGGTAATTCAGTCGTCATCAGTACATCTGCATATAACACCAAAATAAGGAAGATACAAATCCTAATCGCTTCTTTGAATGCCAAGTTTAATAACGCAGGTATAGAGTAAGAATATAAAACCGTCGAGCAAATGAGTTGCACCTTACAAGTCGACGCATTAAATAGCCGTCTACTACTGGTAGTAAATAATTGCGCGCAGACATTGGTTTGAATACTCTGTGTGACCACGGCGACCACTCATTTATGTTGACAATTTGTTTAGTTTTATTGTAAGGAATGTAGTCTATCGCTTCACCTCGTCATTAGTGCATACCATTGGCTCAGAATACCCCAAACAAAACTAACGCGACGGCGCTGAACTGAAGGGAGTAGCAAAACATTAATCTTGTGGTGACTTGTTACCTTGGTTCCTATTCTAGATTAAAACATAGTCTATAAAAGTTAAATTTCATTTAGTTCTTATGTCTTATCCATATTGTAATATTTGGTAGAACTTTTAAGAACGTTTTTTTATCTAATAAATATTATAGTACAGATGTATTGGCAAAAATTAAAATAAATTAATAAAGTTGCTATATATACACAATACTAAATAAAATAAAATAAACTAAAACTAAAAGTTAAAATGCGTCTTGGAATTCATCCGCATCGCATGCCTCTTGTGGTAGCGTTCCCAGAAGACTGGCAGCATTGCCACGTTGTATGGCCTTCTGGTCACGAGAAGCGTCGACCATACGCTTCGCAATCTCCCTGAAGAGATTGCGGGCGCTCGGACCCCAAGGCAAAAACGTTTCGACTCCAAACGAAATTCACAATCTCCAATGAGATTGGAGTATTTGTGCCGCCTCTGCAGAAGCTGCAGCAGCACCGGCACAGCCAGCCGTGCCAGGTATATGGGTAGGGGCAATGGTGTCGACGCATGTTGTGTCCCACACCAGAGTCCTACCCATTTTCCAAGGCATTAATGACATACCATCCGGTCTCTTGCCATCGTCGCGCGCCAAACCGTTTGGTTCAAGCACAGCTGGCACACCAGCGGTGACAAGAGCACGGCGGATTATGTCGTTGAGGCTGGCGTGCCGTGGAATTCGCCCAGGGCTCCTGCAGTTCCCGTGGAAATCCAATACTACTGACCCTATGTTACTCAGGGTGAATATAGCTTTCCAATGGTGAAAGAATTTTTTAAATCGACACAGTTGTTTTTAGAGTTTATTCATTACAAACATATAAATCTTTCCTCTTTATAATAATTGTATAGATGTAAATGTAGAAGTGTAGATAAATATTCGAATTGTTTATCATGCTTCTAGAATAAGAGTTCATGTATCAATGATACATGATTTTTTGGAAAAAATATTTAATTGGCAATTGGTTTTTATCACCAATATCTGCTTTACCAATATAGGTAAGACACCATCTACAAATTTAACCGATATGAATCCGAATAATTTGATAAGTATCAGGGGTAAATAAGTTACCTTATTCATACCAGCTACTGTATATTTAACATTATTAATTAACAGCATACTTGAGGAATACTGTCAGTAATTTCGAAACTGTTTACGATCTTCTATTTTGGGCGACGGGGAAAATTTTTATTTCATCACTAATAGCAGGTTGTTGGAAATTTCCTGTTTTATCTGAATCCAAAACTGCAATTACATAGATAAAATCTTGATTAAATATTGCATGTATAAACGTCAAAAATAACCCTCCATTAAGTAAATGTACCGATACCTACACCTTACTTTGTGTGTATGTAAAAAATAATTGAATGTAAATTATTGTATAATTTTATTAATTCAATATTAATTTAATATAATATGAATTTTAAAACAAATATTGCCTTCTCAAATTTATTTTTGAATTCGGTTTAATTTTCTACCTAATAATATATTAGCGGTAGAGTGTTTGGCTAATGATTGTAGAAGTTGCGGATTCGATTCCTGCTCTGGGCAAATATGCATTTGTCTAGTTTATCCGCAGTCTAAAACCGTAATGACAAGCCCTGCCTAGTTTGCAAAAAATCAAAATCAACTACAATTAAAGTCTATTGAACGCAAGACCTGGTGTTTAAACCACAACTACTGTAGACTTTCACTATCGGATCTGGGGTCAAGTTTACATGACTTTCGATACATTTGGGTCACGTCACGATTAGGCAAACATTAGTTATACTCAAAGAATCACTCGTTTAACCTATCAACAAGCAACACAGATCGACAGGTCAATATTTGCAGCTAGAATTTTACAGTTACATTCGAAATAATAGGAAGCTACCTCATTGATGCCTACTAGATGTAAATACCTATGACCTACATTGCGCCGTATAGTGCTGTTTTGTATGTTACTGGTACAGATTTAGAGATAGCTTCAAACTAAAAGACAAACTTAGTAGGTATACGTATACATCAGAAATCACCAATCGAGGTAAAAAGTGAAATCGATTTATTTGATATGAAATTCATTTTGAATTCAATTTTTAAGCATTTTTCACGCCTCAAAAACAGATTTAGAAGGAGAAATTTGAATTGGTTAGGGCAAAGTCTGGTAGCTTAGTGGTCAAAGCATTACCCCTGTAAGGCAAAGATCGCGGGTTCGATCCCGCATAGACCAATTAAATTTTTTCTCTTTACATCAATATGAAATTCATTGTCAAACGAAAAACCATGAGCTTGCAAAGAACGATGTCAGGGTTGAACTTGCTTTAAAGTCTTGGGTAGTTTCTGTACCTAATGATGCCTAAGGATAGATTGTCTATACCTTTTACGCATTTTTTTATTGTTAACTTAACAGTGTTAGAGTTACTCAATTAAAGGCCTTATTTGTTCAAAGATTTACACAATTGTAAATGCATATGTGTACATAATATCAATGGTATGTTACTTTCTTTTAGCGAACTTAGCTTTATTTTTATTGTGTTAACTTTATTGTGTGTTGGAAAAACAGTCAACAATGGATAATTTTATTACATAACAGTTTTCGTAATAATTCGTAATCTTCTTCTTTTTCCTCGTGCACGATGAGTTTCTCGGCCGGCTAATCGAGTGATAGATTATGTTGTTACAATCATTGATATAATATATTGTTGCTATTTTCAAAATTTAAAACAAAATCTTTCATTTAGAGAACCCTCGTTTCGTTGTCTTTCAGAGTTATCGGTTGAAAAAGGGGAAAAAAGCCACTCCACTATCTCGATCGAATGCATGGATATATCCGCCTTCTCTCTGTTATTTCATACATAGATTCTCTATGTTTTCGTGACACTGTTGACAGCCGGGACCGACTTTTAACGTGCCCTCCGAAGCACGGAAGCGCTCAGATGTAACACCGCCACACCCATCACCTTCACCTAAGTTACTTAAACCACTGATCGTTTACCGAACAGTGTGTGCATCTGGCCACGAGCGCTTAGAGAGATTAAAAAGTGACATTATTAATTTGCCTATATTCTATAAAAACTGATGATTTACACAAATCTGCTTATTTTAAATTTTAAGCAATTTCACATCTTAAATTAAAAAGTCATCTATTTTTTCTATCCTTAAAGAAAAAAGGCGGAATATTTCCTTCGTAATAAATTTACATTAACCTGACATCAGACGGTTATCTCTTTGTTTCATTTCGTCTTTCATTTTTCATCTTTCACTCAAAGTAAAAATAAGAATTAATAAACCAATTAGTGAATAGCAATAGAGTGATCCGTCTGAAATCAGCTTCATTACCTACCTATCTAATTCGTTGATTTCGTTGCCACCGAGTCAATTCGATGACATTATTAATTAATTTATTAGAAACACGAGATAAATTTCAAAATTACATTGACAAAATCATTTCTCGTAGCGGTATAAATTTGATAATTTCACAACTTTTTAACAAGAGTAATGGCTCTAAAGAATATCATAATCAAATTTAAACAAGTCCAATAAAATGTAATATGAAACTTCCAAAAATATTTGTAATAAAGTTTTTTTTTATAATATATGACGTCGTCGTGTTACGTACTGTTGGTAATACGGGAGACACGCGCATTCTACAAGTTGCCGTGTATGGCGCCTAGCACTTGACGCGAACGGAATCTGCGCAAGCGCACCAATCACATCCGTCTGTTTAACCTATTAACTTCGCATTTTCTATAGTAATGATATATTTATATAGCGTTACATAATGTTATAAGTTGGTTTTTATGTATTTTTGTTTCACTTGTGTACAATAAGATATTTTAAGAGCATTACGTTAAAAGTTTTGTAAACCATGTTTCTTCACGTCTGATAACACATCGA
This sequence comes from Eilema caniola, assembly GCA_949126895.1. Taxonomy (NCBI): domain Eukaryota; kingdom Metazoa; phylum Arthropoda; class Insecta; order Lepidoptera; family Erebidae; genus Eilema; species Eilema caniola. The sequence continues at coordinate 10,070,349 of OX421471.1, read as the reverse complement.
AGTGGAACACAAAATATTTGTGTAGTAAAATTAGAAAGTAATTTGAAAGATTCGCTATGAATAATGACACAGATAATCATATTCTATACCCAAAAGTAAATAATGATGAAGCACCGTATCTAACTTCTGATCTGCCGATCAGTAGTATACCTAATAAAGTTATCACCTACTTACTTGAAGTTAATCATATTTGATACATCTACTGCATGGCTTCAGGTTTTCGAAACTACTTTTACTAAAAGGCTACCAGCTAATAACCCTTTTTCTTTGATATGTTACCATTTCTATTCAATTTATCTGTGGTTAATCATTTATTTACTTACCCATATGAACTGACAGAAAACCTCCGTATACTGACTCAAGTTGACGGTGTAATGACTCAAGTGGAATTTCAGTACCGCATTTTTTGTTAAGTTAGAGTAAGTTAGCAGTGCTGACATACATAAAACTTATCCAAATTTCTAAGTTACATTAAAATAAGAAGCAAAAAATAGCTTGCAACATTAATTTATATAGTTAGGCACTAAAGTAACTTGCAAAGTATTTGCGACGGCTTACCATTGGACCCGATGGATGGCAAGAGATATACATTTTTGGTTAGGTGGCAGGCACGATCACCGATAGCCCCATTGATTTGGTCTTGGGGCCTATTAAGCTATACCGTCTTTAATGGCAAGTCGTAGATGTCAGTCGTTCAAACTTCAGATGTAGGTCGGAAGCGTGTTCCTAGTATAGACCTTGTCAATCCATTTGATGGATTCACTAACGAACTCAGATGTTAGCCTGAATGTTTTGAGAATAAGTATTAGATATTGTATAAGTAATAAGTATTGACTGCCTGTGAGGCTACTTGAACGTGTTATAAGCATTCGTTTTCGAGAAAGAAGGACGGGCTATACATCTTCTACAGCTGCATCCCTGTTTCTTGTCCAGAAAACGAAGGATAGCACGTCATGACAGGTGCACTGTTCAATGAAGTGATTTGACATTTCCTTTGTTACCATTCTGAAAGTAGATGGTTACTGTGGATCTTTTTGAATCACAAATACAATGTAATAATTGCCAAGGCTTTGATGAGTTGATGACGATCTGCGGCCACATTGAGAGATTCCGCTAAAAACGAGTAACTTTATGAATTTCTAGTAGATCTCAATAGATTCCTACAAAATTCGTAAAATGGCCACTCACATGAGTAAAATCACAACAAATAATTTACTAAGCAGATTCTTATTTTAAGTAAATATCGCTGCATGAAAAAATATTATCCTAATACGATTTCTATAAAGTGGACTTTAACAGGTGTTCGAATTGAACGAACAACATCAATTTGGCGGTAACGAAATAATTACTTTGTTTTAAATGGTAACGCAGACATAAACACCCCAAGAATCGATAAATAATTTAGCTGTGTTTATATTTCCAACAACCATGTTTTCGTTTAAAATATACAAACCTTTATGGTCAGGCATATTTAGTTCACAATACTGACATGGTTTACAAAATGCTAGAAACATAAGAAAGATCCAGCATTTCTGATTTTTTTGTTTAAATTACTAAGTGAATTACAATTGATACAAAACAGTGGAAAAAATCACGACAGCATTACTCTTACGTTTCATCATTTAAATTCTTTCACTTTTGTTGATACTTAAACAAAATTGAATAAAGCTGAACTCCCTGCAGTCTACTTCCGTAAACATATTTACATACCGTAGCCATAATAACCTGGTTTACCTAAAAGGTACTTTAAAAATTGCAAGGTGCGAAACGAATTGTAAAAAGTATTTTAAACCTATCCACCTACGCCTACTCATAAAACAAGATACACTAATAAACACACGATACGTAATTGGCATACTTCAAAATAGGCACAAACTTAACATGATTATGCGTCAAAATTGTAACAACGCAATTTGGAATACATCCGATATAAAAGTGGTACAAACAAAAAGATTACAAGTTACATAGGATGTTTGTAACTTACCAACAATAGTTTGTCAAGCTAGTCTTCTCAGAATACCAGGTGTAACATAAACAATGATGGTATAAATCATTGGAAACGGTAAAGGTGATTGAAGTAATAAAATAATGCATATCATAAAATAGGTAGCTATGTCATACAATTTCTTAACTTTTTATTTCTTTTAGTATAAATGTTAGGAATAGATTTGTCCAAAAGTGTAAGGTAACTCTTTTTATACCTAACCTTTTAAGTTTCTATAGGATTCATCGCTGGAGAATAGTACCACTCATTAAGCGTGCAGAAGTAACCATAGCTACATAATTATTATAAAAGCTGCAGTTAGTCAACAATCAACAAACATTTTACTTTATGTCAAACATTTTAACCATTGCCGTTACTTCTGCAAGATTATACTTATACAGTTAATGTCTTCAATTCAACATAATAATTCTAACAAAACAGCATTCTCACAATGCCTGTGTGACATACGGCTTATCGTATGAATCACTGGAAACGGTAGCATGTAACCGTATACACCAAATATACTAGTCAGAAGAGCATTGTTTATATTTTATGAAATACAAGCGTTAGGGTGAGCACTGAGACTAGCTGAGCGATTTGCTGATGGTGGTTCCCGGCGGTGTAAAATTTCAAGCCTAAAAAATCTGTTTGACTGTTCTCCATCCGTCTGTAGAAATAGATCCCATCCATGAAATAATATTCAATGGCTGTAATGACTCCCCTCTAATAATAAATGGGCGTAACACATTTACTTTACCCACTTTACGCCACGATCGCGGCCGTCAGACCGGTCATGGACTAGTGGCTGGAGAGGAGACATGGTGCTTTCTCCTACCGGTTGTCACAGATACCCCCATTATATCACCGGGCACGGTAGCTTCGGTAAGTATCCGTGGCGAAGACACCGGGAAACCACGACCGAGTGACAGCACTGCGAGGAACGCAGTGACGACACAGCGCTCCACACGCTGGGCGTGGGCAGAACAGCGCCAGGTCCTCGTGGTAGGTCTAGACGTGGACACTCTCTCCCTCGAGACCAGTGTACGAGCCAGGCGGGAGCGGGAGAGAACTCTCCCGCTCCCGAAAACCCCTATAGACGCGGGATAACACCCGAACCTTCTAAGCCAGGCCGTAGCCGTAGATCTGTTGGTAGTCTTTACCCGGGGCTACCAACTGCAGGCTATTAGGCGATACGTGAGGGTTTTTAGTTGGTAGGAGTCCGGCATAGCATCCAGAAAGGATTTTCCCTCACGGTAAAAAAAAACGTGAGCTATTTGTCGCAAAGTTATTAGCTATTTTGTAACTGCATCAACGTTGTATCGTTTAATCTAGTGACATTGCGGTATCGGTATTGTGCTCTACATTGATTAATTCGATCTTGCAATGCATTGCAGCTGTTAATGATCCTACCAATATTGCATTCTATTCTTTCTATTCAATGGTGGTAGTGGTGCTCTTGACTCCAGATCTACTAAATTATCGTGGCAGCAATACGTTTTTCTATGTATATTTATATAGAATCCAATAGTTGCGTTCATGAAAGTGAAACTATCATTGAGTCACAAAACAATTACTGCAATTTAATAAAAGCCTTTTTGTGATGGTCAAATGATTTCAAATAGAAATCTGATCCTGGTATTTATGTCAGATATCATATCTAAGTAAGTTCGTTTCGACATAATGAAGACTAGTGATCAAATCTATTTATGTATATCAACGATGAAGTGGATGCCTAACAGATCAGGCGTTATAGCAAGAATTGATTTAATTCTAACAGTGCCTTTTCTTTGACCGCATTTTTCATTGCCTAATGTTTAAATTAAAATTAGTGAATTCTACAAAAATCGTTCTTAAAATACCACTAATCTTTTAATGTTTGTGTAACGGTAGTTAGTTTTACCCCATGAAATATATTATGTGAGAAATTGGGTAGAAAACATACTAGTAAAAAAAAGAACCTAATACCGAATTTGCAATAAAAAAAAACTATGAGTTTTACACTACGATATTTTAAAAATCATATAAAACGATTACATTGTCCCTAAATTTAAAATCGCTCCTCATCCCACTAACGCTTATCATCGTGAGGTGAGGCTCACGTTCCCGGAACACACCGTATCACCTGCTGCGACATCAGAATGATAAATAAGACATAGGATTAATTGCTTCCTACCAAACTCGACAACACTAAATCACGACACATATTAAACTGTCGCCTTTTAATTGCTTTTATCATTCCCACTGACATTTTTACCAACTTAGAGATAGATGTAGCTGCCAGTTTGTGTTGCACGGTTGCACCAGACCGCGTTCCAAATTATTTATATAGTCTGGAGCAAGCCAGATGAATGTTACTCTGCAGACCAAAGACTAGATGTGAGTCACGCATTGAAATTTAGAAATTCAAGCGCCTGCACTTGTGTATTGTTACTATATTTTACTGCGCCGTGTTCGTTACGCGTAATTAATATGCCAGCAATGTTCTAATTCACTAACATGTCTGCTTTAGTCTACTGTCTTCAATTTGAAAATGAAAGATAGATATAATGTAATCGTAACAATCCATGACCTGGATTTTGATATTATTTTGATAAATTAGGTTAGAGTGTATTGTGTTCACAGAATGCTGCATTCATAATAGTTCACAACATCCATTGCTGTAAAATGTCACATAATTCTTCAGTCTATAGGTATTCTATGCCCTAGATTTAATTGATATTGTAGATTTCAAGAATAGTCACGATTTTATGTATACCTGCCTTGTACAATGAGAAAATGTATATTAAGCATTGATCAATGATCACCCTTGCTGAAGATGTGAATCTGAACTACATATATTGTCAGACAAGCGAAGTTTAGTAGGCATTACAAAATGTTAGCTCAAATACCTATTATGTAAATGAAATAGGTATAACATTACATTTATTTTATTTACATGTATTTTGGCCTAATGCCTACGACTAATAATACTTTGAAATGTCGTTGATAGCTTCCTTGCATCTTAGCATGGTAGCTTGGTTTTCCTCCCAACAGACTAGTAAGGAACTGTATTTTAAAATATAACAGAACTGTCATGTTCACAACTCACAAATGTTCCACTTACACTGCAGATGTCCATGACCTAGTAGATTTCTTTAGTATTATTTTATGATGAACGTGGAATACGAGGAGTTTGCGTTTTTATAAGTAGTCGGAGGATCGAAAGCTAGCTGCTCTCACTTCATCAGAATTGCACCAATAGGTGGACTCGTTTAATGGTATATGAGCAAAGATCGAACCCTTATTTCAAAGATATATCCATATCGATTACATTAGGATCCGTAAGATTAAGATATAAGAGATAGATAAGGATTTAAATGAGAATCGTGTTATGATTTATGTATATTCAGGGGATACAATATGTGCTACTCTTAAAACCCAGAAAATATCACAACTTTGCTTTATAAAATGCAACTGACATTTGAACGCGCCAATAAAATTTTATTCAGTACTTTCCTCGATATTGGCTGAAATGTCAATTATCACAATTGTTCTTACAAAAACTGCTTCTTGGTAAACGTCCTAAAGGAATGCAATACTTTGTTTTGTAGTAGTTGCATATCTATTCTGTGATAGTGGTACATACACGCTGTAATGGATTTTTAATGGTAAACATTCTTGGGAGGTAAAGAAACGTAAATACTGCTGCCGCGTTAACTTTGGATTTTAATTATTCACTTTTAAAGTAGAAATATGTCAAATTATGATTTCATACATTATAGAATAGGTAATTTTGATAGATTTTAGTTTATAAATTGCTTCAAATCAAATTTGCAGTTGAAATGAGATCTAATGCATATCTATCTCATCTAAGAAGGTCATGAATCGAGTTGTTTTGATGACATTCAATCATTATCATCCCAGTTAGATCTAAAAGTAGCATTTGGAAGCTAAGAGTTTGTTCTCTTACTTTTAGTCCTCCTTTTATAACTTATTTGACTCATTCCGGACGATTAGTAACTACTGTCTGCATCAGAAGTACAACAAAAGTGCAGCGAGATACTAGAATTAAATAAACTGTAACATTGTGTTTACTCAGTTTACCTCGTGTTAGTTACGGTATTGCGTCCCATTTCCAACTGTCTTGATTTATGTGCTCCACTCTCAAATACATAACATCAACAGGTGATGTCAAATGGTTTACGATGTTTAACAAACGACAGATACTAGATGATTGAGGAGAACATCACAATATTTGCAATTCATTATGTCAGGCATTATTTTTGTATATTATAATAATAGTAGTAATTATAATGGTCTAACCACCCTGAAGAGTAGACTAAATTATTAGACTAGACAATGAGTACGAGTCGAGAGTATCGTTTAAGCTATTACGGTATAGGTATATAAATTTAATATACACGATAGGTACAACACAACCTCAGTGCCCCGAGCATGAATAATATTCGAATTCGTAACGTAAACGTATCCAGAGAATGGAGCAATGCGATTGGCTGCCTGCCTACTGTGAACCAATCGCAATGCTCCATTCTTTCAATACGTTTACGTTACGAATTCGAATGTTAGTCCTGCTCGGGGCACGGTTCTCGAGAATCAAGAAAAAGTGCGCGATAAACGTACCAGTTACGTATATTATTTAACTCTTTAGTCAATTCCCCCTCATACCCTGGTCAGTTGAAAGTTAGGCGCTTACTTTTGTTACGCTCTTGCGAAACACTCACTCCAGTAATATTTGAATACCAAAACGATGACGCCTTATGAGGACATCACTAGCATTCCGGTATTGCATTATGATAATGTGCCATTTTCATTGTGCGCATCGTGGTCGTGCACGCCGCAGCACGCGTCCTCACTGGCGCCGTTGTTTCTTGCAAATATCAAAAGTCGCAACGCACATTGTAAATGTGGAATTGATTTCCAATCTTATGTTTACAGGAGGAAGAAAGAAATTTCAATCAATAAAGCAAAATAGCACTGCACGCAATCCGAAGACTCCTTGTGCCAATAAAGACAATAAAGCTCAACTGGGTCCGTTGACTTAATAGGGAAATATGTTAATTACCATAGAACCATTAGAGTATGAGCAATGCCTGTATTTTATTGTAGCACAGGTAAAGAGAGTGATAGTGCCGTATGAGCAGTAATTTGCTTCCGTGATGTTTATCAAAAATATTTGGTATTAAGTCACGCGTGTGGGATATGAATTGGTGCTTTTATGGTAATGTTATGACGGCAATAGAAACCCAGCAACACAGCCAAATCGATCAAACAATGAGTTGTTTCTATACGTACCGCCGCTTTAACACAGAACGAACCTAACTGTAAACATTCTTTTTTTATAATGTATGAACAAATATTATTCTAAAAACAAATTTGTATAAGTATTGTTATGAAACTTTAATATCAATAAGTAATGATAACCCTTGACCATCGTTTTAGATTTCTTGGCTTCTGAAATGATAGCCTGTAATTTCTGGATTGAACTTTAGCTTTCCATGAAGCGAAGTGCAGTCTATTTTGCCAGATCATATCGCACCCACAGGGAAATAAAGGTGTAGGTACATATAAATACGTCAATTGCAGTCTTGTATAAATTGCAGTTTGTCATTGCAGTTTTGTATAATAACAATATGGTATTTTTTTTGTTATACATATTCTGTTGTTAAATGAAGGATCTATATAAAAAGAAATATTCGTCTCGTCAAAGTAGAAGCTCACCAGGTTAAACATCTTTTTTGCTCTCCTGTAATGTTAACATTTTCAACTTGTGCCTTCATTTCCCTGGAGGTGCGATACATAAAGAAGATGTCTTAAGAATGACATTGAATTTCTGCAAATGCGCCTGTATCTTCTTCGGACCCTTGAAGTGTATCAGTATTAACCAACAAAGAATTGCGGCTACCGAAGGTAGAAAACTTGCCAGTGACTGGCATATCATACTTTTCTATGGCTTTCCTCCAAAAGATGACTGACGTACGTCAGAAGATTTGATGACCACTTCAGCCTGAAACTGTATTGTTTGTCATTAATTTAAAAGAGTTATCTTCTAGTCATATGCTCAAAAACTTGCACGTGCAAACGAATACATTTCTTATAATAGACTTAAATAAAATAAAATTTGATTAGATAATGATTTTCATATTTTTAATCGACTAATAAATAAATCATCTTGTAAACATTGTATCATTACAGTATTTGAGCAGGAACAGACATACATATTATTTTTCATTTGAATTTCTAACAGGTTGTACCTGTTAACCACTTGGCTGTATCTATCTGTTGTCTCCGCGAAGCTTTCTTACATAATTTATACAACTTAGAAATAAGTTGTTGCCGTACATCCACAATTACCGGTTCTATCTTTCACGTTTGTTCCTGACAGGCACAGGACATGTTCAAAAGAGGTGCATTTATCACTACCATGAGCTCCGTATTGATATGCAAGACGGACTGTGAATACCGCGTAATTTAAATCCCTCTGTTGAAATCTAGTGGGTGGTAGACCATCAATCCTGTGGGAACTGCAACCGAGTGTTAATTATACAACATTTATCCTGTCTCTTAGTTACCGTTTCTGTGATTGTTTGTACACGATTCCTACAGTGTGGGTGTTTACTGTATTAACAGTAGTATTCCTGTATTTATTTGCTTGACTTTTCACGTTGAAAAATTGATTAATGTAAACGTTTAACAGAATTTGAAAATTAATTTGAAAACCTATTTGTGCCAAAATCAACAAAGATACAACACAAGTTCAATAGTGTGTACGCTTAAAAGGTTCTCAAAATAGTTTGTAGTGATGATGAGTATTGTAATCTTCGGTCCGTAAAACGGGGTGAATAGAGATCGAGGGGTGAATAGAAATAAAATGGTCGTTAGATTTTCTTAAATAATTTCTTTGACTAATTTTTGAGTATCTAACCAGATATCTAGTATGTCTGTCTATTATATCATTGCACTGGTCCATAGCTTCACTTGAAAGATAATAACTACAGAATTTCGCAGACCATTTTATTTCTATTCACCCCTCGATCTCTATTCACCCCGTTTTACCGGTACATTAACGTCAATTGATTACAGGCTATTCCAAATATTTTATTTAAGTAACAATGCCGCAACATCCGTAACAGATATGTGGTTGTCGTACAAGACGTTTATGGGATGAAGAAAAGTGCACGATTGATGGGAATAAACTCACTCGAGGGCGAACCTATTGCTGTCAACCGGATGCTTTGAACAAAGAGAGAGATTGCTTTATAAAACTTATACAAGCTGAATTTAATGGAACATTCACGCTTATTCTCGAGGTGAATTACCATGAATTATTGAGAATTATTGTAGATTTTAACCTGGTGCTACTAAGCTCTGTATAAGAATTTGTCATTGTTATGTTCTGTTCTGTTTAATAAGCATCTGTCTTCTAATTGACACTTTTATTTTGTAAACATCGACTAAGGAACGATTTCTGGAAATTTCACCCTAAATACAAATTGTTCCCTTGCGAAACCGGGACGGACCGTTAGTCTTAGCATAAGTGCTCGAAAGCTTCTTAGATATAAATAGCGTTGTAAATTGAACCTGTTTTATGAGTACATCAATTTATTCGCTATAAAAATCATAATTAAGCTTATTTTTTCATACATTGACGTGTTACACGACACAGGTTTCGCTTCAATGTGAGAATCATGTTCATAGAAAAGTGGATCTTTATTGAGCGGTGAAAGGCATGTGTAGTACATGGGTAGTACTGATAACTTAGCATTATAGCTGGTGGAGTGCCCGGGCTGGGACATTTGTTGTAATTTATGCTTGTTAGGGCGAGGTGACTGAAGGCACGGTCCAAACACGATATGTTGGAGCAAATGATAATCTAATCATTCGTTAGCAACATTATTATACACCTACAAGAGATCGAATGTTCTACACTAGACTGCATTTTCAGAGCGAAATATTATTTTAGCAAGGAATATTCGATTTCGTATTTCTTTTTCTTTAAAATCTTTTTTTGCAATTTCTGTTTTCTACCCATTATCATATCCAAAACTTACACTTCGGAACCTTGGGTTCGCTCTCTAAGCTTTTTCATCGTCAACTGCCATCTGAAAGAAAGACTGCGCTCGCAGGCGGGAGTAATTTATATCCCGAAGATATTGTGGGCACACTATACCATCATCATCATCATCGACATTTAGACATTATCCTGATTGCATCCGAGGCCGAGACGCCCTCGGAGCTCAGGGTCCGCCTTCCGGCTCTTCCTCCTCCACTTCGCACGATCTCGGGCGTCCATGGTAGTGAGACCATTTGCACGCATGTCACCCTGCACGACTTCGAGCCAGGACTTTTTAGGCCTACCCCGTCTACCTGGACCTGGCGGTGGTGCCATTGCCAGGTATTTGTTACCTACGTAGCCTGGCAGTTGCCGGAAGACGGAGCGACACCAGCGAAGGCGACTCTCTTGCATTTTGTCTACGATGTCACGGACATGAAGGCTGCTGGGAGAGTTCCTGTGGGCACACTATACCATTCAGAGGTATATTTACTGTTTTTTACTACCAATAAATTAATAATTTAGCCCATCGCAGTCCACTGGTGGACTCTTCCAATGTTGGGAGGCTTTGATCTACTATTTCCACGCTGACCAGACGGATTACAACAGGGTTTTTTTTCGAGTTTTCTTTGCCTCGCAGTGATATCGTCTGCGTTTTCCGTAAGTCGCCTCTTACAACACTCTTCGGATGAGATGGGGTGGTGATCAATTGGGCTTGATGAGAATCAACTTATATTAAAGTTATAGTCAACCACACGGATGTTTTCTACTTTAACTTTAATATTAATTGATTTTCTTTTATCGACTCAGAACGTAATTATCATTCAACTAGTTGTCAGTGAACACCCAGCGCAGGTATGGATGTATATTATGTACCTAAATAATGTCACGTTCCATTTAGAACTACTGTAGGTATTGGTCTTGATATGGTTTCATATATCATTGTAGCAGATATATGAAACCTAAATTCAAGTAACGGTACAAGTAACCAATCATCATATTACAACATCTATCATTTGATGAAGTCTATTTCAAGGACAATAAGCAGTGGCGGCATTGGGTTTTAAGCATTGAATTATGTTGTTTAAATTTCTTAAATTCCAACCCAAATTTAAAAAGAAATAACCCATTAGTTGAAAGAAAGGCTTACGTGAGTTCATCAGGACCTCGTTAAGTTGTTACCAGGAGGCTTACACACGGAATAAAGACAAAAATAAGAAAGACGAATGTTAAACCTAGGGTCCAAAATAATTCGACCGTAATTATAAGGGTGGCGCTTCATTTGGTTATTTGTATTTGACATTTTTAGCAAACCATTACTGTGTGAATGGTATATTTAACACACTATTAGCCTTAAATGCCTATTTGACAAATATGGCCATTACCAGAAAACTGTCAAACGTTTGTAGTGTTTGTTATTTGACTGCCATATATTGATTGTCGTATTTGCGCCCAATAGCGAGTAATTAAAGTGTAAATTTTAATAAATGGCTCAAAATTGTATATAATAATTAAAAAAGAAATTTCGAATTCGAGTCTTTTTCGATTTTTGACATTTTCTGAGAAGATTTACTATGGTAAAAATTTTTTTTTTCTCACCATCGGAAAGTAGAGATTTCAACGAACAGAAAACATACCAACTTTTTGATAACAGTTGATATTTTGACGGGTGAATTTTCGATTGAAAATTAGGGTGCTTTTTCGATATTAATTCAAAATAAGGTGAAAAAATAAATATTTCTAATCAAATAAATTACAGCGTATTTGTGACATAAAAGGGTAAGTTTTCACCAAATTTTAAATAAATATTAAATAATAAATTTATTTTTTCTTTCATTTTTATAATATTCCCCTCCTTTTCTAATGGGTTTCATCCTACTATTATTTTTTTTCACTTTGTATTACTTTTAAAGGCTTCTACCCTGGTATATATGTACTGTTACTGTTCATAAATATCACTGTCTGTAAACTTGACATTGATATAAACTATTTGTTATAAATTTCTTCGAAGGTACCATGTTGAATAATAACACCATCTTGTAAGATACGTGACTACTGCCAACAATACTTTGACTACAATACTCAAACAGAAATTCCATAGGTTCATGTCAGAAATTGCAGCCATTTACAGGATGCGCACAAATACAGTATAGGTACATGAACTCGCAAAATTTGCACAAATATGCGATATTAAGTGCCGCTATGAGTAGATACGAGGATACCTCACGCATATCTGGAACGCTTGAATTCTCTTTTACGACTATACCTTTGATACAATGTATGTACGAAGTAGCTCAACTTGGTTTATATTAGCCCTCTAAAGCATGCTAAGGGCCTATTTATTATATATATTTATTTTCAACAGCCTGTACGTCGATCCGGATATGAAAGTGTACTGAGATTTTTGTTGATTTTAGCATAAGAATACTTTATAGCACTCTTATTTTAATTTCTAAATCAGAAGCAATGTACTAGGAGTTCCGTGATATCCGGTTTCCGTTTCTGGTTGCCAAAATTCTGTTTTTATATGTGTGTATATTAAATCTAAGTATTCAATACTTATGTTATGGATAATTTTGTAATCGTTTCTGCATCGCACTTTGGTTATTATTTGCGTTAATGCATAATACCAAGCATTGAACCGCGGCAAGACAGGCATGATCACCTGACAAGGTTGGAGAGGGAGAATTCCCTGTATACAGCTATGCAGGTTAAAGGATTGCAGGTATATCTCGGTTCTCAAACAAAGTAATAGACACTATTGCATGAAAAGTTATGTTTAAGCACTCAAGAAAATACCTGGAAAATTTTATGGATAGTCAGAAGTCTGAACATTGTAATGTAGTGGTGATTTATTTTGTGGTAATACCAGTCGACAAGTTATGTATGAATGTTTAGCAGACTTGATAAATAAGTGAGTACCTACTGTAATTTTATTTTTTTTAAATACATAATAAAATCGCCGTAGACCCGGAAAAAGTAATTTCATACTTACAAAAATTTTTCAAAATTTTCTATAAGTAAAATTTAATGAATCACATTCCCACGCGTTACTAACACTCTTAGGTATTGCTACTCGCAGTTGCTCCAGGTATGGATGGTATTCACGAAGCCTACTATAAAACGAAAATCAATTTTTACAGTTCAATCAACATCAAACTTGATAATTATCAGATAAATGTATGAAATGTATCTGTATCTTGTAACATAGGTTCAATAAAGAAACATTTAATAGAGTTAGTGTAATCAAACCTTCATGAAAGCAGGAAAAGAGGGAAGTTGGAAATTTGCATAGGAACATTTGCACGCTAATATGAGGCAACATTAAAACAGTCTATGCACGGCGAGTGGTAACGGATTTCACTTTCAGCAGGCTAGCTGTTATCTTAATAAAATGCTTTGAATGTGTATCCCTAATAGACTTGCTTCATAAGGCGTTGAAGTGAATTACAAACTAAGATATCTACATTTGGAATGAAGGTGTAGGTAGGTACGTAAGAAATAATATGCAGGTATTAACTCGGATACTTTTTTATTCGACGAACATAAGATCATTTATGATAAAATGGCATGTACTACATTAATAACATTAAAAAAAACTATAACCCACACATCTAATGGCTCATAAATATGTACAAAATAGGGCAGTCTTATTTCTATTAGATATTAGATGTCACAGAAGTCAGACCATTTCAATACAAATGAAAAATTAACACAGCAGACCTAATATTAGATTTATTACACTACATAATATAAAATTCGGGTCTATAGGCACATATGGATACATTTATTTGCCTCTAATAACTCAATCGGAATAGCCGATGTAAGATTATAACATTTTCACCTGCTTAATTCATAAATATTAACCTCCGGTTTAAAAATTTCTAGTTCAAATTAAGGTTTAATGTGGTCTGACTTAGATCTAATATACCTTATAGTTTGCATTTTCAAATCGTAAATTTCATTTTAAATTTTATATTTCAAGTCAAATTTCAGCGCATTGATTGTAAAATGTATTGTACTATAAATGTTATAAAATCTTACCTAAAACGTTGTAGGTACGGTTAGCTGTGAAATACGTAAATTTGATTTAAATTTTAACATGGTAGAGGTAAGTATATCGCTTAAGGCCGGGTTGCATTTGGTTTTTGAAAAAAAAATCAGCTTTAAAAAATGTAACTTTATCAGTCCCTAGATATTTTTATGCTCTTTTTCTTTAATACAACTTCGAAATCATTTGATAATGGTGTCTTAGTGTAAAATGTGTTTGAAATAGCGATTTGGAGTATTTTAGAGCCATGTTTGACGCTAAATTCTATCGAGTCAAATATTATTAATCGAGTTTCTGTCTTTACACGTCACTAGACAGTTTAGCCTGTGAAATGTGTGTAAAAATAAGTTTAAAATTTTCAAAAATGACTGCTACCCGTCCTTTTACATTTCATGTTGTAATTCTACACTTCATTTATAACAGACTGTCTTGCTCGACATTAAAATGTCTAATGACGTCTATGTTTATATATCAGTATATTGTATCTACCATAATCAGAAATTTCACTTTTTTTAAATACCCTGTAAGTAATGAATGATCTTCATTAACACTACTACCTATTCAGTACAATGTCTTTTATTTTATTTTTCAGTCGGACCAAAGAAATTATATCGTTACTTAATATAGTACAAAATTGCAACACTAAAAATTTGCAATTTCACATATTACCTACAATATTATTAGTAATTACATGATCATAACATGATTAAATATTAAAAAAAAAAGCATCGGAGCATTATGCTTTTTACTAAGCATTATAGAATAGAACATAGAATCAGCCCATTCATCACCATTGGCATCATATCATTATAATCATCTTCCATAATAAGGTCACTTAAGAAGACATAAAGGATAAGAACTGTGCTGCTACTTACTTACAAAATGATATGAATTGCACAAAACTACATCACTAACATTTGGAAATATTTCCTAAAATACGTTCCTGACTTCCATAAGCAAAAAGCATTTCTGACCGTCAATCTACAACCAGCAGCCATTACAGTATTGTTGGACTCTATAAGTCATATATTAAGAGACTTCACTCACAGCTTACTTACCATCAAGTCTAGTGTAGAGAAATCGAGAATAAAATAAAAAAAGAGATTGTTCTTGGACGAGTTGTTGCGGGGAAATATTGCAATAATTAAATATTACATTAAAAGGAATACATACATTATTAAAAGTGTAACCATTTTATTGTTAATTATTCTATTAGCATCCTAGTATCCTTCTTTAAGCATTCTCTTCAACCCATCGTAAATCCACCATAGCTTCGACCCGGCGACCTGCAGGTCTTCAACCCATATTGAAAGAGATAACAAATTATCTGTTTATGTAACAGAAATAAAAACAAACTCCTATCGCGGAGTGAACAGGATCCAAAAGTTTTTGAACTGACAGATCATATGCTGAGGGATGGTCGTTTCTTCCTGACACTTTTGTTGCTTAAACCGAGGATTGAGCCAATAACCTAGGACAAAGGAAAAACTTGGTTATTACTTGCAGACGTAACTATTTTTTATTAAACCATGGAGGTGTTTAACTGGTAACTACTCCTCCTGTAACATTTAAATTACTGTATGTGTCTCCTGACGAAGTGTCTCTTGAGATGGAAGTCGAGTGTGTATTGAGATTTTAAAGAAACCTTTATTAATATTTTTGGAATCAGCTATTAACAAGGAAACGTCGGTAGCTTAGTGGTTAAGGAGTCGGCCTTACGATCGAGAGGTCCCGGGTTCGAATCCTGACCATTACGCTACCAACGTGAACCCACTCCTAGCACAAGCAATTTAGCTTAGTTGGAGGGGTTTGAGGGAAGATTAGTAATTCCGGTTGCTAATATTCTTATTTGAAAAAAAAAACAATAAGTAGATATTTTTAAGGATCATAATTATTTCCACCTATTGCAGAAAGCTAAACTTACCTTAGAAACAGAATACGCAGCTAATTTCCTCCTAGGTGGTAACAACAATGCTAAAGCGCGTGCTTCTCGCAATAGTGCATGGAACGCAAGAGCAGCACCCGCACATGACTCCGCTGCAGAGACCTCGTAGAATTGACAACTGAACCTCAATGACAGCTCCTGACCCTCTTCGGCTCTGACAACTCTGTTGAAAAAGTTGTTCTTACTAACTCGATTTGTTAAAAAAAATACATGGCAAATAACACAAATTCACTTTTAAGGTCAATTTTATTAAATTACACTCTCAGTCCTTTACGTCACAAAAATATAATCATTATGGAATGGCTTTTTAACCTTGCATGTTCCAGATCCCGTTTATTGCCAAGTAGTGTGACAGCTGTACATCCAGGCAGTCTGGTCCTTTCCAATAGAGCGAGCAGTTCCGCAGCTGCCAAGAATGACCGTCTGTCACAAACCGAGTAGACAATCGCAAAGGCGTCTCCCCAGCGAAGGTGTTCCGCTAGGCAGCCCCGTTTCTGTACAAAGAAATATTTTATGGTCATTTATATTACCTACTATTATAATAACTAACGAGCTAAAGATAGATGTATGAGTTGTTAGTAATAGTGAAGGACAAAATCAATAAAAAACATCGCATTCAGTTATTTGTTAACAAGCATTACTTCAGACAGCAAAAAATTAACGGAGTTTATATTCATCTGAGGGTCACTGTTACTGTGTCAAATGGGATCGGTTGGCATTGTAACTACATAGTTCAACTTTGTAATATTTTCATCATTCTAATTATGCCAAAGGTCGCTTTGGCAGTGCTAACGCTCATTAAAGCGCTAAGATGAATTTTAGGAGAGGTGGAGCGAAGTGGTTCAGTGTGGCAAATTTTATTCAAAAGCTCTTCTGCACCATAATTATGTCTCCTGGCAGAGATAATAATTTTAAAAGAAATCTTGTATTATTATTATTTTTTGCGCAAATGCCAACTTGTCTGATGATTGAACTGACTAACAAACCCCATATTAAAATCTTTCTCACGCCCTTGAAAGACGCCTAATAACTGGCAACGTTTGCTTTATCTTTGTAACACGTTTTTAACTGGTATGTTTACTACAGTACGAACGATAGCTTGCTTGCTGTCATATTTTCTCCATCACGTCTATCAGGGACAGTAGCAGTTACTTGCAGTAGACTACACCCCATTGTAGTCTAGTCCTACAAGCTCTTACTTTAATTGGAGAAGCCCAACAGACTAGCAAATTTGTGAAGAGCCATCTTCAAGCTCTACTGCTGCGTTATGCCAAGCACATTTGACGCCAACAACAATTAATGTTTCATTACTCACATAAAATTTAATAAATATTAATCCTTTACATTGAATTAAAAAAAATAGAGCGATGCTTTTATATGACAAAACATTTAAAAGGATGCACTTTAAAATTATATCAGTTTACAAGCGAGTGCACTATTAACGAAGCTATTGACAAGATAAAACATTTACCGCGCAACCGCACGTATCTAGCACTTCCACTTCAGACGTGGCGCCATCAAACGCTACTCGATGTTGGTACAGGAAATCTGAAAACAAAACTTAATTACTTTTACTTTTGTACAATCGCACACATTCAACAAGTTCTCAACAGTACTGTAACCTCGTAATATATCGACTTTCTGAAAGATTATATCAGTCATGTGCATCTAGGTTACGCCCGAAACCCACTTGTACGATACACGAAATGACTTATTAAGTGTCACTGATACGTATAAAATAACAATGAATCAACTGTTAAGAGATTGATAACTAGAAGAGTAATAATGAACAGATAATTTTACTGGTACTAGAAATGCTTGTTTACATATTTACATGAAAGAGATTACTGGCCTCTGAAACGTTTTTTGAGTGAAATGTACAATCATTAGGAGTAGCTTAATCTTTAAATTGGGAAATTTAAAGATGATCTAAAATAAACTTTTCCTAAATTAGTCAACACGGCAAAACATATATTAACTTTGTCTTCTGATGCTTACTAAAATACATACTAATTCATTGTATTATTGATGTATTCCGATGCTTTCAGTTAACTATTTTTTTGTTAAATAGTATTTTCCATTTCTTATCAAAATAATGTAATGTATAACATAGTTCGACGACCTATAGAGACCGGCGCCGCCGTCGGTCAGCCTTGGCACTCCCGGGCTGCATCTTGCCAATATCGCAAATAAACCGTCCATTGGCACTCAGTGCTTGGCATTTGGTAAGTGCCCTCACTAAAGGGCTATATCCATTAGAATATCTATGTTTTGACTAAAACTGATACTATTGGCACATCAGCTAGGAGATTGAAATTCAAATGATATGGCAGTGAAAAATTATAACAATTATTACTGGCATGTTGGCCTTAATATACAATAGGCACATTTATCTGATAATCACATCGGATACAATGTTATGGCTCAGCTAGTGACGGTACGAAAAGTTATCATTATGAAATGTTTATCTTTCTAATGTTGTACTAAGAGACTTTGCCTTCAGCTTACCATCAGGCGAGGTAAAGTCAAATTGACGTCTCCTATTTATAAAAAAAAACATACGATTATTTAAGTGTTTCCTAACAATATGGGTATGTTCAATTTATTCGTTGATACTTTACCAATGTGTTACGCGGAATTCGTACAAATGATAATATAATTCTCTTTCATAGTGTAAGAAAATTCTAAAAATACTCACCACCCGTAGAGCTGTATTCTCCGATATAACGTTTAGTTAAATAACGCACCACCACGGCTGCAACAATAAAACAGTAACATTGATATCAATACGAAATAAATTGTGTTTAATTTGTTATCAATAAAGCTGCGAACATGTACTTGATTACACTTTTAGTTTAGCATCTACCGAACAAGATAAAACACATAAATTAATTGAAATACAAGTTGGTTACAGAGAAAGCACCAATTAGTGGTAGTAGGCGAGGTGTTACAAAATTTGCGCCCCTCAATGAATTTATAACTACAAGCTTCAATTAAAGGGAAAGTGGCAAAGGACTAAAGGCGTAATAAAATTATTAGTCGAATACCAGTGAAATTAACACTAAATGTAAGTGTAGTTCGGATTTTAAACATTCATTCTAGGAATATTACATAATTGTAAATATTCAGAAATGTGATTCTTAGATTATGAGATTTTCAAATGTGAGTTGTGCGTAAAATAAAATACGTGGTAGAGTCGTATTTGTTTTTTCTAGTTACGAAGGTGAAGTGCCTTCAGCTGTGGTTAGATGATTTGCAGATGGTTTATCATAGAAATAGGTTAAATCATCAGACTATACAAAATTTCTTAGGAAATCCATATGCACAACATCTAAGTGAACAAATTCTTTATTAAATATCGCAATCAATGTCTTAGTTTGGAGAACTCTGTTTTCTCGTGTTGAAAAGTATTATGTTTAGTGTTATGATTAATAGTATTTTATTTATTACTTATTATTTGTAAATTATTGTTTCGCAGAGAAGTGATCACTTTGATCATCACTATGATGGATAATCACCTTTTCAAAAATAATTTCCAACCCCAGGTTGCATCCCGGATCAGGTAATTCACAATTTTTTTGGCACACTTGCCTTTCGTAATCTAATATAGGTTAATAAGAGCGCAGAAATCGTGATATCGAATTATGCATTGCAGATTGCATGCTTCTTAGAAACTTTGTGACGCATTTGGTAAGTATAATTGAAAAAGTTAATCGACCTTAATAAATTAAAATCTGAGGACAACGTAATTATTAAACATAATTACTGTGTCCTCAGACTGTTTCATCCCCTGCCAAACGCTATCCTCTTGAGATCTTGATCGAGGCTGTTGGCAATCAGTCCATTAACCCACATTCCATCCATGAATATCCTCATGAGCCAAGTCTTAATATTTTATTTGTTACTGTAGAACTTCCTTTGTAAGAAGGAAATAATATAACCTAAGTAGGAAGCTGTACAATGAAATAAATCAAAGGTAAATATCGTGGGACTTGGTGGACTTACGGAATAAGAGAAACCGGTTTTACTGGATCCACGAACTCGACTATCAAAAAACAAAGACCTACTTAGATATATCACGTAAAACGAACCCAGACATATAATTTCTCACACTCTTACGTGTACGCTCACACATACCTACACACGCACTGACATTCAGAAGTTATTGCAAACAACAATGTTTATAAAAATAGCTAAATTCGCAGTAATTAACACGACTACTATATCTTCTGATATAAAGGCTTTTTGCCTAGTTTGGAAACCAGTATTAGACACTCTTGGTTTCATTATTTCATTATTCGTTTCATTGGGTTATTTTGTCACACTCACAGTAGTTATGGTAAAGAACATAATTTCTTCCCTGTGATATTATAAAGGTGTACGACAAATAAAAACTAACCTAACTACGTGCATTAACCACCACCTAACCGCATTAAGGGTTATGAGAATTGGAACTTTTATATTTTTTTGAAAGAACTGGTGGTGGCAAATATCAACTGTAACTAAAGATTTGATGCTTTTTCATATGGTTAATTTATAAAGCATTCACTCACACTAAATAAGGAAAGAGTAGTAAGACTATAATAGACTATTCAAATGAATAATACTCACAAAATATCTGTATTGAACATTGATCGAACGAAAATATTGGTATACCAGTATACCAATACTTTAATTACCAAAGCTGTTAAAGTTTGTCTATACATAGAGTATCATTTCTGGATGGTATTGAACTTTAATGAAAAAAAAATGACCTAGAGTCAAGTATTCTAAATCCTCCTTTTCAGCCATGATATCCCCTCATATTGACTCGGGAACATGTGATGTTTATGAAATACAAACCGATATCGATTAGTAATTCAATCTTGAACTTCATTAAAATATAGCCTAGCATTGATCTTCAGTCATAAAAGCCTCATAAAATGTCGCATTTCATCAATTCCTTGTAGTCGGTTTTATTGAGATTTATATCTGTCAAACGTCTGCTGTTAGTAGGAAAACTATAAACGTATCAATCGACGTATTTATTTAACTTCTGCTTCATTCGTGTTTTTTATCTTTTTTAGATTTTACTCATATATTAAATAGTCAGCTTGAAAGTTTCTGAATCTAATCGGAGAAATATATAATTTTTCTAAACTCGCCTATTAAAAGACAATAGACTGGGTACAGATGGCCGAAAATAGGTGATATATTATTGAGTGAAGCCTATATCTAGCAGTGGACTACGCTTCATTGACTGATGTATTCAATTTCTTCTAATTTTTGTTGCTCCTGTTGACTTAATTAATTATTTCGTTTCGTTTCGTTTCGTTTTGTTACATTTTATTTTACTTTATTTTATATATATTTATTTTATCATATGTTTTTACATCCAATATACTATCCAAATGAACTTATAGGACCTTGATTAAAATAGTGAATTTGTATTACATTATCCAAAATATTACCGCCTAGCCCACACACAGTATAATATAGGTACCTAAGTATAATGTTTATACGCTACAGTTGATGGGCCAAGAGCAGCCTCAAACAATTGATGTGTGTTAATTGCCATTTCACGGTTATCTAATGAGGTCAATCTATCCTTTTATCAATTTGTTCACTCTCTCGGTTGGTATCCTTTATTCATTGAGTGTTCACAATTTTACTTGCTTTGAGTTACTGCTGTTTTAATCAATACTAGACAGTGATTTCTTCAAAATAAATTAAACAAAACAGGTTACACAGATTGAACATTTCGTGAAGTAATAAATTTAATCATTTGGACACAATCAAATACAAGTTTCATGCAAACTCGTTAGTGCTCAACGAATTGAAAAAGGTATATCATATTGCTTAAATGACTACTTCATCAAAAGAAAAACCGCGACAAAGAGTTTTGTTCAAGATACTAAGATAAACTAAGTTCTTCATAATATTATTAAGGACACTAATAATTCTACTGTTAAGGTCATATCTACACAAACAAGTATTGCAGTAACTGAAAATTCTTATCATTTCGTGCAAAATAATCATGCGACCAGAGTCGAACCAATTATACTAACGAGTACTTTCACTCGAACACTGATAGTCAGGCAGTTCAAGGTAAACCACACTATATTACTCTATACGGAATTACAGATAGCGCCTCATACCAACATATCTGGGTTAAATTTGTAACCCTTATAAAATAAATGTGATATTTTATTCTTTTTATATACTTACGCAATATTCCGATAAACATAATATTTATGTAGCCCATATTCCGGCTTTTTCAAATTTCATATCATAAAGGCTCTTTAAAAATATTTATTCATATCTAAACTATTAATTTATTTTTGGTGTACCATAAAGAGTTAAGTATCTATCTTAGTGAATGCTAATAAAATAAAAGGCATAAAATGCCAAAATTGCAAATTTGTAATCCAACGATTGGCTCGGCGTTATTGAATCAGTTATCTTATATGAATAATTGGGCATTTAGAAAATAGATCAATTTAGTTACTACTTTGCTTTAGAAAATAAAACCTACCTTCGTAGGGAATGTTACAATGATATGACCCCGATGTGCTCTGAATATTCACATGTAAGTTTTGTGGCTGTGAATAAAGTAGATGCAGTAACGAGGGAAATAACGGGATTTGAGGGCACGAAGGATTTAAGTGACATTGGCGAATGCAGTAGTGAGCTAAATGTTAATTAAGAACAACGGCGAAGTGATCCATAGGTAATCACTGCTGCGATCCCGACTTTGGCTACGCTACCACCAGTAATTGGACTCCAAACATTTACATATTTACGTTCAATTTATTTCCATAAACTTCATTTAATTAACATAAATTTTCTTTTGGCCCCTCTATTACACTTTTGCTATTCACTACATCGAGTCATAAAAATGAGCAATAAATTTCTATTTCTTGTCAATGTTCTAAGGATACTATTAAACTTTCTATTATATGGTTAATATTGACTTAAAATGCTAATTAGAATTTCTCGGTGGTTATTTTTGACTGTCATCTGTCTGATGAGCTTTGCTTGACCTGAAAGCCTAGAAATATTTGACCTAGTATTCACGACAAATAAAGGTCCAAGGAGGTACAATATTGAGAATACGAACTGATGCTACATAAATGTATTTCGAGTGTTAGCCATTACGAATACAATATTATTTAAACTGTAGGTGTAAAACTGGGGAAATAGAAAGTGAAATTAAGCTATAACCAATGAACATACAAATCAATTACCTACTTAACGTATACCTATTATATTTTATTCCGAGTAAAAATGTTCATAATATTTATGTTATATATATAATATGTTAATGTTCATAGTATTTAGTAGTATATGTCTCCGTTTAATTGACCAAATAATTCGTGTCTTTCGAACATTCGTATCTTTAAGGTGCCCAGATGAACATGCTAAAAGTCCCCAAATGTGGGACACGAGCCGGCGGTAGGGGAGGTGGGGAAAGGTCGTAATAGTTCTTTAGTTACTTCTACAATATTTATCTACATTATATTTCCTATAAATTATGTCTCGACGTTATTACTGTAGGATCAATACTTTAATAAATACAAGAGGTCAAATGCAGTAAAGCTTATAGTTTACGATAAAACCAACGCGCCTTAACCACAGATGACCACTAGAGAAGATGCTTGTTTCATTTTTTTTTTCACCCAGTATCTAAACAACAAAACATTTAGATTTTTCTTTCTTTTTTTTTTGGTGAAAGTATTCTTCAAATATATCTTGCACCCAGTAAACAACAAAACATTTAGATTTTTCTTTCTTAGCCAAAAATATAATTCTAACAATGCGAATTTATTTAGGGCGCTGAATGTGCGATAAAATATTCGGCCGTCAACGTGTTGTATTGGCATATCTTAGTGAGCGAGTGTGCGTGGTGGCTGGAGCATGAAGCGGGTGTCCCGGCAGACGTTTGACTGGGTGACTCAGTACCGCTGCCCGCCCGCGCCTGTACTCCACGGCATGCGGCTGAGTAGCGTGCGCGCAGCTCTATAAATACAACTGCAGTTGACATTTACTCGTTCTCGATCTATCTATAAAACTGAAACGCAATAGTTTTATGCCTTTCATGACTGTTTTCTACATGTTTATGAAGGCATGAGCAGCAAAAGGATCATCTACTAACATTAATGTATTGTTTGTTAAATATTTTATTAGTGTTCATAAAATGACTTTTTATTGCCCTTTAATACAGTAGAAATTATCTGACTGAACTTGATAATATGTTCTCCATGATGTAATAATAACATTACACATCATGAATTCACTGTATCTTTACTACTTTTTAGGTCATGAACTTCTTCAGATTTACAACTGAATAGATTCAATAGAAACTAACATTATTTTGACCCATTTTAATAAAAATATGAAAGTAAACACCAAAATAACAAAACATGCTGCAGGTGACACAGCTGTCTCTCTATGTACAGCACTTAAAATCCGGGGCCTTAAGTAGTAGTTACGTTAGTAATTATCAAAACATTTATAATTACTTCGTGTTCACCAGTAAGCACTTGGAGCGAGACTATCGAGAGCATAAGAGAAGCAACTTAATCAAATAATCAAGATGTGCTCATGATTGATTGTTTGCTGGTTACGTAAGGTCTGACACTCATTACAGCTCACTTGAACGTGCTTAAGCTTGTAAACCCGTGGGAGCATACTTTATAGAAAATCGTGCTCATTGGTCATGTGGTTATTCATTTCGACTTCTATTAGAATACCGCAAGGCATTTTTGTGGGACCATTAATAAAATATTACAGCTCACTTTTAAAAATCCATTACTATCTTAACCTGAAACTTTGACAAATTTAATGTTAATATAATTCCTTTTGTCCACAAGTGTTTTGATGTTCACATTATGTAAGAGAATTGTTGATTATTTTATGATCATCAGATTGTTTGGTTGTATGCGAGTCGTTATCAATTTACGAGGAGAAACAACGTATTCATATTAATTAGAGATGCGCCGAGTAGCACTTTTGCCGAGTAACGAGTACCGAGTTTTACTCGGTTCAATTTTTTTCCAACCGAGTACTCGGCCGAGTAACTCTGTTCAATCAAATCCCCGTTTTGGGCGCGTAAACAAGTACGAACAGATTCGCGCGGCACGAGCGGCCGACTCGCGTTGATACACCCCTCACCCCGCCCCCGCCTTTCATCTATCAGTCGCTTGCTAGTTTACAATCAAATACGTCACGTTGCACGTCATCATCATATCAGCCATACACAGTCCACTGCTGAACATAGGCCTCTCCCATAGACTTCCAGAATGACCGATCCAAAGCAGCCCGCATCCAGCGCTTCCCGGCGACCTTGATGAGGTCGTCCTTCCACCTAGCCGTTGGGCGTCCTACACTGCTTTTGCCCGTATGCGGTCGCCATTCCAGAACTCTTTTTTTCCATCGGCCATCTGTTCCGCGCGCTATGTGTCACGCCCACTGCCACTTCAACGAGCTAATCCGCTGGGCTACGTCGGTTACTTTTGTTCTCCTACGGATATCATCATTTCTGACGCGATCACGTAGGGAAATACCAAGCATAGCCCTTTCCATAGCTCGTTGAGCGACTCTGAGTTTGTTTAAGAGACCCATAGTGAGAGACCACGTTTCCGATCCATAAGTCATCACTGGTAACACACATTGGTTAAAGACTTTCGTCTTCAGGCACTGAGGTATGTCGGACGGGAAGACATCTCGTAGCTTCCCGAACGCCGCCCAACCGAGTCAGATTCGTCGATTTACCTCGTCTTCGAAGCTGGAATTGCCTACCTGGATCAGTTGACCCAAGTAGATAATAGAGAGTGGCTCCTATGTGGAGGGCATGCGACATGAATAATAAACAGAAAGATATTAAATGTACAAAAATCTAAAAAATAGAAAAAAAAAGGATCACAAACAAAAAATAAAAACACAACAGCAGAAGCCAACATGCTGGAAATATCTCAAAATCGTGAGCCATTTGCTTCAACGTCAACAACCTAAATATATTGCTTTACCTAAACCGAGTATACTCGGCATTAAAACCGAGTTATTCGGCCGAGTACGAGTATCAAAAAACCCGCCGAGTACGCCGAGTACCGAGTAGCAACCGAGTACTCGGCCCATCTCTAATATTAATAAAATATAAACCAATAGGCGAATCAGTAGTAGTCATACTACTACACACAGTTATTGTGCTATCGGGAACCTTGCTCAATTTGTTGAAACTATCGTCCGTACCAGCTTAGCACGAGCAGTTTCTTTAAGAAATTCTAGTAAAGGTTGCTGACCCATCTGCCAGACCCATTAACCGTAACTATGTTTGCCTATAACCACGTAAATGCAAGTAATAACTTGATTAAATTTTATCGAAATAGAGTGCACGGTACGGGAGCGCGTGAAATAAAATACTTTCCATCAAATTAATATATTATAATAGATAGTAATTTAATTTACATGTTATCTGTGGATCCGCCAATCTCTCAATTAGCTGGCTTTTCCTTGTTTTACTTTTTTAAATTCAAATACATCGCATTGTCAACTCAACATTCTTAAAAACACAATCATAAACATGCATTGTGCCTATTTAAATAAAAGTATCGTACCGTCTCTTGCAGCTTCCGTCACAAGTTCTTACCTAATCATTTATAATTGTTATGTTAATATATTGGAGTGTTTCCGAAAAACGACATCCGTCGACTACGCTATAAATCAATTTCACCATGTTAGCTTTCGCTAAGTTATTGTTTAATGTTTATACTTTCTATTACATAGCAACACCACCAACTAATAGCATACTATATCAAATGGTAGCATTTCATCGTTTCCTAACCGATAATTAATTGGCGATTAGTGACATTCGAATGTTGAATGAGTCATTTATTGGTGTGCACATGATTTATTTGTAGTTGTGGAGTTGGTTTGTCAATTGATTTGTTAGGACCGATTCTACGGCCCTCCCCGTCTGGCGGGTCAACACACATTTTCAATCGACCCATAGACACTAGACTGGTCCCACACCTATCTTCTTGATCAAGTCAATAAATGATCATTTCAGCGTTATGTTAAATTTAATACTTGGCTACAGTCACAGCGTTGTCAGTTACCCTACACATAACGCTTTCTTGGTAGAACAGGCAGAGGAGCACATAGAGTAAATGAGGCAAATACCTCTATACAACTTCTAACCTAACCTAAAATATTTGGCTACAAATAGGTCAATAATTACCAATATTACTCTCAGCTGACCCTACAACCAGAAGAACAAGAAATATGTGATAGTATTCTGTAACCACTACACAACGAACGAAAAGGAAGAAGATCCTCTGATTTAAAATGTCGTTTTATGCCACTAAACGTAGCACCATGTGGTCTAGTAATAAAAATGTACCCACATTGCGTTTTGTATGAAATATATTTTCTTTGTTTCTTTTACTTTGGTCTTTACTTGAATCAGTAGTTCCTAATGCACTACAAAATCCTACACCAAGCGCAGTCGTTAAGAATATCCTTACTTTGTAAAGTAAGCGTGATCGTATTGCACTGTGTTTTTTCAATATTCTTTCCTGTTTTGTACATGTGGGTACATGTGACCCTGACGGTCAATTCTATATTTAAAAGAATGTGGTTAAAGATAATTCATTTATACTAAACTTTTTCTTAGCTGAAAAGAGCCACCCCTTTGGTGTTTATGGTAAGTTTTTTGATGTCATGATGCTCGCGACCACTTACGCTAGAACGTGGTACAGTAAATGAAATAATATACAAAACAATTGCTCTATTATTATATAATCTTCCTTGTCTAATATAGTTGAGTCAAACAAATTATTAAATAATTCAGTATAACTAGTGCTTGATCAAACGCAATAATGTCTGGCATTTTAATTATCCCTAAAGTAAAAAATTAAATAAATATCAGTAGAAAATCAAATTATAAGTGTATGTGTCAAATTCTTTGTACCATCGCCAAAAGAAAAAATTTGTTTTAATTTTAAAAGCTGTTGCGCACATTTCGGAATATTTGAAGAACTTGGAAAATGTTATCGATCTAATAACAAATACAAGAGATTGCGTTTTAGGAGCAGATTAAGAGGGGCAAGGTCTAATATCTGTTAATACTAGGAAACCAACTGAGTAACCTTTTATTATTTTAATGCTCTTATAACAATCATAAGGTCTGCAAAGCCTGTAGTTAGAGCTAACGGAGAGATTTATTTATTCCATGATTTACCAGTTTTAATAAATATTACTACTGAATGGGCATTAATGTCCGTTCATTACCGATTAACATCCGAAATGATTTGTTTTTTATACAAGTAGAATTGTTTATTCAGTTCATCCTGTTGCCATAGGTATCTGTTTTATGTAAGAAGTGGGTAAACATCATTTTACACATTGAATGTTTTATCCAATCTAATGTGTTTGAAATGTAAGCATTTAATGACGATAGTTTATTAAATTATTTAGTTTCAAGTATACATACGTACATACATATAATCACGCCTTTATCCCCGAAGGGTTAGGCAGAGGTGAATTAACACTCACATTTCACCAATTTGTATTCGACCCCACGTAATAGGGGGTGAGCCTGTTGCTGTATTCCGGGCACTGTTGTTGACTCGAGAGATACATCTGAGAAGTTACGTCTGGCCCGTCTGGGCATTTATTATCTTTCTGATATCAAGGTTAAACAGCCCTATCCCTTAGTCACCTTGTAGGACACCACATGGGAAGAGATATGGTGGCCCAAATTCTACTCTGCCAGGAACCGGGAAGATTTACGAAAAAGTAAGCCTAATCCATTTTGTGGCGACACATCGGTCCTTATTCCTCAGACAGCTGTGTATTCCGTCAAACAACTAGCAGGAAATAGCACTCCTTAAACACTGCAAATTTCTAAACTAAGCCATTCTTTATTGACCGGTCAGAGCCAGATGTTTATGCTCGGCAGTGGAGGTGATCAATATCTATCCTAAATGATAATATTTTGGACAAGCATGATTATACCGCACACTATCACGTGTAGGTGTATTTATCACTATTTCATACGACAGTATTCTCGTGACAGCCGATAATAATACTCACATAAAATATTTGGAACGAAGTTAAAACGAAGTTGACAATATGTGTAATAAATACTCGATGACTCTTGTTCAAATAGATGTCGTATAAGTCTCCCAGAGTCTCGATAAACATTTCAAAAGGCGCGCTGGGTTAAAAGCACGATGCAAAACGTTACGTATCATTCAGTCTACTACTGACCAGCAGGTAGATATAATCATAGGAATTGCTTATCGCCTATTTCCGACTACTCCACAATAACAAGAACCATTTGCTCTATATTTATGTGGAAGATAGCAATACGATGACTATACCGCGTACTTTATAATTTCTTAGTAATGCTACCTATTTCATTGAACTGACTAAGTGTTGTCGTAACCACCCACAATGATCCCACGCGTTACTGTTGCAGGTACTGAAAGTTTACTAATTTGTGACAAATTTAACGAGCATTAATTTTTCCCATGCCAAATATTACGTTGATCAGTATTACGTTCAATATAGCAGTTTTATCATGTGTGTGAGGTTTGAGATCTTTGTGGGAATTCGACATAGTTACAAGGGTAGCAAGGATAGCATCTCTTTTTTTTTTCCTATTTCATCCATTTACTTACGAGGTGCATTTTCTTCAAACCCTAATCTTGCAAATTGCACTTTTGAATGCTTCTGACACTAAAAGTCTCACTCACACGTTTCAACAAGGAAAGAAGAGATAAAAGAGAAGAACGGATTAAAACAACAGAACAATTTTACAAATTATACCGTTAATGACATGTGCACTGAGCCTTTACCTTACTTTAACATATACGCCAAGACAACTTACTTTACTGTAAACAGCAAGACTCTATCAACTAGTAAAATACCATTTAAATTGTGTATATAATCAGGTTCACAATACTTCACAAACCATAAATCACTTTTATTAGTACTATTGAACCCAGTTCCTTCTCCTGGTCACGTGTTTCACCATGCCCAGTAGTCATAATATGTGCTGAGTTTTGTTTTGATTACCTTCGTACTGTATACAAGACACTAAACCACCACCCACGGACACGTAATAACAAATTTACTTCGATACACTAACGATTTGGACTTAATAATAGTTGATCGTACCCGCTCGAGGAGGCCAAAATCAATCCATTGTGGAGTAAAAAATAGTTAAGCTTCTAAAAATAAATCTCTGGGATGAGTAACCAGTAATATCCTAGTAACTTCGTAGTAGGTATTAACCCAACCGGCTATTAGAATTGTCAACGTTTTTAGAACATTCATCTCCTCTTGGCGTACATTTAACAAAAGAAATGGCAATGTCTCTTTTTTACTCTCCAGAAGAACAAGGGTGCACTTGAGTTTCTCAGTTCTTCGCGTATCGGTCTAATTACATCATTTAACAGTAAAGAAAATGGTGAAAGAATCAACCTATGTCTTCAACCCGTGCAGTAATTATAATTTTGCAAAGACAAGGTTTATCAAAAATTGTATTTAGCGTTATGGACGGAGATCCAACCAAACCATCGCCAGGGCTAGAGGAACAAACTTAAAAATCAACTGCATTGACACAGATAGTTTCATTATCTGTGAATTCAGACAAAGACGGCAAATTCGTTACAAATACATCTTATCGTACGGCAAACTCGTATCCGAGACAGATTGCTATCTTAGTAGTGTAAATAAATAAACCGGTCAAGTGCTTGTCGGCCTTACGCACTGAGGGTTCCCTACGCAACAATGCTGTTGAAAAAGTTCGATTGGCAGTTCCCATTAGGTTTTATCTCCCTTAGTATGTTTGTATCTTCTGATTTTGATGATTAAGAAATTAATTTCTTTTTCGGTTTGATGCTAAACTTGATCCTATCCATGCGTTGCTCAGAAAAAGGTCTTAACAGACAGACAGATATCGAACAAAGCTTTTACTAGTTGAGGTACGGAACTCTGAAAACAACAATAACAGCAGATACTTCTCTGCTTCAGGTATGGACGTTACTTTTCTCATTGCCAAATTAATTTAGGTACCTACCTTGAAATATGTGATTGAAGTATCATAAT
Organism: Eilema caniola; assembly: GCA_949126895.1. NCBI lineage: Eukaryota > Metazoa > Arthropoda > Insecta > Lepidoptera > Erebidae > Eilema > Eilema caniola. The sequence goes on along the minus strand of OX421471.1, from coordinate 10,039,223 downwards.
ATTAAAGAAAAACATTACATGGCTGTGTTACATTATCGAAGTGAAACACTCAGTAAATGTCACTTATCAGTCGTCTAGAATCGTCTGATAAAGTCGATTTCTATGTCAATAACCTAGTGGCCGATTCCATGGAACTGATACAAGTGCAAACAGCTATGACATTGTTCAATATAAACATTTCTATTTGTTTTATACCGCAGGTTCTTTTATCGAGTATGACTTCCGCACCGGTTATGTGAGAAATGCATATTTTATGTGAAAGCAGCATAGTCGATGGACCAAATCCTTGGCTCAACTGTCTCTGGTATTTGAGTGAGTCCAATATAAAGTGCTTCTTATTGTAAAATCCAAATAATTCTTAACTCATAAAGTCGCCACATTCTGTTGTATTTGGTATTAATGATTTCAACGCTCCTAGAGTAAACTTATCCAGTGACGTTCTTCACTTCATATCTCTGTTAAGGTTATTGATTATAAATAATTTGCTTAATAGTGTACCTATAATGATATCGGTATGTGTACTATATAGTATATCTATAACAGACTACTCGAGGCTGATTTGATCTAGAAGCTGGCCCTTCGGCTCTTTTCAATGAAAGAAAGAAAGAAAGAAAGAAAAGAAAGAAAAATCTTTTATTTTAGTGCAGCACCGATTACACAAATAATTATGTACTAACACACGCAAACAATTAATCAGACACATTGTTCTTCGCGTTGCACCAAGAAAGGAGACAGTTCAGCATGGTATCAGGCACAAGTACCTGACGCTGGTTTTCAACTGGCTCCTATCTACAGCTGCCACATGAAGGCTTTCCTATACACTTTCTGGTCAGATTTACAGGATTGTTGCATTTAAATTGTTGTTCAAGATGATAATTACGTTTGTTATAGAATTTAATTTGACTCTTTCAAAGGTTCATTAGTCCTCAGGTTATGGTCGAAGAGAAATACCTTCCTTATTAGTACTGTTGTTAAAAAGCAAGTAAGTGCTTAGGTTGAGAATACCTTAGGATTGTTGTAGCCATAATAAAACATAGGCATGCTAAAGTTAATAACTTCTTGTCAATAACTATACTTTGTACCCATCTTTATAATTACTACGATTGTAAAAGTGTGAAATGTAGAAAGTCTTTACATAACATCGAAGAATATGGAAAGAAATTCCCTATATGCGTCATACATTACAATTTAGTTACTGAACAGTCGATCGTTCTTAATAAAATTATATAACAATCAAGATATAGAATCATAAATAATAATATCTGTTACTTCGATTTGTATCGTAATATGCCTAATGGGTATCTCAAATTAAAGTAATTAAACGTCTACTAAATCAGCGGCAAAAGATGAGTAAGATCTGTTTACAACTAATTTATAACAAGACCTGTAATTAAATTAATAGGCCTAAAAACGGCCTCACAGCCAGGTATTCAAAATAAAATGAAACTTTTTCTCGAACCATTAACGATAAATGATTCTGATGTTCTTCAGAAAATAAAAGAAACATAATTATCGACAGATCGTTAAAGGCTTATTTATATTCATAGTCCAAACGCAAATTAAATCACTTTCGTTAGGATACTTTGCATTCTATTTATACTTATTAGCTACTTTTAATAACTATTTCAAGTTTTCTTAGCGTCTTACCAGATTTGCCGCAACGTGCACTCCCCAGCACCACAACTCTTATTCGATTAACTGTCATCTTCATTAGTCTGTTTATAAAGTCACTGCACTTATTATTAATGTACGTACATCTAAAGTTATCAGCTGCAGGCTGTGCTAGTCGTAATATTTAGAATATCAGATTTGCAAGATAGATCGCGTTGGCGGTAACATCAGCTGTTAATTCAAAGATGGCGGACGCACGCGCGCACAACGCACCTGCTTGCGAGCGACTGCCGTCAAGTAAATTGGCGCAACACGCATTCAGGCATTATCTATAGTGAGGAGTGAGAGACATTAGAATTTTTTTTTTTCAGTATAATTCAATAGTGCATTTTATCGATCACTCGTATTACCTATATATTAAATTTAAAATCGGTCAATACTATTTGAGTGCATTACAAAATTGGTAATGATATTGATTTTTTGTTTTTTTTTTTCAAACCGCAATTATTGTAATTACTAATATTCCCTCCAACCCCTCCAACTAAGCTAAATTGCTTGTGCTAGGAGTGGGTTCAAAAAGCTTAATGAATTAATTATAGTGGCTGAACATGATGCTCAATTTTTTTTAATAAGTCAACATAAAATATTAAAAATACGTCTGACGCTGACAATGACGATACTGTCATTTCTAATTCCTACACCAGACTAAACAGTAAATCAAACAGCTGCCACATGAAGGCTGTACAAATTATTTGATCAAGATGGAAAGGTCTATGATGATTATGAATACTTATTAATTATACAATGGTTCTAATTGATATGTATGACGCTGTTTGACTCATCATAGTCTACCTAGATATATTTACTAGGTTAGTGTCTTGCCGTGCCAAAATATGCAAATATAGCGTGCTTTACAAGATGGAAAGTTAACCCGTAGCAACTGTTACAGTAATTGGGCTAATGATGATTGGTTGTGGCTATAAGTTTTTTGTGTTCTACAATTTCAATCGAAAATCTTGCATGAAAAATTGATGTTTGAATAAAAATCTATGACAGGTGTTAAATAGTCGGTCAGGGTCTGACAATATTAGAATACTTAGAGGACTCATAAAACTTCCAGCTCTTGTTTGCTTTGGTCTCTCACTTCTGTCAGTTAGACAGATGTCGTCAGAGTTTTAAGCAAGTTTAAGCTTGATGATGAAAATGTTAGATATCTACATACTTTTTAATAACCATAACTACAGTTGAACCCGCTTTAAGATTCGATTAACCATGAAGACATTATAGGCACCGCACCACCTGTCTTATTTTGATAGTTGTCATCTTGTAAGCTGACGACTGTGTATCAGAACTTTCCTTCATTTATGAAAGTTGTCAAGTCAGTCATGGTCAGAAAATCAAGCGTAGGTTATTATACAGTAAAGATAAATTGAGCATCTAAATATTTCTTTAAAGGGAAATAATTTGTGAACAAAAATGAAAATCAGAACAAAACTTCAAGAAAGGTTCAAAACCTCAAGTCACATTTTTTACATTCACCACACCAATAATGTTATTGAACAATAGAATTATTAAGTTACAACAGATTGTAATAAAAAATAATCTTATACTCTCAGATTTTATCTTCTTCGTGATCGTGTAAATCTGCCGCCGCTACGATCGCTCCTATGTACACAGTGTTCTGAACACAGGTATTTATAACGCCATCTTTCAGACCATAGCCCCATTCTGTTTGTATTCATAGTGACTTATCTGCGCCATTAGGGCGTTACCCTAAGCCCAGGGTTCTAAATTTGTTGCCTCTACTAACTTAACTCCTATCGTCGTACTGTCAGCGAAATATTACGGTTAAGAGAGCAGACAGTGCGCTTAATCCGCAGAATGTGTGCCAACAGCCAATACGCGCTGACACGTGAAATGATATAATATACAGTCATCTGTAGAAGTGATTCATCCAACTAAAATACTAGACATAGTTGTGGTCGAATTGACGATTGCAAATTTTTTATAACTGTTATGATGTTAACAAACTAAAAATAAAACCGCCCACCACAATTTGCTCAGTTAATGTTCAGATAATGTTTCGGCTAAATGAAGACGTATTAGGTCATGAGGGTGTGTGGGGCTATTGACATCTTCGGTGTCCTAGCCAATCTCATTTGTCAGCTTGTTAACCTGCTGATCAAAGGACGAGGACTTGGCGCCGACTTACCTCTCGATGTTGAGATGTCTACGGCAGTATCCACCTCTTAGTAAATAAATAGACAGAAAAAATAATTAGACCCCGAACTCAGAGGAGAATGCCTCGAATGCAACGGGGATCACAGTCATGGAAACAATATATTTCTTCAAATTATTTTTCATCTTGTCTGTTTAGTTTTCGTCTTCGAGTTGCAGACACCAGGCCCTCGATTCTGCTAAAGCCAAATCAATTGTCATACCACAGACACTGAAATAAATGGCATTAAATTTTAGACCTTAAAACTATAACATTAAAGTCCAAAATTAAATGAAGAGTGTCACATTTCACTTTTTCATTCACTCTACAAAAAGCCATTTAATATTAGACTTTAATTTCATGATCTTAAAGTTTAAAATTAAATGTGTAATTTTGCAGTGTCTGTGGTATGACAATGGTTTTACTTTAGTAGAATCGAGGCCCAGGTACATTAGGTTCACGATCCCGAGCCTAAAGAAATTCGGGCCGTGAGATCCCATGAGCCGTGAGGATTTAGCGCACGATAAAAACAAATAGGAAGATGAGGTTAATTACATGAATGAGATGAAATTATTAAGTCCTGTGTGTAGTGATATGATACTTAGGATGGCCATAATCACATTTTAATAACTGGTTCACAATGTACATTAAAACTTTATGACGATTTTGTTCATTAGCCTAATTATGATACAAGGTTTTGCAGAACAGAAATATAGTTGATATATGATTTAGATAAACGTAACACCAATTATATCACTGTTATGTACATGTACAGCACTTTTATTGCTAATTGTACTTAGTGACACGAATATTTATATGCACATGCACATAGCCCAGAGGGTTGACAATTGTATAACTGCCAATATTTTACTAATTCCAACTATGTATGCAGTTATTACATATACACCTGTTAGTACTTTGAATAACAATCTTTTTGTTTGAACTCTAATCATACAGATATTTTCTAAAGTTTTCGCGAATATCACTCATTGAAATAAAAAAGAAAACTTTTAACTGATTCTATCACGATTTATTTATTATTATTTACTTTTAGACCAACGTTTCGGCTACTTTTCAGTAGCCATATTCGCGGTTTGATTAGGGATGGTAATTGTCTAGTGAAAATCTTTAGAGCTTCGAAGCAATGGTAAGGCTTTTATTATGTAAGCTTTTTACTTCCCATAGATATGTATATTCCTCAGTTTTGTTTTATTAAAACAAGACGCTCTAACGGTTCCTGAAGAAGAATTTTAACAAGGCCTTTGTTAGTTGGCTCGCATATCATGTCGTGTGTTCTTATTTAGTGAAATAAATCTGCAGGCGCTGTCTGAAGAGCCTGGCATGAAGCACATACGTTCTATAACATAAATTGATAGCCAGTGAATAAAATGATGATCCTGTAGTTTACATAATAACCTGAGTACCTACTCTTATATGCGTACCAGACATTCAGTATTGACTGAACTAAAATAAACGTAGGTATGAGTAATAATTGTGAAGGTTCTTCTTCACATATACATAGATATAATCACGCCTTGATCCCCGGAGAGTTAGGAACAGGTGTGAGTGTTAAGTTCACCTACATTTCACCAATCATTGTATTTCGTCCCACGTAATAGGTATGAGCCGATTACTGAATTCGGGACATTACTGTTGACTCGAGCCATGTATCTGAGGCTGAGTCTGGGCTGTAGGTATACATTAGTCACCTTGTACGACACCGCATGGGAAGAGAAGGGGTGGTCCAATTTCTACTCTGCCGGGAAACACGGCGGCCTTTTCAAAATCATTTTTTCGAAATAAGTAGAGTAGTTTATTTCGCTGAACCACAAGGTAAAATGCGAATAACTGATTCTATCACGATGAGACAAAAACAAATAATAAATGAAACAAATTAAAAAGTTCGTTTTTATCAAAATGTCATTTTGTATATATTAAGTGGATCTCACCAATGGGAAAAACAATTTCAGTAGGTCAAACTAGTCTAAACATCGATCTGTCCCAAAAAATATCTTATTCCATTTGTGGTCGTACCCTACCTACCAATCTTATACAAATACAACACCTTGTCTCACACAAATAATTATATTATTCTGCTTGTAAGCCAACTGATTCTAGTAACTAAATAGAAAAGGGTAATTCAAATTCGAAACTTGAACACAATGTTGTGTGCAGCTAGCCGTAAGTTTAAAGCGTCAAAATACAAATGTAAACGGAGACGTGCAGCAGATGATCCTTGCGGAGATTGTAAGACTTCTTTGCGGTGTAACCCTCACAAACTGATGGGTAATATCTTTAAGCCGTATAATATGTATCACAGACAGTGGCCTAGATTAATGTCTTTGATTTTCTGATTTAGTTATGAACGCGTGTGAGCGTTTCTATTATTATTTTAAAAAATACGTAGGACAAAGTCGCAAAAATAAGGAACAAACTCACTGTGTTTACTTTTATCAATTGGTTAATATTTTTTGTTGAGTAAGTTGCTGATGTATGTTATTTTAGTTTAATAATATAAAATTATATCAAACAACACTAGACAGTTGAATTAAATATTAAAGCAGGCAGGCAGGTAAGGTAGGTAAAATATTGAATCGGTCCAGGCGGAATTTCCTAGGGGCCGCAATCTTTGCCTTACAGGGGCAATGCTCTGACCACTAATCCAAATTTTTCCTTAATATCCATCTTAGAAGCGACGGTGGAAGCTTCTCCCAATATTCAATTAATCAAAGACGGATATAAAGGCAAAATTTGTATTATTTCGTGCGAGGTCCGGTAGCTTAGTGGTCAAAGCATTGCCCCTGTAAGGCAAAGATCGCGGGTGCAAACCCCGCATGGAGCAATTCAATATTTTTCCGATCTTAATCGAACAAACAGTTCACAAAATTAGTTTTCGTAGAATCTATTTACGAAAACTAATTTTGTGGTCTTTTTCTAATGTATAAAATGTGTTTCAATGTAATTACCTACCGAGACAGCTCTAGGATGAGAAAATCAGTCAATCAGTGAGTGAATTCAAAGCGGACTTCAGCGGGTCTAATAAGGCTACATTGAGCGATTCCGCTAAAAACGAGTAACTTTATGAATTTCCAGTAGTAGTAGTATCTCAATAGATGCCTATACAATTCGTAAAACAGTCACTCATATGAGCAGAATCTCAATAATTCTTCTACTAGGCAGATTCTTATTTCGTGTAAATATTGCCGCATGACAAAATATTATCCTCATACGATTCCAATAAACTGGCCCTTTTAGACCTGCTGGTGCCAACTTACAATTTAGGTCTGTGAATCATATCTATATTGTAGATAAATATTGATAACGTGACGAAAGTGTTACGTTGTTGTGTTTATTTCCATGCAAAATATTTTTTTATTAGCTTGGCCCATAAACGCTAATAAATCGAACGTTAACTAAATTAGATAACTGGTTAAAATCCCCGCCTACAGATGTACCATCATTAAAATTAAAATATTTCATAATATTTTGTTTTGAACTACAGGTACAAATCACGGTTGCGTAAATATACAATCAAAGTATCTTTGGACTTTAATAATGGCTGTTGTTTCAAGAATGGAAATTGTTACCCTTATAAGTACTATGTGTGGGATGAGACGAGCTCATCCTGTTGTTTCACGCAGACAATTGAGCCTTCAGCCACGACAGGTTTCAGTATGGGTTGCTGTTAACAATCCAGTAACAATTAAATATCAATTTTCTTCTGTTTACTACTTAACACCACGATACCAATGACTTCGTTATCTCTTACGAGCAGGTGCGATAGAGGCTTTTCAATAATTATATTAAAGAATCTATTCGATAGTCATAGGGCATCTGCTTGTGACATATGTATTTTTATATATTCACGCCACTTTCCCTTTACTTTCTCTATGGATGTTTAGACCACACTGCCGGGAAGAATTTCGTTCCACCTGCCTTTTAGCCGGCACCTGATGGTATAAGCAGGTAATCTGAGGTAATCTGTGGTATATGTATTACTTATTATGTGCTCACACCGCTCTTCTCAAGTTTCTTAGGCCCGTACCTTGCCGGAACAGCAGTGTGGCACGGCGCAACTTCAAAACAAAGAACTTGTACGAATAATATAAGCTTACGAACAAAAATTTTGAAAAATCCCCGAATAAGTTAGCGCCACAGCGGTATTGCCAGACAAGTAATAAGAAAGAAAGACAACCAGGGATAATTAACTAGTACTTTTATTTATGAAATTGTGTATTTGAGTAAATACTTGACTGTTAAATAATATATTCTCTTCATAACTTCTTTACACATATATTTGGTCATAAGTAAGTAGTTAGAAACTACATAAAATTAAATTGATTAATATGAATTTATTTTAACGGATATCTGTCGATTGAATTTTAATTAAAGCGTAATCTTCAAGTATAATACACTCAATTATAGAGATCTGATGTTAGTATTAATGCATATAATTAATATTAATAAGTAAACGCAGATACAATTTAAGCGTACATAAATACGTGTGAAAAGTGGCACAGAGTCGTGTCTTTAGTGTCAGGTATTGAAATGTTGCCAATTTAGTGTAAAATTTACCCTAGAAATAATACTTGAGTAGCAGCAAAATTGATTGAAAATTTTCACAGAATCTTATGTATAAGATATTTTTTTGGTACTGAGATCAAATTTGTCCTCGATACTTAACTAATTTTCTTTCAAAACAATTTGTATTGTCATACATGTGCGGAAGTACTTTTCTAATTTCTCTAATTCGTAAATGATATTCACAATATATATTATATTTACAAACTATATTCACAAAATATACTATATTTAATAACATAATATTTTTAAGTATATGTTATTAAATCAAATTTTTTAGCAAAATCATTTTTCAGAACTGATACCTACTTTATATTTGGAACAAAAGAAAAATACACTTCAATCTATTCACAATTATTAAATATGTATTCTATATTATGTCCAGCAGTGGACTCCAGTGGCTAATTGATTGATTGGTTTGATTAAAATATGTATTCATGCCTGTACTTCAGAATGACCACAGAAAATTTTCAGAAGAATCTTGCAGGGAACTAGTTGTGCTTTCCTCCAATATCATTTTTATAAAACACATAATAAGAAGAGAAAAATGGAAAGTAAAGGGGTGTATTTTAAACGAAGATTTAGGTTTAAAATGCAATAATTGTATGCGATATATATTGACCTAGGCGCCCTCATACCAGTGGTAGGTGGATACCTATTGTTTCAATGTAGTGAGAGCCCATTGCCATTGCCCTATGTATTGCGACCATATCTAAGAAAAAAAACAGCTTCATGGTAACACGCATTATAATATTCTAAATGACAAGCGTAATGACTTTTAAGAAAAAGGGCAAAAAAAATCAATTCTCTTTCAGACAATCCACGACTAACGCACTATATTATTAACAAGTGATTGGAATCATCCACGGCTACGAAGTGAGGTCCCTGTGTAGATCCTGTTACCCGATCAACAGGGACTTTATTCGGTAGCCACCCGATCTTAATCGCAGCGTAAAGTAAAAAAGAACCAAAAGAGTTCGAAACTAATTTCCGCTGTACACGAACGAGTTTTTATCGAGACCGTGTCTTCACTTCATTATTTTTTTCCTTGTAAAATAAACTTGTAGTACATATAAGTATCATTGCATCAAAATTAGGTCAGGTTAACGGGGAAAGTCTTCTGAAATGTAAATTGACGGAATGAGAATCAGTTAAATCGTTGTAAGCGTGTAAAGCTGAACTATGGAATTAATTTTGTATTTTATTCCAATGGTTCTACAAGATTCCTTAAAGAGAGGTCTGTAAAAATAGAATCATTTATATTTTTATGATGCCACTACAACTCCATTAATCATTTTTGACTGATAAAACGATTATGTAAAGACGGGAAAAAGAAATTTTATGTTACCAAGAAATGTATCTATGATTCTAAAAGTTGTTATTATATATCAACGCTCAGCTTATGAATATTTTAAGTCCCAATTCTAATCTGTTACGTGTTTTATTGCAGTTTGATTGGATTGCTGTTGTAGAATAATAAAGTTAATTGACCTGGCCATAATATGGTAGCCAGGGCCAATTCCAAACTTTACTTTTTATAGTATTATATAGATGTTACGATGTTTTCATAAATATATGTAATATCATAAAAAGGGAATAGAATATGTGATATCGGAAGAAATCAATGCATGTAATTTGCATAAATGTCATAATTTCTGGACTTCATTATTGTTACGAATGACCAGACTAGGATGCAATATTCATCAATAGTAGAATTATTATTATTTATATATTGGTAGTATTTAATATTAGGAGTTCCTAGAACTCTATAGTAATATAGATGATACATACTGTAAACTGCTAAGAACACCGTAGAAGCAGCACACAACGGGTTTGGTAGCAGGGTAGGTATAATATAATTAAATTTACCCAGTGTAGTTGACCCAAAAATCATCAGGCAGTGCTGTTGAAATTGAATTTTTACCACAGTAACGGATTATGTTACATATTGTCGTACAGAGTGGATTGATAATGAAAACGCACAAGTCAGAGTAGTACCTCCATGATTATAAGCTAAATCGATTACTTTTACACCGGGTCAATTAGTATCAGTTTATACACCGAAATCATCGGTGTTGGTAGACGAGCTTATTGTAGGCTGTATAATTTAAGTTTCATACAAATTAGTGCGTAGGGCCTTGTACGATAATTATGTTTTATAAAACGAAAGGATATTGTAAATTGTAATAGATTGAACGCATTATATAATAAAATAATTGTGTAATTCTTTTATTTTCTCCGATTCTTTTCTCAACAGGGCAGGAAGATGAAAGTGCCGCTCAATCCATACTAATATTATAAATGCGAAAGTAACTCTGTCTGTCTATCTGTCTGTATGTTACCCTTTTACGCCAAAACCCAAACAATATATACTACTAACTAACATACGTCAGTTGCAGGAGGACGTAGGACAGGACGGTATTACCGTCGAACTGAGCAGTCCGACTGGGGAAGTACCTCTGACCTACAGAATAACGCAGCCATATTAACGTCGTGTTGTGTTCCTGGCGGTGAGTAGGGTAGCCAGAGCTCATTGGAGAGTTTTTGTACTGTCAGTGGGAAGACCAAAGGTTATACTCGCTTTGTCTTCTATACTGACGGCAGCACGAGTGTGACTCCCCTGGTGTTTCACACGTCCATAAGCCACGGTAACCACTTTCCATCAGGTGGGACGTGTGCTTGTCTGCCACATCAGTGGTATAAAAAACGATATCTATTGTCTATGCACAATCACACTCATTAAAAAATACAAAATTGCCACCAGTATCTGCGCACCTTGAATACGATGTAGAGCAAATCAGCAACAGGTTCTTGATTTAAAATTTAAACGTCCATTTAAACTGAATGCTCCTTCATTTTTGTCAGCAACTAGCGATTACCCGCGGCTATGTCTATTGTTTTTTTACCGTGACTTTATAGACGATTGAGAGTTGAATATTGTATACTCTACTACTATATTAGGGAACAGTATAAAAATGACGTCGTTCTTACTCCAGTTTTTTTGAAATTTTCTTACTCTCACCGTCTACCAAGATTCATACATTCATCTTTTTTAAATAATAATCGTTTATTATATACAATTAGCTACTATTTGAGGAATTTGTGATGTTCTCCGTAAAAATTTAATAATGGGTTCAGTATTTCTTAAATATTATGAACGTTAAAAATAATATATTCCTAACTGCAAAGTCAAATTCACAAACATACATTCATTCCCATTTTAAGCTTACAGCTTTCTGAATAAAAAAGCAAGTAGTTTTTTTGACAGACGTGGCCTAATTTTTTCCGTTGACTTTTTTCCCGTGGACGGGTCATCGCACATACATTTATCTCCATCAAAGCATCACATACATGAACTGAATTATGCAAATTACTCGTTAAGAACAAACAGTCATTATAATTAATGGTTCTGCTGATCTTTTCCTTCAACGTATTCGAATCGCATTACCAAGTTTCACTAATACATTTTTATAACTTTCTTTCTTTAAAATAAATTTTGTATATTTATGTATCGGTTGTGAATAACATCTGTTGAAATTTCAATTAAAAATCTCCAAAAAGACAATTATTCAACTAATTCTGCTGTTCTTCTATATGAAGAAACGGTCTTGAACAATTATTTTTCTCTTTATGGAGTTTATAATGATGGCCATTTCATGTATAATTGGCAATGTTGCTCTTGTTAAATCCTCGCTCGCTACCAAATTTTCGACCTTGGAATGAATATTTTGATTTTTCAACAAATTGTATACAAGAATAATACCAACTCAGCTCGTAGGACAATGATACCAGGCGAATGGACCCCTACCAAGATCTTTTGAATTGGCGATCTCATGAATAAGAAGAGCCCATAGGACAAGCATTATATTTTATCTCACTTATCATTCCAATAAATTCATTAATTGAATAATTGCATAAAGTAACTTTTTCCTTTAAGAAGTTTTGAATCACAACTTTGAATTTGCCCTTTATAACATCTTGAGATGCCACATAAAAACACTGAACCTCAAAAACGCACGAAAATCATATCCGAATAATATGCTAGATTAGCATTACTTCATTTAGCGTTACTTATTTTTATTCAATTTTAAATTTTCTCACACATTTCATTACCTTCTTTCATAATAAAACTACCAAACAATTCCTGAGAGATGAGCGAAGTAATGCGAAGATATCACGCAAACTGCCGGATGTCTCCAACCAAGATACACGACGTGCAAACGCCTTATACGTTAACATTAACAGACGATACATTACCCGATAACGTCTCAGCACGTGGTAGGGGATTTATGTACTTACTAAATTTATTTTACAAGTGCAAACATTTTCTACTTGACAATATAGTTTGATTCAATTTTTTTTATCTAAACAATTGCAGCTTTATCAACCACTGGTCGAAAATAGTACCTAGATAATATTTTAATAGAGTGTTCCTGTTTTCAACTGCCCAACTGAGGAAGTAATATTTTCACGCTCATTTTTACTATCTATACTAATATTATAAATGCGAAAGTAACTCTGTCTGTCTGTCTGTCTGTATGTTACGCTTTCACGCCTAAACCACTGAACCGATCTTGATGAAATTTGGTATAGGTGTAGATTAGACCTTGAGAAAGGACATAGGCTATGTTTGGTCGCGATAACCGACATCCACGCAGGCGGAGCCGCGGGCAAAAGCTAGTTATATATATATATATATATATATATATATATATATATATATATATAGTAATTTTAGTGTATAAGAAACGATTATAACTAGTATAATAAAACTGTTCCGCTTGGACAAATGTACTATCACGGTAGCAATTGCAGGACTGCAATGTGCTAATTTCGGAGGGCGCAAACTGACCTCCGCCCCCCATGAGCACGGGCCTGAGGGTGACGGGTGGAGCCGCCCGTCACCCTAGCAGAAGCAGGCCACGGCGGCGGCACGCATCGTAGGACGAGGCGCGCCTCCCCACACCGGGGTTGAGTCGGGGACCGCGTGGTCCCCCTTCCCGAGGAGGGCCAGACCGAGAGGGATGGCCCTGGGTCAGCCGGGGTGCGAGGGATATGTCGCATGACAACCTCACCTTCGGCCTAGCACTACGACCCAGAGACGGCGTGCGGTTTAGTCGGTTCGAGTCCGACATAACCTCCCCCTCCGTCTCCGGAGGGGTGGGTATCCGTGGGGATTTCCCGCACGTAAAAAAAAAAGCAATGTGCTAATTGGTTGATTGATATAAGTACCATAGGGCTCTTCCCACAAATAAATACCTTTCCATCTCATTAGGGTTTAAATCCATATTTACAATAAGTAATTAAAATTACCTTTTTTAAAATTGAATGATTCATTTTAAATAGATGGTCATGTAATAAAGAGATAATAACATAAATAAAATGCGGTTAACATAATATACAAATGACTTTAATCACTTGTAAATTAAGTTTTTATCGATTACGTGCTGTTTTAAGGATAAACTTACATCGTTTAAAAGGTTAATAATCTTTTATTGTCAACATTTCAGATACGCAAATAACTCTTGCTTTTAGCTTTAGCCGGAGAAAGTGAATTTCTCCTTTACCTTTAACCCTAGATTCCGACAAATAAAATTTAAGTCATAAATAATGACCGTCTCTTATCGAACAAAGCTACAAGCATGTCATCTTCGAATCGCTCTGCGCCATGAAATTATCTCTGTTGCATGATAAAAGAACGGCATAATTTAAAAACTATAAAAAACATTCCTCTTTATGGTACGTTACATAATCGTGCATTTGTAGGCTCTACAGGCAGAGTAGAAGAGTGTAGTCTTACATATTTTATCAGTCACGACGTCGCAATATTATTTAAAATATAATCACATGCCCGCAGTTAATGAGTAGGTACCTGAGGCGCTTGGTCAAAATCAACAACCAGGCCCCCGATTCTGCTAATTTTATGACAAAATTAGCAGAATCGACGGAATAACAAAACCACTATTATACCGCTGACATTGCATAAAATGTTATTAAATTTTAGACTTAATTGCTGAGTTTTAACGTCCAAAATGAAAAGAGAAAGAGTTTATAACATTTTTCATTCACTTTACAAGATTGTCATTCAATTTTAGACTTTAATAGTGTTGCAGTAAAGTCTAAAATTAAATGGCATAGGTTACAGTGTCTGTGGTATCGCAGTGGTTTTGCCATGAAAAAATAATAGCAGAATCAGGGCCCAGATAGATTGAGGGCAGCTAAAGTGGTAACGACTGGGGCTTATATTTTTGGTCATTATTTCCTCACTTGTTTTTAAAATTTTATTGAAAAGCCATCGAGAAACCCTGAGGCGAAACTATGAGTAGATGGGCAGGATCGCCGTGTTTGCACCCCCTTAGAGCACTTTTCCGCATTCAGTGGCGCTTGCTTCTCAAAAGATCTAGAAGATTAAAGGTAAAACCAAAAAAGAAATATTCGCACGAGTGTTTACGTTCGCAATTTATCTGTTGAAATACTTATCCCATAATAACGGTATTAAAATATGAGTCATGAGAAGCTTTATGTGCGCGGTCCGTCCTGTAACGGAAGGATGTAATAGGTACTTTGCTTCAAAGAGAGGGATTCTCTTGCGCTGAGTTTCTTAATATCACTTGTACCATGAAAGACATTTTAAAAGGAAATAATAACTTTCTGAAAATTTACGGGCCTGTTTCTCTTTCTTCCCAAGATAACGTTTATCAGCGACACAAGGTAATGCGCATGAGTACAGCGATATCATAAATACGCCGGTGCCGGCACAATGCAACGCTATCAAACATGCCCTCTAGCGTTGGCAGCACCACATCATTACGATGATATTATACACTGACGTTACCTCAAATAGAAATACTGTAAGAGACAATTCTTAGAAATAACTACATGTGAAATTTTGACGTGACAACGTCTTATAAATTGGTTTGCCGGGCGACACTTCAAGAAACTGCGTTACGATTTGCGTTACGCTCCGCGTTATGCGCTTACAATGAGAGCGAGTGAGAGGCACGCGTCCCGCCTAAGAGCGAGAGAGACAGACATAAAAAGTGAAAGGCACGCGTCCCTTCCACTCGAGCACAGTTAGCCCGCCTAAGAGCGAGAGAGACAGAGCGAGAGAGAGAGTGAGAGAGATAGGCATACACACCGGTTCATGTCTTGTAATTAATAATTTAAAATTTAATTTTGTTTATAATTCTTTGTATAAATAAATGTTTTAAATTGTTACTATTATTTCATCCTTCTTCCTACTATACGAATGAATATTCACATTAAAATTATTTTACCACTCAAAGTCGTTGTCACGTAAAACTTTCGCCTGTATACCGACTTTACAGGCAACCAAATTTTTTTATCACACGTTTCTTAACAAAGGGAAATGGGATAATTTTGACTTGCTAAAAGAAATTATCCTCAACAAAACAAACTGAATAAAATTAATGCGTTTAGAAAATTTCTAACTTACTAAAATAAACTTTATCAGTTTATGAGTTTATTTTTCAGTTTATTTCCATATAAACTGCAAGCCTGCTCTGTGAAACTATAATAACTTTATTTGTTTGATTATTTACCTAATTAATTTACTTTTATACCAATAGTCAATAGGTCAGGCCTACGTCAAGTGGATGCCTAATTGCTATTCTGACGTATTGTCAGATATTCTTTGACAAAGGAATGATAATTAAAATGGACGTGTCCAAATTCAATAACATAAAGACGACAACCAGAGATAATGAAGGATATACCTACAGCTGGAGCTCTCGGAATAAAGGTTGATGATAGCCATTAAATTAAAAACAGGAATGAATCACTCTCGTATAAAGTAAATACAAATCAAAGCTGTTCATGGTATAATCTGTTTACAGCTAAGAAATATTATTCGATTCCGCCAGCGTTGCAAATCAAATAAACATGACAAATATGAACCGATCAGTTTGGCAGGACCCTGATGCATATTGAACGGTTGGAGCGAATCCATATTTTTAATCGTAATCTGTGTGCGTGCGTAAAACAAGCGAGGGTAACATGACGAATTACTGTATACGATCACAATTAGTCATGCGATTATTTCTCGTTACTTAATACCCGAGTGCACGGGGTGGAACACAAAGACATAAACAAAGCTCTGCGTTAGTAGTTGATGCCACTGTAATTCATGTAACGATACTGAACGCCTGGATCATTTCTTAGAACACAACACGATTTAGGGTTGTTATATTTATTTACTGTATCAGGTTCTTAGAGCATAAATACAGGAGAGCATCTAAGATTACGCCGTGAGACTACAAACTCATGAAGTGATTTGCGTCCGTGGTCGTCGCTGGTACTAGTACCTACTACAATAGATTACTCTTGAACTTTTAAAATACCTTTAAATAGCAAGTAATATTAATCAGCGAAGCGTCTACATGCTTATAAAATTTGTTCGTATTGTTTTTTTCTCTATACATTTGTTTGACACGTACAGTTAACACATGGCCAAGTCTTCATTTATCAATAAATTGTTATTGACGTTTAATAAATTCTTAATGAACTAACAGTAGTAGTTTATCTGCATTAGCAATTAGTGCGGTTAATTTTTTGTTTGATTTTCAAGCCATCACATTTTATCTCGAATCTACATTGGCCTGTCACCAATGTTCCCGTTAATTCCTTCAACTAGGTTAACTGCTTATGCTAAAAATGACTGACATTAAAGCTGGTAAATGTTCGTGCCGGAGCTCAGGCAGGGTTAGTAAAATCAAATAATTACAATTATTGAGAGAATGAGAACCTCACCTTCGGCTTTGCACCACGCTACGACCCACAGACGGCCTGCGTTTTAGTCGGTTCGAGTACGACATAACCTCCAGCTCCGGAGCGGAGTATCCGTGGGGATTTTGCGCACGTAAAATAAGACTGGTAACACTAGCCAACCAGTTACATGTAGGTTAATTAAATATAAATACGGTTAACAAATAGCTCTTTAAGCCGAAGAGAACATAACAGTCCGTGTCTAGCTGTCGTGTCATCGCCTAAACAACTAATTACTAGGCATTAGCGATATGACAGATAAGAGCCATTAGTGTTACAAATTGAAAAAAAACTTCACATGTGATAAAAATATATAAAAAACTTCTATTGGTAACGGTAGTTATATCTTTGACATTGACAATTCAAGATTTTATTCAGTACAAAAAAATTTGGTACATGAGTCTACAACGGAATTAATTTATAAAAAACCATAAGCTGATTGCAGTGCTACTTTATGACTTTATGAGTTCTGTTGTTAATATGAAGTACTTCATCCAGGAACCTTTTTAAACATTTCAAAGTTTTCAATATTGAATTTCAGGTTTCTTCGTACAAAAGTGAATGCCCTATAAATTCCTTCGCAATTATTTACCCTCTTAAGGATAAAGTTTTCAATTTTTTTAAGTTTAAAGTTAATTTAAAGTTTATTTCTAACCAGAAGCAGAAATTATACATTTTCGTACTTCTCGATTTGATAATGATAAATTTCCAAAAGTCAGAAGATGGCCTCCTTTGGGTATACGTACGTGGATTTGATAACAAAGCTTCCTGTCATCTATCGATTTACTTACCGCTTTGAATTAAAAAGACAAATATTTATATATCACTCCACGTTACTAAAATTACTGATACTTTTATAAAACGGGTTATAGCGATGTCTCAATTATATTTCTGTCGCATTGGCGCAAGTCAAAATAATTTGAAAAATCTCTCGTAAATTACAAACCATTTATAAACACGTTGGAGCCAAACCAGATGGGACTGATTACCTGTATTTATACGGAACGAATACTGTCTGACCTCTGTGACCTAACTAAGTACCGGTTAGCTAAGGTTAGACAGATAACCAATTTCTTCCAACTTCATATCACTATATTAACATAATAACATTTACACTCCTATTTCGTAAATAGTTTGCAATATAATATTCCGCTAGCAAGTGCAAGAGGGAAGTATATCACAGGCTCTATCGACATGCCGGGAAATGCAACTGAGAAATTATCTGATTCCTTCCATAACGTAAGCTAAAATACTAAAATTGCTTTCGAGAAATCTTTTAGTCAGATCTTCACGCTCTCAGCGCTTATTATATTTAATTACGATACCAATATTACTATTCGTTAAGCACCCAGTTATCTGCAAATCTTAATTAAGAATACCAATATAGATTATTTAAGTGCACTTAATATGATTAAACCATCCTGAATCTATCCCGTTAAAGTCCCGTTACAAAAATGGGTTCTTAAGAGGGGGTTGGTTGGAGTCACTTTCAACATTTTTAAACATATTGATCATCAAATTATATAGCAAATTGAGCCAATTAAAAATCATATTCATAAAGAAGGCTAAACGTGTAAAGGCAGAAACACGATTCATAATATTTGCCTTGATAGAAATTAGAGTCAAACATGGCTCTAAAATGTTCCATATCGTTATTTCCAACACGTTTTAAGACGCCATTATCAAATAATGTCGAAGTTTGTATAATAAAATAGAACATAAAAATATCTAGGGACTTGTAAAGTTACATTTTACGCACATGCATTTTTTTTTTACAAGCAACTAATCCTCATAAATCGGTGCTCCTCATAAAATTATATGGGCGGAGTAGTCAAAAATCAATGTTTAAAAATGATTGAATAGCATTCATTGGTTCCGATAGTTCATAAGAACGTCGGTAGGCGTGCCACTGTCGCCCTAAAGACAGAAATAGAAGGAGAAATTTGAATTGGTTAGGGCGAGGTCGGGTAGCTTGGTGGTCAAAGCATTGCCCTTGTAAGACAAAGATTGCGGGTTCAAACCCCGCATAGACAGATTCCATTTTTTCTCCTATATTCGATTTAAATATTTAGCATGAAAAATGCTTAAAAATTTAATTCAAAATATGTATTCAATCTATCCTCAAATAAATCAAGATTCAGGAGTGGGTGTTGTTCTAGAAGGCGGGCTTAACTCTATGAAAGAGTGGCCTACATTGTTACTGAAGCAGTTACAATCAAAATTGAGGAATAATAGTACTTTGATTAACATAGCTGAGTATTACGAATTAAATTTAGCGTTAATAGAATTGCAATAGCATAGCACTGGAAAATACTATTACTTTGGTACGAGGATTCCGTAAAGATAATTAGAAAAACTGAAGTTCAGAAAAAAAGTAGTTGAAAAATTGTTCTTTAAAACAAAATCTATTATGGCAAGACCTAGAGTTTATAAAACAAGCCTCTAAATTATTGCTTCTTGAAAGTATTCATGCGAATTCCATTGCAATTAATGACGATATATAATCTGTCTAGGTCGCTTTTTCTTTTCCTGTGACCGTGACTATCTAAAGACTAGATCGGCCGTCATGGGCTATAAAACGATCGTAGGTAATACGACACTTGAAACCTCAGATACGTACAGTCATCGTCCGTTAATGCTTATTCGTGGTGATCTATCTTCGATAAATATTTCTACTTGACTTTTGCTATGTCATTTAGAAATTTTAAGGTGCATTTTGTTTTGCATAGGAGTTTCCTGGGTATATACTGTGTTGTCCTATAAGCTGTATTCCAATTTTAACAACACAAAGGAAATACCTACTATCCTGATCTCAAATAAAATAACTTATTGCGTAAACTTAAGAATCCGTTTTGATATCTTTAAAATCATTTATCATGTTTATTAATTCCGTCAACCAGTCCAATGGTTTTTTATTCGCTATTTTTTTTATTTGTGCCAGACATATATTCCTTCATTAATATAAGTACCAGGTATGCTACGTTTCTTAATGCCGTAAACAAGTAACTTGGTTTTTTATTGAACATTTTTGTTTATTTTCCAGGAATCCTGCATATCATACAAATGTTTTAATTGCGATTCGGGGTGCGCCATTGGATTCATACGCGATCTCCACGACCATCATTATTATTTGATACTTTAATTACTTGCGCATTCTACGAGTACACCTACCGGCAACAAAGTCATTTGCAGTATCAGCTATCCGACTGTAGAATACACGACCAAGGACTCCTGTAAACATAATTGTATTTTAAAGCAATTTATGACTTTCAACATATGTATTTAAACTACCATGATTGGTACATTCTACATCACATACGACACAATGGCTGCTGGTGAGGTGACACATTGAACCAAAATACTACTCATGCAATAATATAATTGTATCATGTGTATATACATGTACCAAATTTAAATACAGGCAAACATGTTGTTGAAATGTGAAAACTAACATTCGACACTGAGATGCTAAACGTTTCTGGCTGATTTTTATAAGCTGGTTCTTCCGCCTTTATCCATGCTACCGTGACTTTCCCCAGTTAGGATACTGATAATTTTAGGGAATAAACTCAAATATGAACCACAAAACTCCTAACATTACCAGCACAAGAAGTAAAGCAAAAGACTGTAAACCTTCGCGAACAAGCTTAGTACATTTCTATTGACGCTGAATTTTCTCCGTTGCAAGCAGCATTATACAATAAATATCCTCGTATTTAGGTTCGATTTCCTATTGGTTTATTTCAACATTTAAGTTGGATCACGAGTGCTTTCGGCGCGGAACATGAGAACTGCTTTACTTGAACGATCGTTTGCGATGTTGCCAATATTACTGCAAGTAGAGCGAACACTTTCGGATGTTTGTGGAGATAGTAAGAGAAGAAAGGTCACCTTTTAACATGATGCGAAAGTCGTGTAAGTAGATACAATAAATTGTTAAGTAGACAATTTACTTATATTAGGCTGCTCTATACTACCCGTTTATTTTGCAATGTTCCTCAAATAGATCCACTTCATATTTCGTGATTGTATACAAGAATAACGGTAGAGGTATAAGTGTACATGGACTACACTGCTGTGAAAAAGGTATGAAGGTGCTTTATTATTTATAGGGTGCCTTCAAAGCTTTGCGACCAATTTAATAATTCCTCAAGTAGGAAGTGATTAATAGTCCTTAGAAAGGTGGAATTAGCTTTTTCAGTTGGGCTAATCAGCAAAATCAACGATAGGGACCAAAAAAACCCTTACATTTCTGTGTCTAACTTCCTTTGACAAGTTTCAACACATTAGCAATTCATCTTGTTATCGAACTTCACAAGCGTTTCATACACATGATATCCATTATCTTCCAGCCCTACCTATCGTTATAATTATAAGAACAACTTCCTTTCAGACTGAAAGGACTTTTTGGACTGAACTAGTAAGTGCAGTAGTCTGAAATCAATTTAATTCAAAATGCCAATGTCCATTACTAAGATATCGAGCAACAGATCATAATCACGAGGAATACATTGCATGATTGTATCCACGGCGTATTACATTCGTAATTCACTTGCAAACAGGCTCCGTTAGAGTGAAGAGTGGTGTTGTTGGCGGTACAATACAAAGACGTCGTGCTCCATAAATCGGGAGACGGTGACCTTCCGAGGTGAGGAACTGCATTGCGGCGCCTGTATCACACCAAGCTTGAATGCCGATTCTTGGCTTTGGTTTATGACGTTTCTGATACTTTAGGTAGGAAATGTTACACTTTTTTTGAAATAGTGATTGGTTTTACCACGTTAATCCTTCCAGTTAAGCTAAATTGCTTGTGTTAGATGTGTATTCACGTTGGTAAGATAGTAATAGTTAGTTCCAACCTACAACTTCTTGATGGCTAGTTCGACACCTTAGCCACTACCTGGTACCGCCAGCACTGATAGTTCTTATGTCATTAATTCATATCTCAATTTTTATGTAAGAGGCCATCAGGGGATTATACTGGAGATTAGACCAACGTACGGCCACACAATAGATGAATAACTAACTGTCAAGACAATCACACCCGAATTAGCACTGCATTTTAATCCCAAAAACCGTTAACATTTAACCGTGAGCACAGAATGCATGCTCGTCGGAAATATTTACCGCAATCGTGCTCTCACGCTACAAAGTAAATATTGGTCCTGGTGCAAGTAGCCAAGAAATTTAACATTAGCAAATAAGTATGATGTTTACAAAATATGTATAACATCTTATACCGTTGCAGGTTCGATCCCGTTCAATGCAAATATTTACTTGTATGCATGAATATTTAGTTATATTTGGTTTAATCTTGGTTATTCTATGTATGTATATGTACTTTCGTTCTAAGTCCTTCAAGCATGTGTATCTGCATTCCAGAACGCATATGACAAGCCATGCTATGTTTGGATCTAATAAATGATGCCATATTAGCATGACGAGAACTGACCATTACCGATAAGAAGCGAACTGCACAATACCATGTCTATTTTGTCGATTATTATAAGGATGCAGATATACGTTTCATGAAGATTCAGGTGAGATGGCTTCTCACCGGTGCCGGGGCACAGCAAAGTCTTTTATATTATAAAAAACAGTTTCTATACACCGTCGAATATACTTCACATCTCTGGGATGACTCTACACAGTTTCTACTTAATAGATGATCTTGATAGATTGCACCGGCGGTGTACTGCTTTTATTCTGCTATTTTATTGTGCTTTTTATTAAGAATTCTGTCTCTACTGCATTCTTGGGCCTCTTTGGCAGTATTTTTCCATCCTTTCCCAAACAAGGGGTTACTAATGTCGAGATCCAATCAAATGTTTGTCAGTTATTTTTGTCACTTATTGAAATAACAAATATCACAATGAGTACGATGATGAATAGGACGAATAAAAAATCTAGAATATAAACAACGGACTTTGCTTCGCAAATAAATCAGAATCCAGTTTAAATCAATTCGTTACTTCAAATTATATGATAGCCTTAACATAAACACTTAATAACCCGCAGATTGGTCTTAATGAAACCCAATAATTATTATGCAGTAAGGATCTTACTTCATTTAGTTATATGTTTGAAGATTTTAATGAAAAAGTGGACCCACTAAACCTAGCTATATAGTGCGTTCACTGCTTTGATGCAACTGCCTCGTAGAGAACTATCCGCTTGTGGTCAGGAATCCATCAGTCCATCCATCCATCGCACTGAATAGACCCCAGTGCGTTAAATGCAATGCGAACTCTTCGCGTCGCGGGAAGCTTTCCACATCATACTGTTTACCTTTAGGTCCTAAACACATCGACTATTTTTAAAGATCAATAAAAAACCTATACATGCAAACAATACCATGTACGTAACCTTTAATTACGTAAGGCATACTTCTAGCATGACGTTACATGCGCGTGCGTATAATTACTTATAACCTCTGACGACATCAATTTAAATTACATTTAAATGTAAAATAATGCGAAAGTGTTGACCAATTATATGCACTCAGTCCTCCGGTATCTTGACCTTTGCATTTCATGTCAACGGCCGCTTCTGGTGGAATGTATCACGTCTTATGTCATACGACGATATAAGAAACTAATTATGATTTTGTACGCTTTAAGGAGATTAAGCCTCCTAAATGTCAGTCAGTATGATATTAACAGCGAAACCGCCTCGATTTGCAAAGGTACAGTCACGAGAAAAGTGCTTGTTAACTATAATGTAAATTATAGGTTCTTTTATTACTTCGTTATCAAGTAAGCAAACAGGTTACACAGTAATTATCTTTGATCCAACCTGTTAGGTAATAATGCATTTTCAAAATGTACTTTGCTTTGCAGGATTAGGTTCCTGTTTCTTTTACTAAGTACAAGTTTCAGAATAAGCAAATTATTGTCGACTTCATCAATGCTTGAACTATTGAATTCAAAGTTTGTATATTGTAGCCCTCGAATCGCACTGTAAGTTGTTTTGGTATGGTGATAACCGTATATAAATGAGCGTATTCCCCACCTGGACCAATACTACACATCGTGTAAGAAGATTCTTACGTGAATATTCTACCCGGCCCTGATTCCATGTCTAACTCTAGAGATATATCGTTAGTGCCAGTACATTAGGTCCGAAGTTAAATAATAATAAGTCGCTACATATGAAATTGCCGTTTTGTTGAAGGAATTGGAGGAAACCCAATTTGCAGTACTAACAT
The DNA here is from genome assembly GCA_949126895.1 of Eilema caniola. Classification (NCBI taxonomy): domain Eukaryota; kingdom Metazoa; phylum Arthropoda; class Insecta; order Lepidoptera; family Erebidae; genus Eilema; species Eilema caniola. The sequence goes on along the minus strand of OX421471.1, from coordinate 10,014,822 downwards.
TTTTGCACTTTTTTTAGGAATGACAAATCCAAATTTTATGGTATTTTTTTGTGTGTGAATGAAAGAACATCAAGCTAACAGCAACTTTTATTACATTTTTGAAAAGTGATAGCTCTAAAAAAGTAATACGAAATTTATCATCAAAATGGATAGCATTTATAGGAAGTACTGTTTTTGAAAATCGAATTTAATTTATCAAGAGGCCAATAAAAAAAATTAATACAAAGTTATAAAATCTTGAAATCAACTTTCAAACAAAGTATACTTTGTTTGAAAGTTGATTAGATAGATAATGGAAATATCTATAAATTACAGGAAAAACGAACTAATGAATCTGTAAGAAAATTTCGGCAATTTCATATGTAACGACCTAATATGATGTTGCTCAATATCAAACAAAACGTTTTACATAATTTTTCTTTCCATGATCATTCATTCCATGATAAATTTTTTTTTTTTTTTTTTTTACGTGCGGGAAATCCCCACGGATACCCACCCCTCCGGAGGCGGAGGGGGAGGTTATGTCGGACTCGAACCGACTAAACCGCACGCCGTCTCTGGGTCGTAGTGCTAGGCCGAAGGTGAGGTTGTCATGCGACATATCCCTCGCACCCCGGCTGACCCAGGGCCATCCCTCTCGGTCTGGCCCTCCTCGGGAAGGGGGGGACCACGCGGTCCCCGACTCAACCCCGGTATGGGGAGGCGCGCATCGTCCTACGATGCGCGCCGCCGCCGTGGCCTGCTTCTGCTAGGGTGACGGGCGGCTCCACCCGTCACCCTCAGGCCCGCGCTCATGGGGGGCGGAGGTCAGTTTGCGCCCTCCGACGCCCGAGCCGCCTTCGGGCGCGTGCAGCGATGTCAGCGAGCCTTTCTCGCTCATCGCGCCGTGCCCGCTCTGCTGTCTCCTTCGCGAGCATGACCTGCTCACAGAAGGAGGCGCTGGCCGCCCACGCATCCGCGCAGCGGACCATCGCCGCGAGCAGGGTGGAGAGCGTGAGCACTCTCACCTCCAGGGCCGCCACAAGCTCCCGCCTCGGCGTCTCAAACGCCGGGCACTCGGTGAGCGTGTGCAGCCCCGAGTCCACGCTCGCGTCGCAGTGATGGCACTCGGGCGTTGGCTCTATACCCATCAGATGCAGATACCGCCCGAAGCTACCGTGCCCGGTGATAATCTGCGTCTGACGATACGAGAGGCTACCGTGTTGCCTCTCTAGCCACTCCCCCATGATGGGCCTTACCGCCGCAATGACGGCGTGCCCTGCGCGTGGTTGCCCAAGTCGTCGCTCCCACTTGGCCACCATGACCTGGTGGAGCCGGGATTTCTCGGCCCGAATATCCTCGGGCTCGGGATCGAATCCCCGCTCCCGCGCCTCCTTTGGGAACTTATATAGTGCCGAAAGGGCCCTCGCTTCCAGGATCCACGGTGGCGATCCGGCCAGGAGACTCGCCGCTTCGATATTAGCGTGATTAAGCGAAAATGTAAATATGTCGGACAACTGATTCGACCGGTAAGTCCCTTAGTAATGAGAAATGTTAGAAACACTTGGAATTTTGTGATATTGTGCAATTATTGCAGATAATTAAGTACAGTAAAAATTATGCCTGTAATTCAAAAGGTTGTCTATTCCGACATACAACTGGAAACTAGATTGTGTCAATTGAGTGTTAGTAAAAAGTGAAGTAAGAACTTAATTTAAAAAAGGACAAGCATTTCTTTAACCTGAGCAATTTAATAGTAGAATCAAAGATAAAAAGTTTCATAACAAATTAAAACATTTCTTAAGCAACGGCAATGACTATCTTATTCCGCTTTTTGTTAGATCTTTTTGTTAGGGGTTAAAGTATGAAATTGCCGATTTGTACTGACAAATTGAAATTCGTTTTTTTTTTTAATTTAACGTATTTATTTAATCAAAATAATTACCATTATTATCTATACATTGCTGCCATCTAGTAGGAAGGTCATATAAGCCTTTGCGATAGAACTCTGGTGATCTAGATTCGACAAACTGTGTGAAAGCATTTTGTACTGCCTCCTGAGAAGAAAACTTTTTATCACATAGAAAATTGTCCAAATCACGAAAAAAATGGTAGTCTGTTGGAGCAAGGTCTGGCGAATACGGAGGGTGACGGATAGTTTCTAATTGCAGTTCCTGTAGAGTTAAAACGGTTTCTCGTGCTGTATGAGGTCTCGCGTTATCATGGAGCAATAATGGTGAAGATCGATTCATGAGTCGGGGCTGTTTCACTGCTAGTTTTGCTATCATTGTTCGGAGTTCGGCACAGTAGACATCTGCCGTTATTGCTTGACCAGATCGTAGAAAGCTTTAGTGAATAACACCATGCTGAGACCACCAAACAGTTACCATTACCTTTTTATTTGTAAGCTTTGCTTTAGGGCACTGTTGTGGCGTTTCACCTGGGGTCAGCCATTGCATTTTTCGCTTACGGTTATCGTAAAGAATCCACTTTTCATCACATGTCACAATTCGATCCAATATTCCTTCATTTCTGTATCGATTCAATAAGGCAACACAAGTTTCAACACGCATTTCTTTCTGCAGATCAGTCAAATCATGAGGTACCCATTTTTCACATTTTTTTATTTTATCGATTTGACGCAAATGAGTCAATATTGTTGGTAAGGTAACGTTAAACCATGCAGCTAATTCCTGGGTAGTTTGGCTCGGATCGGCTTCCACCATGTCTTTCAATTCATTGTTATTCACCTGTGTGGACGGCCTTCCTCGTGGTTCGTTCTTCAAATCAAAGTTTCCATCACGAAAGCGTTTAAACCAAAATCGCACGGTGCGTTCATTAGCAGTCCCCTCTCCAAACGCAACATTGATATTGCGAGCTGTTTCTGCCGCGTTAGTTCCGCGTCGGAACTCGTATTCAAAAATCACTCGAATTTTCGAAGTATCCATCTTTCTTGTCTAAGCTGAATAAAAAAAACAACTGAAAGTCGATAATCGAATGTTGCACATTTTTAAATGAAGAACTACATAGGTACCATGTGGAAAAAGTTTCACTCAAAAATCTCAAACCATGAAGGTTCTATGTCAATTCGAAGTACCTATTACAATGAAACGGCAATTTCATACTTTAACCCCTATTACCTTACTAAAACATCACTAACATTCCTATGGCAAAAGAAAGACTATCAACTCCATCAGCGACATTCTACCATAAGCTAGCTGCCGAGCAGCTCATTCGTATGCATCCTGAGAGATCTTTAACATGCGACAGCTCCCTATTATTATAATACTATGATTGCACATCGCTCGAAGTCAGGTTATTAATAAATAGTTAAAACGTACCTCCCTACTGTTCACAAAGCGACCATGGGCTTTAAATCATAAAGTAATTACTGTTCTTAGATGGGCTTTCTTATCGAAATTGAGAAATGAATCGTTTAGAGATGGTCACAGGTATAAATCACTGTTGCTAAGATTATAGTCGGAATTTACTTGTATTATAAATGCACGTTGTGTTCTTGATGTGCTTACCACCCGTATGCTGACATTACTTTTATGTTATGGCCATGTACTGATTTGTATTGAAGTAAAATAACATAGATACTTATACCATAAAAATGAGATCAAATACAGCATTGACAGGTATTAAAAAACAGAATGAAATAAAAATACTACTAATGGTACCGCTTGGTAAACTTTTGCATAGATTAGTGAGAAAGCAAAAAGAAAGATTGTAATAATTTTGCGGAAGAGGTTATTAGAAATGATAGACGGTAGTATCGCTTTTATTTCTGTTCATAATTAATATTCATATTGTTAATATAATAAAAAATGTCATTAAGTCGCGGCACGATGGTCTACATAGATTAATCTATACATCTATACAATATAAATAAAATTGGAGAGTATGTTTGTAAAATTGAAATAACCGGTTTTTTACTACATGCATATTCATATGTTATTTTGGTGTATGGTACCGTATTATATTCATTTAATACGGTACATATACCAAAATACCATTTTTTACAATTTTTGTCTGTCTGTCTGTCTATTTGTTCCGGCTAATCTCTGAAATGGCTGGACCGATTTTGACGGGACTTTTATTGGCAGGTAGCTGATGTAATAAGGAGTAACTTTGGCTACTTTTGTTTTAGAAAAATAACGTTGACTCAACACTAAGCGATAACAGACTTCCACTCGGGCGGAGCCGCGGGCATCAACTAGTATATAATAAAACCAGTAGCCGATAAATTGTAGCGACAAGACCGGCGATGCTTTTAGTTTCACTTTCTAAGTAAAAACCTCTTATTTAGAACATTTACTTTAATTTTTAGTTGCGCAGGATTATTAAATAAGCGTTTGACTTTTTAAAACATCAGAAACAGGCCATATTTAGGTTTACTGGTAAAGGTTGTTAAATTTTGTGTAAAAAATATTATTATGACAGTGGTAGTTAACAGATACTTAATAAAATCATATTTTTTACGATTCCCCTTAACTTGCCAAAGGATTTATAAAGATCATAAGTTTTATTTAGATTTTGTTATTAATAAAATTTCCAAAACAAATCCGCGGTGCTTTAGTGGTTCCTACTTAAAATATCAGTCATGAATTTCATTAGAGGAATAAAAAGTACTGTGATGGATATCATCAAGATATTGTGGAAGATTCTCTTCTTTTGCCTCAATTGACTGGCTATGACTACGATAAGACAATTGAAAAAATTGTCATCGAGGAGGGAGTTTTATTTAAATTTAAATTGATTGCCTTAAAACAAATCAGTATTATACTCCAACCTCAACGTAAAATCCAATATCTAGCGGATGTGATACACAATGTACACGACGGTATTTCCGTCCAATTGAGCAGTCCGACTGGGAAAGTTCCTCCGCCTTACAGAGTACCGCGGCCACAATAACCTCGTGTTGTGTTCCCAGCGGTGAGTAGAGTAGCCAGAGCTCACTGGAGAGTTTTTGTGCTGTCAGTGGGAAGACCAAAGGCTTGTCCGGCTTTATCTTCTATACTGACGGCACAGAAACTTTCTGTTCTAGCAGGGTTGGCAGCTCGAGTGTGACGCCCCTGTTGCACACGTCCATAGGCCACGGTAACCACTTTTCATCAGGTGGGCCGTGTGCTTATCTGCCACCTAAGTGGTATAAAAAATCATAATACTGTTTGCAATGAAGTTATCATCATGGAAAGTAAATGCTAATGTGAGCCCATTGTCCGCAGAGAAGGAATGAACTCACAATGTTGCAAAACTTGCGAATGGCATTTTCATCTTTATTCTGATGATAATAAAATATGGAGTAAAGGCTTCAGTATCTATTGTTAACAAACAGTGCCATTGAAGAGACAGTGGGATTGGTTGAAGTGACATTTATAAACTATTCATTGTGTTCAATGCTATATCAGCGCGAATTGAACGTGGACAATAGAATCAAACGCTTAATACAGACCTGCAACAATTTCTAGAAATATTTTCTGATAATGCACAGGACATGAACTGCAATATTTAATTTTTATAGATTAGATCAAAGATTAAACAATAATTATTAAAACGCCATCTACAAATTTTAAGCCAAGCCAATTTTACCAATGACATGAACCAAAAACAAGTGAATCTAGCCTGCCTAATTTCTAGTGCCCAGTCTGCCATCTGACTTCCCAATTCAGAGAGAAAAACCTGCGCCGGAGCTTTGTTCGTCATTTAGCAGGTCCACTGACTAAAAGACAACGATAAGTTAATAAAAAAAATGTAACATATACCCGGGAGTAAGGGGAACGCTCCCAAACCTGGTAGTATTTACACTACATATTGGCCCAAATTTTTTTTCGATTTGGTTAAAGAAAATATTTTTTTTTTAATTCCGTTTAATAAGTATTAGCGTATTTAAATCATCGTATTAGGAAAGCTCAATAAAACAACAATTTCATTAAAAAATAACATCTCTTTAAAGAAGCACGCGCTTGGCGCAATTTGTTTTTTTCTGTAGTAATATTTTTTATGCGATTGTCGTTTCATTGGGGCTTCGGTTTGAGGAGCGTTCCCCTTACACCCGGTAAACATTTTACTATAGAAATTAAAGTGTCTGTCTGTAGTTGTCGCAGAATTGCTCGTTTGCCCGTAACATGGACACAACTTATTCACATAAGGCTAGTCAACCTGTCAAGATGATCCAAGCCTGGCAGGCACTGACAAAGAACGCCATCAGAACTGTCGTTGATGCCGCGCATTGACATCAAGCTCAGATGTAATCTCACTGGTGCGATATCTTTAATAGATTATGACTTTGCTAATCTACACATTGCTGCTTTATTTTTGCATTTCACTTATAAAATCGTATCAATACTATCATAATAGCTTTATATATTAGGTTTTGATGGACCTAAACCTTAAAGTTTATTTCAATAATATACATTGAAAATGGAAAAATATAAAAATAATTCAATCTTAACGAAGCAGGAGGTAGTAGATATAGACAAACTAGCCAATACGCATACAAGAACATTAAAAAATAACTTATCCACAAACGGAAGTTCGACGACAACGAATCGATTGCAAACAGTCACATTGCACACCTCTCTAATTTTAAAATCATTAATCACACATTAAATAAACTTTTATTTAAATATTCATTAATTTTATGGTTATGATGTAATAGGATAAATTACTTGGTAATTATGCGCTGCTATTAGTCAATTCAAAAATAGTATTCTATTCTCTAAACATTCAGGAAACGTCAATGTACGGTAGCGAATACCATGAGTATATTGGTATAGTGAAGGGCTTGCATAATACCCTGGAAGGCTAAGCTGATAGCAGCGCGGCGGGCTATCTACAAGAACGCTGACAGAAGCGTTAGGCCGTGTTCACACATCGCTTGTTAGACACCGCGCAACTGCCAATTACCGCGACATACAACCCCATACAACACTCACTTTCGCTGCTGGGATTTTAAAATGCAAACGAGATGGTAATTAGCGAAAACAACCGTAAAAGACGTGGTTAAATGTCTCCGAGGAACTCGTATGGAAATTAGGGACGAATGACACCATCACTCGCGCTTTCAATTGTCAAAGAACAGTTATATAAACGCAGTCAATTTATTATTTAATATTATCTGTGACAAGACTGAAAAGTTACACAAAAATGTTGATTGTTTGATAGAAGCGCCAAGAACTATCGATTGTGACACGAATTGATCAAAATAGTCGGTCAAACGAATTCTATATCTAGCACCGATAATCGTATGCGTGCTTGGGTCGGGTTTACCACTTATGCAAGATACAAAATATTGCGAACTCATAAGCACAGTACGCCGCGGCAGCGCTAAGATGAAACTTGAGATAGAGTTAATCTAATAAGTCAGATCTGAAGCCAGACGTCGACCGAAGTAATAACTCACGGTTGAGAAGCCAGAGGTTAATTAAAAATAGCAACTTCAATCTTACGTGTCAGAGATGGAGTTAGATTGAGGATCTTCCGTTTTATACTATTTCAAACACTAAAGCTCACCTCTTAATGGAGAACTTGCACTATATATTTCATTATCAGAATACAAAGAGACATACTCCGAAGAATAGAATTGATCCAATCATAGAATTGGTATTGTTTTAGTTGAGCAAAACAAACAGCAATACTTTTGTAACACTCATTTACGCTTTACAAGTGTTTATTTCTTAATGTTCTTGTACTAATTACGCAGCGAATAAATCAAGTGTTAGGTTTAGTGCCAAATCTTTCGAACGTATCGTGTTGCGGTGTTCATACAAAGTTAGCAAACGTGACGCAATTTTGCACTTGAGAAATTCAACCTATCAAATCGCGGCGTTCTTAATCGCGGTCGACGGCCAGTCATCACTAATCAATTTGGCGTATGTTCTCAACATCTTACACAAACAGCTATTGAGCCGGGTCTAGTTGCAAAGCATTGTACGCAAGAGCAATAATAAGTAGTCTTGAATACGTTCAAAGCTCAAATAACTCAAATAGCTCAAATAACAAATAGGGTTATACACACGAATATCCCGTTATTTTAAATTCCCACATAGGTAATATAGAATACTTACTTCTTCATAATAGCGTTAATCCTAGTCGCATCCGAAGCTTTCACTTCGGAGTCTGGGGGTGGCCTCAGACTCCGAGGTTTAGTCTAACTACGGGTTTGGTTGATCTTCGATATTTTTCGTGAAGCGACTGCCACATGACCTCCACTAGCGTTAATCCTAGTCGCATCCGAAGCTTTCATTTCAGAGCCTGGGGGTGGCCTCAGACTCCGAGGTTTAGTCTAACTACGGGTTTGGTTGATCTTCGATATTTTCCGTGAAGCGACTGCCACATGACCTCCACTAGCGTTAATCCTAGTCGCATCCGAAGCTTTCATTTCAGAGCCTGGGGGTGGCCTCAGACTCCGAGGTTTAGTCTAACTACGGGTTTGGTTGATCTTCGATATTTTCCGTGAATTATGGGTGGTGAATTATGGTGAATTATGGGAGAGCCGACGTTCTTATAAGGATATTTTATATTGTAAAGTCAGACACAAACTAGGTTGTTAGAAAATGAATTTATTTCATATCCTTTATGGCTTTCAATTTATGAATATTATACGTTTGTTTACAACTTAAGGTTTATCGTTTACCTTCAAACCGAAGTTATAGACAGAGGTTTCTCTATTTAGGTTAAAGAGATTTCGAATAGAGAGGACAATAAAATCGCTAGTTTGAACGCATAGTATAATTAAATTTTTTGGGTATTTATTAATAAAATTATTTTTTTTTTAAATATTTAAAAAATTCTCGATGCCGATTTTTTGTTAAACTTTTTTGTTAAAACTAAATGTCTCTTTACCTTTTTCAATTATAACCGATCCATCATGCCACTGATCATCTTTCATCGTTAACTTAGTTTTTTCCGAGGCATATAATTAAATTATTTAAAGGCAACCGAAACAGCAGTTTGCCTAGGTACATTTTAAGGATTGTCGTGTACCCCATCATCCGATCTTGACTTTACAATCTTAGGAACAACTATACAACCGTCCATATAACTATGCCTATAAAATCGAAATCCTTTACTATTATAGAAAAATACATAACTGTACTCGGTTACAATATAGCAGCATAGCTGGACAACATTTTGCAATATAGTGACCTCCACTAGCGTTAATCCTAGTCGCATCCGAAGCTTTCATTTCAGAGCCTGGGGGTGGCCTCAGACTCCGAGGTTTAGTATAACTGCGGGTTTGGTTGATCTTCGATATTTTCCGTGAAGCGACTGCCACATGACCTCCACTGGCGTTAATCCTAGTCGCATTCGAAGCTTTCATTTCAGAGCCTGGGGGTGGCCTCAGACTCCGAGGTTTAGTCTAACTACGGGTTTGGTTGATCTTCGATATTTTCCGTGAAGCGACTGCCACATGACCTCCACTAGCGTTAATCCTAGTCGCATCCCAAGCTTTCACTTCGAAGCCTGGAGGTGGCCCCAGACTCCGAGGTTTGGTCTAACTACGGGTTTGGTTGATCTTCGATATTTTCCGTGAAGCGACTGCCACATAACCTCCACTACCTATAGGCGATATCGAAGTATTGCAGTTGGGTCAGAATCCCACATAAATACTTAAACTATGCTAAAGCTCAGTTCGGTCGGTTAAGTCCTGTAACACATCACCAACACCGCTAAACTTGTTGAAATACTCGTACTTACTATCAATCACAAAGAAAATCGAATGTCACACGAATGTGAATAAATATGTGGGTGGAATTGAGTAATGAAGTATTTTACGATTGATCACACCTGCATCGCCAATAAAAAGGATATTATTTTAAATCAATCCTAGTGACAAAGTACCGATCACGTAACAAAACTGTTTTATGACAAAGTAAAATGTAAGTAGTATCAGAAACAAGATGTAATTGTATTGTTTATCAAAAATATGGGAGAGCCGACGTTCTTATAAGGATATTTTATATTGTAAAGTCAGACACAAACTAGGTTGTTAGCAAATGAATTTATTTCATATCCTTTATGGCCTTCAATTTATGAATATGCAGGCACATGGGGTTTACTTCGGGTCTGGGGCCTCTTAGTAGCCCATTGTAAGCTTGCACTTACAATCTGCGTGGATTTTACGGGCGAGGAGATAGGACAACCTAATACACGAATCACCATATTTCAATTACATCAATCACTGACTACACATTTTACAGACTCACTCGCGATCTATAACCAAGTATATTCAACCGAACTAGGAGCGTTCTGCTAGACACGTAGTGCTCGGTCGAGGTTCATAGCGATACTGATCACGATTCTCCGCGCGCCCCACCAAAGTCAATGATCTGTCAAACTCAAATTGACCGAATGAACGAATGACGTCACACCCGACCATAGAGCACTAGAGTCTTGCATTACGCCAGAGTGAATTTCATTCACCCTAATCACACAATAATTATAACGCGCCGTCACGGCCAGACTGACATGTCGCTCGTCCTCGTGCGACCAATGCCAGAGATCCGTCTGTGAACAAATGTACGAGGCTTTAATTCTTCTCGCACTGACACGCTCGTCCATCACTGACTTCCATCGCCGCACAGGCCTAACATCTCTCGTTGGTGTTCTTCGGCCACAACGAGCAGAACCGGGCAGCCACTCATTGGTGCCCCTACGACTATGAACTAGTCGGACCGGGCGACCACTCATTGGTGCCCCTGCGACCATAAACCGGTCGGAACCTGGGCGACCACTCATTGGTGCCCCTGCGACCATAAAACAGTCGGAACCCGGGCGACCACTCATTGGTGCCCCTGCGACCATAAACCGGTCGGAACCCGGGCGACCACTCATTGGTGCCCCCGCGACCATAAACCGGTCGGAACCCGGGCGACCACTCATTGGTGCCCCTGCGACCATAAACCGGTCGGAACCCGGGCGACCACTCATTGGTGCCCCTGCGACCATAAACCGGTCGGACCCCGGGCGACCACTCATTGGTGCCCCTCCGACCATAAACAAGTCGGATTCCGGGCAACCACTCATTGGTGCCCCTACGACTGCAAACCAGTCGGGCCGGGCAACCACTCCTTGGTGCCCCTACAACCACCTACACTGTCCTCCAAAGCTAGCAACATTACATAGTTCGAACATCGACCCTCGTGGAGCCAGTCCAAACATGAATGTGAGTCTAGACCTAGGTACGTACAACCACTCGGTGCCCCTACAAACACCTACACTATCCTGCAAGGCTAGCAACAATACATAGTTCGAACATCGACCCTCGAGGAGCCAGTCCGAACATGAAAGTGAGTCTGGACCTACCTACTTACAATATGCATCAAGATCTGTGGAAGGTGGACTAGTAGTAATGATGTGAGAATTAATCGCTGAGAATGTGTCGTTGTCGTGAATTCTTCCTTCGTTCTGACTATAGACCGCCGTCTCGGCCAGCTCGTTGTCAATTTCTGCTACAGTGGTATGACTAATCTCTCGAGATCGGATTGAGGCATTGGGGTTCGAAGCTAGGAGATGAAATGTACTGAAGTCTGCCCAAACACGATGTGTCCCAGCTCTATCCGCCATATTGGAAGCGAGTAGCGTCTACATCCTAGCCCAAGCTGCGGCCAGGCTTTATTTGAATAGGTTTCCAAAGGTAGTAGTAGCAAGTAAAGCAAGACTGGAAACCAATAAACCAACACTGACTATACTCCCTTTAGTGCTCTATCCGCATACACTCGAAACCGATTAATTAGAACAAACTTATGGTTCAGAATTAGTTAGGAGCCAATTTTGTTACACTTCGCTTTCCTGTACCAAACTACCGTACGCGCTTCGTTTCAAAAGACTATTAGCAACCGAAATCATCGAAATTACTAATATTCCCTCTAACCCCTCCAACCAAGCCAAACTGCCCGTGCCAGGAGTGGGCTCACGTCGGCTGTGCAACGGCCAGGACTCGAACCAGGGACCCCTCGATCGCAAGGCCGACCCCCCAACCACCAAGCCACCGACGCTTCTCTCGCAGAGGCTCTCGTAACCGCTCCATTACCCTGTCTATTAACGAGGGCACGAATCACGACTACGCTTCCCCGGACCATTGGCGGAGTCGCACGGATTGCACATCTATGCCGTTACTTTACATCACTCAATCATTAATATGGAGCGAAATAAGACGCATGGAGGAGCACACCGCCCTCCCACAAACTAGAACGGTTTCATTACCACCCTGGCCATCATCCGTGTGTTGATCCATCGAAGTCACTATTGGATCAACACGATCGGCTGTGGAGCGAACATATCTATCACACTTACGGGGAAGCTGTCATTTTCATCTAGCTCATTGATTGCCTATTAAACAGAGTAGCTCTATGACACCGATACTACCCTGTAAAGTAAGAGAAGTCACCCAAGCACGCGTCTGTTTGAAGTAGTAATCCTCAACCTGGATGTCTCTGCCAATGCTTGTCAGTATCTGGAACTTTAGGTCTTCTCCTGTTCTAATCATATAACATAGATAACCCATATCCATGTAGTATTTCGAAATGGCGCACATTGGGAGAGGCCCACGTCGAGCAGTTGACCATGGTGGCCTAGTTGGTTGATTGATTGATCGATGTAGAATTTCGTCTATGTGACCACGTACGACGAGAAACCGTTACTTGAGATAACAATGAAACATTACTTGCTAATAGAACATCTTTCCCTAAATCTTAGGTACGCGAGGGTATTGAAATCAAAGACGTCCTAATTTCACCAAATGAGACATCTCAAAGCAAAGGCACACAGCTTGTGACGACTTTATCACTCACACCCGAGAACACAGTACCAAAGCACTTTATTTTCACTCCTTGTACACCACTTACTGATGTGACGGATTACAGCCCCCTTCATCTGATTATAGTCTGTACGTCAACTTCTGACATCTGATCAATGATTCGTACTTAGACCCAATTTTGCCTGAAATTTCGTAACAGTTTGAAACCTACGTGTTAACGCTTCGGAACGCATCCCGAGCGGCATACCATCTTGTATCCGCTTCCGGAATGAGTCCGCCATATTGCTCTTACATGTCAGCCACACAAGTCACAAGCACTAGCTAGTTACCTTAAGATTATTATAAAATATTGCAAACACTGTCCCAACCTTAGAATAAAAAACAGTTAACTAAATAATCTTGTCTAACTAAAAAAACCCAAACAACACGAAATCCTCAACATCCCGTGATTGCAGTGAGTCGGGTTCAGTTTTCCTACCACCAGAAACCTTCTACAGTTAATAACCTAGTGTCAATTTGTGAGCACTCAGACAACGCGGAATCAGCTGGTAGCCATTCTGGTGGTGGTGAACCCGTAATTACACACTTTACTCCACTTCATCATAATGGAGGGTATATGACAAATAAATAGCAGCGACCGCCGCTCCTAGCAATCAACTCCAACTCATTCTATCGTCAATCTCCGAACCCTTTTCTCGACCTAGTCGGTCTCGGCTCTCCAGTACAAACGCGGCGCGACTGGATCTCTAAACACCCCGAAGCGAAGCGACCGCCATCCGATCCCCACAACCAAGCGGCACACCGATGTTCTGCAGCTACACCAGTCGGACCCCTGTGGGCTCTAATCACCCGTAGCGGCCGCCACAGACGCTCGCATGACAACCGGGATATATGACGCAACAGGCCCTCCGTAGCACGTAGACCAGACCAATGCCAGCAGACCCATACGAGCACACAAACACCCGCACCGACCGGGGACCGAAACCGAGGCCTCGCGCAGCAGCCGCACCGACCACCGCTATGCCACAGAGGCTTTCACCAGAATGTAGATCATATAATCGCCCAGTCAAGAAGAGAGACTACTCGGGGCAGTTTATCGGCCTCAATCTGCCAATTTGGCGACGAGAACTATTCCTTTAGTCGACCCGAAATATTTGGTTACCAAACTGTTGGTTCGTGTATTCTTGCTAAGAATCCGCCACGCCTTTTCTACCTAGGTACACAATAGTGTGACCTCAAAGTGAAGTACACCACGGTGAGTCTACCCACTACCCACTTGAGAAATATTTCACGAACAAAACCCGTCAGAGCCGATGCTGCATGGCTCCTTCGCTACTCAGCATCATAGAAAATTAGACTGACAATCCAGCACGCGATTATTAACAGAGTTCAACCTTCGTCATAGGAAGCTATATCTTACACTGTACAGCTACATTCACCTATCTGTCCACCAACAATTAAACACAGTTCGAGCACTCCGAGGGACCTATACATCTCAAGACAAGACACACCGGGTCAGTACCTGCTACCGAAAAGATATGGAAACCAAAAAGGCAAACGCAAAAACCAACACGTAATACATCGTGATATAATCGAAATCGTCCTTCGTTAGTTTTTACTGCAAACTACTCTCTTTTACGTAAATTATGTCACTTAAATAAAAAGATTAAATCGAGAACTGGTTCCTTTTGTCTCACTACTCTCCCACTCAATGGAAGACGATTTAACACGAGCCTTTGCACTATGGTGACATGGCATCTGCGTACTGACAATAAAGAACTCACTGATGTTAATATAGGGTAGTTCGTTAAAATTTATCGTTCTCACTTCTTGTACGTACCGATTGCGTCACCGCATTCCAAGCTAATCTAAGCAATCACAGTAACCTTTTGCAGCGTACCCTACTCAATTCGAATAAGTCTTCTCACCGTATTAACAGCTACAGATAGTATAGAAATTAGCATAGTTAGATATTAGGGATATTTCGAAACTTTCTCGTGTAATGACAATATGACTTAGCCACTATATAATTAGGTGCAAACTCCGCTACCTCATAAACCTCTGCTCACGGATTGCCAGAACTGCTATCGTCTCTTCTGGCACTACATGGAATAGTAGAAATAGGACGAGACTTTTTATTCAAACACGAATTTGTACCCACGAGTAATACCTTTACAACAATATCTTTCCCTGGAGGGTGGAATGCGATATTCCGCTACCAGGAAATTATTTGGCTAAATTATTTGGCACTTGTTATTAAAAATAAGCAGACACACTGTCTACGAAATAAAAAGGAACGGGCTCACCGGGTCTTGTAGTCGGGATGCAGCCAACAATCAGGACAGACACAGTTTCACGTTATTTCATGTAAATCCGACTAGCAAGTCTTTTGGTTGCCACTGCTATTCTCCTCAGCTTGTTGCCCTGGTATCCCACTTCTGATGCAGGCACATGGGGTTTACTTCGGGTCTGGGGCCTCTTAGTAGCCCATTGTAAGCTTGCACTTACAATCTGCGTGGATTTTACGGGCGAGGAGATAGGACAACCTAATACACGAATCACCATATTTCAATTACATCAATCACTGACTACACATTTTACAGACTCACTCGCGATCTATAACCAAGTATATTCAACCGAACTAGGAGCGTTCTGCTAGACACGTAGTGCTCGGTCGAGGTTCATAGCGATACTGATCACGATTCTCCGCGCGCCCCACCAAAGTCAATGATCTGTCAAACTCAAATTGACCGAATGAACGAATGACGTCACACCCGACCATAGAGCACTAGAGTCTTGCATTACGCCAGAGTGAATTTCATTCACCCTAATCACACAATAATTATAACGCGCCGTCAAATATTATACGTTTGTTTACAACTTAAGGTTTATCGTTTACCTTCAAACCGAAGTTATAGACAGAGGTTTCTCTATTTAGGTTAAAGAGATTTCGAATAGAGAGGACAATAAAATCGCTAGTTTGAACACATAGTATAATTAAATTTTTTGGGTATTTATTAATAATTTTTTTTTTTTTTAAATATTTAAAAAATTCTCGATGCCGATTTTTTGTTAAACTTTTTTGTTAAAACTAAATGTCTCTTTACCTTTTTCAATTATAACCGATCCATCATGCCACTGATCATCTTTCATCGTTAACTTAATTTTTTCCGAAGCATATAATTAAATTATTTAAAGGCAACCGAAACAGCAGTTTGCCTACATTTTAAGGATTGTCGTGTACCCCATCATCCGATCTTGACTTTACAATCTTAGGAACAACTATACAACCATCCATATAACTATGCCTATAAAATCGAAATCCTTTACTATTATAGAAAAATACATAACTGTACTCGGTTACAATATAGCAGCATAGCTGGACAACATTTTGCAATATAGTTAGAATTATAAATTGGCACCAATTGTACAGTAGTAGGTATCGAGTTAACAAAGGAAACTGACCTTTTCAATCTTTGAAATACTCCACAATACATATTAATGCAGTTGTTTCTCAATCTCCTACAATAGATATCACTTGAGGTTTTGCTTAGAACAAATGAATCACAATAAACGCCAGCCTTCAAGAATTCCGCACGCAAAACCGACGCAACATTACTATCCAAATGATGATACCTAACATAGCATCAATAACATCACTCATTAGCATCACGCCGTGTCACTCTGTGCAATTCGAATTAAAAAAAATATTTTTTATTATGAACTTCATGCAGCAAGTGTGCATGATGGGTACTTTTGCATTGGGTACAGGTTTAGACGCACCTTATTTTTAGGGAAGAATACGGATTCGTGTAATTGCTTGGTAATATGTATTTACTTTTCATTTTACTGATCATAAACTATTAATATTATGTTTCTCTGTTCCAAATATTACATAATATTATTATTTTCAAACTTTAACATCTGCGAAAAATAGTGCGGATATTTTTGTCTTTTTTTAATTATGGCTAATTGTTCATTTTTGCACTATTCTACAATGTAAAACTGTTTCTGTCTTCTTTTCAAAAAAAAAGAAAAGTGTCAGATTCATAAGTTTCTTCTAATTACACGCGAAACAAGGAGTGAAAAGGCTATATCGGTCTCCACCAAGGTGTTCGATGCAAGTCAACCACTTCGGCATACCGGTACACGTATTGAATAACCAACGAGGCTCTGGCCTAGTCTTTCCTTTTGGGGTTGGAAGGTCAGACGACAGTCGCTTCCGGAAAAACCACAAGTCAAATTAGTTATAGAAAGGAGATTTAGTAAGGAGAACTTACCTCACCCTCCAAGATTCAAATTTGGATGCAACCGGTATTGACTTGAATATGTCACAGCCAATTAACTGCTTAGGCTGTTAACTAAACGGCGCCATTCTACTTAGCATTTAATCAAAGATTTAGAAAAGTTACTTATTCCTACATGGTTTTAATAACAAATAACCTTACCTTCTAACCTAACCTATCAAAGTCGGATTGTGCACCTTTCTCAATAAATCTATCACCAATTTTCTGTGAATACCTATCCCCTCCAGGATTTACAGACGTGAGTATATGCATGTATGTATGTAGTTTTCTGTCTCATTTCGGGGTGATGCCCCATGTGCTATAAACGTTACGGCTGAATGTCATTCACGCCGTTGATTGAATGGCTCCGTTTAGTTAACAGTTTAGGCAGTTAATTGAACGACTGGCTAAGCTAGTTCGCTGCGATAAATACAAATTGGCATGATTTTCCTAACTACACGTATGGCATAAAAAAATACCCCTGACGTCACAAGTGTTCATAAGTAGTAGCATTTCTACCTAGTGTTAAAGTACCTACTTTATTTAAGGCTTTGAGCGATGTAAGCTACTATAATCGTTATCAATTATGGCGGCGAATGTGAATGACATTCCATTTGAATTGAAGTTACTTATGTGTCGCTACTCAAACAGTAACCCTGTAACCCTGATTCTCGAACACGTATGTAGTAAGCTAACAGGCCAGGCTAGCATGATGATGAATATTGATTGACAGGATACACTGTCAATCAAAGCTCATTACATCCATAAGGTGGGTTGCACACTCACATACCTGTAGGTATGTAACTTTTTTCGAATAGTATATGCTTACATATCTAACTTGAGAATGACACTCAGCTGAATTTCGATTTATTTACCATTCACTTGCTATACACTTGTTACAAATCAAAATTAGTAGATATTTAGCCTTCACTTCCGACATATCGTCATATTTAGATTGGGTCTGGATTGTATGTACTTGTACAGGGCCCTACAAACTCCTTTGAAGACCAAGTTAACCTCACTAGTTACTGAGCTAGCCACAGCACCTGCTAAAGACATCATGAAGCACAGGCACAGACTTCCTTCCCTGAGTTGGGAGGTCCAACATTAGTCGTCTCGCGGACCCCGGTCTCAGAAATACAAGCTTGAAACCCATAGTTTTCTCTTGGATTGAAATCTGGGATGAAACGCTCGCTGTGATGAAGATATATTATATATATATTGATCTTCATACTTAGAGCATGGGTATTTGTTAACAATACAGTTACGGTCGTCGCTACTATTACGGAAATGCCTGCTAGGTAATGGATGAAAAGGTCAGTATAAAAAGGTAAGTTAAATAATGTTAACGTGAGTGAGTCTGTAGCCAGCCTAATGGGTCAAAGGTTAAGCTTCAATCAAACCAATGATACCAGAAGAAATGTAACAGATACATCGCAACATATAAACACTACTGACCTAGTTGTTTCTGTCATTCTTATTAGAGAATGGAAGGGTAAAGAATTGTTGTCGTTAGCGAACTCAACAAAATATAGCACCGCACCACGTTTTGCACATTAAATAAAGTTAGAGCTTGGCCCTGATGACTTCAAGTAAAGTTAGTACTTAGGTTCGTTACTTAAATGATTAACTAACAGCTATTAACTAATTTATCTTCGTAATGTTGATAATTATGATATGGTATGGTTGTATCTTTAATATCTGTTAGTCATTTGTTAGGTACTATCTGGGTACTACATGAAACTTTTCTGAATCATATTTGAGAATTAGTCCTCTGTTTTCATTAGATGAGGTGTCACTTGTTCATTAGGCGACTGAAATGTATTCATTTCGCTAATTGTGCTGTCATAGAAGTATTAACCTATCAAGAAGTACTTATGCCCTTACCAACATTCTTGAGGCCCAATCGAAGATGACTGGTTATTCGTTGCACCTGCGGAGCTCGGTTCCAAAGTGCAAACTTTGGACGCAACTAGGAAATCGCTATTTTTCTTTTTATACCACTTAGGTGGCAGACAAGCACACGGCCCACCTGATGGAAAGTGGTTATCGTGGCCTATCGACGTATGCAACAGCAGGGGCGCTACACTCGCGCTGCCGACTCTAAAGAAACCGTGTAATACCCTTCTTGAAGAACCCCATTTTGTAGTCGGATGTATGTATAGGAATGTGTATGAATAGGATGTCGACGATGAGTAGAAATAGAACATGATAATAGCATGATAATGGGTAAATATTCAAGTATACATTGCATTTGGCCCAAAACGTACTTAGAAACCGTCTTTCTACCTATTTTTAAAGAAGGGTGCATGTCGAAAAATTACTTCCTTACACTACGTCGTCGTCCCGATGTCTGCTGGTTTTTTTTTGTGTGTGAATTAAACACCGCCATTAGTTTCTACGTAATAAATACATACCTGTAAACAAGTTCTAAACTGTTACACATTTATTATTCATATCACTTTTACTATCATGTATTTTATTTGTAAAAATCCGGTCATGTGCACATGTATTTATTTCTTACTTATTTCCTGCTCCTAGTTGTATATTAACATTATGACATCAAACAACATAAACATTATTTTTTATTACTTGTAGATTGGGTATCGGGAAAATCCGGTGCTACTGCGAGTAATTTTCTATTTTTAAAGACTATTTTATTTAGGATTCATTTTTATATTATTTTTTTTTTATATAAACGTGCGGGAAATCTCCACGGATACCCCTCCCTCCGGAGCCGGAGAGGGAGGTTATGTCGGACTCGAACCGTCTAAACCGCACCGCAGGTGAGGTTGTCATGCGACATATCCCTTGCACCCCGGCTGACCCAGGGCCATCCCTCTCAGTCTAGCCCTCCTCGGTTATGTAAAAAGACCTAGCCAGATATAAAAATATGAGTGTGCCCATAGACTTCAGTTTACGGAACTCTAAAAATCACATACATACATACATATAATCATGCCTTTATCCCCGGAGGGTTAGGCAGAGGTGAATTAACATTTCACCAATCTATATTTGGTCCCACGTAACAGGGGGTGAGCCTATTGCCGTATTCCGGGCACTATTGTTGACTCGAGCCGTGCATCTGAGGCTGAGTCTGGGCTGTACGTATCTGTCTGATGTTAAAGTAAATCAGCCCTATCCCTTAGTCGCCTTGTACGACACCACATGGGAAGAGAAGGGGTGGCCCAAATTGTACTTTGCCGGGAACCACACGGGTAAAAATCACATGTGCTAAAAATCTACAGAAGATCTAAGTATGTAAAGAATACTTGCACAATAAATACTAAATTGAAATTCAATCAAAATGCCCTTAGTTATGGAAATTATAACTTAAAACTTCTATTAAACAATTAATACCAAATATAAATAGATAGTTAAATTATACAAGTAATTTTCCAACACAAAAAAAACTCACTAATGAAATAAATTAGTGAAATCCCCTGAATACTTAAAATCACCAATATTATAAGAAAAAGAGGAGTAAAAAAACCGAGCTGGGGCTCCAGGATGATGCAACCGGGAATGATTCTATGGATTTATTCGGAGTAGATTCTTTAGGTGTATGAAAAATCATGTGGTCTAGACTTTAAAGATGGCAATTTTAGCCTGATATTACCTACCGTCAGACATTAGACTAAAAGTTCTTAGACTAAGGGCCTTGTTCACCATCTCTGATTAAAGTGTCAAGTAAGCTAATCGTAACTTAAAGTCCCCGGTAACTGAATATTCGCATTTCACAATATCTGAGTAACACTACTCAACGGTTAAACTGACGATTAACTTACTCACTACTCTTTCTGCTGATTAGGGACTTTAAGTGACGAGTAAGTAAGAGATCACAACATTATTTGACATTTATGTGTTCTGTCATTCTGTAGTTAATAGTAGTGTTTGTTGGTGTTTGAGACGAGTACCTATCATAACAACATATATTTGTAAAAACGAACTAAATAATGGATTTGTACGAGTTAATTGAACAGCAATTAGATGTAGAACATTCTACGATGCGACGATTACCAAGAATTCGTGTGTTTAAATTTCGTGTAGATTTTTTTGTTGACCTAGATGAAAGACCTAAATGGACCTCCAGATATGGCATTAAATTCATTTTGAATGCTTGCCCACGCAGCTTCTTTGTTCTTCCATGTGGAAGCATCGCTCTTTTTATTCTCTATAACGTTTTGATATTTCAAAACAAGAGAGGCTAAAATGTCCCTCCCTTGTAAAGTAAAGTTGGCACTCCTTTCTCGTTTAACTTTGTCCATTTTATTAAATTACAACGAAATCCTTAATAAGCAAATAACACGACGCGAATTAACTTCTTTTTGTGATTGACATAACAAGAAAACGACAATTATGACGTAAAATTGAACGAATGAGCGTATGATTGTGCTCTGTCATTCACTTAACCCGTAAGTTGTTACTCAAAGGATCGGTTTCGTTTGTGAAACTGGCGAAAGATACTCAGAACTTTTAACTACCAGTTAACGTTAATTGAGAAGTTACTAATCAACGCTTTACTTGAGGATGGTGAACGAGGCCCTAAGAGTCTTGGGTGCCTGTTACTCATATTATAAAGAGAGAGAGGCGGCGACGAGTGACTTTTCTGCATACTAGAAGATCGGGACGGGCGGCTCCACACGTCACCCTCATGGCCCGCGCTCATGGGGGGCGGAGGTCAGTTTGCGCCCTCCGACGCCCGAGCCGCCTTCGGGCGCGTGTAGCGATGTCAGCGAGCCTTTCTCGCTCATCGCGCCGCGCTCGCTCTGCTGTCTTCTTCGCGAGCATGACCTGCTCGCAGAAGGAGGCGCTGGCCGCCCACGCATCCGCGCAGCGGACCAT
Organism: Eilema caniola; assembly: GCA_949126895.1. Classification (NCBI taxonomy): domain Eukaryota; kingdom Metazoa; phylum Arthropoda; class Insecta; order Lepidoptera; family Erebidae; genus Eilema; species Eilema caniola. The sequence continues at coordinate 9,992,946 of OX421471.1, read as the reverse complement.
CGCCGCGAGCAGGGTGGAGAGCGTGAGCACTCTCACCCCCAGGGCCGCCACAAGCTCCCGCCTCGGCGTCTCAAACGCCGGGCACTCGGTGAGCGTGTGCAGCCCCGAGTCCACGCCCGCGCCGCAGTGATGGCACTGGGGCGTTGGTTCTATACCCATCAGATGCAGATACCGCCCGAAGCTACCGTGCCCGGTGATAATCTGCGTCTGACGGTACGAGAGGCTACCGTGTGGCCTCTCTAGCCACTCCCCCATGATGGGTCTTACCGGCGCAATGACGGCGTGCCCTGCGCGTGGTTGCCCAAGTCGTCGCTCCCACTCGGCCACCATGACCTGATGGAGCCGGGATTTCTCGGCCCGAATATCCTCGGGCTCGGGATCGAATCCCCGCTCCTGCGCCTCCTTTCGGAACTGATATAGTGCCGAAAGGGCCCTCGCTTCCAGGATCCACGGTGGTGATCCGGCCAGGAGACTCGCCGCTTCGAAGGATATCGTGCGGTATCCCCTGATGGCCCTGGAGGCCATCGTGCTCTGCGCCGTACGGAGCAGAGGCAGGAATCTGGCCTCCAGGGTGTCCGCCCACACGGGGCACCCGTATAGGGCCATGGACCGCACGACACCCGCGTAGAGTCTCCTGCAGGAGGACTCTGGGCCCTTCAAGTTGGGCAACAACCAGCCCAAGGCATTCACCGTGAGCACCAACTTGGGGCGCAGACTTCGGAAATGATGTCCGAAGTCCCATCGACCGTCAAGCACGAGCCCCAGGTATTTCAACCGGGGCTTGATGTCGATGGGAGTGCCTCCCACTGTTAGGCTGGCTCCCGGGCCTGGCCTGCGCCGAGGGCCATGAAAGAACATGGCCTCGGACTTGTGCAGAGCCACCTCGAGACCCAGCCGCCGGATCCTGTCGACGACCTGAGCAACCGCGGTCGTGGCCCTCAGGTTCGCTTCGCGGTGCGTAGCCCCGCTCACCGTCACTAGCGTGTCATCCGCGTAACATGTGACGGTGGCACCGCACGCGAAGTCACCGCGAAGCACCCAGTCGTAACCGATGTTCCACAGGAGCGGCCCCAGGACCGACCCCTGCGGAACACCGCACGACATCTCACGCCTACCGACTCCCGTCGAACTTGGGTAGATGACGGCTCTCTCCGTCAGGTACGCCCCGACTATGCGGCGGAGGTAGAGAGGCACATCGTGGTACACGAGTGCCTCCCTGATGCAACTCCAGGGCAAGGTGTTGAAGGCGTTGGAGATGTCCAAGGACACCGCCAACATCACCTCGCCCCGGGCAACCGCATCCCCCGCCAGAACTTCTTGGGTGTATCATCTTTTTTGATAATAGATCTGATGTTTGTGTCATCATGTGAGGCAGTTCAGTTAGTTTGAGAAGGCCAGCACCGTGAGGATTATGATTGATAATTATATTAATTTTCAGCGTTTAGATAGCTCATTAACGAGTTACGATCCATGATCATTCCAAAGTTACCACTCCTTTCTTAGAACATGTTATTTACAAGGAGTGGTCAGACATATCTATTGCGTACTTAAACCGAGATTAATAGCGCTAATTATTTACGTACATGACATATAAAAGGTCACTCTTAATGATGATACCTTAAATTTTTTAACACAAAATATGTTTCATAAAGTATCCTTGCGTTGGACTAAAACAAAAACGAACGAGTTGCTAGTAATAATTGAGACAGAACTTCGTAAGGAAAGTGGGTCGTAGGTATCGTCCACTGAAATAGTTTCACCACTCATCGAGTTAATATTTAATTTTTGTGAGGTGAAGGACCGTGTTGCGTGCATTGATCGCGTGCATGAGCATATAAGATTCAATTCCGGCACTCACTAACCGACAGGGCCATCAATTTCGGGACACATTCGGACCTCGCAGAACTTTCGCCAGAAGCACGAACTGAATCTGATATGTATCGTCGATGTGGTAATTAATATAACCATGTCGACTAGGTACAATATTGCAGGATTGCAACACGATTGTACCAGCATTATTCTTGCCTCAAAATAGGTCACATATATGATGTATTGCACTTGACTCTGACACATGTAATATAAATTACGGAACTAGTGGTGTGACTGTTGATTCGATCTTAGTTTTGAGCAACAAAATGGTTTTATGAGTTTTTACGACCAATAATAACGATTTTGACGAAAGTGAACAAACGCCTTCCGAATCGATACAACGAATTTTCTAGTCGCTATTTTTGCTCTTATAGATGTCAACTTCTGTGTTCAACTCTCTAATATAGTCATCCATTATGATCCAAAACTTGAATTCAAAAGCTTGTCACATTAATTGTATAAGAATTGGTGTTTCCGTTATTTAGTAAAACGGCATTAGCAAATCTTATTTGAAAGTAAAATTATTTGAAATATTCTCACAGTGATTTTTATGTAGACCATATCAATGTGACCTTTTGTTCGCCTGATGGTAACGTTAACCAGAATCTAAGAAGAGGAACACTAATGCCATCATTCCAGAGAGTACGCCATTTCAGGAATGACAGTCATCAATTTGGCGGCCTCAATGGACGGTTCTTCACGCTCTGCTTAAAGGGCCCGGGATTATAAGAGGCAGAAGAAATGATGTAGATTTTTTTCTAAGATAGCAGGTTAGGGAAAAAGGCATGAAAAACATTAACAACTTACGGTTTCGACGTTTATTAGGAATACATTTATTTCATTTGACCCGAGGTAATTCATCAACATACTAAAAACTTAGATAGATACTAAAAAAGAAGATGTATTGGCATACCTAACCTTTGGCGTCATGGCACTCGCATGGTCATCTCATTATTCAAATTGCATATCGTAGCAGTGCGCCATTGCACACCAGCTTCATCTCCAATAGGTTTACCATGACAATTTATAAAATGGTTCGATTTCGGAGCAAACTAATACAAACCCCTAAAGAGAGAGATGGAGCTGGACCCATATTTTATATTCACTACTCAGTCTGGTTACTGGAAAAACATGATAGTTTATAAACGCGTCTTAGTAGCGATGCAGTAGCTTAAGGAAGACAGCAATGGCGCAATGATGGCGATATACTCGCGATGGGCGCAGCAGGGCGCCACACTGAGAAACTTTCGTGTTTCATGATATACAATTATGTTTACGGGAATTGACATGATTATAGTTATAGGTCTCTTGAACGTCAGACAGTTCAAAGGTACTCAGAGGAAAGAGGCTTATATCGTAACATTTAACTTTACGACAACTTTGAAATAATACTATCTACTGAAGGTATTGTATTTTATGCTTATGGGTTTCATAATTTAGTGAATCTTTCATTGAAGAATTGTTAGTTAGCAACTAACAAATCTTCAATGAAAGATTCCTTTTTGAAAGCTTCTCTGAGGCTCTCAAGCAAATTTTTACCTATAGATAGCATAAGAATCGGGGCATGCCATGTAGCGCATTAATTTGAATAGAATTCACAGTACGTACGGCAGCGCAGAAAATATAAATAAACACCTTGATTATTGTATACTAGCGATTCGCACGGATGATTAAAACGTTCCCGTGGATATCCAATATATCCTATGTTACTCAGGGCGAATGTTGCTTTCCAATGGTGAAAGAATATTTGCAATCACAGTAGTTTTTGAGTTTATTCATTACAATCATACACACAAAAATACAAATCGTTCTTCTTTATAATAGTAGTGTAGATTAGAAAAGTGACCTTAATTTTTACCTCCATTATATTTTTTTTTTATGCCACTTAGTTGGCAGACATGCACGCGGCCCACCTGATGGGAAGTGGTTACCGTGGCCTATGGACGTTTGCAACACCAGGGGCATCAGGTCATAAAATGGTGGACAGTAACTGAAACTTGTTGCAACGGATTTTCGTGACTGATGACGACAAGTCAAAGCATCTGATATCGTGATTCGTTGCCATTAGATTGAGATGATAGAGTCTCGTTAACTTCTATAACGATTCACAAGGCCGCATACCCAGGAAAAAGACCATGTCTATTGGTCCAAAGTAAAAACTGATAGCGTGGGCGAGGACAGCTATGATAATAGTGATAGACTTTGCACAGAGCATTACTTCCCTAAAATTATTATACTTAAATCTTCCCTAGCGCAGAATATTTTACCTAACATACCGAGAACTCACTCTGACAAAAGACAAATAGTGTTATTAGGCCATGGCTTAGCTTTCGTACCGGCATTTGTGAGCCAGTAGCGCAAAATACTTGCTTAGTTGATGAACATCAAAAGATTAAAGGTTATAATCATAATAAATGTGAAATTTAAGAGGCATTGTTGTTAACTGCTTTGGATTTATTCCTATTTTACTTTACGAGGCCACCGGTCATTATATTATGTCTGTTTAAAGTATTAAAAGCATGATTGACGTTTGGAGGTCGATCATCATAAGTAAAAGCTATAGATTCAGGTTAAATAAAAATTTTTTTGCATATGCATATTTTATGGCCAAGTCATGACAAGCAATGTTTGGCACAGTGTAATAGTTTTCAATAAAAGTGAAAATTTTAGCTTTCCTGTATCGCAACGTATCTTTTTTTAAATATGTACATAGCTACTTTGCTAATCATAATATGAATAATAATTTGCTATTTGCAGATTATTTTTATTTAACTAAAAATAGAAATAATTATACACAATGCACATAATAACGTCTAGACGTACGTTCTAATTGCAACACTTAAGGCGCCAAAATTATATTTTACAATACGTCTCTCTCATAACCCTGAAACTTAAAATTATTCAATTCAAATGTTTACGGCTAACACTTTATTATTGAGGTAACTGCCATTAATTGTAAGCATGATATTGACACGAAACATTACATTTCGTTATGCTGCAAGTGATTTGAAGAACAATCGCACACGAAACAGTGATTTATTCGTAAAGAACACCGTTATTATCGTGTTCGGTTAAAAGGCGAGAAATTTGTAATTTTTTTTGGCAGGGAGTTATATGCATCCATCATGGGACCGTTACGGTCCGTCAGTACTTTAGCCATGAGGAAAAGGTCGACAGAATGAATAGATTTCGTACTTCAATTTACGTCCCAACCCTTTTTATTGTGACATAAATACGATAACATATTTTGCTGCATACAGGTCTCTGTTGAAGTTTATAATTAACGACGTAAATGGCTTTTGTGACTATGGTTAGCAGAAAAATATTAATGATTTTATCTTATGAAAATATTATGTAGAACTAAAATTCAACTGTAAAAAGAAAGTTTTAGGGGAATTTCCACAAGAAATTCTGAAAATTATTTTCATCCTAGCGAAAATCCCAGTTACATTCAAATCTTGCACTTTGAAACCCAAGATACGCTCTCCTAGAACTCTATTATTTCAAAATTTTTGGAAGTAACTGAAAGGCTGGCCTTAATTCCCCTACGCCAGAGGCTCGTTCGTAAATAAGCAGATCTAGATCTGCTGATTTACGAACGAGCACGCTGAAGACCTTAGTTTTCTCCAACACCTTTATCTGTGGTATTTACTTTTGCATTGACTGTCTCTATGGTTATGTAGTCTGAGAGAAAAAGACACAACATTGCAAGTTAAACAAAAGCTTGTAAAAGTATTAAGCTGCGTCAACTGTCAGTGAAAAATTTACTGCAATCGCTTGCACTTTCCGCGATTGCATTAATATAATCTGTGGGTCACAGAAGAGGTCACTTTTTCATTGTAGTGTTTCATAAATGTTAAATATTACGTCAACATATTGTTATTTAATGCACTCTCTCCAAACAAAATGTCACTGCAATTTTATAAACTTGTTATCTAGTAATACATTCTTATAAAAATTGTAACTGAGTTCTCCAACTCCTTAATTAGTTTTAATACCTCATTGTTTCATTTAAAACATTTTTAGTACGGAACTAGAATCACCAATCTACGTAAACACATTAAAACTATAGCATAAACTTTCTTGGAGCTAAGAAAGGAACATAAAATAGTTGTTGCTCGTATTATGCACGCCCCTACGATGATTCGCGGTGCAATAAATTTAATGCGGTGGACAACAAAATTGTTGTTTTGACCGCACGACTTTGCAATGCTTTTATAAAAACTTTATGCCTCCTTTTATTTTATTACCTATTGACAGGGTGCGTTTTCTACATTGTACATACAATTATGCTAATTTCTTTCTCCCTCCAAGGTAGTCAATGTTTTAGATTTTGCTTCAGTACTCACACAGTTCACAAGCTTTCCCAATTGTTATTAAACTTCTTATGTAAACCCACCGGCAGGTACTTCTCACCTGCCTATTTTCAATATATAAATCTTTTGTTAGTTCCACCCCGAATAGCGTGCTCAATAACTTATAATAGACACTTAATTTATCATTTCCCTAGTTCTCACCAATTCTACGTGTCCTTTCGTACCTTTTCAATTCTAGTTACAATTTATGTGACATTCATTGCTCTGAACATTATACAACTCTGCGAAAGGATGCACTCTCACTGGTGCCGGTATTTTAAAATCAATAGCATCATGGTGCGTTGAACGTAGTTGTGATGCAATAAATATCTTATGGGTGCCTCACTTCTTTCCTAACACGGGCATCGCTGGGGAGCAAAATAATGTAACTCCAGACGCGCTATGGGATGCTGTTTTACCAAAACGGCTACTCGATACCTCGACAGGCTCAATAAGGTGCTCGGTCTTATACTACATGCGTGAGTTAGTTTTAAAAGTATATTTTTCTCTCATACATCATTTACGTTAGGATATAGAACATTAATGAGCATAACGCATAAAACATAAACTTTAGACTTACACATTAAAGAACATTCATTTTTCAAAGCTATTAATTTTCGTTAAAATGCTACTGTTTAGGAAAATTTTTGAATAGATACTGCCCTTAATTTGGTGTTCCACATCTCGTTTATAGTGCAGACATTTTATCAAATCACGTCTGGGAGTTTGCTGAGCCAGTCTTACCCAGCATGAATTCGGCAACACAGCATATAAAAATCTGTTTAAAATGGTATAATAACATAACGCATCGATTAAGATAGATTTTTTTAATGGGGTTCGCACTCGTAATCTTTCTCCTCTGACCAGGCCCCCGATTCTGCAAATTTTATGACATAACAAAATCACTACCATACCGCTGATAGTGCATTAAATGTCATTAAATTTTAACATTATGGCTAAGTTTTTAAATTTCAAATGAAAAAAGAAAGAGTTTGCTACATTTTTCATTCACTCTACAAGATTGTCATTTAATTTTAGACTTTAATAGTATTATGGTAAAGTCTAAAGCTAAATGGCATTAGTTTCAGTGCCTGCGGTACCGCAGTGGTTACACCATGAAAAAAATAATTGCAAAATCAGGGGCCAGTATAAATCCAACCAATTCCAAACTTCTACTATCTTAATCAATTTGAATAGTTAGCATGCTAAATGCTTTAAAAATTTGATTCAATAATATAACGCATATATTATTTCATTTACACAAGTTTTATTCCACGAAGGATCATTATTATATTTATATTTCTTCGCTTCATTCTTCAGATATGATACAGATACCATGTAGTTTCCCTATTTACTAGGTAACATTCGCACGTATTTTAGAGTTTTTAAACGATTTTTCGAATTAATAAACAAACTTCCGGTTTGTCCCCAACCTCAGTTCGCCATCTTGACTTTGACTCATTCCCGTTTCGTGCTCGGTAGCACTCGCACGCACACTCCGTTCAGCTTGACAATGCCAAAAAGAAGCGCACAGTCACGTATTGATCGTTATGAACGTAAAATTAGAAAGCTAACTGAAAAACAAAAGCGGAGAAAAATCATATCTCCGTTGGATACATCTTCGGATTCCGAGATTGAAGGTTTACTTTTTTTTACAAATTACTTTTTAAGTGAAGTGATTGATTATTTTTTCAACAAAGTGTTAACAAAATAAATGGCCGTAGAATTTGGAGTGCTTTGGGACTGACTGCGGGTCAGTAACTTAGACACGTTTTCCAAGTTTTATAACTGAAAGTTTTCGTTTTTATACTTTTTTGCATTGGGGTAGACTGCGAGTCTACAACGATGACAATACGCAGAAATTCAGAACATTCTAAAATAGATTGTATCTATTATCTGCAAAACACAAAGTTTTTCTTTCATACAAATACCCACAAAAAAAAAAAAAAAACGAATAATTTATTATTAATATTTTTAGGCCATGAACGTCAAGACGTTCCTGAAAAAGAGGATGAATTTATTTTGGATCCCACTTCAGTGACATCAGACGCGATGTCGGGCGCAGTGATAACGGATCCCGTCCTCGACTGCGAACCAAACACGGATCAGCCAGTCTCTAACCAAGACGATGCTATCGCTAACAACGGTCTAGACCCAGACCTTTTATCCGCGCTAGGCGAAACCATGTCTGATTCTCCTGAATATGGAGAAGAAATTCACGACAATCTGTCGAAGCTATGGATGCCTCTACTGCGAAAAGGCATACCAGCAGAAATTAAAGAAAAGATTATGAAAGATTATTTAGTACCCAATAACTGTAAGTTATTACAAGCGCCTAAGCTGAATGCTGAGATCTCGGCTGCTGTGCCAGACTTGGTACGCAACCGCGACAAAACGATCGCCACTTCGCAACAGCAACTGGGCCAAGGAATTAGTGCCATCAATAGAGGCATGAGTATTTTGTTGACGAGTGACGATAAGGTCCAAGCCATGAAGCACCTAAGTAACGGCTGCAGAATATTATGCGATTCCCATAACCTAGTGACCGCTCATCGTATAAAACTTGTCATACCTAGTTTAGATAAGCCTATCGTACACATGATTAACGAGTCCGAAAGGGATGAAACACTATTTGGCTTGTCACTTTCTGAAAAGATAAAAGCAGCCAAAGCCATCGAAAAACAGGGCCTTCAAATTAAGAAGCCAGTACCCAAACCTAAACCCGCGGCCCCTCAGTCTGGCGCTCGGCCCAGTACGTCCTATCAGGGAAACTGGGCGGCGCCTCCTCGGTACCCGCCAGCGAACAAGGGGGGGCGAGGAGGCTACAGGAAGCACCAGCCAGCATCGACGGTTCGTCGGCCGTATACGAACGCAACAACACGAGCTGCGACTTCAGACAAACCACGTGCTCCGGCGCCGAGTCGGCATTAGCAGAGGTACATGCGGGTAGACTTACCCACTTTTATGATTGTTGGTTCAAAATTACAAACAATAAAACAGTACTTGATTGGATCAAAAATGGGTATACCATACCATTTAAATCCGAAGTACGTCAAACTAGTATACCTAAAAATAACTTTTCTTGTACTGAGAATCACGACATGTTAGCTGCCATAAACAATTTAAAACAATTGGGAGCTATTTCAGAAACAAAATTGACTCAAGATCAATTTATTTCGAAAATATTTCTCACGCCTAAACCAAATGGCGACAACCGCTTTATATTGAATCTAAAGCCTTTAAACAAATTAATACATATCGACCATTTTAAAATGGAAGATTATCGTACTGCATGCAAATTAATACCACGCGATGGATACTTAGCTACCATCGATTTAAAAGATGCCTACTTTTTGATTCCCATAAATAAAAAACATCGCAAGTACTTAATATTTCAATTTAAACCCCATAACACATCTGAAACATTTGTGTATCAATTTTGCGCTTTACCCTTCGGTTTATGTGTAGCTCCTCGTATTTTCACTAAGATCATGAGAGAAGTTATGACTCATCTAAGATGTCGTGGTTTTCAATCCGTATATTATTTGGATGACATACTGTGTATAAGTGACACGTACGACCAGTGTCTTAGTAACGTTAACGAAACGTTAAAATTACTTAATTGCCTAGGATTCGTTATAAATTATGAAAAAAGTAATTTATCACCGCAACAGTCTTGCAAGTACCTTGGGTTTTTTTATAATACAAGGGACTTGAGTATTAGTCTTCCATCAGATAAACGTAGCAAGATTGCACAATTAATCTAAAGATTTTTAAAATTACCGTCTTGTACCATACGCGAGTTTGCCCAACTTATAGGAACACTGGTTGCAGCTTGCCCGGCCACGAGGTACGGCTGGTTGTATACCAAGATTTTAGAACGGCAGAAATACTTAGCGTTACTTAAAAATAATAATTATGAAAGTAAGATTAATTTACCAGATATTATTCTTCAAGACCTTTTTTGGTGGTCATCGAATATCGAATCCACATATAACTTTATGAGACAGTCTGAATTTGAATTAGAAATCTATACGGATGCATCCCGAACAGGTTGGGGTGCCGTCTGTAATGATTCTAAAATTAGTGGACCATGGAAAGGCACAGAAAAAGCGTACCATATCAATTACCTAGAATTGGTAGCGGCTTTTTTAGGTTTAAAATCTCTTGCTAGCGATTTAAGTAATTGTGCAGTATTGCTACGAATTGATAATACTACTGCAATCAGTTATATCAACCGAATGGGAGGGATTCAATACCCTCATCTGAATGACTTAGCGAGGTCAATTTGGCAATGGTGCGAATCACGTGGCCTTTGGATATTTGCATCGTATGTGAATACTAAAGAAAACCAGGCCGACCACGCATCTAGAATTGTAAACCCGGATACCGAATGGTCACTTGCCGATAATGCTTTCCAAAAGGTTATACAACGTTTTGGACAACCCGAAATCGATTTATTTGCTTCTCGTCACAATGCAAAATGTTCGAGGTATGTTTCATGGAAACAAGACCCAGATGCTGAATACGTTGACGCATTTACCTTAAAATGGCAATCATATTTCTTTTATGCCTTCCCGCCCTTCTCTCTTATACTAAAATGTATTCGAAAGATCATTGACGAAGAAGCACACGGCATCCTGGTTTTCCCTTATTGGCCCTCGCAACCCTGGTTTCCACTGCTACAGAACCTAATAGTCTCAGACATAATTTATCTGAACCCAAATAAAAACCTATTACAATCTCATTTCAGAGATCACCATCCATTACACGGGAACCTTACCCTGGGTGTCGCGAGGCTTTGCGGCAGTCATTCAACCGTCGGGGAGCCTGTGCAGAGTCAACGGCGCTGATGTTGGCATCATTCTTCGACAGCACTATTAATCAATACAATACTTCTCTTAAGCTTTGGTGGCAATACTGTATTGCTAACAATTTAGACTCTTTCAAACCATCGAAAAGGTCAATACTTTCTTTTTTGACAACTTGTTTTACTAATGGGTGCGGTTATAGCAGTTTAAATACCCACCGTTCTGCTCTGGCAGCTCTATTAGGAAATAATATAGGATCTGACCCTTGTGTAAAGCGACTCCTTAAAGGGGCGTTTAAGTTGAGGCCAGCCAAGCCTAAGTATAGTAACACGTGGGACCCTCAGTTAGTTTTAAACCATGTCACCAAATGGTCCCCAAATAACAGTCTTTCACTTGAAAGAATTACGAAGAAGGTTACTATGCTACTTGCAATTTGTACGGCTCATAGAATGCAGACGCTTTCCCTTATCAAACTAGAAAATATTTCCTTTTCAGAGAATGGCATATCGATTAATATAACTGATATTATAAAAACATCTGCCCCTGGCAGAGATCAGCCAATATTATATCTTCCATATTTTAGGGAAAATGTTAGCATCTGTCCCGCCGTAACAGTCTCAGATTATATTTCTATGACTAGAAACTTAAGGACTGAGAACAGAGGTAAACTCTTGTTAACGTACAAGAGTCCACATAAAGCTGCAACAACGCAGTCTATAAGTAGATGGGTTAAACAAGTTCTGTCAGAATGCGGCATCAGTGTCTTTGGCGCTCACAGCACGCGCCATGCGTCTACTTCAGCCGCAAGCCTCGCCGGCGTTAGCATTGAAACAATACGCAAAACGGCAGGTTGGACTGAGTCATCCAATACCTTTGCTCGTTTCTACAAAAGAACAATTTTAAGAGAAGGTGATTTTGCAAGATCAGTTTGCTTATCGGCAAACTCTCAATGAAAAATTATATTGTGCCTACTTAAATAAAAATTATTTATAATTTCTATAATAAGGTAATCAAACAAGCATATATTATACTTTATTATTGTAATTAAATAAGTGTTTTAAATCACAAGAAAAGAAATATAATTTTAAGTTACTTATAGTACTTACCTACTTAATTGTATCTATTTTTTTTGTGTTAATTGACTGTAAACACAATGTTGAAATAATCATAATAATAAAAAATAAAAGTATTTAGTGGTGTAAATGTGCTTTATTACAAAACTTTCTGCTCTTAACATCTACATGGTATCTGTATCATATCTGAAGAATGAAGCGAAGAAATATAATATGTGATCAAAAGAACTTCCACAAGTGAAGTTCGATCAATATTATATGATTCGCTTCATTCGAAGATATGATCACCCTCCCACCCTAGAGCCCTTATTTAGAAAGTCTTGCAATGTATAATATAAATATTTTAATGCTCTAAAAAATGAGTCAAAGTCAAGATGGCGAACTGAGGTTGGGGACAAACCGGAAGTTTGTTTATTAATTCGAAAAATCGTTTAAAAACTCTAAAATACGTGCGAATGTTACCTAGTAAATAGGGAAACTACATGGTATCTGTATCATATCTTCGAATGAAGCGAATCATATAATATTGATCGAACTTCACTTGTGGAAGTTCTTTTGATCACATATTATAGGCGTTCAAAATAGAAAAATATATTGAAATTTACCCGCAACCTCAAACAAAAAGTTATTTTATTTTATCTAATCTACCTAATATAAACTTTGAGCGTATTACGATAGCCTAACGTTCTAGAATCTAGAGAATGGTGTTTTTTTTAATAAGAATATTTATTTTTAATAATAAATAGTAAATTAACTAGTACCTTATTAACGGTGTTGTATTTTTGACGGACGGACGGAGTTGGACTCGCACACTAGGGGTTCCGTATACAACTAAATGGAGGAACAAAGTTTTGCTTTAACAAACTAGATGGCCCGATGGCCGCAAGCAAGTCCTAGAGAAGTGACCGTTAATCGGTAAACTCAAAACACACTCCAGCCAGATAAGCTGATTACTTAAATTACTTCAAAGTTAGCTGAGTTAGATGGGATAGTGAATAAATCGAGTGCCGTTGCGTGGGTCTAACTCCAGCAGTAGAGTACCAATGCTGAAATTGATTAATCATAACAAAATGATATACATTAACACCTAGCTTTAAGCTTTTAGAGTACCTTTCTAGTTTGAAAACGAATTTACTGCTTTAAAATTTTGTTTTAACTACTCTATAAATTTATTGATATGTTAATCCTATCATGATAGAGAGAGAAGGCACAATACCGAAGCAACCAGATTCTCACTCTTCTTCCCTGCATCACAAATCAAAAACCAGACACTTACTTATACTCGTAAACAAGCAAGACAATTGTAAACATTGAGGTTATTTATGACACATATTCATCTGACCATTTTCCACTGAAACTAAAATGTGAAGTAATTGTGATTAAGAGAAAACTTTATAAATATTACATTCCCATTTAAGGGCATTTACTAGTGGGAAAGAAATGCTGATGAGATAAATAATTACTTAACCCTATGCAATGATAACTCAACGAAAATAGATTTTCCTATAGAATTTACTCAATATGCTGATTTATTTTATAATAATGCTCAACTAAATATTTTGTTAGATAAAGTGTGTATATTATGTGAAGCTTCAACTAACAGTAATAGTAAGCCGCCAATAGGTATTATTAGAAAGAATAAAGCCTATTAAAGGTTGGAACCAACATGTAAAGGTCTATCATGCACAGGCAAGACTTAAGTTTAGGGAGTGGTATGGTCAACCATAGTGGACCAATCTTTGAAGATATTAGGTTAGCTCGTAAAATATTTAAGTCAAAATTAAGATGGTCTATTAAGAATCAAAATCAAATAGATATGGATATCTTGGCCTCTCATCATGCTAAGAAATCTTTTACAGCATTTTGGAAAAGTACAAAAGAGTTAAATAACCGTCCAAGCCGTCCAAGCCAATCACTGGTACCTTCCGTACCAGTGATTGTACTAAAATAGCAAATATCTTTAAGGGACACTTTAAAGTGAGTTCACCTCTTGAAACTGGGCCTAAGGTGACCGATGCTGAGTTCAGGTTCCTGGGGGTCCCCATTACATTTACATGTAAAGAAATAAATTCTGTAATTAAAGATATGAAGATAGGCAAATCTCCAGGAAAGGATGGACCTAGCATTGAATACCTTCAAAATGCTGGAGTGCATCTGCCCAGAGTTTTAACTATGTTCTTCAGTTTATGTATTGGACATTCTCACTTACCACAGGAGTTGTCAGACACAGTGGTTGTGCCCATTGTGAAGGACAGGACAGGAGACATAGCACACAAGGATAACTACAGGCCTATTTCCCTGGCTACAGAATTGCCAAGGTATTTGATGATGTGCTTGACTCGCATCTAAGCAAATATGTAAAGCTACATGACTCTCAATTTCGGTTTCGCCCAGGGCTATCTACAGAGAGGGCCATTTTTGCATTGAAGCACACCGTCAAATACTACACGGATAGGAAAACACCAGTGTGGGCTTGTTTCCTGGACCTTACAAAAGCTTTTGACCTGGTGTCCTATGAAGTTCTATGGAATAAGCTTAAAGCAATGAATGTGCCTGATTCGTTTATATCAATATAATCTATATGGTATGATAAACAGAGAAAATTTGTGAAATGGTCAAATGCTTTATCAGACCCATATGTGCTTGAATGTGGTGTAAGGCAGGGAGGTCTTACTTCGCCGAGACTTTTTAACATTTATGTAAATGATTTACTTGTTGAGCTCAGCAGCATGCACGTCGTTTGTTATATAGATGGCCTGTCCATTAATAATTTAAGTTATGCGGATGACATGGTGCTGCTGAGTCCATCAATTAATGGTATACGTAAACTTTTAAGTATTTGTGAGTACTATGCGAAAAGACATGGATTAAAATACAACCCTGTGAGATGATGATAATGAAAGGAACAAATAAAAGTGCATCACATGTCCCTGCTGTTACACTTAATGGTGCACTTTTAAAGAGAGTGAATAAATTTAAATACTACTAAAAGATGACTTGGACTTAGAAAGAGAACGCAGGGCGTTGGCTGTGAGGGGGGACATGGTGGGTCAGAGGTTTACTGGTTGCACTGTACCAGGTACCTCTGTTCAAGGTTTACTGTCAGACATTCTACGCCAGCAGCCTCTGGTTTAACCATACTCAAAGAGCAGTCAACGCTCTGCGTGTACAGTATAATAACACTTTCAGGATGCTGTTGAGGCTCCTATCTTACTGCAGTGCATCTGGGATGTTCGCGGATGCGCATACGGACGATTTTCATGCCTTGAAGCGCTTAAAGGTAGCCTGGCGTGATGAGTCTATCAAGTGCGCACCACACCTGCATATACACCTAACAGGACATAAAATTATACTAACATAGATGTTAAGAATACTTAATTACTAATAAAGGGTCTCTCGATAGGCCTTTGTTGTCTGAAATATAATATTTTTTTTTAATTCATAGATCTGCGCGGGATCTGTCACAAAAGAGTGTTAACGTCCGAACAGTTCATAAAAGGTTAGCCATATATTTTAACAAAAAGCTTGTTTATAACCAGCCATATGGCGACCTTTTCGGCTCTATTGTAACATCTTTTAGTGCGACAGTATATGAGCACTTCCTTCAGGGCGGTGCTAATAATGAAATAGAGGTTAATTTTATTCCTTCCGGCGCAATTTTATGGTCACAGAGATGTACTTGTAAAGTTGTTGACTGTGATGACTAATGGGCAGGTTTAAGTCTAAATGACGGTCTTCTAAACATATATGCTTAGCAGCGACACTGTTTGTATTTTTAATGTATTTTATAGCCTATAGTTTTGAAAGATTATGTCAGTACTCTGTTTATAATACCTCAACCTCTATGGCATAGTTCAAGATAGTTCGACTGCAAAGTTAGAGGTGGCGGTTAAAAGAAGCATTTCAATGTTTAATATGCATTTGTTAAGATGCTAATTAGTTTATCTGCATTCTATGACTATGACTAGCTCTGCTTTTTATAATACTTATATATACCCAATTTCACCTTCAACAGCCCGTCTAACTCAGCTGACTGTTAAATCATGTCATAATCAGTCTCTTGGAATCGATTGCGGCCATTGGGAGAAATTAATAATCTGCGTTTGGATCTAGATGATGCTGTGTAATTGTTTTCGTTTGTTCGTATTTTTTTGGCTACAGCATTGCCCCAAGGCTTTTGTATAGGCGAATTTCAGTTTTCCAGGACGTGTGTTGAAAGAAAATTTTCTTGTTAGAAATGGACTGGTCCTGGGTTCAAATACCTGTATTGACTCTTTTTCCGAGATGAATATATAAAACAAAATATATTACTCTAGTTTCTGTCAAAATTTACACTCCAATACATTTTTCCCTAACACGCATTTCCTATTAGTTACATAAGAGGTGACGTAAGAGGGAATTCCTTGAGTAAATGTGACGTAGACACCAACGAAATCCGGCACTTACTCCTGCGCCCTCTAAATGTCAAAAGTGAATTACGTAAACGGCCCAGTTACGGCGTGACCTTTGCAAACACCTTTGAAAATTGACGCGTGTTTTAAAAAAATCTTAACACCCGTTATAGCTTGATGGGTTCTAGTTCAATGGTCAGCTTTCTTCTTGTCTGCTACAAATACGTAGCCAATCACTTTGATATTTTGTAGGCATTATCACAAATTATACTTCGGAGACTTATGCCACACCTAATATTTAATTAGGTTGACAATTTTTTGGTAAAAGCGTAATAAGATTCTGTCTATATTCTGTACCTATAGATTTCTTTTAGCATGAACAACGTGGCAAAATAAAAACTATTAACATTGTGCAAAAAATATTACGCAAACCATTAACCATAGTATCTTCCAATAAACTTGTTTCACTTTCCAGATCAATCAGTGTTCACAAAATCACATTTAAATAAATCAAACATGACATTTTAATAAAACAAATCTAGCAATAAACATCGAATTTGAGGCGTGTCTAATGTTTACATAAAATAAATTAGAATAAAACTGGTTCTGTCTTAATTGGAGCATAAGAACATTACCGTGTGCGGGTTTAATTTGTAAGGTTATGTAATGTACGAGTGTGTAACTCTAGACAGGCTGTCCCCAAGCGTTAGTATTGAGAATCGTAGTCTTATCACTAGGTGTCATACTTTTGCAACGCTTGTTACGACTTTTTTAATTGACAAACCTGAAAAAATCGTGCATTGGACAAGAATGATTGTATGTAAGTGTTATATGATGCGGATGTAACGAATTAGAAGTAATGTTTGTAAACGTCAGGAGATAAATCACGTAAAAAATTAAGCGATGATGACTTCTTTGTTTATTGTAATAATGCAAAATGGAAAGTAAAAAGTTTATTCTCTCAAAACTTTGACCATTTTCTTTTTATTCCATTCCTTTTTACTTTTGCTACTCTTTTTCTTTTTTAATAGCTTTTGACTGTGAAGTAGATGATACTCTTGAAATTTCGACTTGGTAATGCAATGTTACAAGAACCGGTCCCTGCATATTATAAACTGAAAGGTGCTACAACTAAATTTATTCACAATTTTATGTTCTTTTTACCACCCTATGACGAGAACACGAATAAATTACAATTATTATGGTATTTGTGAAGCTTAATTGTATTTCACGGAAAAAAATATTGTAGACCGTACGTAAGACTTTTGTACGAAGATCATACGGACAGAACAAAGATCTTAAAATTAAGCCCATAAGTGTACAACGCTAACTTTGTACAAGGAAATAATAAAATAAGTAGTTATCAGAATAACGGATTATTATATTACTTTATGTGAAGTAACCAAGGTAAGGAATAGATAGGTAACTTACTCTTTATTCTTCCATTGGTCTCTCACCCTCTCTGTCTGAGTTAAGGATATATCGAAATGCTTATAAGGAATTTTATTGACTCTAAAAGTAGTGAGTCCATTACTGGCCTAACATAGGACGATGTTTAAATATAGTCATAGCGAATGTCTAGATCGCAATTTTAATATATTTTCGAAGAGTAATTTATAAAATGGCGGTGTCTCTGCAAATAAAATCGTAAGTTGAAAAGCCATAATCGCTTTACGTTTTTACTGCAGGTAGAAAATAGAGATTTCTACGAAACAAGCTAATGGCGCCAATATTCTATCGGTAAATAGGGGTGGTCGGTGCACTCGATGCAGCGGCGGGATCGGAGCGCACTAAATCACGCGCTAATAACTACCAACTGTGATACGATCTTAGCTTTCAATAATAAACTTACCCAATTGTGCCCCGTACCTTTCATAGAAAGCACTTGCGAAGTTCTTTACCGGTTTCGTTAGACAATTACCAGCAACAATGATGTTTCCATTAACTATTCTTAATGGCATTTATCTAGATATAGATTGTACAGTTCGATTACATTTGTATCTGTATGCAATAAGTAATAATCATTGTGAAAAGTGGAGTGCCATATATGTATATAATCAGCCGTCCAATTAACTGCCTAGGCAGTTAACCAAATGGCGCCATTCAATTAACGTCCTGGATGATATTCAGCCGTCTCGTTTATTACATCATTTAATAACCTAATGCCTAGCACAATCATAAGATGGGGCATTACCTCGAAATAAGATAGAAAATTACATACATACATATATTATACTTACACCTGTAAATCCCCGAGGGGGTAGACAGAGGTGTATTCACAGTACAGTATACAGTATAGGTTTATTGTGATAGCTGCGCAATCCGATTTTTGAATAACCATAAGTCATTTTTCTAACTGTTTAATTAAATGGCTAGGCAAGTAGTTTAACGTCATCGATCCAAGCTATTTGCCTAATGGCATTCAGCCCGTTAATTGAACGTCACCGTTTAGTTAAAAGCCTAGGCAGTTAATAAAATGGCTGATTAAGCTAGTTGGCGGCGACATATATATATATATATATATATATATATATATACGGCGTTAAAAGATGTAATGCATTGTATTTAGCCTATTTTTATAAAATCATGAATCATTTTGTTATAAGGTATATTATAAAATTGAGTAGTAGAAACCATCCAGGAGCTTAGTGACCAAATGAACGGATACACGTATATAACGTAAGTCATACGTGATAAGTTATATCTGTGAAATAGAATATAGGTAAATTCGCATTCCATTCAGTGCAGTGTCTATTAGCAGTTAGGTACTCTGTAGTAAAGTAACTATCCAGTGCCTCTAGACAAGTGGCAATTCGCTAACTGGCGTTTGGTGGAATAGAATGTCGAATATATGGGATTTGACGTAAATGACAGTCGTTAACGTATGTCAAATACGTCAAATCCCATACATTCGTCATTCTATTCCATCAAACGCTGGTTAGCGCATTGCCACTTGTCTAGAGGGGCTGGTCCGATTCTGGTAATTTTATGACATAACAAAACCACTGTCATACCGCTGACATTGCTTAAAATGTCATAAAATTTTAGACTTTATGGCTGAGATTTAAAGTCCAAAATGAAAAGAGAAAGTGTTTATAACATTTATTTATTCACTCTACAAGATTGTCATTTAATTTTAGACTTTAACTGTATAGCCGCAGTGGTTTTGCTATGAAAAAAAGCAGAATCAAGGTCCAGATTAATTTTCTTTGCAATAGTCAAACAAGTATAATTTCACCTATAACACAGACTTGAGACATTTTAACCAACTTCCAAAAAAGGGGTACTTAATTCAATCGGTAATTTTTTTTATGCATGGACACCGATTACTCTGAGATTTATTATTCGATTAACGTGATTCTTTTTTAGTTCGATGTGGAATAGTTATTTTTAGCCATTTATTCCTATAAAATTTTATATAGTTTATTGCAGTAGTTTTAATTTTATAAACATTTGTATTATTTTACTTCAAACTTTTAACCAGCACACTATTTATGTTGTCCCGTACATCCGTCGTTTATGAACCGATTTCAAAATTGTTTTTTGCTGCGAGTGCTGATTTTGACTCCCGAGCAAGCGAGGGATTCTAAGATTGAATCACGAGTGTAGCGAGTGATTCTACAGTAGAATCCTGAGCGTGGCGAAGGATTCAAAGGCACGAGATGCAAATAATTTTGCTCTAAGTTAAGTTTTCACTTAAGCAACGAGAACACATAATAAGTATTACTTAGAAGTTAATACAATGAACAGGAACAGATATAGGTACGTTTATATTTATTATAAATCAAAATAATGCTGTACATTTTAAAAGTTAAAGGTGCAATTATTGTATAGTTTTGCATATTCAACAAATTCTGTACAATACGATAGTAACAGTCTCCGAACAAGTGTTCGCACCCTTTGCAAGTCTCCTTTTATTAATGATATGGTATACTTTCAAATGTTTCTCGCGAGACTTCTCAGGAAAGCAACCTAATTCCGTATTAGTAATTTGCTATTTCAACTCTTCTGGTGTTAAAATATTGAATTCGTCGCTAGTATCGCTCATCTTTCATGATTATTTTAATATTTTTAGTCTTATTCACCACTTTACTTTCTATTCCCGCAATTTTTAAGGTGCGTTCAGAAACGGCGTCCGTGATGTTTTATTTTTCAAATGTTGAAAATGAAAACAATTTTAAAAATGTAATTATGCAGTAGTATTAATTATAAATACTTATGCATTACTCGCATACATTAAATATTAAATAATTTAAATAAAAAACATGGCTTTCCATTTACAAATAGTTTCAAATTTAGTTTATTTACACGTTTCAGAACAAGTTTTCCTTGGGGACGAATTTCGAAATTCGATCTTCAAATTACTTGTGTTTGTCACTCGCTCTTTTTAAGGACAGGAAAGAGACAGAGTGCTGTTTAGTTCGAAAGCTTTCCAATTTTTTTTCTAAATGTATGGTTGACATTCTTATTTAAAAATAATAATTAAAAAGTTACTTTGTCTCACGCAGTGAGCAAAATCAATCGCATTTTGCTCACTGTTTTTACACAGCAAAACTTACATTTTCAAGCTGCTGAAGTGAAAAAAATATTTTCGCATTGGTATAAGTATACGTACGAGATGGCGCACATTGGGGGAGGCCTATGTCCAGCAGTGGACTGCAGTGGGCTAATTGATTGATTGATTGATAAGTATAACTCACAGGTGGTCCCATATTAATCTATCCAAAGAATTTTCTAAAATGGAATAGGAAATCGGAAATGATTGCTTTTTAGCTGGTTTTAGGACGATCCTATGGCAAAGTAAGCTACATTATGATGGTCAAGGACGTGCTGGGATTACCTTATCTTGAACTATGTAGGTAAACAACAGAAATCCTAAATTTTATATATGCTCGTTGTATAATGTCCTTAATATATAATGACTCGTTTACTTTATTAAGAGCATTATGTCAACCTTATGAAACAAAATTCAAAAAATATGATCGAAGGCGACAAATAAGGGGGAACTAATTAACACAATTTTAAGAACAACCTATTACAAACACTAAAAAATATAAATAACGTAGAGAAAACTGCGGAATTTACAGATTTACTATCCTGTAAGAAGTCGGTGCCAACTTTGTTTGTGGTGCCTGACTCCTGAATGTGGTATGCTGGAAACGATTGAAATATGACCTCTCGGGCTAGGCACCGACTTCTAACAGATCAGTAAATCTGAAAATTCTGTTATTTTTCTCTAAGTTTTCATGCTTTTCAGCTTTTGAAGTCGGTTTTTTAAACGTAGTTTTTTACTTGAATGAAATTTTTTGAAGCATTTACTATGCTTACTTTTCAAATCGATTAAGATTAACCCACGATCTTTCCCTTACAGGGGGAATGCTCTGACCACTGAGCCACCCCGAGGATATTCGGGCCGAGAAATCCCGGCTCCACCAGGTCATGGTGGCCGAGTGGGAGCGACGACTTGGGCAACCACGCGCAGGGCACGCCGACATTGCGGCGGTAAGGCCCATCATGGGGGAGTGGCTAGAGAGGCAACACGGTAGCCTCTCGTACCGTCAGACGCAGATTATCACCGGGCACGGTAGCTTCGGGCGGTATCTGCATCTGATGGGTATAGAGCCAACGCCCGAGTGCCATCACTGCGACGCGAGCGTGGACTCGGGGCTGCACACGCTCACCGAGTGCCCGGCGTTTGAGACGCCGAGGCGGGAGCTTGTGGCGGCCCTGGGGGTGAGAGTGCTCACGCTCTCCACCCTGCTCGCGGCGATGGTCCGCTGCGCGGATGCGTGGGCGGCCAGCGCCTCTTTCTGCGAGCAGGTCATGCTCGCGAAGGAGACAGCAGAGCGGGCGCGGCGTGATGAGCGAGAAAGGCTCGCTGACATCGCTGCACGCGCCCGAAGGCGGCTCGGGCGTCGGAGGGCGCAGACTGACCTCCGCCCCCCATGAGCGCGGGCCTGAGGGTGACGGGTGGAGCCGCCCGTCACCCTAGCAGAAGCAGGCCACGGCGGCGGCGCGCATCGTAGGACGATGCGCGCCTCCCCACACCGGGGTTGAGTCGGGGACCGCGTGGTCCCCCCCTTCCCGAGGAGGGCAAGACCGAGAGGGATGGCCCTGGGTCAGCCGGGGTGCGAGGGATATGTCGCATGACAACCTCACCTTCGGCCTAGCACTACGACCCAGAGACGGCGTGCGGTTTAGTCGGTTCGAGTCCGACATAACCTCCCCCTCCGGCTCCGGAGGGGTGGGTATCAGTGGGGATTTCCCGCACGTAAAAAAAAAAAAAAAAAAAGACCACTGAGCCACCGAGCCACACCTGAAGCTATCCAAATTCTCCTATACTACCGTCTTAGGGCGACGACGGTGGGTATTGATAATGTTGCCAATTTCAGATTTATAGCCTGTTCTTATTGCGATAGCTACCACAATTCTATAATATTCAAATGACTTGATCGATCGTGATTGAGTATTAAATATCTACATAAATAGTAGGATTGGCAACATAAGTATTATACTGTATAAACTACAGTTTTTATAACGTTCCAAATTTTAATGTCCGCTCTGTTATTCCCGAATAAGGAAAGCGTGGGTTTGTTTGATGGTAGATTATTTAGTGGCATACCTTACTTAGTAGTCACAAAATTAATGATGTTCATTAATATTTCACTTAACGACATAACTGAATGTTTGGATCTAACCAGAAAAGTTCATTGGGGCGTCAGCCCTTATATGTATACTTGACCCGACACCTTATAAGTTAAAACAGACAAAAAGCAAAACAAAGTCGCAGGCTTTTAACACATCTTTCCTATAAAAGTTGACAAACCTAAATGAGTTTGGTACAATATTCGCTAAATGGAATCTATTAAATAGTGATTAACCACCAAATGATCGTGTACGGTAATCAATAACCAATCGCCACTTTTTGGCGCCTGTTGCATCTATTTTCTTCGGGACTAGTAATACGGGACTCGACCAGTCACTCTTACTTGGTTCTGCTATCCCTTCTCTACCCATTTTATCTATTTGCTGCTTTACTTACTTTTCAGTAAATGGAAAACAATTTTCATTTCTTGTAGATTCGGGTGCATCCTTATGTGTAATTAAATATAAACATGTGATAGAGCAAGGTCTTACGTTGCATAAATCCATCTGAACCATGGAGAAGGAAATGATTAATCATATTCTGTCCTCCGTGATCTGAACTCTTTTCTTTGCTGCACTATAATGACTTGGAATTTTTACCAGACCACGTGTTTTCTTTTTCCTACAGCCCCGGATCCTTTAAGTGAGGCATGAAAAAGCATCTGATAAGGCCGTACATACGGGGGTCACTATAGCATTATTGGCGTATGAATTTTTCTCAACCCTCCTTTATGAAACTACCCTTAGGTTACTTTTAGGAAAGGTGAAAATATATTGATGCGCCTGGTACAAAAATATATTTTTCGTAGTATTTTGTATTTAGATAGACAGATAGATAACTTTTATTATACACCATAGAACAAAAGTTTACAGTATGAACATAAATAAATAGTAAAAAGTACAATGCGCGGCCCTATCGCTAACGGTGATCTCTTCCAGGCAACCTTTGGAAAGACAGGAAAGTAATAGTGATGTACTCGTATCTATTGATATGAATGAAAATACAATGGTGTGAAGATTCACACCATTGTATTTTCATTCATCAAAATCAAATACTTGGCCATTTAATAATTTTATAGGCCATCAAAGTGAAATTTTATTGCTCAAGTTTTATTATACAGGAAGACGAACTGATGTCTGTAATAACTCAGTAATTATTATTAACATATAATTATTTAGTAATTTATAATTATTGAATACGTCGGCTTTTTTTTATAGACAAGCACACGGCCCATTCCAGGGGCGTCACACTCGTACAGTGCAGACCACGTAAGAACCGTTCTAGGTTTTATTGAAGAACCCCATATAATAGTCGCTTGGGAAAAACACAGCAGAATGCTGTACCGGAAGTCGTTAAATTTCGGGACACTATATATATATCGAAATTAAAGGTATGTATGTACTCGTTCGAAGCAATCAAGATGCACTCAGCTGCACTTTCCAAACGATTTATTAAAAACTAGGTAAGGCTGATTAATAGATGATGGTCGGCGGGAACTTGTGTTGTCCGCGCATCACACGTCACCGGGCATACGATAAATCTTCTTTTGTTTAGTACGTGTAATACGTCACAAACAAACATGTGAGCAATAGACGACTTGGAGACTAGTATGCCAACGTGGGGGCGCCTGAGAAATGTATAATTTTTTATTAAGGTATCTTCTTTTTGAAATGGTGTAGCATTATGTTATGTATGCATTAATGCATATAGGTGGGTGAATGAATGAAAGAAGTGGGTTTAATAAAAGCAATACGGACATCAATTTCAAGGTTTGTATTTTAGCATTCTTGACGTTGCTTTATATTACCTGTAAAACAACACTGTATAAGAGGAGAGGGTCCTTTTAATTCTTAACCTAGGATATGATGAGTTAATCTCAAGGTTTAATATGAATTAAGAATACTTTCAGAATTCTTAGTGAGATTCATGTTATCAACGAAATAACAACAATAAATTATTTTTATACACCCAGATAGTCGAACTCTTATTGTTCATTATAGTAATGATTCTTTTCTGTTTTTCTTTTGGTTTTATTAGAAGACAGGAGGCGCTCAGCATAATGAGCATGACTATTTCAACGTAGTCAGATAGTTTAATTATTATTTGAAATAAGCTAGTGTTTAATCGTATAATATGAGCGTAATTAGACTTAGGGTAGTAGATTTTTTATTAGATATAAATACAAATAAATATTAATACAAAAACGTACTTGCTTGCTTGTGTCATATTTTTACCCAATGGCCAATAAAGGCTTATGTGTTTTCGGAATAGTATACTAGTTTATATACTAGCTAAACTAGTTCATAAAAATTCTATGATGGATTCCTAAAAATTAACCAAAATATTATAGAAATTAAATAATTTTCACATATTTCGTTTTTATAAAGCATATTTATTATTACCAATCTGCCAGAACGTCGATCGAATTCTTTCCATATGAGTTACAGATGACATAGTTTGAATAATTACACAAATTCCAGTTTTACCTGATTTTAATTGTGCTGATTTTGCAATGTAATGCAAGGACACTGCAACAAAACTCACTTTCATTTTTCAATTTAGTGTATAAACTAATCGAAATCCATACTATTATAAAATTGAAAATTGTTTGTCTGTACATTTTAGAAATTAAAAAGAAACTTGGGTAATAATAATTTAACGATTCTAAACTAATGAATATATTTTTGAATCCCTTTATCTCGTCTTTTTATTCGCGATGGACGCATGGACGCAAAAACTAGTTACTGAACGGATTTTCTTATGAATTGCCTTCACCTCACGTGATGGTGATCTAAACGGAAAATATCACGATAGAGGGATGCAAGAAATACTACAATGAGGCTGTCAAAGAAGCTCATGTACCTGATAATGATTCCAAATCCGTATGATACGACATAGACCACTTAACCCTAGGTGAAATTGGTAAGGTAATATATCAATAAAAATATGTGTTCAATAAGTAACAATAGTAATGCTCAAATGTCGCCATAAAATCCCAATGAACATTTACTATTTGTATCAGTGTCAGCCTTTGCTATCCAATCTTGATAGGTTTCACTTGGGAACTGCATCACCTACGAAATGTCATAGCTTTTACCATTACTAATACTTTAAAGAACAATACAGACAAATATACCGCTATAAAAGACGAGTACTTAGCTAATAAAACGAGTGATACTGCGGATAAATGTCATCTCGAACGATTTAATGAATCGTGAACACTGTAGAAACTGAGTATATAGGTAAGAAAGCTGTACCATAAAACATAAATGAAATATTAGCAATCGTTCTTGGTGCTAGTGTGCCATTAGTCTAATATAATAAGTATTATATTTCATTAGCATGTATATTAACAAAATGACAATTTGGATAATTTTATAGTATTTTGTACAATTGAAATATACGATTATTTAGCTATTCATATTCATTAGATCACTGATAGGTACCAATAGTTAATTAGGTATTTGTTGGGTTGAGGTAGAAGGCTCATTAAATTATTTTAGCAGAAAGTGTGCGGTAGTCAATTGACCATACACGATAGAATACTATCAAGCTATTAAATATGTATAAACAATTTACCTTTGCGTTAGACTTTACACCCATCGCCTTATGTGGCATCTTACCTTAACTGTCCAGGGTCAAAGTTTAAGGCGGTACCTATATGAGTGATGCAATGGCTCAGCATGTTAGTTTAATATTTCAGAAGTATTTAGCATTAAGTGAGTAATATGTTAATCATAACTATTTTGTTTATTTTAGTTTCAAATTACATTATTCCCTAGCAGAAAAATACAATTTTAACCAATCCTATTTCACTGCAGTTGCTTCAGCAAAACGTAACTCGTCTTTATGAATACAAGTGATCTATAAAATATGTACAAAAATACTGCACTTTGAAGTGTTATTATTTGACCTTCAGAGGTATCACAGGCAATACACTTAACCGACGGAGTTTTTACTTTAAAATTAAAACTTTGTTAGACTTTCAAAATTTCTCCTGTCTATATCTATTAATATCTCATAAATTAAGTGGAAAGTAAAGATTGCAATTGGCTAAGGAAGATGAACCCTTCTCTCTATAGCTGTGTATCACTTATATAAATATTGATTAGAAAGTTATAACGAGCTTGTGCAATACCGCCCTTAGAGTGCCACGAATCCTGCGCCCCATCATTACCACACTTTCACCAAGGAAATGTAATTTTGTAGAAAACGGTAGCGAGAAGACATTGCAGTTTCTGTTTTTACTCGTCCGTGAGCAGCCGTGGGCTCTGTTACAGCATAATGTGCCTTAACTAGGCTATGACAAGCGATCCAAATCGCCGGGCACGTAAACCGCCCGCGGCGTTCTCACACAACCGATACAACACCCTCAAAAATGTGCAATTTCTACATTCCTTTCCCTGGATTAACATGGTATCGCATCCCATAATCTTTCTACATGCCTCAATATATGCTTCAATTTGCATAATAAACAGACTTATAGAAGATGTTCAGATATCCCACATTCCGCACCCGTGTCCGTCCTTCACCTTTCTCTAAAGGAAAGGAACACGAACCCCGGCATCTCAAACAATAGAATAAATTGACTGTCTACTTGCAAAACTTTCCGCGATACAGTGCTCAGGTTGTGACATTGCTTTTTGTGATTTCTTATCTTAGCTCCCTCGTGAGAAATTGCTCACGGACTAGTTTTATGTCTGTTTCGCCACCC
The DNA here is from genome assembly GCA_949126895.1 of Eilema caniola. Taxonomy (NCBI): domain Eukaryota; kingdom Metazoa; phylum Arthropoda; class Insecta; order Lepidoptera; family Erebidae; genus Eilema; species Eilema caniola. Next base: position 9,965,087 of record OX421471.1, on the reverse strand, counting down.
ATTGCATCGTCAAAAGTTATCAAGCACCTAAATGGGATGATCTATACTGTTACGTTGGTTCATAAATTTCGTGCTTATTGTTAGCGAGTAAACTTCGTAAATATGTTACCTCCAGATTTGTTAACGTACCTACATCAAGAGTTAGTATACTTTTATTGTTCCACATTGTTGAAGGTTCGGCATTTAGTCTTGGTTTTACAAAGCACACAATGGATTATGGAGTCGATGAAAGCTGTAATATGTTGGTCTCGGCATGAATCAGTCGTGATCTGTTCATAATGATCCCGATGACAGTTTGTTATTATAATGTTGAGGGATTAAATTCCAGTGAATTTAAACCGGATACGCGCTTTTGTAGGTACGCCTGAGTACACACAGGTATTTTAATAAAAAAATATCTGTACGAATAGTATTATAGATTAAAAGAAATGTCTAATAAAATATAGTTAATTATAGATAATAATTATAATGTAATGGAAAAGAAAGTAACAGTTCAAAAAGTTTAAATCAGTTTTATCACCGAAAAGATTACTTTTCTACTCGTATGTGTATGCTACTCCTTATAAACGCAAATTAAAACTTTATTAACACATACGCGTAATATATGCAAATCTTAATCTGCCTTTTGTAAAACATCAATAGTATTTCAATCTAATATAATAACAACAGCTTTCTTTTATCCACTTTCATTCTTGCCACTAAATCTTCTGTATGATTTAGTTACATGAGGTCGTGGGACGTAACTGCCGCAAATATTGAGTAACCCATTATATCTCTAGCCATAAATAATAAAATGGCAAGCTCCAATATTTGTTTGTTATAAAATGAAACATTGAGCGAAATCTTTAATTACTTTTTATTAAGTTTGTTTACATAATCGATATTGATACGATCAATTATGGCTACATTCACTATAATTAGTGTTTTGCACATATTAATCATTTAAAACCTTAACATGACTGATGGCAAGTAGTAGTTAGTGTAATGCATGGTTTTAATCTACTTTTAGGGATGTTTCTATTTTGAGTCATCCTTTACATTTAGTTCAGAAATTAGTACTTATCCTAGTGTTGGATGTCAGTCTCTGTCTTCATTAATAGGTCTACCCACAACTTTTCTTGGACGTATATTATTATCTGCTTCATCGTTTACCTTAGCAATTTTTATTTTCAGTGATTGCAATATACTTAATAAGGTTAGCTTAGCAGACAATCGGGGTGCCTACCTTTTACTGATCGCGTTTGCTACCTTAAAAATCAATATTCAGAAATTTGAATACAATACCTTCAATATTGTACCACGTATTATAGCAGGTACATTACCTATGTGCGCCCTGAGTTATTTATTATTTTAAACAAGAAAATATAAGAAATTTTCATCTGATTTTTCTTTGTCCTATTGTCAAAAATATTCATTTAAACCTACTCCCAGAAAGATCCCAGTTTAACAATAAAACTTACCAATCATATATTGAAATCACTGTTAATTTAATTTCCGTAACAATCGGACACGATAGGAGTGTCGAGGACCACCACTGTACCGCAGCGGGGCGTCATCAGACAGAACTTGGTGAAATCAATAACGTAATGAGATAATTGCGCAACAAAACACAGCTATTCATCGACCGTCGCTTATTACGCAGAGGTACGAAAACAATTTCGATTTGATGAATGGAAGAGTCATTAGGTACTAATTCGACAGACGTACACTTACAAATAGTCAATACTAAAAATAAAAATAAGTGACAGTAGTATAGATACAATAAATAAATGAGACTACTGAGTAATGAATATAATACGATACTCATCTACTTTCTTTAGCAATGCGGGGGTAGTTATAAATTTTTGACTGTTTGCACTTCAATTTGTCTAAACATTAGATCTATTCTGAACTTATCTATAACTACTACTAGATATACAGATTTATCTACACGGATTTTTTTTATCAACAATATATTGAAAGAGTATAACGATGAAGAAACTAAATTATTTTGAGAAATCGCCAAAATATAGGACTTCGTCAAAATATCCTCGTCAGAAGGTTAAATTGACTGTAAAACTAGATCAGATGACCTAGTTCTACCGTTGATGTAGATATATTAACCTTAGTCTGGGTTTACAAAATGTCTGTCCAACAAGTTGCGCCAGAGTCGTTCAAGTTAGTGAAATCAAATAAACACAAAGCTTCTTCGATTCTCCTTATTTTAAAAATTGTAACTTTAGATTATTTATCGTAACTGCTATCCTGTCTGTGCTGTGCTGTATAGTATAGTATGAACCAAAGCTAAGAAAATATCGTTGTGTAAAAAGGAACCAGTGAAGGATTATACATCTCAGTGTTGTTGCCATTTATCTAAGAAGTCGTTACAGATAAAGGCCTGCTCCTGCTGCAGTCTATTGTTTTTATCGCGATCTCGATTATTTTAAAACTTCTTTCCATATTTTCTTACATCTATAGATAGTGCATCGATCCTCGCTCAATTCAAATATTTGTATGCATGAATATGTTCTAAGAGCACGTTAAGTCCCTGTTGCCATGCGAACATCTATGGCTGTCGTTACGGGTAGTTGGAGTCCTAAAAAGTCCAACAACTGGTCTAACTGCAATGCTTCGATTTCCCCTTTGGGTAGTGGAGGGATCGCAGTCAGTGCCCGGAAAATATTGAAGTTCAGCTGAATCCGCAGTTAGACTGGAAAAGCGGATGCGACTGGGATTAACTCTAGAATGAAAACGCTATGGCTACGGTATTAACTGAATGTCTGAAAGGGAAAGTAGCACCGTATATTTATTGAACTGTTAAATGATTGATAAGAAATCTGTCTATTTATTCCTTACATTAAAAAACAAAGGTCCATGTATAACTCATGCACTTAGTAGATTTTCGATTTAAATAATGAACAAAGTTGTATTTTGAATCTTTTTTTAACTCGTTATGATTTTAATATATTAAATTCAGGTAATAAACATCTGAACATAAAAGTAATTTTACAGATAAGAACATAATTACATTGTTGAAAAAATTATTGAAATTGAATATACTTAATCCCTGCAAAGTTTACTTGGTGGCACAATCTAAACGATTACGTCCAACCCCACCACTCTGGCTAAATTTTCAATCCAAATTCAATCAATGGTAAACCTTCGTATATGTACGTTATACGCCCTCAAAGTAAATCAAAATCATCAGAACCTACTTAAATTCTTACTAAAATAACTCGATTCAGCACTAAACAATGTGATTTGTATGATTGGCTCGTGGGTAGTAAATATACCAATAGCTGTTATTATTTTCAACCCAACCGACTTCGCTCCTTCCTACTGTCAATTAATTTATGGACATTTGAGGTGGTCCATCTGACTCTGCATTGAAATTATGGAATATCTATTTAACTAGAATGAAATGGGGAACTTAATGAGTTTTCATCTTGTCTACGTAACTATTAATTTCTCGACCTACAGCAGTGCCACTTGACACATCAGAATAAATTTTGAATCTATATCCAATCCATGTTTACTAATGGCTAAAACTTACTTATGTTTCAACCGTAATTGGCTACAAATATACTGAAGAGCAGGATTAGAACAAACAGGATTGAAATGAACCGGGGTCTACGCAATTTTCTGATCCTAAAATGTGTATTTGAGCTAAATAATAATGAATATTTATAATATTAAACTATTTCTCATATCGTATCCAACAACTTTGAACATCATTGTTAAATGAATCGAAGACAATACTTATAATAAACCCAAGGTTGGAAGATGAAAATATAGAAAATATTAATAGCAAGACAAATTACAAAGAAGCGTCGCACAATGTCATGTCGCAACATACAGCTATGATCGTAAGGCTTTCATACACAGGTCTGGTGTAATTTAATCACAACTTCATATACTGTGTACTTGGTGTACACACTCCGCTCTGTTCACCTTGACTGCGAAGGTACAATTGCGTCGGAGTACCTTCATAGATTAATTTGCAAAACATATTAATGTTTACGATGCATAGTCGGATATTAGCGCTATTATGTGTGACATAATCATGATATTAACGAAATACTTTATTGACAGAACATTGTTGAGTAACAATAAATTATGCTGAACTTTGATGAATAAAATTCTAATTGAGCTTAAACACTACGACCATGAAACGAACAAAACGAAATTGCTGAGCAAGAGGGGTTAATAAGAACAGCAGCGACAGCCCACGCTATTGGTAATGTATTTTTATTTAAATAATCTGCATTCTGCTAAAAAGGAACTGGATACATGAGCACTGGGCTAATAGCTAATGATCAATGTAGTTATTAATTGCAGACTGCGAGCATACTAAATAATACACAAAATGAATTTATTTATATAATACATTCTTTCGTTTATAGTTTCCATTCCTGCGCATTTCTCATGTTTCATCTGGATGTTTTACTTATAAAATAAGAACAGGACTAGAAGTAAATACTAACCCAAGAATTAAGGGTTAGTTACCGTAAATTTATATACATAAAACCAATACTATCGCAGACTTACAGAATTCACCAGAATTTCTATTTATTTATTTGTTTTTTAATACTATTAATGTTAATAATCTAATCCAACTCTTAGCCGCTCACCTCCACGGCATTGTATTGATAACATAATTACAAAATAATGCTCTTCTTATATGATAAGTGATTATAACATTGCCTAAGTTGAAGTCGCATCTCAATAGCGGTTGAGAAGGGTGAAAGTGAGGTGGTCTCAAATAAATGATTGATAACAAATATGTCCATTTATAACTTACATTAAAAAACAAGCAAATAAGTTGAATTTATCTAATGACCTAACATACGAATGCGTAACAGATTTCATAATAAATTCACTTAATACCTGGATTTTCCTTGTTGAAATATTTATTTAGCGTACACCTGACAGTCTGTCAACATCACCGTTTGTTACTCATTGGTCTTTAAGTATACTTTAGAAGCCAGGATACTAACGGTCAGTCGCTCAACACCCGACCCTCCTGATGGAAATAGAAATACTTATTATAGAAAATAATAATATGTAAATAGAAAAAGACGGGTTGCACTCTGGGAGTGCCGGCAGAAGTGAAAACATTTTCTTTTGTTCTTTCTTCGTTATATACATAGAAAAAGATAAAAAAGAACATATATACATATAATATAGCGCTAATCATAGAACCTATCACTTATTTTCTGCTAATTTTCTGTCAGAAGAAATTAATTAATTATGAAAAGAAAAAATAATCACATAAAATAATAAATTACAGAAAGAAAAAATAATCATAAAAAGTAATAAATTACAAAAAGAAAAAAATCACCAAAAGTAGTAAATATACACCAAAAGTAATATATAAGAAAAAACAATCACAAAAAATTCCTGAAAGCCAGGTGATTTGAACCCGATACTATCTGAAACTATAAGGACTTCCAGTCGAAGTGCTTACCGTTTAAGCTACGACGCCATCTAATGTAATTTGCAAAATACATACTCTGTACCTAATCGTGTATGACGTCAGTCGTCGGTTACGGTTCAAAGGTCAACTAATCCTGACGCTTCCTTAACATTTTACACCCATCCAACGCCGCTAAAGAAGTTTTCACTTCAAAAATAAACCCAATCACGTCAAGATTGACATTATTAGATACGCTACGTTCACACGGAAACATGTTTTTGTAGGATACAATTTAGTCACAATATAATATCTGTTAACTGTCGGACCTGAAAACCGAATACATGTGTGAACTCAAATATAAAAATTATATTTTGACAAAACCAAATCCAACGAAAATCAGTAATGTCTGCGTGTAACGTGCTAAATAAGATCCAGTTACATCACCTAATTGTGTCTCCAATGGGACGGGTCGTAAGGAAATCCACCAATTGCATGAGCGTATTTATTATGTCCTTACTTACATTGAGCAAAAAGGAAATCAAGTTATCAAAGTACTTATATTTTATCTGTAAATGCAATAACAATTTCATAAACAAACATACTGTATACCGTTACTTGCGCCCTTTTGTCAAGGATTCTGTTGAACTGACACTGTTACTAATTCTCGAGAATGAATGTTACGTATAAAAAAATAAATGGACATTTTTATTTCTAAACACATTTCGAAGTACAATGGGTAATAAAAATCAATTTATGTCTGCTAAGTATCTAAATCCTTTGAAATACTTTAAGTGCATCCTAAACTTTTAAATATACGTTCTTCGAGCTAGCATAAACAACATTTTTAACAGTAGCTGTTCAAAGCAAATAGAAACAAAAACTGTAACGAGATTTTATGTTTTTGACACTTGGACGATAGATACAAGATATACGGCAGGAAACACGGGTTGATGCGTATCGGATGGCCGAACTATCCGGGATTGTTATCACGGGATCTTGGGGCCCGAAGCTACAGGCCGTCTGATGACGCCAGTTATCGGACATCGGAATATTCTTATTCAAAGGTAGGGTTGTACGTTGATGCCCGGATAAAATCTGTAAGTTACGCAACACGTTTTTTTATACCACTTAGGTGGCAGTCAAGCACACGGACCACCTGATGGAAAACGGTTACCGTGGCCTATGAACGTTCTCAACATCAAGGGCGTCACACTCGCGCTGCCGACCCTGTTAGAACAGAGAATTTCTGTGCCGTCAGTGTAAAAGATAAAGCAGGACAAGCCTTAGGCCACTGACAGCACAGGAACTCTCCAGTGAGCTCTGGCTACTCTACTCACCGCCGGGAACACAACACGAGGTTATTGACCGCGGTATTCTGTAAGACGAAGGTACTTCCCCAGTCGGACTGCTCAATTGGACCTCCTACCTCCTACAAAGTTATTTCGGTGAGACTAATTATATTTTCTATACTTGTATAAATGTTATTTATTTGCCTAAAAATATACATCCACAATTATAGCACACTATGTTGAATCTCAACCATCTGTCAACCCTAAGTAGGGCTGAGGTAGCATGACAGGTGTCGCGTCATATTTTTATAGATTTGTCGGGTGTTATCGTGTGATTTGTAACAGATGGACGAGACTATAATAAAATTTATAATATACCAGAATTAATTATTGAATTAGAGTATTTATAACTATTAAGTGCTTCACTACTCATCGAACTCGCCAGCCGGATGTGTTTTGGGTGGATGAGTTGGCCAATTTAATATTGTATGGTGTGGTGTTAAGTATATGGAATGCAAAATAATCAAGATGAGACAAAGCTACAAAATAAGACAGACGGATAAACTCTTTATGGTATATCAACCAAAATACAAGGAGGCAGGTAAAGACAAGGTTTTTCCTCTTGCTACAATCCTGGCACACTCCTTGCGCATCCTCTGCCTTCATAGGCGATTGTTTTATCTTTAAGTTATCCATTCAACCTCGCCTTACAAATCTGTTTCATCAATCTTCTTTCATCCAACCTCTCTCGCGTCCAAACCACTAAGCATCCCTTTCTCAATTCTTCACTGCATATCCAACCATACCATTACGACCCCTTATATCAAGTAGTATTAGTTTATCTAGTACGGAAAAACGTTGCATTGTGTTATTCAATACCAGCCGCGATTACATATATCATAGCATAACATACGCTAACTCTTCACTGTACGGTGAATGTCAGCGGTTGTTTTATTGAAAGCGCATTAAGCCGCTGACATGTCGCCGAGTTACCCGCGTGCATACTGTATGCGGCAGGCACGATAGTATCAAATCAGATTGCTGGCGATGAAGCTGTATGGCAGCGAGTCTGTAAGTGCAGTATGTATTGAGCATAATTTATTGTGATATACCTGCTTCTTAAGCTGAGCAGATACAAAGACAAGGGACAAGCTTGTAGTAAAAAGGTAGATGACCAGATGAAACAAAAGGTTATGTCATCTGCCCATTTTCCTCCTCTCTCTTCTCCTTTCCCTGTGCAGACAGGGGAATAGCAAAGTCAAACCAAAGTCTGAAGTCTGTAACAACACTTAAAAAACTTAAAAAGATTTCTTTAGCAAATGGCCCGCCGTGCACCGGCAAGAAACGCACCAGGCTTTTTTGGTATTTATAGAAACATGTTTACTTAATAAATACAATTATTTGTTTCAGTGGCATAGTTAAGTAAACAGATCGTTTCCAAGCTTATTTGTCGTATATTTTATATATTCGTATTCTTTAATTTTATAAGACTTTTTGACAATTTTTATAAGCAGTTCTAAGGTGTCGTCACTGAAAACAAAGACACTGCAGTTTCGGCTTTGGCCACGAAACTGAGTCTCACTCCCTTTATCGACGCGACGGCGCGACGTCTGAAATAAAAAACCGGATACTGTGTGATATTTACATACAAATAAGTACTGAGAACGCATAATGTTCCGTCTTTTTCGTACGCATTATGTTTGTTGAGTCTGATTACCATACGGCTGAGCTGAACTGTTCGGCGAGACAAAATTAACACTCTACGTAATAATTACTTCTTAGGCGCCGAGGAAGCACAGGTGCGGTGCTTTGGCGACGTACCTTATTTTTATGATATTAACTCTTGATTTCTCACGATTATTTTGATACCTTCCTGTATAAGTACAGTAGGTAAGTATATCTAAATTAATTCAAGTTATTGAACGCCTTGATAATCAAGAATAACATAACTATGTATCTATTATCCCTGTAATTTATCAATAGTCATTTCATAATTTTATACAGTTTCGTGCTTTTCCCTTGAATATTAAATGCAGTATTTTACAATTTAATTTAATCGTAATATCGACGGTCTAAAACAATCTAAGAAAACAGCACAATTTTGTGGAAATTCAAAAGCTAAATTTATTTTAATTTATGCTGTTCCAGTTCTCTCAAAACCTCTGCCAACCGCCGGATTAGGAAGAGTTCATAAAAATTCTTATGTTTTCGTAAAGTCTTTCTAATTAGGTATGCTCAATAAGCGTGTAGGTATCTTACTTTTTTGATTTGTTTATTTCAATTTTTTAGGTTAATCAGTTCAAAGCGATATGTCATACTAATATTCCTCTCAATTTAGGAAAGAGCTCACATAAAACAGTTTTAATCGCTTAACAAACAACTTTCACTATCACGGTCTTAAGAAAGTGTGGTATTATTTAAATTATTAACCAATAAAATAAGCGTTTAGAAAACTCAATCAATACTCCGTGTCATAGAACAACCAATCCTTTAGTTATAACTGTCAGCTGGTTTGGTACCCAATCAGATCATCAAGCATTGCAATAAATACAAAGTAAATTAATTACATCATGTTCTTTATTGATTTAAGAGCTGAATCACTTTCTATACTCGTAAACGGCAATTCTTATCAAAAGTGTTTTGAACCAATGCAGCAATGTTCAACTCTTCAAACTGAGAGCAGGCATAGGTGCAATGATTAGAAAAACGTGTACAGGAACCAGAAATAATATTCGCTAGTGTCCCAGAATACTCTACGAAGAAATTAACATTTTAATAGCTGGATACTGAACAAGTTACACTTTTTCCTCCATTGCGTCTAACTTATGTTACTTATCTAAGACATGCAAGACACAAAGTGTAGCGAATAAACTAGAGTACTATTACTTTATAATTACGAAACGCCAATGGTGGAATATTGGCGGGTATTTAAATTTTTTTGCAACAATTCCTGCTCCATTACTTATTGATTTCTTAATTAATACCGGACTGTTAGCTCAGAGGTTTATGCCATAAATCACGTTCTGATATCTCAACCAGCGCTTTGTATCATTATAACACCTATATTTAAACTAGCTGTTGCCCGTGGTTACGCCCGCTTGGATGTCGGATTTGTTCACATTAATTATCACTGCTCCGCTCCCTTCAGTAGTAGCGTGATGATACAGAATTGAAGATCATAGATTCTGATGTATTAGCTATATTATTGTAAAGTTTCATCAAAATCCATTCAGTAGTTTTTACGCGAAAGAGTAACAAACATCCATACTCACAAACTTTCGCATTTATTATATTAGTAGGATTAATAACTAACTGAAAATCATACAAAATAGGTTTGTGAATATAACTTGATAGAACTATAAAATTATTCTGAAGATCATTACACAACCAACTTGCAAACTTCAGTCAGCCTTACGATCGAGAAGTCCAGGTAAATTTTTTTAACCCGACCTTTACGCTACCCTAGCAATTTAGCAGAGTAGAGCGAACTCTTAAAAATTTTGCTTAAGGGAGAAATGGCCCGACCTGCGACTCTACCTTCATAAAACACATTTCTTGATCTTCCCTTATACGAACAGTATTTAAATAATAAATAAAATCTATTAAATAATATTAACGTGTCCTATATAAAAAGAATTCGCCCTTATTTCATCACTTTTGATTGGTTATAGAATTTAAAGAGTAAACATTTATATAGTGAATTTGTTAAATACGAAGGTGAATAGTCTTGACTTGCCGCGGGAGTGAGCGAAGCGGGTTCGGGGCACTACCCTACAACAGATAAGGTGCTGGTTTGGCATGTTTCGTATTCGGTTACTTGCAATTCTGTTAATATAATTGACGAAAGCATACACCTGTACATTTGACTGGTTTCGAAGGTGAAATGAATTTTTGACTGGATAAGAGTCGGTTAAAATATTTTATTATATTATTCTAGTACGACACTAAGAGCGTTTTCACACTCATCCGATATCCGATATCCGATATCCGACATCCGATATCGGAGGAAGTCAAATGTATGAGATATGTATCTCTCTTTCACATTGTCCGGCCCGATATCGGTTATCGGAGCCAACACCACTGTTTTGTCCCGATATCGGAACACAAAGAAACTAAAACAGCGACTGCAAGCAATTTTCGACCTTATTGACATGACATAATTCTTTTCTTTTTTTTTTACTCCTAGCATCCCTAGCTACGACGGCCCGATACGACCATTTGCTCGATAGCACAGACTAGGTGCTATCGAGCAAATGGTCGTTTCGGACCGATTTTATCGGATAAGTGTGTCGGACGCCGATAGCCGTATCGGCGTCCGACACCGATATCGGATATCGGATAAGTGTGAAAACGCTCTAAGTCCGAGGTTGTACAGACAGATTGTCATTACGATCTATCCTCAGATAAATTGAGATTCATAACTGAGTACCATTAGTACGAGTTTTCATTACAACATAGGGACAGATAGCTTACATTGCATAAAATTATATAGGTAGACAAGTTAATAATTCAGTTACTCATACAGTGTATCAGCTGAACGCAGAGAACAAATTAGTAAAATTTTAAATAGTGGTAACATAGTGCTGACGCCTAGAGCTGCGATTTTATCACGCACGCGCTCAAAACGACTGGCGCCGGGTTCTATTACCTATATTTATTGCAAATCTTTCTTGGGAAGAGGCAAATGCAGTTCCTATTCCAAAGCCCATAAAGGCCACTATTAAATCACCTTTGTACCTTACGGTTTCTTCTGTATACAATAAAGTATTATTGACACCAATAAAAATTGAACCTTGACATTTGGTGTCTAGGTTGAGTTTTGAATTGTGGTAATGTTCATAGTATAAAATATGCTCACAATTTTCCTATCGATTCCCGACATCCGTTCATTACAAGGTGCTGGAATGTTGTTCAGCACAATTTATATTAAAAAAACATTGGTTACTATAAGAAAGGGTGAAAATAATAAAAGCTTCTTTAAATTCTGATATGCGGTGGCGGCGGCGAAACTGTCGGCGGTGAAATTGTAGCTTGTGATAGTAGACGCCATAAAATTAGTAATTCTTTCCGGGGCAACTGTATACGCTTTTTCAACAAGCTCCCTAATGAAATTAGAGATTTACCTGTAAATAAATTTAAAAATGTAATTAAGACTAAACTGTGCCAAAAAGGCTATTATAAAATCCAAGAATATTTAGATGATAAACAAGCTTGGAAATGAGCTGTTCGCTCAACTATGCTACTCAAGCAAACTATTGTATTTAGACTAAGTAGACTAAGCAAATGTTTGTAAATAGACCAAAAAAAAAAAATGCCCGCTGAGTTTCTTGCCGGAGTCTTCTCAGGTCGGGGCCGCGTTTCGAACCGGTGGTCCATTTGCTAAACTAGTCTAGATTTTGGTCTTGATAATGGTCTATACAGAATAAATGATTTTTGACTTTGACTTTGACTTTGACTTTGTAACCCTAAACAGAAATGATAGGTTTGTGAGGTCATCGCACAATGTTACATACCTACTAATGAGGTGATGAATTGGGGGTTAAATTAGTGGTGAAATACATATATATGGGAGCTTCAGTACTTGACGGTCAGCTGCCCAATCTTTTAACGACAGTTATAGTTCACAATGGAACAATCACCTAAACATGAGGTTATTATAATACAGGAAGTAGCGCACAGCGTTCAACCTTGTTGCATTACTTTGGTATATTGTGATTTTTAGAAAAAAATAGGATGGATAGAAAAACAATTTATTTTTTCGAATCATCAAAACATTTCTGGAACACACTTTTTAATATGATCTTCAATTCTGTATTTATCTTCTTTACGGCATTGAAATATCATTGTTTAATAATTTTCTGAATCAAGAAAAAATCGTACAGGGCCATACTATACCCGCTCATTCCATCAGCGGGTGCGGTATGGCCCTGTACGACTGCGTAAGACCCAAATATAGCATAAATTTTTGACAAAAAAACCGTGAAGAAGTCGCTGAGCCTGAGCAAGCGTGTTATCACGGTGTAAGTTATCGAGTTGTTCTTACTTCTTCCACATTTCTTATGTTTTTGCGGCTGCCTCACGTAAACGGCATAAAACTTCCAGGTATACAATGTTGACCGTGCAACCTGCTGGTAGGAATTTGTGGCGTACCATCCCGTTGTAATCGTATGTATACTAGCGTACTATCGTTTATGGTAAGGTATGTGTTCTAAATAAAGATTTATTCCTAGTAGTTTGATGAGTTAGTTGTAAGGAAAAAATATTCTAACTAGTTATACTGGCTAGAACGATTTAGCTATCAGGATAAAATAATATTGCTGTCGTAGTCGAGTAGGTACACTTGTGATGTAAAATGCCATTCTGTTACCGCTACTGTATTTCAGACATATTCTATATTTTGTTTTACTACCATCGGCAACATCAAAGGAAAGACTTGAAAATATTGAAATATTTGAATAATTCCGGAAGCTTAATTACTTAACGACGATACAGGTTTCATTCGACTGTAACACACTAGATTGATGATGAGGTAGCAAAGAAACGTAGTAGAGGAAGGTATTTGATAATGTTTGTTACATATAGTTGTAGTAAATGCTTGCAAACTCATTGGAAGTACAGACGTCGAATGAATCAATCAACAGTGTTAATATGACTGTCATTTGTCGCTTGTTTTATACAGACTCTTGTTGAAATGACCTGGGTCATAATATTTAGGATAAGACAGGCAGCGTCATGGGACGTGTGCTGCTTGTTTGAATGACTGTGGATAGGAAACATTGTTTTTCAAGTTAAGTTAATAAATGTTTAGAAGTGCCCGCACATCTGTCTTTTAATTAATACATGCTTCAGTACACCAACTAAATTAAGGTACCTGAGGATATTATTTCAAACTCAAAATAACTCAGGATGTCACAGTTAACATTATGTGCACATAGGGTTGAGTAGGTGTGTGCCCAAGCCTCAAGGCGAAACAAGAGTGGCGTTCCATGTACTACAAGTGAGTAATCAGCCCTTTGTTTGGTCTGCACTCAAGGATGGGCCAACAAAATTAAAACTTACCCAGTATGTACACAACGGTGAGTTTGTACTGGACAAATTGTTTGAAGCACTGACCTCGATAATTCACTAAAGGCAGTTTTGAGTAACAGTCGATATACTTCTTTATTGTACGTTAATTATATATTTTAGATACTTTTATGATCTGTGAATTGAAAGGAAATATTTCAATTTCATTTTTTATATAGAAGTTTATTATTATGCCCAAACTTATGTAATGTTGCTCATTACTAATTTAGATTAGTGCCCCAATTCTATTGACTGTATTGTAATGTTGTTTGACCTTCCTCAATATTGTCTAACATTTAAGTTAACAGATTATTTTACGTAGGATAGAAATTGTTAAGATTAATTATTATGTTATTGATTTTTAATGAAATTTAAATTAAAAATAAAATAATTGGTAACAAATCCGCAAATTTCATTCATGAATGATAGTTGTACTAGAATCAATGGAACAAACGTAGTTGGACCGACCAACTGATATTGTCCCCAGGCTTCGCTTGAACTCATTATTACTCCCCATAACTCTGAGTGTTTCGTCTAGATCCGGTTTATATTGTTCCATACTTTTCACTGTTTATAGACGATTTATAGTTTCCTACAGCAAATGAATGGTTAAAGGTACTAGTACATACTTTGGTGCAATTTGCACGATGTTAGCGCCATTAAACTGCGAGTTTTCAATATCAATCTAGTTCACCAAACTCTTCCTATCAAGATTCTTGGAACTACTCCTATTTCTGATATAGTGCTGTCATAAAAGGTACCTTATACTTTAATACTGTAATAAAAACTTTAGATACGAGAGATATATTAAGTTTATAATGCTGTATTAGACGTTATTATGGGCAATTAATACATCATCAGCTCAGTTTTCAGTATAAGTTGTAAGCCATCTCATATTTAATTAAGAGTCTAAATTACCTTACTCTAAACCAACTGGTGCATATTTAGCGAAATAGATCTTCAGCATACTTGTCTGCACGAAACCCTCTAGATTCATAAGATCGCCGCAAATTTTTTATGTCTTTTAATTTAAAATCCTTGGGTGTGTAATAAAAAAATCTCAATTCTCAAACACTATACCTATCTTCATAATTCCTATAAACGTTTATGCTGAGTATTTTAAGGAGTATAAGTATCGTAAGTATCCAAACAGCCAACCAGAAGACAATGTTGAGTTTGTGTTTAAACAGTAGCGATCGGCAATCCTTTGGATGGATATTTTCTGCATTCCTGATTCCCAAGGAAACCCTGCTAGCTACATTCTTTAATTTTTACTCTGTGGTTACAACTTGTCGATCGATTGAGACATGATACAAAAGTTCCTACTGATTCCTAAAGTTCCTAATGACATTATCAGGCAGCTGCGTCTTAGCACATACATAGGTATGTAATAGTTTACTTTTTAACACGTTTTTATTAGCTTCACCTGTAACTATGTATGTAAGAAAATATTGGAATCTTAATTTGACCCACTTCCCGATCTTCGATTAAGATGAAATTTTGCATACGCTCTGAGTTCTGATGACAATACATGACTAGCTAAGAAACATCATTACAAATCCAATATAGCGGCCTCCCTAAGATGGCGGACTGGCTGTTTGAAATCCACCCCCATGACATGGGTATCAAATGAAAGGGTTTGTTGTCAGGAAAACGAAAAAAGTAGTCAAATCCAATATGGCGGACGTCCAAGATGGCGGACAGGCTATTTGAAATGCACCTCCACGAAATGGGTATAAAATGAAAGGGTTTGCTGTCAGGAATACGAAAAAAATTGTCACGTGACTTAAATCCAACATGGCGGACATCCAAGATGGCGGATTGGCTAAAAGGAACTAAAAAGTATAAAATAAAAATAATAGTTTAAAACTAAAAAAACTCGCTTTAAGCACGCACTAAAATGACAAAATAACTCGGACTATTTACTATGATTTATTATAAAAGAGCATGGAGCGTTTATGTAATCTTTACTCTTTTTGGACAAAACGCTCTAAAATGTTATTTTCATTATTGTAACGTATACCCGCGTTTGCATGTTGTTTTCTTTTAAAACTTTGTTGAGTTGCTATAATACATTGCAAAAAATCAAATATCTTTCACATAATGAACACAAATAACTTATAATGACTCACAGTCATCATTACACAAACAAAATATTATCTTGATATTAAGGCATACACGTTTGCTTATAATAATTAGTTGTGTCTTAAAATCGTTTGCGTGGTTTCACATCATTGATGATTTATTTCCTTGATCACATTAACGATGATGCAACAGTAAAACCTGTAGGCTTTGAAATCTGGACTTGAAAGTTGCTGATACACATGGGTACTCTTCAACTAGCGATCTATTAACCTATCAGTTACTCGATAGTACCTAAACACAGATTTCACAGAGCAAAAACATGAATTGAAATAAAAAAAAATCGTTTGTGGATTATTCTGTCACCCTACTTTATACCTGTTCTTAATACTTAATGAATTTTTAACCGACTTCCAAAAAGGACCAGGTTCTCAATTCGATGAGTTATTTTTATGTATGTACACCGATTACTCTGAGATTTATCTACGTGATTAATTTTTGTTCGATGCTGAATGGTTGCCATTTCCCATTAAAATGTTATATAGTTTGTTCCAGTAGTTTTCATTTTATGAACATTTGTATTATTTTAATTCAAACTTTTAACCGACACACTATTTGTGTTGTCCCATATTGCCGTCTTTTATAAACTGATTTCAAAATTTCGCGGAGGGTTTGGTATAACTCAAAGGTGGTCCCATATCAATTTCATTAATACTGGAGATTGGACTCCGGAGACACACCAGAGAATGCCTCAAAATCAAATAGGAAATGGGAAATGATTGCTTTTTAGCTAGTTTTAGGACGATCCTGTGACAAGGTAAGCTACATTATGATGATCAAGGATGTGCTAGAATTACCTAGTCTTGAATTACGGATGTAACAGAACTCCCTAATTATATATAGCATGAATGTCTCGTTTGTGTTATTGAGAGCATTATGTAAATTTTATTAAACACAACTTAAAGAAATAGATTTTGAGTTTTGTTTCATAAGATTGACATAATGTGATTTATTCAAGTCCAGCCATAGGGTCGAAGGCATGCTGGACTGGATTAAATCACTAAGATTGGGGAAAAAATACAATTTTAAGAACAAAACTATCACAAACACTGGAAAGTAAAACATAAAAAAAAACTACGTTTAAAAAACCGACTTCAAAAACTCAAATATATAAAATATCTTACAGAAAAATAACTGAATTTACAGATTTACTGTTTTGTTAAAGGTTTTTTAAACGCAGTTTTTGATGTTTTAATATTCTGGAATATATACCGTTATAGCCACAGGTTGAAGCCTTTTGTCCACCCCATCTGAACTATTGTACCTCAGAATAAGAACATAATAAGTAGATACCTTCTTTGAAATATTTAAGTCTTTTATTTTCTTGTCTTTTGTATCTAAATTCTCTGCTTCAAGTCGAGATGACACGAAGATTGCAACGCGATTACGGCGCGCGTTAATTCTTAACCAAATCTTTTCTTAGAACCGTTGACTATCTTTATACTTCAAAATCAAAATACAATCTATCATTATGCGCCATACTAATCTCCCATTGATGCAAACATTTACCGCAAGTAACGGCAGTAAATGCATTACGCGGACGAAAATAACGTGTTTGTATTATGAATATCACTTTCATATCGGATGTATCACTCAGTCATAGTCATAGCTATGCTGTCAGATGTATACAGTAGCGGATCAACGTCATTAGGCAGTCCGTGACTTGATTTACGCAATATGTGCTTTACAAATTAGCCATTTAGTGTTATCTTCGGAGTTGCTTCGAGCGATTCACTCTTATATGTCTACATACATTAACTAGAAGAGATACAACTTACATGTTTAGACTCGTACGCTCTAATAATATAAATATTTATTCAATTTTTTTTAATACAAGAGCAGAAGTTTTCTAAATGTATCGACTAGATTAAGACCTGTAGCGTAGGAAATATTGCTTTTCCAGCAAATTTGAATAACAAGTACAGTCAACTCCAAAAGTAGCTTAACAAATTCTAATTTATTGATCACTGTGGCTGCTAATCCTCTCATAATTTAATGAAATTAAACATTAAAAATATTTACTTAGTGCTATGGGGACTACAAAACTACATAAAACATGAAAAATGAATACATACATACAACTTTATAAAAGATTTGTAAATATGTTAGTGTTAATCAACTTACGAGGCTGACTGTACATAAATACAATAAGCTAAGTATATAAGATATTTTCACCTACAATAGTGCGTAGGTGCACTACAGTGATAACTTAACATGTAGCTATGCTATTATCTTCTGGAAAAGCATTGTATTCGGTTAATTTGCTGAAACACTATATAGTTAGGTGACATCCATAGAAAACGGTTATCTCAGTGGCATAGAATTATTTGCATTAACTTTTAATTTCAGATATTGTTGTTATAAGATTTTATGTGACTTTTCTTCCTCTATGGTGGGGTACGATAGCAATCGTTGGTGTCATTCAAACAAGAGGTCTACAAGAAGAAGCATAATCACAAGCCATTTTATCATCTCAACTTCAAGCGTCCATACACGTATCGTAAATCGTAAGTTAGTCACGCTTAAGACATATCTAGTTGTTATGACTCTTCAAAAAATATTTAACTTTCTCCGATGAATCCGATAGGTCCCTAACGACGACTTCACATTCGTCAACCGGTAGACAGGTGGCTCATTGATTATCAGCATTAGACTCCATTAAGTGTTTAACTCGATACATTCGCCTTACCGGTTTTACGTTGTACAATTATTCAATGTAATCTCACCATTTTTTATTTCTTATGTAATACACATGTAATAGATATTTACTTATTAGTTATTAATGTTGCTTTTGTTAGTAGCCATTATGTGTATGTTTAAAATAGATTTGAGATACGATATATGGACTTTATTATGAATTATTAGCACGGCTTCAATTTTCAAATAGCGCTTGAGCTTAGCTTCATACAAACTTGTATCTTTGAATTTTATTTGTTTAATAAGAAATAAAAGCAACCATTTGTGGGTTACTGAACATAAATAGAAAAAAAGATTTAAAAAATTATGACACTCTATTCTACTAAAAAACTAAGTACGTAATTACTTGAATCGTGTAATAATTCAAAAAATTATTATGAAGTCTAGCTTTAGACTCGAAGTCGTCAAGCCCGGATTTTTCAAAGATCGGCAGCTTCGTAGTAATACTGAACAGCTTACGACCCCAACAGGGTTGGTAAGAGACGCCGAGGATGATGACGACTTATGAAATGAGAAAAAAAGACACTCATAGCAACAGGTAGAATGGAAGACAAAGCAGGCAATTTCACTCACGACTCGCGATTACTCTTTTACAAGCCCAATTAATAACAATGATCTCATTTACAAAATAAACCTGTGAACAAGGTAGCGTAAATTATCTACTGGAGTAGTAAATAAAATATTAATAATATCTTAATTTAACGGTAACGTTTAATTTATGAAGAGGTTATTTCATCGATAACAGGGCTTATAAATAAATTAGTACCCAGAGTCACATTAAAAGCGCTTGTGGTCATGTGCATCACTGTTCGGTAAACGATCGGTAGGTTAAGCTATCTAGGCGCGGTTGCTATTTGGATGGGGGACCGCTTAGTCCTATTTAGACGCTTCTGTGCTTTGAAGCTCGTTGAAAATCGATCCCGGCTCATAATTGTCGTTAGTCTCTGTCAGTGGTGGACTATTACCATCAGCTCAAGCTGGAACGTCAGATGACAGTTGCTCCCAAGTCCCAATATAGGCGAAAACACCAACCCACATCATATTTAAGCGAACCCTGAACTCGAAAGTTAAGGTCTAGGATCAAAGATGATGACGGACTTGCATTGAAAGTTATGCATATTCGTCGTCTTATTTGAGTGTAACTACGTCACTATTTGTTTTATATAGGTGAATGTTCTCAATATGACATTCGCCTATACGTAACCCTTCCGTATATTAAATAGTACGGAGTTGCTATAACTCAAACATACAAACATAACTGGCAAGGACACATCGCGGTTGTTGCGGCTACATGCGCACAACCGGCGTGTAAACCTACTCTCTTAAATCAAAACCTTGTCGTTCGTGGAAACTACAAAACCAACTTCCTAAGATAAAGTGTACATTCAAAAGAACAATTTACATTTACACTCAAAAGTATCATTTTTACAACTTCTACATATCGTAGCAACATTTGAAAAGATATTCCATTTGACAATGACATTGGACTATTGATTGACGAAGGTTATTAGACATAAACTTGTCATGGTGGGGTAGGTGTATGGGTACCAAGATCATTGGAGTCCCAGTCAAATTGACATGATATCCGGTACATTTGCTGATTGGCAGACGATACTGAGGCGCAGATACGCAGAATATACGCAGGCGAATCGCTCGTATAAAGACCAAGATTGACTAATCCGTAAAGGAAGGAGTAGTAGGAGATCGGATCCGAACTCCTAAATGGAAGCTTTGATTACAACAAGGATTGCCTCTCGGACGATGATTATTTCTATGATAATGAACTAGTCATGATTAGAATCATTACAAAAAATATAGGTACATGACTATTTGTTCACGTTTTATTTTGCTATTCTTTATCCTTAAACAGTACTGTAAATCAGAGATCATCTCGTAAGGCTAATCTATCTCCAGATCCAAATCACGTACTAGTTCAATCCTCAGTCATGCATAAATTTCAATGACCGATTTCATGCGAGACAAACACGAGCAATTAGACGTAACTAGTAATCGTTTAATCTAAAGCGAGAGATGAAAGTTCCTGATAGTATATCTGCCGGATCGAGATTCTCGATGCACGGGCACCACGACTTACATGTCATATCCTTGTCATTGCGATGCCTCATCCATACGTCGTGAATATTTAGCTTTTTACTTATTTTATTTCATCATTACGCTCAATTAAATACGCTTCGGGTAGTCTGATTAGATTAGAATGATGAACACGTACAAAATATAATACTAATAGATGATCCATAAAGCTATAAAGAACAGGTTGTCTAGAGTCGTCTGTACGTCACTGGCTGTCAGCTTGAGGCGTGGTATCATACTATCGTGTACATCATTGCAATTTTACACTGTATCCTGTCGGATTATATCTAAAGCTTTCTCCCGGTTTATCATTCACAAATTCATTAAGTTCTTTAATTGTCGTCAAAAATTA
Organism: Eilema caniola; assembly: GCA_949126895.1. Taxonomy (NCBI): domain Eukaryota; kingdom Metazoa; phylum Arthropoda; class Insecta; order Lepidoptera; family Erebidae; genus Eilema; species Eilema caniola. The sequence continues at coordinate 9,944,056 of OX421471.1, read as the reverse complement.
TGATAATTGCAAGGGTCACTCGTTCTTACCCTGTTCAATTATATAGTGACAATGCTTCATCAGGTGTCGATTAATTTAGATAACTTATTACTTTCTTTGTCAAGATTTATGAATAGAAATTATTAATGCTTTGTGACATTAACCTTTTCGTTTAATTGATGGCTGATTACATTGCTTTTCATTGACACAATTGTATACACCTTCTCCAGTCTTTCTAGTGTCCAGACTTGCTAAATGTTCTAAAAGTAGAATAATTTCCGTTTATTTAAATTTAGCAGAATATGAAATCATATGATCTGAACATTGTGCCGCTATATCTGTACCGCTGCATAAGAATCTACGATGCAACAGATAGCGATCGCTACCCTCGGCTCGGTCGTTGTGGCAAGCGGAACGTTGGCGCCACTAATGCGATTCGACTTAGGAATTCGATTTATTAGTCATATCTCCACATCGGCCGATACACCTGTAGTCTGTACTGTACGTGCCCGATTTAATGCCACAACGGAACAAGGGAACATTTTATTGCCCCTTGCATAATGGCCGCGCTTGCTTATTACCCGCTGCTTGAATTGTATATAACCAGTCGTTTCTAAACTGTCTACTTTATGAATTGTAGCGTATTTATTTATCAGCGTGCTCTTGAACTTGACCGTGTTATCAGTAGTTATAGATCTATCTGATTAATTTCAGCTCGGTACTGATGTGTCAGATAAACTTGGATAACATCTGTTCGTGGACTCCGGTGCATAATTTCTTAGACCTTGAGACTAGCACTTGTTGCTTTCACTAATAACTCGTGAGCACGTGTTGAAACGTCACGTTCGGTTCTTGTGTAAGACTTTAAATATCAGATGTGGTGCACTGGTGACACCGCGGTGTGCAAGCCCGAGTCGTGGTGAAACTCTCTCCGGTTATTGACTACCCTGTCCGATCAACATTAGTTGAACAACTGTTAGGCTTGTCCGACGCCAGACGATGTGACACTCAAACACTTCTCCAGTGAAATCCGAAACTCATTAGAGCTCTTAACGACATGTATACGAGGTGCAAATGCTCGATGGATGTGACATTATCGTAACACGATGATCTATGAAAGCCTTCGAAGTCTACACTCATAGCCAGCGAATGCTAAAGAATATATCAAGACAATGGGCTTGGATTTTGCGATACCGCTTTATATGGCACGTCTGGGTAATTCAACGTGTAAAATATACCAATAGTATCTTGTTACTGTCTGCTTCAAAAGATCTATTATGTTTTCTCTTAGCAAAAAAAGGGTAGATAAATATTATGAAAACAATGCATGTAAAATAATTGAAAATACTTAAGTTTTTAAAGTGCAGTGAGATCATTTCTTCTGTCAAAGGGATTTAGTGTAAAATGTGTGCCATGATAATCATAAACTGTCGTCTTGTTTACTGATGATCATAAGTTTCAGAAGTAAATAATAAGATAATCAAAGACGTAAATTTCATATAACATTTATTTTAATGAGATAACTGTAGTCCTTAAACAAAGGCACATACTTTTTCTTCCTTAATCAAATATTTACAATTTTTGCATTGAAGCTATTCTAGTGCGAGGTGTAAAACCTAGATATATCTACCATCGTATATACAAAGTAACAGGTTTATTAACACATATCATTAAGTTTTTATGAATATTATTGAAGAAACATCATTGCAATACGCAATGTCTATATTTTTTAAACTTAGTCTTTATATTTACAAATGGAGATTTTTTTAAATAGCCCACTAACTAACCTGGGATATATCTTATAAGTAACATTATTTCAAAATTATTTACAACCAGTCTGAGGAAATTATGAGTAAAATACAACTAAATTAAGTAAATTAAATGCTGAGTGATGGCCGTTTCTTTCTGACGCTCTTGCTATTTTTGCCGAATATTGTGCCGATTACCTGTTAAAAAGAAGGAGAAAATGTTAGAAAAGAAATTACTTGAGTAACATTACTCATTATTCCAATGCGTAGGTAATAGTTTCACTTTATCGAATTAAAATGACGTTTGGCATACTTTTCACTTAGCAGTATTTTATGCAAATATGGATACTAAAAGAAAAAAAAGGTATTAAAGTGCAAGAAGCGAAAAATGTTTGCCAAGATCGTAGAAAGTGAAACAAAAGAAAAAGGCTTAACTGTATGTTTGTATGGATACATTGGATACTGATTGTGATGATTTCTAACCTTAGACACGGAGTATGCAGCAAGCTTGCGTCTAGGCGCCGGTAATAGAAGCGCAAGTGCGCGCGCCTCTCGCAACAACGCGTGGAACGCTAGAGCGGCGCCTGCGCACGACTCTGCCGCCGATACCTCATAGAACTGACAGCCGAATCTCAACGACAGCTCTTGACCCTCTTCTGCATGGACCTCCCTAATGAAGAAAGGAATCTTTAGTAGAAATTTTGGAAAGTAGATTAGGTCTTTAGTGATAGAAGTTGAACGTTTTCAAAAAGATGATTGTTATTATTGATATTAATACAGTAACATGAATATTGCAGGTATTTGACACTGCAATTCTTCCCTAACTTTTATTTACGACAAATTTGAATATAAAAACGGTGTTTACCCTTGGTCTCACCAGTTCGACCACTAAGTTGGGCAGTAATGATAGAACAGTAAAAATAAAAACTATTAAGTTAAAAAGTATTACATAAGTTAGTCAAGATTAAATCTCTAAAATAGTAAAAAATATTACCTAGCGTGTTCGAGGTCTCGCTTATTTCCTAAGAGAGTGACGGCCGCGCAGCCGGGCAGGCGGGTGCGTTCCAGCAGCGACAATAGTTCTGCGGCCGCTAAGAACGATCGCCTCTCGCAAACTGAGTAAACGACAGCAAAGGCATCTCCCCATCGCACGTGTTCGGCTAGGCAGCCGCGAATCTAAACAAGTAATTTGAAGTTAGAACACTGTAAGTTTACGTTCAAATTTTTTAGTAGCTTAGCTATGATCTAGGCTTAGCTACTACCTATTGTATCATATTGATGTAGATAATGACGATGTTATTGATATATCTAGTGGAGTTAAATTGTGATGGATAGCCAAGTTGGTTGTTGGTTGGGTGGGCTTAGTGTCAGTCTACTATTTGTTTAGATATCCCCAAAGGATTAGATCGAAGTTCATTAACACCCATTTTTTCCAAACGTAATACGGTATGACAATTGCCTAACAGACACATGAAAGACATTTTGTCCCACCCGAGCATCGAACTCGGGATCTCATGCACAGCAATCGTATAGTCACCAACACTAATTCCCCTAAACCTCCTTAGGTATCTTAAAATGAATTAATTGGAATAGACATATTCTGTCTGCTTTTCACACAAATATTTTTTGCAGGACAATTATCTGAATTAACCATGAAAATCTCAAATAGCTAAATGTAAATAAAGTCAGTGAACTTCAGTATAATGAAGTCGCCACAACTGGTACTCGGAATCTCGTATCGGGGCCAGTCGCTGCACCGAATAAAATCGCCGGTTGCGCAATACGAACATCCAATCTGTTTTGTTCTTTGAGTTCCGTTATCGATGCATTTAATAAACCATCATCGTTGTTTAGACAAAAACAAAACGTGTTCAAGAATCATGGCGTGCCTGCATAACAATAATGAAAACATAATAATTACGCAACAGAATTCTCTGGTGTGTTCCGAAGCGCGTTGGTTTGGACGTAGGATTTCGCCCGAAGGTACACCAATGCAGCAACGCCAACGATCGTATCTGATATGCCGATACAAGGCACATAAACTTCATCTAATTAAATTGTACTGCGGCCATCAGCCGCTACCAGCACTGCCCGCCGCAGATTAACATCTCCATTGTTTAATGGTAAGTAAATTAAGTTTTACCATCTATCTCGTTTGCTATTCGAGCCTCGAGCTTTAATCTTATCAAGCCTTTTGTTTGCGGTGACTTATATCTTAACGCTATTCCTAAAAATTATACAGCTAACTGGTTACTTACCGCGCAATTAGATGTATCTAGTATTTCAACTTCTGAAACGGCGCCGTCGAAAGCCACTCTGTGTTGATAAAGGAAATCTGCAACAAGAGAGAACGTTCAGAACTGTGCGGTACTTGTATATAACGGACACTTTGGTACAGATATAGTACGAGTCACTCGATAACTACGCCACTTACTGTGACATCGAGCATTGAAAGCAGTTTCCTTAACATTTTAAATACCCTCCCGAGAAGTACAGCGTCAGTCTGACGCAAACATGTCACTTTTAAGGTCGGAAGGAAGCAGACACTTTAATTTAAATTTATGCATAATGCACTAAATGCCAAACTCAATTGAAAAATTTAACACGTTGACGCAATTGACGTCATCAGAATGTCAATTCAGTAGTTTATCGAATACTATAATTGTTATATTTGTAATGCTACAATTAATTTTATAACTTTTTAAAAGGATTTTAATGATTCATTATACCAACCTCCAGTCGAGCTATATTCTCCGATGTACCGCTTTGTTAGATAACGCACGACCACTGCTGCAACAAAAAGAACATCAAATGAATACCATTATAAGCAGCTTGGCTTCATGAATACATACTGTAAATAAAACAACAATTAAGAGGTCGTCACTCCCAACTTTCTAGCAGCGAATCAAACATTGATTAGTCCTTTCACTCCTGGAATTCTTATTAAAGGGATGATAGGTACAAATACAGTTATCAACAAAAATGACGCTGCAGCTTTGTGAATAGAAGTTGGTTGGAATCGAAGGCTTGTAAGCTACCAATGAAATGAAGTGTGAAGAATCCTGCACGCTTTCAAAAGGAGCTAGTGACGCTATTCAAAAAGTAATTGCTTGAGGTACACCAAACGTGATGTACGTTTGTACTGTTATCCTTTTATGTAGGTAGGTGGTTAGAGCTGTTTAAATTAATGCATTGTGTATGTACCTATGGCAATTTGTCATTGGCTAACATTGTAGCAATAATACCAGTGTAGATACTGATTTATATGCATTTGTTAAGTTAGTGTTTGAGTAATCCTAAAGTCCTCATAGCTGTTGCAATTTTCTATTTAAATTTTATACTTTATCATGTATGTATTTATATCCACTGTTACACCTACCTTTTCCAGTTTTCTTAAATTCTTTAAATCGTTTTTATTTATGAAATATGTTGGAAAAAATATCTGCAATGATAATATAGACATTAGTGACAGCACAATATCGTAATATTTCTTCTACCGTTGTAACAAACCGTCACTATTTCTTCTGCAAATGCGGAAATTCCTCAAGGAGACATATGTGGATGTCCCCTTCTGCAAACTTTGACTGAAACTTAACTAACTGCTATCGAATGCTAGATAATTACGATCGCCATACGCATCGAAATCTTATCAGTCAAAAATGAAATGAGTAAGCTAACCATATTTAACGAAACTAGTTTTTACTACCATCGTGCTCGTCACTTCGAGACCAAGCTCGTTAAGGTTATTAAAGAAGAAGAAGTTGACATGATTCATTAAAATATGCTACATGGCAAATTTATTAGGCAAAAGCGTTTTATACCAGTCAATCATAGGATCATTCTATAGTAGATCAAGAATGGCCAAGAAAGCAAGAGAAGAAGTATAAAGATTGTTCTCTTAGAAAAGTAAACGAAATAAAGAAGGATTATTTATTTTTTGTGAACTACAACATGACAAAACAATGATTACTAAACTTGGTTACGTTTAATATCTATTACTTTAGATTATTAATACCTATTCGATTACTTATTAAATGCAAATCAAATGCAACAAATATTAACAAAAGTAAATTTCATAAATTAATAACGACGTAAGACATATAATACCTAAACATTATAATACTCAATAGTTACTTAAATAGAACAGGGAAAAAAACTGGCAAATTCTATGGCTGTAATATTTTTAAAGTAATTCTAATTAACATTCCGTTGCAAGAATCGTTTACAACATCACTAATATCTAACACTCCCGAATGACTTATCGATGGTAGATACTATTTACGTCAGAGTCTTGACCCAAGGCAGTTACACAAGTCTCTACAAAGGTTTTATGCAACTGCACCACATTGTCGCATGACAATGGACTTGGAGTGCATTCCGAACGAATCTGGTATAGACGGTTAAGGCTAGAGTAGTGCCATTACAAGTAAACTATATGGAAATGGTTATACTATTACGGGTTCGAGAGTTTTGAATACTAAAAGGTCTACATTCGATTAGCTATTTGAAGATTTTTATGCGCTACTATTAGCATTACACAGGTAGGGGCCACTTAAATAACTCTAACTTCATCTTAGATCTTTGTGAATGCTGTTTGTGAACTTTATTCTTCACCCAACACTACATTATCTTGATAATTTGCTTAGCCTTCAGCCTGTTGCAGTATTGACAGTTTTCGAGGCAAGGTTTTTCAGTCAGTACATCTGCGTTAACATCTTCCATCGTAATGTTCTGTCTATCCACGTTTAAAATATCACCGAAACATTTCTTCTCATCATCATTCAATATCAATAGCATCACGTTAACTGCCAGATACCCTTTTGTGTAAAGAATGCAGTTTTCTCTTATGGCGCCGCCACGTCATTCCTGTCAGTATGCAGTGTATCGGTTCTTAGAAGTCGATGGCAGATATTGTAAATGACTACGATAGTTAATCTAAATAGAAGCATGCGTACATTGTCGTCGTTTTCCTTTACCAGAACTGCTGGCAAGGGACTAGATGAAAAGTCACTAACACCATCTTTCAACATGTCCTTTTGCTAACTGAGAAATTAATGCTGTATTAACTGTTTTAATCTAATAAATAACCTACATTTATTAGATCCCATCGACATCTTCTCCAGACTATGTATTTTTCGGAATCTTTGATACGAAGGACTTCTTACCTCGTATCTTTTAATATTTCTTGGCCTAACTTACATTCTCGCACCTATTTGTTAGGTGGTCGTTGTCTTTATAAACAAAAGTTGTTTCGAAAATTGTCTACAGTCTGCTATCAAGTAGCGGGCAACTAGTTATTTTATAATTTAATCTAATAGATTCTAATAGGGAGGCGTTACCTTCGGCATAACAATACTATTAGATACTTCTGAATTGAATAGTTTCATTTCTTCGGTTATCTGATGGTAGTTATTAGAGCTGAGTATTATAAACAAGCATGTAAGTACTAGGTACATACCCAAATTTTATTTTGGTTGGTACTTGCCTGTTTTCTAACTACTAATTTTAATACATATTTAAACTTGAAGCAAAATACTGAATGTGGGTTTCAATTTAGAGTAATAAAATTCTAAAAAAAAATAATATTAAACTAAGCTTAGTTTATTTAATCACCTGTATATATTTTTCAATGATAACTCATTATATCATCGTAGTTATTTTAATGCAACAATAATCTGAGACGCACAATATCCCTACAGTTGATGACGACATTTAATAATTAAGAAAGAAGATCGATATCTCCGAAATTTTATTGACGACCGGCACTCGTGAAGACATCGTCATGTCAATAAAACAGCGTGTTATAAAACCTTTTGAAGCGTTGATAATATATTACAGCACAATATATCGTAGTTTATGAAACACGATCGAAATTCCTCACTCTCATTTTTCCTTTCGATTTTTTCCCAATGTGCAATGAGTATTAAATGCATTACTTTCTCTGCGATCCGATTACGTACATAATCACCGTGATAAAGTTTCATCGCTCCACTTTTAAGTAAGATATGCGGAATTTAATTAAAAGTCAAATTCTTATTTGCTTTAAAATTGTTTTTGTTAGACATCTTAAATCCTATAGATTCTACTTAGGTACAACTAGTCTAAAGTTCCAAGCAACTTACTATAAGCTTAGCAATATAAGCTATTATACTATTTCTTCAAAACATTTAACCAACAATTTGTGTATGATCAACTGATCATAAATCACCTTACAACGGCAATTATTAAAGACGGCCTAAGAATGATTAACGGATCCTCTATGACAAGATTCTTACAAAAAAAAACGTCAAATTACAATCATTGGAGCATAAGTACAAGACAAATCACTGTGATCAAACAACATGGCACCACGTGGGTTGATCGATTGAAAATTAACTACAGGAACAATGGATGCAGCTATCGAGAGGAATCTCTGGGGCAATTAATAGATTATAGAGAACATCGATCATTATATTGAACGGATCATCACGGACCCGACTAGGAACCAAATCGATCCATGTACACGTAGGTACATGTACTATACAGGTACATAACATATGTTACTTGATACAGGAACGATATAACGGCGAAGTAAGATAACAAATTCGAAATGACGTGCATACAAAAGTCACGTCTCCAGAACCTGTATCAAATAAGTCATGTAAAACTTAACTTTGTGGACAGATTACAAGTGAATCTGTCAGGCTCGGCGTTGTGAAGACAACGATACTTTAATACATCCTCAAAGCTCATTAATCATACGGTGCGAAGGTCGTCGCACGGAACACTGAGCTCGCTTCACACGCCGCCACCGACACCTCGTAGCTCGAACCGACCGACGACGGCGACGCGTCGACGCGACGCTTAAAGCTCAAGCACAGAATACGTAATGAAATGACTTAAGTCAAATCAGGAGTAAGTACAAGTTAACGACACATTCTTACGCCTACGCGATATATAAAAAAATACAAACTGTATAATGCAATCTTTCATAATCTCAAAAAAATTGTGGCTCGTTTCCAAATTAAAGTTCGTTGTCCTCTACCAAAATCCATTTATGACTCTTGAACAAAAAGCATGTTGACAGGTACGCCGCACTACATATACGGACAACGGACCTTTTATTACCCAGAAAACATACTTTATTTTTACTGCTTCGATTGGAATCAATTAAACTAAATACTGAAAAATAGTTTTTATTCACAAAAAGGTATGAATAAAAAGTATTTAGATTTAGAAATTTAAAAAGGTTAAGGTCGAGCAATGAGAATTTATGATTAATGTACTTAAGGAATTTAACGGATAGATAAAGTTCCCGAGGCATTAAAACGACGTCGTCGACGGCATATCCGTGACAGACGAGAGCCACTCCTACTGGGGCATTCGCAGACAGGATCTACTTTGAAAACAATTTCGCATGTCGGGCAGGCTCGCTCCCGTCCATAATGAATTGCAAACGCATGCGTGTTTGAGCGGTTGCAGCCGGTCCGTCAGCCGTCAGCCGGCCGACAATTAGGGCGGTGCAATTACAACCAGTCAGCAGCGAGTTGGCCGGTGGGTCAGCGGCGCGATTTCCCGACGGCAGCGACGCCTGGCGCCAGCAGATGACGTTGTGTAACTTTTAAACGTCAGATCAACCATTAACGTGGTGCGTGGAGGTCATTGCTCTACGCATATTATACATATAGATCACACCTCAGTAATCATAAACCAATTGTATTACTCACACACCTAGATTCTGCAGGAACAAAACACCGCGGAGGTAGATTAGGAGAAACATGAGATTTATTTGTGTCATTAAAGTCATTCCTAATATATTTGTTCCTTCTGTGTTGCTATTTAACTAATTAATGACAACAAAAAATTAATTACAGTTATTCTTTACATATGCTTAACCACTCTTGCAGAGATGACATAATTTTTACAAGATATACAACTTCATAAAAGTCAACAATTCCAAAAAAAGATGCCTTCGAATATGAAAATTGCATTTTTATAACTGTGACTATCTCAGTTTTATTGCAGTTTTATGTGAAATTAAGCAATCGTTTAGGTAAGGTGAGACATCCATATAGTAACGATATTTGTTTACAATGTGCTCAAAGATAAAATTTCCCCCAGATTGTGGAGTTCTGAGCAAATAAATACAGCCAATGCCTTTGTTCAACACTTTACAATGTTTCAAACTTAATATATTAGATAAGCATTATATTTATTGACACAGAGAGATGCCTTTCAATAGTACGTAATGAGACTACAATTATTCGTACAGATATTTAGGCACTTGGCAATAGCTCTACTCATTTAAGGATATCATTGTCAAATCGACAAAAGTGATGGGTATTATTACTATTGATGAATCCATAAGTATTCTTATATGGATTCGTACAATTTCACAATAAGCTCAAGATACATTGCGCGCTAAGTTAACTCTGTATAGATTTCATATCTGAGACAATTTTTCAAAGAAGTGCGAAACGACCGTTAAGTGAAGTTACATTTGTTTCACCATTTTAGCTCGCAGTGTAACCTGCGTTATAGCGACTCCTTGTAATTTTTGACTTCGAAATTTCGAAGTCCTTGATCAGAATTAGAAATTAACTATAAATTACACTAATCGTGGAAAATCATCGTCATGAAACCGGCATGTCTAAAACTAAGGATGTGTGTCTCACAGACGCGGAGATGAGGCCTGCTCTGAGAGCAAATGTGCAGTTATCGATCAATCAGTAACTAATTTTCATCTACGTTTCATCTTCAAATTATTCATGTCATTCGTCAATTCCCACACGTTACGTATCCACTTTAAAGGAAATACTCTGAGATCAAACCAATAGTAGAGCAATTTATTGCTATTTAATAATATTAATAGTATAGTTATAGGACTGTAACTTGTAGCTTTACAATAGTATTAAATCTCAGTTTATTTATCATCACAGGCTCTACTTTTGTACAGAAAATTTATATTCCTCACTTCGCAGGCAAAAGTTGTCGTTCATTATTACTTAGTAGGTGCTATAATTTCCTAAAGTTTGCGTTACGTTTAAAGCCAATTAAAGTAATAATAATCCTTCACTATAGGAAACCATGATTGTAGAGCCCCAGGAGTTACAAAATTCTACGACTAGTTTACTTTATCCAAGAAATTTTTTTCCAACAAGTCCGACGTCTAAAAATATGTGTTTATCTATTGCTCATAATAATAACGTAACTTGCCATGTTTAAAGTATTTCCTCATAGGAATCTCTTCCACCAGAAATACAGGACACTGTTATTAAGGATTTTTGATGGGTAATTAAAGTTGGTCTTCTAAATATGAATAGTATGTTAAAGGGGGTTGAAATACGGTATAAAAACCTGAATGAACTCTGATCAAGAAAGAACTTAAATAAATTTATGTAACATTTTATATACTCGTCATATCCCGTTATGCATCTCCCTTGACATAAGAATTTAAGGATTCCTTTCGGACGGATAAATTACAGAGTTCGCACCTAAATCACGTTCTGATGACTATAATATGAATCGCAAAATTTGAATGCTATTATTAAGGACAAATATTAAAATTATACACAAATATTAAACAGATAAAAAGGCGTTTACATTACTGGAATACTCCGTAACGTTGTTTAGTATTTGTTCTATGAAAAATAAAACAATCTTTAAGATTTTAATAAACAACTTTGTTATCTTTAAAAGGTTGTTGATTCTTCTTATTTGTTATCCTTATTATATCGATAACAGTATTGGTGTCTTGGGATTTAAGATTTTTTTTTAATTATGTAGGTTCTACAAATATTTAAATTTTGACCATTTTTAGGTTTAAGCTAAAATGAATAAATTGTATACATTCAGAAATAGGTACTGACCAGATTTGCCACTCCGTGGAGCACCTAGCACCACCACCCTTATACGATTCACAGTCATCTTCATTTGGACAGCTTTTTTTATCACTGTTTATCAACCAATTAATGTTTTAACTGAACATTATCGCAATAGAGTCCATTAATCGCACTTGTTCGTCTCACTATATTCACGGTACACGTTGGAATCGTATCGATCGATGTGAGCTATCGTAAATATGATCGACAAATATTGTTTACGAAAACTCATGAACCATTGGCTCGACCGAACGCCGCGAAGTTTCCCGCGCGACTGCCGGCGTCTGCAGCCGATCGGCGATGCTTAATCAAAAACGTGTGCGCAGACTCCATTCCAAACCTCTGAACTCGCTAGTATTAAGTATACTTACGTCGAAATTTGCACAGCGTCCATACATTAAATATGTAAATGCATATTCATAATATGTTGGAAGAGTGCCAGTATTGACTGTCTATATTTCAGGAAAAGACAACGTAAAACAAAATTGTGAGAATTCGTAATGTTATCTCCCTAAAGAGATTATTAATATAAAATATTATAAATATAAAAGTTATAAGGAAAACTGATGGAAAGTAGTCTGTGTCAGAATAGGGCGCCTGCGACATGTCAAGGTGAGAGCGACTCAGACGTTCGCTGCAATAAATTTGTTCGTGCTGAGACATAATTGGATCCGCCCCGCCTACGCGCCAGCTACCCTGTTTCCTTTATGTCACATGGGTACTCCAGCTTGCCGATCATGGACATTAAAACAGCAATGAAAGACAGTAGAAAACAATACGCAGGAAACCGCATAATGATGATTCATAGTATTTTGCCAATATTCATATTATGATGTTATTCAAGATTTTTGGTTTTTTCAATTAATGTAGTTCCATGGATCATAGAACCAAGTAAGAATTCAGTCGAGAAACAGCCAACAGTAAAATACTTTGCTCTATCGAATATTGCTTAAGTACCTAAAAATTTTCCCATTTTAGGTACTTAAGCAAAAAATATCCCTGAAAGTGTACATGAATTTTAGTCAGAATCAACTTCGATTATTTTGTTTTCAGATATTTGATAGCATGCAATATTTTGAATAAAAATAGATTCAGTAACAAATGTATGCAATGACTTCCTATTCTCACTACCCTTACATAATCGTGTTCATTAACATATTGGCCCTTCTCATGTAAAGAAGACAACAAGGTCAATCTCGTGCTGGAATGTCAGCCCACAACTAATAAATCTGTCAGTTCCAATTAACAACTTAAACCACATACATAAAAGTAAAACCCAGTGACTCGATAGTCACTCTTCATTAGCGATCTCACGATATATTTATAAGAGCACATACTTTCGAAAACAGAAGAAAATATATTTGCATAGAAGTTAGTTCGGTGAGCGGATTTCTCTGCTCATTATGGAAGGTTGAGACGTTGAAAAAAGCACCGCATGTCTACTTAACGCAAATTGATCGTTACTTGAAAACAACTTCCTCAAACATGCCACCTTACCGTATTTATGCAATCGGCGTCATATAGCCAATAGACCGCTCTTTAATACCTGATGTACTTAGTCACTTAGGTTATAGATGGCATTATAAAAGTTCACTTTAGCATCGTACGATTTACATATACTTAAAGTCATGTCGACACCCATGAATTGGGGCCCAACTTGCATGGCGATACACATGTAAATTGACGGTCGATGGCACTGGTGCAGGTTTTGCTCTATTAAAATTTAAGAAAGTAAAAGAAGGGGAAGTACGTAAGGGCACCTTAAGATCTAAAGTACACACTTTGGATATAAAAGGATTGATGCTTGGATGAAGAAAGCGATGAAACATTTAGAACGAAAGATTGATTACTCCACCCCCTAACAGACTCATACCATCTCATAGCATCGTAAATCGTGTGAAGTAGGTATATCAAGATTACTACATTTGTATTAAAATTATTGCCATTGTTACATTTTGTATTAACGTCGTTTGAACGGTATTGAACGCAATAAACAAAGCGAATGGCGCGGCGGACGCACGCGCGTCTCATAATTCTGATTAATTTGTTACAGCAATACAAGTATCTAACACTACCACTTCCATCTTGATATTACTTCCAATATTCAATTAAACGTGTTCTAATTAAATTACTTATCAACTGCTTGGGTAACGATGTAAATAAGCATTTATTTATTAGTCGTGAGCTAGACGTTTCGCAAGTTGAATCGCGTGGCCAAACTAGTTTGTTAATGGATCCAACAATGGCAACACCGTTGGTCACACTTGCCTATTGGACGATTCATATCTTCAGGTACATCATTTAACCTCTGAGGCCTGTTACTAAACATCCTAATGATTTCATACTAGACCTTAGTGAAAAATCGCATGCCAATATTATGTTATCGCTATTGCCAAACTAGGCATATTGAAATAGTGCTTTAATTGAATCTGATGTTGAATTATATAACGCAAAATAGATTATAACAATAAGTAGGTATTGCAAGTAAGTATCTTCGCGATCCACAAGGTCATAGGTTCTGGTACGTATCATCAATCACGTAGACTCTATAGTAACTGGAGTATTCACAGCTTTTATCGTATGAATGGTTCCTTAAAGTGTGATCTTTGCGCCATACCTACTTAATAATAAACTGCTTTGCAAGACATCTTTCAATAATAAAACTTGCTTTTTCTACTTCAAAAGCTGTATAGAGAAGAATAAAATACAATTGCCTATTTATAAGTAACTGCCTAATGTGAGGATAGCTCAGTGCGATGATCACAGCTTATAATATATTCAATAAAAGAAATGTATTCTCACTTAGGCTGGTTCCACTAAGCTGAGTTCTCACATATTACTCAATGAATTTATTGAGAATGTGATAACTAAACTGCATTACCAGATTCTCAATAAATCGCCTTGATCCCGGTTCCTGTCACTGATGTAATTTACTCTTAGTGTTATATATTATTTAAGTAAGAAGGCAGGCATATTGCATTCGAAGTCTCTGTGAAACTCCATTCCCGCGTTGAACACAATGAAACCGTTACAAAACTCCTTCGGTAGGTACCTATATATCAAAAAGTACGTACGACAGTCAAATGGAGGGTCGAACATACAGCCGTTAAATAAAACACAATATGTACCAACCAAGCAAGATCGGGTCAATGATTACTACCCAACACTTTGTGTTTCGGTCCCTGAACCATTAATTAAAGATACTTTGAAACGTGAATTCCAATAGTCCAATGCGCACCAAGGTAATCGTAACTGAACTAAATATTGTTTTACTTAAAAGTTTGTGAAACAATAAATATTGAACAAAGACTTGTAATTTCGCTTCATCTGATTGCATATCTATGAGCCATAAGCTAGGTAGGTACAATTGGAATAAGCTTAATCAAATTAGAATCAGTTTAAGCAAAATAAGAAATGGAATATTTTCACTCGGAATCAATTATTAAAATGGAAAAAATATATAAATAACTTTCATAACATATAGAATAGACTGTGGGTGTAAATTAAAGACCACTACCAACAGAAGCTGATGTGGCGTAGAAGTTCCTACGTGTACATTCTAATTAGTTTTAGGAAGTTTTCTAAATCGTACCGAGTAATTATGTCATATCAAAACCGGATCAGGCAGAATAAAGACGTTAATAAAAACGAACATAAAATATCGCTCCCGGAGTTTTGAAATCGTCATTTTGTCGTGTTAACGAAGGCGACGGTGACCGACCGAGTTCGCCAAAAATTCACTTAATTTCGTTATCGACTGACGCAGTTACATAAATCGTAAATGTATGTAATGCAATGATTTGGATGATTTTATTGTCATATTCATTTGTTTCTCGATAAAGACATTCAAAAGATACGTCGACACCTCATGTTGTGTCACGCTCATATGTCCTTGTGTCGCATGCCGACCACGAGAGTAAGCCACCGTGCTTCCACTCAACACGGATTTCACTGTCCGAGCTCTACGGTTATGTAATATTGTTAATATAATAAATATTAAATAATGTAACATTGATTGCTTCACAGAATGCCTTCGGTACATACACAAAGGAAGTTTATCAAAATAACAACAGACAACCTAGGCTACTGTATCTCATCTTAGATAAAATTCCAACGTAATTCGCTGAAATGAAAATAACATGAAGTCGTTTAGAATCTATCTACATACACATACTTATCGGTCTGGAAATTATTCTACAGTTTGAGACAACAATGAAATTTTTCACGAATGACATCAATGTGGACAAAGAACGTTTCGCAGCATCAGCAAACTCCCAGTTTCTTAGAATTATTTATAACCACGCCGTTAGTTTGTATGACGTTATTAATTTGTTACCTAAATGGTAAGTAGAAACATCAAATAAAAGTGTCATTACATTATTTACGTCATAAAGTTAGCTTTAAGAATATGGTTCATGAAGTTGAGACCGTTTCTATAATGTTAGGCATTTTAGATAAAATGTAAAAGGGTGAATCTAAAAAATAACATAGGTAATGAACAAAATATCTCAACAAGTAACTAAATCGGTAATTCGACAATTTTGACGCCGAGCAGTCTGGCTAACTCTTTCAAACAAAACAGGTATCTATCATCAAAATGATTATAGCAGGTATTCAATCCGGGTGCTTTTATTACGTATAATTTAGACGCTGCCATAGCTATTGATTGAAAATATAATAGTTCGATTCCAAATCAAGTTTTTGTTAGGTTCGAACAGATAACACACCAGTTAAGTCTTTTTAAGTATTTTCTTGTTAACGTGGTATTTATTGGTAAGAACTGACGAGGATATTAACTACTAAATTATACAGACTCTTATATTTATGTAGGTCTCTGTGTCAAAGGCCAGCTGTTACATGATTTATCCAGAGCCAACACGACGGTAAGTGCATTATGCGAAGAAATAACGTCATCAAATTTGGAACACAAATAATAAAAATAAACGGAGCCCGGATTTCAGTACACGTTTTCTCCATATTACAGATGACGGCAATTAATAAAAATAACATATTGAAATGCAGTTAACAGTTAACGTAATGCCTTTTGACGACGTAAAACCATACGAGTTTCAACAATAATGAAATATTATTGACAATTTAAAATCTCAAGATCTTTAAATTGAATAAATGGACTGTAGCAAAATTGTGGTTTATAGGTTCTGCTTGTAGGTTGAGCAAAAGGCTACACCACAGTGGAACAGTTAGGTAAATAAATACGTTTAACCTAAAACCGTCAGCGCAGGGCACGAAACGGCCTGCAATACTGATGGCCTGTGGATATATTGTCCCGCTCTTCACAATTTCACTAGCCAATGATCCATTTAAAGCTTCCCGTAGATCCGACAACAGCGGCTAACTGTTTATCTCGCAATAGACAGATCTTGACCGCATCTTCCCTACAAGTCTTTTACATGACGGTACTTTTTACTTATTATAATGAGCAACCTGTATAGTTTTCTGGTTTTCTAAGAATGATACATTTATTTTTAGACTCGTCAATACTATACCTGTCTATTTTATTTTGATGCACTCAAATATATATATATATATATATATATATATATATATACAGTAAGCAAGTATACAATAATGACAACGGGTATGAACGCGATCATGGTATAGGTACATACATACCTTCAATGGAAATAAGTACCTATGTACAACACAATATTAATTGTATTTTTTATTATTTTAGTTTAGTCCCTTTCACTAACTTTCCTATTCTTTATTTTCTTTCTATGTACCTACTTTTTCTTTACTATACTCAAAGTTGGTATACCTACTTCCTAAAATCCTTCTAGGTGATTTTTGCAAGTACAAGAATTCAAGGTTTTCTTTCTATTATTATAGAGAGAAACTTGCCTTCAAAGTTAAATAACCTAGGTACAAGATCGGTGAACATTACTAACTTAATTTCTCATAGGTATATAAATTATAGGCCAGTGACGCGAGCTTTCTTGGAGTCGTGAGACGACACACCCTCACACTGATAGCGGGATCCGCAAGGAATATACCCGAACTATGATCTTTACTATAGATACTTATCAAATGATTCCCAATACAGAACTTTCTATCGATTATTTAAACAACCGTTGTATTAGAGACTAACACAATATAATATCACAGGATGATGCCTGCGGCTTCCTAGTAGTTCTAGGTTTTCAGTCATCTCAACATTCGCTTCCATTTCTACCAGGGCATCCATCTCCTTAATGTATAATGCGTTCCTTACATTTTCATTCCTATTCATTACATGTCCGACCTAGAACAAGGGATTTCCTCGTAACTTAATTGCCACTAATTTCACACTTCCTCTTATACTTACACTCATTTCGAATGTTATAATTGATACATTCTTCTCACATCATCGTCTTCCATCCGTATCCATAGAGGACAGCAAACAGGGTTACACTCTTGTTTCCTTCAGAAGGGGGATTCGTGAGTCCCACGTAGATATGTGCCGTAACGTGCCGCCATTTCATTAAACTATCGCCATTTAATCCAGGATTATTGCTGGAAATGAGCTTCGATTAATTTATAATAAACAAGTGAACGTTATTCCTATTTGTAAATCGTAATAAAAAGCCTACGTTTATCTTTAATCACACATCGGCCATCGCTGATAACTTACTCACCAAACAACCAATTGCTCGATTTATTTCATTAACATCCGTTTTTACTACATCGTTGTGCGAATTGAATAGATTTATTTCTTCAGTTATCAGTCTTATGACAATCATGTCACGTCACATCTTATTAATAACGTTATCCAGATTTATAAAGTTAATTATATCCGTGATCATGGCACTTGTAACAGTGCCGAAATATCGGATTCTCAAAGAAAATAATAAACATGGTAAATATCCCGTTTATAATTTTAATTGTAATCTTAAAATTGTTATAAAAATTGACTACTTGTGTCACACAGGGCTTTATTATCTAAGCACAGGGGTTAGATTGTTAAACAGATCGAATATTAAAATATTTTTTACCTGTCTAAAAGTTGTTGAACTCATGAAAAAGATCAGTTAGCTTAAAAATATTTTTGTGTTGTTTTTTAAACGCAACTGCGCAAAATTACTGATATGCACACAGAGAGAAATGCAAATTATTTTTAATTGCCTTCCGGTAGAAAGTGGGTGAACCTGAACACGGATCGGGCCGGACGACTCAGTTTGATTTTTGTCGAAATAATGACAAAGCGGCTTCGGCCAATATCCAACTCGTAAAAACTGACAACAAGTTTCCTTCTATGACGCCTGCCTATTACAAAATATTATACAGACATGCATGTTGTTACATCTCGGTCTAAAAATACTAAACAGTCATTCATCTGTGTATTTTATAATCCACGATCAATAACGTGTTCCGTGTATGTAGGCGGCACTTGACAACTTCTCATTTGTTTTACCTAAACGGTAATGCTCTTAGACATCGCTGGTGGCGCGCAAGCGCATCCTCGACTCGCTCCACAGATTACATTGTTTAACGGTGATCCCTTCCTTGACTTTTGTCAAGGTTTTTTTATAAATATAACTGACCCTCGGGCCATAAGCCGACACGATAATGATTATTGATTAATTTGAAGTCACTACGCTCCGACATCAGCATCAATCTAATCCTAAGTAAGTAGTTCTTAATGATTATTTTCCGATTGAAAGCTTACAGGATAATATTATTTAAACTTTTGTTTCAAAGATACGCGTAATCTTCCGTATGAGTGTTTAAATTTGAGTAAGTAGTAGGTAGTCAAGCCATGCAGTTGCTGATAACAACTGGACCGTTCCCATTCTTCTGCAAATATGAGAAGTACCTAATTAATTGCCTATATTCTACATAAAAGAATTAAAAATAACGTAATTAGCTATATTTGTATTGCTAGTGTCGTTTGTATTTAGTATCTCCTCACCTAATGTTGCAAGAACCTACACTTATTCATAGGTTTCTCACAATCTGACCGACTCACGAAAAACTTATTCCCACTAGAAGTTGACCTATCTAGCTATAACGTGTGCTCTTTATAGATAGCTAAAGCGATTTGTTAAGGATACCATAGTTTTAAATTTTTAGGAGCCGCTGCTTCATATCATTACACTTCAAGCACTCGTATAAGTACATCTCAACGTCATTTAAATGTCAAAGGCATCAGGTTGCTAAATATACTAATAACCTTACGGTGGCAGCAGTAAGTAGCTGTTATAAGTGGGTTAGCACCGTAATTTCATCACTCAATGAATGTAAAATATATGGCAATTAATAAACGTCTACCACACTAGTTTGTTTGTAGTGCAGCGTTGGTTATGGTTGCAAACTTTTCAAATATGTACCAATTACCATTGACTGCATTCTTAATAAAAAAAACAAAAGCATTCCATAGCAATGTTATGTTACGAGTATGCGTTGACCTTGACCAGACTTGAGTTCCAATTTATGACTCTGATTAGAATAATATGACTGAAGCAAGACTGCCTCGTTGCTGAGAGGTAACTGAGCAGGTTAGCACTGCAACACTAGCCAAGTCGGGTCTGGAGACTCGTACAGCACATTAAGCCATCTGTGCCGGTTTTCATACGAGCATCTGTGATATTCGTTAGGTATTAGCCCCTCTAGACAAGTGGCAATTCGTTGACCGGCGTTTAGTAGAATAGAATGACAAATATATGGGATGTGACGTATGACATTCTTTTATATATTGTCCTTCCGTTATATTGTGGGTCCCGGAAAAAACCTAAATCAAATTAGGTTAAGAGAAAACGTGAGTAAAAGAGCGGGTGCTGGGATTAGCTCCTAGCCAGCAGCTATGAATCGTTTTGACTTCGATGTCGTCAGTGGGTTATAGTGGTCAAATAGTACTGTAGTGTCCGTACTATATGACGAACCTACCTAGTTATGTCTGGGACCTTCACACGTCAACGAAATTAAAATAAAAATTAATTTGAACATTCTATAACTAACCTATCTATACCTAACCTATCTCGGTTACAGAGGTAGATTAATTGAACGAGCGGAGTCAGTTCCAGACAGTTGGTGTCAAGGTGCTGACTGAGAAGATACTTCTAGTAGAAGATTGAATAATAAGTGCATTAGATTTCGCGATCCTCTAATACGATCAAAGTGATAATATAAAAACCCTCGCGTAAATTCCCCAATAACCGTATAGGAATATCATTTTTCGAAATAAACGACATAAATATCAGAAAAAGTGTTTTTTTTTTAGTAGTCTAGAAGACTGTGGTGATAGTCGTCCCCGTCATCACACTACCTACAGTCCATCAAATCTAAGAGGTACCGTTTGACGTTTCATATTTTTCAAACCGAAACAACTTTGTTCATACGTACATTATTCAGTTTCGATAACCTTTTTCATAAAACCATGAATTTAGAAAGATTTCATTATTGTATCTAAAAATGTACAATTCTTAATATCTAAATGTAATTGAAAACTTTCAAACAAAGCAAAATAACACATATTTACACAGTAAATAATTTCTAATAGTTATATTCTTGACCGCATTACAAAGTTACGTAGTTAGGTCACTGCACGTAGTGTTGCGACTCTTCGGATACACTTGTATGCAAAAAAATCGTTTACATATACGAAAAATCGAATGTATTATTTACAAATTACACTTGACAACCAAACAAATATTTTTTCATGTGAATGGGATTTATCTCACATATTACGATTACATAACTAAATAGTTATGTAATCGTAAAATATGAGATAAAACCCATTCACCAAAAATACGTATTTATAAATCAAATATATTTGCTTCTTTAAAAAGTTGTCGAAAGCGATTTGTCGATTTTTGATTTTCGCGCCCAAATAAGTCGGGGTTTCTCGCGCTAACGCTGTCGAAATAGTAAATGGAGTCAGGGATAGTGTTTTTTACATTTATTTTTGTGTATGATAGTATGGGTTTGCATATTACAGAGAAATAAACAAATTTTTAACAAGCACATCCATTGATTTTACAATTACAATTTTTTCTTCTAAGTCTTATTTCTACGTCTAAAACTAATAAAAATAAGGTATGTAGAACCCATTCACAAAAATGTTGTTGCCTGATGTTATAAATTAACGACGTTACTGCGCGACCGCATAATGCACTGAATACACAGATACCCTAAAATAAATTAATTTAATTATTTTTAGGTCAATAGGCAAAATCGCAGGTGTCCAAGTCTCTACAATTTTTTTTTTCTGGCAACACTGCCAACTACAAGCGCACGCGGTCCGCTCGGTCGGTTCGGCGTCAGCAGTCTCTCGCCATCTTGGAAGCTGACTGTGCGCGTACTTGCTTTCTCGTTTGTGTTTTACAATTTGTGACTTGGCTATTACTTTTCTGGACTGATCATTCTTTATCCGTTTACCTTGGCAATATTTATACTGGACTCCGAACTAAGCAAGTGTTTATTAATAATGTCGAAAAGAGGACGTACTTTGAACAGCCAGGCTCGTGAATTGGTGGTGAAATTACACGAGTATTTTGAGCGTGAATCTCAAAATGGTGGACTTCTACTGCCAGTTACACAAGTTCGGGATCGCGTCGGTGAAGCTCTCGGTATTGGTAGCCGCACCGTTGGCAAAATATTAAGTGAAAAATATGGGCCTTCGGGGAGTGACAGTAACGTACTTCACACACCGAAAAAACGAAAAAGAAATAAACCTGTGACAGGCATCGATGAATTCGATAGTCATGCTATTAGAAACCATATATACGGGTATTTTACAAGAGGCGAATTTCCAACATTGGCAAAGTTATGTGCAACTTTAAAAGATGCCGGGCTGTATAAGGGAAGCATAGAGTCGTTGAGAACGGTAATAACAGGAATTGGCTTCAGATACAAAAAAGTTGACAAACGAAAAATTGTTATGGAGCGACATGACATAATTATGCAGCGACTAACATTCCTGCGCGAAGTTAAACAAATTATAAACTGGGATAATGTAATATTTTTGGACGAAACTTGGCTAAATTCCAACCATTCTGTGCCGAAAACATGGACTGATGATTCTGAAGCTTCGTGCTCGAAGGTGCCGATAGGAAAAGGTGGACGCCTCATAATATGCCATGCTGGGTCAGCGTCTACAGGCTTCGTGGAAAACTCTTTATTAGCTTTCCAATCCAAAAGCACTAAAGAGTATCATGAAGAAATGGACGCAGTAAGGTTCCGAGAGTGGTTCTTAAATTTATTACAGAATATCCCTCCTAACAGCACAATTATAATGGATAATGCCCCATACCACTCTGTGCAAATTGATAAAGCACCTACGTCAGCCAATAAGAAAGCAGATTTGGTGGCATGGCTGCAAAGAAAAGGAGTGGATGCCGACATGTCACTATTAAAA
Organism: Eilema caniola; assembly: GCA_949126895.1. NCBI lineage: Eukaryota > Metazoa > Arthropoda > Insecta > Lepidoptera > Erebidae > Eilema > Eilema caniola. The sequence goes on along the minus strand of OX421471.1, from coordinate 9,921,116 downwards.
GCTGAATTATTACAGTTAGTGAAATTGCATAAACCACCAAAACCGACATATGTAATTAACCAATTGGCCGAAGAGCACGGGCACAAAGTCATACGACTTCCTCCGTACCATTGCCAATATAATGCCATTGAACTGATTTGGGCCCAAGTTAAAGGTAATATTTTATAATATTATAATAATAACACGAGTACTTCTAACATTTATAATTTAAACAATGGTTTTCGTCTGCTATCAAATAGTTACATTATTGTTTTACAGGTTATGCAGCAAGACACAACACAAAACCACCCTTCAGTGTCAAGAAAATGGAAGGTTTATTAAAGGAAGCATGTGCCCAAGTTACACAGGAAGATTGGAGTAAAGTAGTACAAAAAACAAAGAAAATAATAATGGACGACTTCGAAAGAGACGTACACTTTGATAATGTAATGGACAATCAACTGGTCATTAATTTAAATGACGATGATGACGAAGACGACGTTACTAGTACTAGTAGTGAATAAAAAAATATCCTAAACATTTCTTTTATTTAATTATAACAATTGATTTCTTAAAATTCGGATATTATAGTAATCGATCTCTTAAAGTTCGGATATTATAGTAATCGATTTTTTCATCCCATCCCTATAATTCAATTGTCAGAACTGTCAAACGGTACTTCTTAGATTTGACGGACTGTAGTCGCTTTTCAGAGAACATCCAAGGGTCGGCTTTGAGTCTAGCTACTACTGCGGACATGGGTTAGAGGATGATGATTCTATACCGCTTAAATAGAAATCATTCCGGTATCGCGTTGGTCACTCGATTAAGGGGTCGGAAGAATAGCCGCGTTAATCAGGCGCGCTTCTGAAAATATGGAGAGGATTTTCTCTCTTTAAAACAGAAGGGGGTCACCATTATCGATTTAGATTAATTCACTTCCTGGCCATGGAAACTGTATAGATTTTTTGCAAATAAGTCACATAAAATAAATGTTAGTGGTTAGTTAAAATAATTATTTTCTCATGAAAAATTTTTTAGATACTAACTGTTGCTAGCCCGCGTGGATGTCGGTTATCGCGGATCGGGGTATGAAAAAGAGATAGTAGCTGCTTCTAAGACCTACCCGATATGCACACAAAATTTCATAAAAATAGGTCCAGTAGTTTCGGAGGAGTATGGAAACGAACATTGTAACATGAGAATTTTATATATTAGATATGTATTTATTGTAGTAAAGTAATAAAACTAACTGAATCTCTGCTTTTGAAAGCACTTCAAAAATGTATTTTAAATAAAATATAACTTACAAAGTTTTAATACACTTAAAAAATAAATGTCTCAATTTATCTTATTTGATACAAAAGTTCCACATATCAGGTTTTACAGTCCATGACTTGAAAAAACTTGTTTTAAGAACTTCAAATCTCTCTAAATATCTTTTTGATTTACTTTTCATCACATTATAAGGTATGCTATTAATATCACTGTGATCACATAATAATTGTTTTAAATGTGGAACATTATTTACAATATTTAAAAATGCTCTATATATATTATATTTGCTTACACATAAACTGCTGCTGGGTAGAATAGCTTTTTTCTTGGTAAGCCCCAGTTTCTTACCCTGCACTGCTACTTCTAATATCCTGAAAAAACAGAATGCTTTGAGGTTTATTTATCACCTTGTGAATTAAATGTTCATATCTGGATGTATAATAGGTACAATATTAAAATAAAAAATAAAAGATAAATATTTACTTCGTTAGGTAGATAGATTTTATACAGATAGACAGTATTTGTTCCAAAGTGCATTCTTTAGAATCAATCAAATAAATTCATAATGTAGTATGCATTCATCATACTTGCATTTGAATTTGTAAAAGTTTTGTACTGATAAATACAAACCACTCTGCAAAGTAATAGAATTGAACAGTTCCTTGCATACTAATCAAAATAACTGAGCATTTATCATTTGCCTTCTCAAATATACTAGTACAAGAAGTTGCCTGCATTTGTTGTAGGTGGATCGGACACCTGCTTTTTGGTGTTCCCATTGGAAGAAATAATATTCATTAGGCTGCCCTTTTTCCAATTATTTTTTATGAGTGCAATATGTAGCAAAACAAATATACAAAATTTGTATTTATATAACTTTCATTAGATACTTACTGATTGTTAGATTTCACCCAAACTATGCTTCCAGGTGCTGGACGAATTTGATCTTCATTTTTTATATTTGCAAACACCAACGAAGTCTGGTAAAACTCAGGTACAAAACCCAATGGTAGTGCAGCCTCTGCGCTTCTATTCAATAGTGCTCTGTTCAAAGATTCTTCAGAATATGGAACACCAGCACCAAATATAAAATGTTTAATAAATATAGGTTCACATAAAATATCTATCAGACTACCTTGCACACCCAGGTGTATCCATTTTGATATCTTATCACTGCATGACACTGATAAAGTTCTGTCTCCCCTACCAGGTTTAGTCCGCACTTGGCCCAGAAGGTGGTAGTCAGTTCCAGTCTGTTTGGAGTCCTGTTCACAATGTGGTAGACATTTAGCACCTGTTCTGTGAATGTCTTTTTCTAACTTTCCTTTCTTAGTTTCATTTACATTTATATCAGAATTAGCTTGCCGCTTCTGTTGTTTAACAACATCACCATATTCTTCGTTTTCTTCATTTTTATTCATGATAGAGGCGTCCCCACATGGCAACTGCGATGAGTAAAAAATAAATTCTGTATTATCAATTAATTTCAATTCATCATACTCTTTAGAAAATATTGAAGGTTCATCTTTAAAAGCTTTAGATATGTTTTCATATAGGTATATTAAGAACCCTCGTCGTGCAATAATTTCTGAGTGGCTATCATTTAATACGTCCCCTTTTGGAGACATTTTCGAAGCGCCAATGCATTTTGAACCAGTTCCAAGGGAGACCACCTCTATACTTTCATTACTTCTATCATATTTGATGAAACACGATAGCACAGTCCATTCGTTTTCGATCGGCTTTCCAGTTTTAGGTAGATTTGTGTACACATCAAAGCACTTTTGAACTACTTTATCTACGAAAGTAACACTGAGTTTATGCATTTTATTGTTTTTATGTTTTAAGAACACATTGTCTGTCTTATAATAAGGTTAAAGTAAATTACTATATTATAATAACAGAAATCATAACTAATACAATAATAATAAATTATACACAAACTGACAGTGACAGCAGAACCAGAAAGGAGTGACTTAAGTGACATAACAAGTGACAGTGACAGCCACAAATTACATTTCACGCAGTATAAAATTTTCACTCCATTACACTTTTGAACTACTTTATCTACGAAAGTAACACTGAGTTTATGCATTTCATTGTTTTTATGTTTTAAGAACACATTGTCTGTCTTATAATAAGGTTAAAGTAAATTACTATATTATAATAACAGAAATAATAACAAATACAATAATAATAAATTATACACATAACTGACAGTGACAGCAGAACCAGAAAGGAGTGACTTAAGTGACATAACAAGTGACAGTGACAGCCACAAATTACATTTCACGCAGTATAAAATTTTCACTCCATTATACGAAATTCAAAACTATATAAAATAACTATATCTATAATAATATATAAAATTCTCGTGTCACAGTTTTCGTTGCCAAACTCCTCCGAAACGGCTCGACCGATTCTCATGAAATTTTGTGGGCATATCGGGTAGGTCTGAGAATCGGCCAACATCTATTTTTCATACCCCGATTTGCGATAACCGACATCCACGCGGGCGGAGCCGCGGGCGACAGCTACTTAACTATAATAATTACTAAGATATACATTTTAATGTAAAAACCTAGTACTTAACCCAACACGTTTTTGAAAAATTTATAAGGACCACCTTATGTAAAAGCATACTATAGGACAGATCTTGAAGGCAAAAATGTCTGGCTTAAGCACACTCTTAAAATGCTATGCTGTAATTACGGCATAATATTGTAGGAACATGTGACCTTTTTCTTCGACGTCAAAAAGTTGTAATAAATAATGTTGCGCTATTTTGAATAACTGATTCGAATTTAAAATATATATGGTTTTGAAAGAGCCTCAATACCAAGTAAAGTACATGCATGAATTATTTCATATTCCTTATTTGAAAGAACTTTTTAGTTGAAATCATAATAAAGGTAAACGCACTAATAGTGAACAATTTCAAAAAAGCCTTTATTATAAAAAAAGCACTTGATTGAAATGAATATTGACGTAAAAGACGCTTTTTTTTAATGTGAAGGAAAATCCTTCATGGATGCTATGCCGGACTCCTACCGACTAAAAAACCCACACGTACCGCCTAATAGCCTGCGGTTGGTAGCCCCGGATAAGCCCTCGGAAGGATGTCCCAAAGTCTCAGGACTACCAACAGACCTACGGCTGCAGCCCCACCTAGGAGGTTCGGGTGTTATCCCGCGTCTATTGGTCGGGTGTCACCCTGCTTCTTGGGGGGGGGGGGGGGGCGTGGGTGAATCTCTCACGCAGCGCCCAGGCCGCCGACGTGCGGAACTCGGGTGGGAGAGTTCTCTCCCGCCCCGCCGCCTCTATCGCGAGCATGACCTGTTCGCAGAAAGAGACGGCGCAGTCCCACTTACTCCCGCTGGAGACCATGGCTCGCACCATGGTCTCGAGCGAGAGAGTGTCCACATCCAGACTCACCACGAGGACCTGGCGCTGTTCCGCCCACGCCGTGCACTCCACCAGCGTGTGAAGCGATGTGTCGCTGCGGTCCTCGCAGTGCTGACACTCGGCCGTGGTTTCCCGGTGTCTTCGCCACAGATATTTACCGAAGCTACCGTGCCCGGTAAGTATCTGTGACAACCGGTAGGAGAGAGCACCATGTCTCCTCTCCAGCCACTCGTCCATGACCGGTATGACGGCCGCGATTGTGGCGAATCCCCCCTTTGGTTGCTCAAGTCGCACCTTCCATGTCTCCACGGTTTCCTGGTGGAGCTGGTACCGCTGGGCCTCGATTTTTCGAGACGCAGGCCTTTGGCCCCGCTCCAGCGCCTCCTTGCGCCATTTAAATAGAGACGCAAGGGCGCTCGCTTCCAGGTCCCATGGAGGGGTTCCGGCTAGGAGACATGCCGCTTCACCTGAGATCGTGCGGTATACCCTTATCACCCTGATGGCCATCGCCCTCTGCGGGCTCAGCAATCTTGCCACATTGGTGGCCGTCAGGGGTTCCGCCCATACTGGGGCCCCGTATAGGGTCATACTTCGCACGATCCCCAGGTACAGTCTCCTGTAGGGAGCGTTGGGTCCCCTGATGTTGGGCATCAGCCGCGCGAGTGCGAGGAAGCACAGAGCCTCGGATTTGTGTAGGGCGACCTCGAGACCCAGCCGCCGTATCCGACCCACACGTAAAAGACGCCTTATGATTTAAAGCTTGTTAAAAATTTCGCAACACTGTCGCCAGCAAATTTTGAATTAGAGACAGTTGATTCTTAAGATTTTTGTTACGGGTAGAGATTTTTATTAAGTACGATTTTTTTACTTATTAATAATGATTATCACTAATTTTGGTATGAATGATAAATATATGTAAATTCGAATTAAAGCCGTATTTCTACCGCTAAAATTTCCAACAGTTTTAAGTGATTGTCCACTATTGATGTTTACGGACAAGTGTATAATAATTGTATTTCAAGTAACACAATATTAGTTTTTAAAGATTTTATCTGCCAAAACTAATGTCTATGTTTTACCTAGTTCGGGCGCGGGTGCCTGTGATCCCAAGCATGGCGCGGGCGGCGCGAGAGCCGGTAACAATCATTCTGCTTGCTTCTCCAACTTTATATGACGCTTATACCTACGGCTTCTCTAGCAATAACTTTTATCTGACCTCCTAAACCCCTAAACTCCCTCCTGAACTCCTGAAACCTAATCAGCTGGTACCTATACCGGCTTGCAGGTGATGTGCGTAAAATGTAGAAACTTTGCTATCCAGCTTATTAACGATTTTAATTTAGGTACGTAAAATCGTTAATAAGCTGGATAGCTTCTGACACAGTATTTTAGTAAAATACGTTCAGAAAAAATACCAACAATGCTTAAACTTACTGTTCATTAACAGCGTTCATAGAGGACTTACCTACTACGGAAAAGTGCCCTCATCACCTAAATAGTTACAACTTATTGAAGCACACGTAAATTTAAATGCGCTCGTTATCGTACCTAACTAGGTACATAAAATCTCCGTAAATAATAAAACATTAAGGTAGGTAGGATATGAAAATTAAATATAATTCTGTTACCACATGCATAATTTGGTATGCACTGTTGTATATTTGTCTATTAAAATAAATATGTTGTCTATGATTGTCTATGACAGCGCCCTCGTCCCCGCACAGTACCGGCGCCCGACATGCATTCCTTATCATGTAACTCAAGTGTGTGTGTCTCATAAAATAAATAATAAGTCGTAAAGTCGTTTTCATTCAATGTCAGCCATCTCACCACGAACCCAAAGCATGGTGTCATAAGTGGTGTCAAAAGTGGTGTCTAAAGTAATATAAGAAGTAATGTAAGAAGTGGTGTCATAAACGTTGCTTGTTGGAACTAAAAATAATCGCGGGTAAGTCAAAAGTAAGAATTTCAAAAAATAAAAAATATAAGTCATAGTCGTCATGTCAGACAAAGGAATTCTTGTCCAACTCAAACCGTTAACGATTCAAAATACTGAGGATCCATCTAGTAAATGGAAAAAATGGAAATTACGTTTTGAAATTTTCATGGATGCGAACGAATTTGAGAAATTTACAGACAATAAAAAGACTGCGATTTTCCTAAATGCGATTGGTGATGATGGCATAGAGATTTTTAATAGCTTCAATTTGGACAGAACTAAAACCAAATTCGAGGCAATTCTGAAGAAATTTGATGAAAAATTTAGTCCACACTCTAATTTGACGGTAGAGAGATATAATTTTTTTACACGCTACCAGAAAAGTGATGAATCTACGGATGAATATCTAACGATTTTAAATAATTTAAGTGGATCTTGTGAATTTGGAGATCTAAAAGAATCATTGATAAAAGACATGTTTGTAATCGGTATTAAAAACACTCATATAAAGGAAAGGCTACTACAAGAAGAAAATTTGACTATAGAGTCGGCAACAAAAATATCCAAAAGCTTAGAATTATCACAAGAAAGACCTAAAATGCTAAATCATGAACATAAAAATGAGGTTATACAAGGAATCACTCAAAATCAAAATTATAGGGGTAGATCAAAGTCACGACAAAGAAATAATTCAAAGAATAGAAATAATAGTCATTCTCGAAATAATAGTAGAACAAGAGATCAGTTGTGTTTATCCAACAACAGAAATAAGTCACAGAATAGAAACTGTACTCGATGTGGTCAAGTACACAGACACAAATGCCCAGCAATGGAAAAAATTTGCTCAATATGCAAAAAACAAGGACATTTTGCAAAATTTTGTTTTTTCAGGCAGCCAGGAAAAAGTAACAATCATAAAGTGAGCAATATTTCATGCAATGACGCAGAACCACAGGTATTTGCTAATCAGTTTATAATAAATTCTATTCAAAATTCTAATTATAATAATAAAGATTGGTTGATAAATGTTTACTGTAATGATTATAAACTTGAATGTCAAATTGATACAGGTGCTGATACAAATGTTATTAGTAAGAAAACATTGAATAAAATTATGTCTTGTTCTCATTGTAAAATTAATATTTTTAGAACAAATAATAAGCTATTCACCTTTTCAGGACAATTAGTGCCAAATGTAGGTACATGTAAAATTGATTGTGAATTTGAAAATGGTATAAAAACAAAATTGTACTTTGTTGTGGTTGAATGTGACTGTAAAACAATTATAGGATGGAATTCATGTGAAAAACTTGGAATTGTAAAAAGAATCTATGGAATTCAGAACAAATCAGTGCAACAAATTGTTTCTAAATATGCTAAAACATTCGAGGGTCTTGGTTGTTTACCATATAAAGCTCATCTAGACATTGATAGCAATGTACCTCCTAAAATTTGCCCGGTACGTAGAATACCATATTCTTTAGAAAAACGTCTTAAAGAGGAATTAGAGAGTATGGAAAAATTACAAGTCATAGAAAAAGTTGTTAAACCAACTAAATGGGTTAACTCAATAGTCTTGGTAGAAAAACAAAATGGTAAATTAAGGATATGTCTTGATCCTAGAAATTTAAATACAGCTATTAGACGTCCTTACTACCCGTATCCAACATTTGATGATTTAAGATCTAAAGTTGCGGGTGCATCAATTTTCTCAAAGTTAGATGCTAGTTCAGGCTATTGGAGTATTTGTTTGGATGAAGATAGTAGTGATCTCTGTACCTTCAATACACCTTACGGAAGATACAGATTTTTGCGATTACCCTACGGAATTAGCTCATCTGGTGAAATTTTTCATCGGACTATGAATCAATTATTTGGAGATTTGCCTGGTGTAATTATCTTTGTAGATGATATTTTGGTCTTTGGGTCTACTGTCGTGGAACACAATCAAAGGTTAGAATCTTTATTTGAGCGTGCCTCTAAAGTCAATTTGAAGTTCAACAAATCAAAATGTCAATTTGGTATGTCAGAAATTTGCTATGTAGGTCATATTTTTAATAAGGAAGGTGTTTCGCCTGATCAGTCGAAGGTTGAAGCAATTTCAAAAATGTCAAGTCCTACTAATGTCAAAGAGCTTCAAAGATTCTTAGGAATGATTAACTATTTAGGTTCCTATATTCCAAATCTTGCAGAAGAAACCTCTCTTCTAAGAGAACTTCTCAAAAAATTTAATAAATGGCAATGGTTAGACCAACATGAAAAACAATTTAAAAAATTAAAATCAGTATTATGTCAGTCGCCTGTTTTAGTCCACTATGATATTAAAAAACCAATTAGGTTGTCAGTCGATGCTTCTAAGAATGCAGTAGGTGCAGTAATTTTGCATGGAAAAAACCCCATAGCATATGCTTCCAAGTCATTGAATAAAAGTCAAATAAATTATGCACAGATAGAAAAAGAATTGTATGCAATAGTCTTTGGATGTAAAAAGTTCCACCAATATTTATATGGCAAACCTATTCAGGTTGAAACAGACCACCAACCATTAGTTACTTTATTCAAAAAACCTTTATCCGAAGTGCCAGCTAGATTACAACGTATGATGATAACGTTGCAAGCCTACGACCTAATTGTTACATACACAAAAGGTTCAGAAATGTATATTTCAGATACTTTGTCACGTGCCCCAATAAATGATAACAATTTTAACCAAGAATTAGTTTCTTTAGAAGATTTAGACTCAAATATTAATATTCATGTGAATTTTTTGACCTCTAATTTAGCTATTTCTCCAGAAAAACTTGAAAAAATTTTGTCTCATGCTAAACAGGATTTAGTTTCACAGAAATTAATTGAATACTATAAAAATGGATGGCCTAATTGCAAACAACATTGTGATACTTTGTTATTACCATACTGGAATATCAAAGAGGAAATCCATGTCATAAATGATATTATTTTCAAAAATAGTTCAGTTATTATTCCACAGTCTATGAGATCAGAAATTCTGAATATACTACATGAAAGTCATCAAGGTATTGAAAAGACAAAAAACTTGGCAAGAGGAGTAGTTTATTGGCCTAATATTAATCAGGATATAGAAAATAAAGTTAGACAGTGTGAGTCATGTGCTATTTATTCTGCAAATAAAACAAAACAACCTATGTTATCCCATGAAATACCATTGTATCCATGGCAAAAATTGGCTACCGACTTGTTTGAATATAAAGGTAAAAAATATTTACTTGTAGTAGATTACTATTCTAATTACATCGAAATTGCCAATTTAAATAAAGATAGTCGATCATTTAATGTCATAACACATTTAAAGTCTATCTTCGCACGTCACGGCATTCCCATGCAGTTAGTTTCAGATGGAGGACCACCATACAACTCCATTGATTTTCAAAAATTTTTGTATGAATGGGACATTGAACAAATTGTCTCTAGTCCGCATTTTCCAAGGTCTAACGGCTTAGCTGAGGTCTCTGTGAAAATAGTAAAAAATATTTTCAGAAAAAGTGATTATTCTGGTACTGATCCATACATAGGATTATTACACTATAGGAATACACCTAGGAATAATTTAAGTTCGCCTGCACAATTGTTAATGTCTAGAACTTTAAGATCTAAACTGCCTAGTCAAATTAAAAACTTGCGACCTAAGATTGTTAAGCATTCTGAACATTATCAAAAGAAACAAACTAGTTTACAAAAATCAAAATTTTATTATGATAAAAATTGTAAAAGTTATACTGAATTTCGCATAAATGACAAAATTTATTTTAAGAAAAATCCTAAAGATATAATTTGGACTGAAGGAATTATTGTATCAAAAACAAAATATCCTAGATCATTTATTGTCAAGGATTGTAATAATACTACTTACCGTAGAAATAGCCAACATATTCGATTGAAATATAATTCAAATAGTCAAAATTCAAGTCAAAATAATGTCTTACAAGAGAGTGATAAAAAAGTTCACTTTAAGGAAACTTTTCCTAGTCAGTCGATAAGTCCAAGTCAGTCATTAAGTTCAAGTCAATCTAAGCAAAAACATAATAAGTCAAATAAAAAGTCTTATTTTGTAGAAGAGGAGGATGATAATTGTACATTCTTCTATACTCAAATATGTGAGTCAAGTCCTGATACAAAGTCAAAGTATCAAAGTCAAAGTCAAGAGTCTAGCAATGACTCAGATTCATTTATGTCGCTTGAATCAAACTATTCTTGTCACACAGAAAAACAAAAGAGTCCTAAGTCAAGTCAGTCCCAAAATGTATGTAAGTCACCCGAATTTGTAAATATGGATGATACCATTGTTTCACCTGAAAGTTTACATGACTACAGTGAATATGAAAGCGAGAATCCAATTCCTATATCATTGTCGTCCTCTGATAATTTAGATAATTTAGAAAACATACTTACAAGTCCTATTGAAACAAGTACTTTACCTCAAGCAAGCTCAAGTAGTAATATTTTACCGTCACAAAGTCGCAATAGTGACGATGCAACAGCTGAAATAAAATATAGCTCTAGAGGTAGATTGCTTAAGAAAATACAAAGACTGGATTTATAATTTCTGTAATAATGTACACAATTGACACTTTTACAAAACTAAATATTGACATGACAATAATTTGTAAGTAATCTAATAGAATGTAATTCAATTTGATAATATGTTGAAATGTAGACTCTAATTGTATTAATTGCACGAAAACACTTCAATATATGTTTTTATCACGGTAATTTTAAATAATTTAATGTTAATTGTTTAACGTGACTTTGTTTAGAAAAGTAAGGTTATCTTTTTGTTTATATTCATATGTCATATGTCAAAGCCAGTGTCAACGTCAAGTGTCAAAAAAGAAATAAATTGTCATTTCTTTTTCTTAAAGAAAAAAGGGCATGTTGTATATTTGTCTATTAAAATAAATATGTTGTCTATGATTGTCTATGACAGCGCCCTCGTCCCCGCACAGTACCGGCGCCCGACATGCATTCCTTATCATGTAACTCAAGTGTGTGTGTCTCATAAAATAAATAATAAGTCGTAAAGTCGTTTTCATTCAATGTCAGCCATCTCACCACGAACCCAAAGCATGCACAATAAAGAACTCATCAATCACAATGGACTTGAAAAGCGGTTGAATAACGGTAACAGAAAATCATGACAACGGTATTTCATAAATTTTTCAATTTATCAAAAATATGTAGGTTCGGCCAGGAGGGAGGCCACAAGCTCTCTTGACTCATATTGGCCTTATTCAATTTCGTTTTTATTTAAAAACGTCGAGAATGTCTTCAGCTAATTTAATAATTAATCTTTTAGAGTTAAGTGATTGTTTTTATGCATAGTGTTTAATGATTAAACTACAAATTATTGAAGTTTTAAAACTTAAAAGCTGGCTACTGGGTGTTTTACCCTACCTACAATTTTTTCTTACATTGTTAATACTTAAATTGTTTATTAATAATTAGTCCAATAAAACTTAATGCTATGTTGTCGCGGGAAATCCTTCAACATAAAAACATGACAATCTTCGATCAAATAATTCGGTCGAAGATCAATAATAGAATAGGTTACATTATGTGCTTATCGCTCACACCTGCATTCATCTTGAATTGTCGGATACGAATTACGAATGTTAACGTTCCTAGTGTTCATTATATTGACCATTTGTGGGCGTTGATGAAAGAGGGTAGTTTGTTATTCCGCGGTTCATTATAGAGCAACATCACGTGCACGATCTCCGCACGAATTTGAATATCAAAGCGCTCCTTTCGACACCTATAAATCAAAATAATCCTCTATAATGATGACTTTCAATACCAGCCATTCTTTAGCGATCGATTTAATCTATGTTCCATCATAAAAAAATCACTTTACATACGTAATATTCTCATAAGATGTTTACGTAATAAGAATAAAGATGAAGACGAAGAGATAACTCTAAACCTCAGAGCAATAAACCAACCGGAGACGCCACTAACACGCATACCCCGCTGCCAAAGGTATGAGACAGCGGGTCATGCCCGTTATATAAAACTAGTTGCCGCGCTTTCCGCGCCATTTCGACGCACGGCTCACTGAGTTAACTTCTCCTATTAAAATGCCGAGTTGCTGTGTATTTTGGTGTAAAAAGCGATCAGCGACATCAAATACACAAAAGTATAACATTACTTTTCATCTGTAAGTATAATTTCGTTCAAATATTATCAAATAATTCATTAAATTATCAAAAAACCAAAAAAAGTATGCTAATCGACAGTGTTACCAATGTATGAACTAGAATGAAATCTGGGGTAATTTTTAAGCTAAGGTTTCTAACCAATTTAATCAATTTTGTATTAAGCTTAATAAGATTTTACACAGTATATTTTTTATACCACTTAGATGGCAGAGAAGCACAAGGTCCAACTGATGGAAAGTGGATACCGAGGCCTATAGCATGTTTATAGTTACTGCGTAAAAACCGCGGAGAGCCGAGTTCATAAATAATAATATTGTTGACATTCTAAGTGGAATGCTTGAAGTTTAAATTATCGCTGTAGTTACGTGTTGAAAGCTATATTTACTATATCGAATAAGAACGAAGGGATCGTTGTTTAAAACAATACCTAAGTCATATCTTCAATTAATATAAAGAAATATTTATTTTTAACTTACTGCAACATGATCTAGTTTTTCAAAACCCTGTAAAGATTACTAACATTGTTTGCAATAACACTGTTTGCTGGGATAATTAGGTATGTGCACATAAGACTTTAATAATAGGTATGTCAAAATTACATTTGCTGTCATAGCATCATAGCCTTTCAACCAATAGTACCAATGCACACAGATATAATTCAATATGAAAGTATTATTATCTTACATTCGTAAATAAAATATTTCGAAAATAAAGCGAAATATTTTGTAGGAAGTTGGCCACACTTTGCCAGAATTAGAGCTGGGACAGCATAATGACCAATATCGATATCAATATTCCAGTACCATATTAACAATTTTAACGTTAATTTTTAGATTCCCAAAAGAACTATTACTTTGTACCGCTCGGGTCCAATTTTGTGGGAACCATGTTTCGTGGGTGCCGAGAAGTACAATTTGCTCACAGCATTTTAAAAGTTCCTGTTTTATAATACAATCAAACAATAAGAGAAAATTGATTCAGGGCGCTGTACCAACGTTGATACTACCCAAGGTACATTTTATTATTAACAAATTGATTAAAGTAGTTTTGTTTTGGACTGCCTAATCTGAACTGAATTTTTTTTTCAACTGAGAAATACTCCAGAAATACTCCAGATTTGTGGAGTGGAGTGGATCAAGGTCCGGGAAGTATAGTGAGTGATGGGGACATTCCAACATTCCTTCTCTACTTTAACGACCGTCTGTTGGTCTGGTGTGGTCTAACGTTGTCCTGAAGCAGCAGTGGGCTAGAACAGTTCACCAATCTCGGCCGATTAACGGCTAGCTGTGCTGGATGTTGCAGATTAAAAAGGGCCAGTTCTATATAACGCCAATTTCACATGTAAGGAGTATTAAAAGTGTAGAAAAAGTATTCAATAAAATAAAAAGCCTTTTATTAATCACTAATTTAAAATTAATATAAATAATTAACCTATTTATTGTTACTTTGGTACCTGTATTTCATACGAGAACCCCTTATTGGGGGACTTCAACGTCGGGTCGCACGACTGATTAAAATAACTCTAATGGAATTTATTTTGGACAATTTTTGGCCATTTCAAAGTGCTAAATCTACAAAGACTTACAAAATTATTAGCAAAGCCCCTGTACATAGTACCTATTTCATTAAAGAATGCATATTCTATTTAATAAATATTATTTTAACGACGTTATGATACGTAAAAAAGTCATCACATATGATAATTGATAATTACCTTCACGCATTTGAAACACAAAAACCTCGATATATAATATCGACATGGTCAAGCTCTAGCTTGTTTACATTAATGAGATGTCACTGATAGAGGTCCCTGTGTGCGAATGTGAGTGTGTGCGTATAATTTAAATTAGTGTTAAACATTTTTGTTGTGTGAGTGCATAGCGACGTGATTTAAAAATGCATTAGTAATTGACAATTAAATTAGTGTGCGTCCCCCGTCCCCCGCTGAAAGTGGCAGACTTTTGTTCGTACAAAATAGCGCGCGAGTCCACTCCGTTTGGTTTATTGCTCTGAGCTCTAAACGAAAAATATGTAGGTAGGTACACTTTGGTGCTTAGAAAGGTTTAAAAAAAAAAAAGGTAAAAACATACCCATGTACATACAATTTTATTTTCAAATAACCCTTCGCGATCGCGATGAAATTCCTACGTCTTTCTGGAGTGACCGCGGCGCGACGTCTGACAACCAAGGCCGGGAAGAAAGCCAGCGCCAAAGCCTCGTCCTTCAACAATCAGCACTGGCGGTTTAAACCACGAAGATATCGGTGACTCGGTGGGATTCCATATACCTACCTCAAACTTTGCCATCATCCCGCGTACCTACTTAGTCAATTTGTGTCTTAATTTACATTTCGCCCGAGAACCACGTTGTTTTTAATTAGTAAGTATTGTAAGTAATTGTAACTATGTACTATTTTTTGGAGTGACTGCCCTTTGACTTCTGAACTCTGACAGGAAAGCCTGCATTAAACCATCGTACCATCGTTAGTTGATTAGCAGGTGCACTGACTTACAGGTGAAATTCATTTGGGTTGGGCCTCAAGGATATTGGTAGGACCCTATAGGTCCTACATGCTAACTTTTTTTAAATTAAAGTCTTAGCTGAACACAAAACGAAAAGGCAGAATACTTATGGGTTGTTGTTTTACAAACTAAGGACGAAAGCAGCCTGATTCCGGCCTGACATTTTTTTTCGTTTTGATTATAAAATGTAGTTTTACCTACGTGTAACGTCTTACATATGGGATTTGAAGTTCGTGACATGCGTTAACGATTGTCAGCAACTACTTGCAACTTCTTCAAAATGACCTCTGCAGCAAATCGCCGCAATTCACCAATGTCAAGTAAAATGTATTATAAAATTATTAATGGCGACACGCCAATGTCGAGTGTACCAGCCACGTTAGCCACGCCAGTAAATTTGATTCCGTGTGTCCGCCCCCCACGAGCTTAAGGTCGACGATCAGGGACGTGTGGTTGTATTTTAGGGGGCTAACGATTGTGAGATACGTCAAACCCCATACATATGTCATTCTATTCGTATCAAAAGTTAAGAATTGCGACTTGACTAGGGGGGGAGGGGGGAGAACGGATCGGATTGCTAGGCTAAGCAGGTAGATTAGATATCTATTGCATAGTCTAGTGCCAGCCGATTGAAGGGAACTTAAAAATCGTGCCAAATAAAGGTCGCAGTTGATCCATGAGAGATAAACCGCGCCGACACCAATTTATGGGATTGCAAACTGCAGTACCTACAAGGTCGTACAACGTACAAATCAGTGTTTAATATTGTGCAATATTTGGGAAGTTTATCTTACTCTAACATCATCAATGTTATTCGGTCATTTAAACGTTACATCAATTATTTAGTTCTACAAAATTATGCAACAGAACAAATTCAATTCGTTTTGGTTCGACACTGACCCCCGCTGAGCACTCGCGGTTCTATTCGATATAAATGTTAAAATATTTTTATTATGGATCGAATATTGGTTGATAGCTTTCTTAATAAAGCAGGTACTTACCTACCTATACATTAGTAGGTAAGTGAAGCAAGTGGTGCCTACTTATAAAAAACCTATGTAGCTCCAAATACGCATAAAGTGAATCGTAAAAGTAGGTAGGTACCTACCTATTTCAAAAATTAAATCCCAATGACAACTTGACAAGTAGTATCACAGTCTAACGATTCATACAGTCTGTCGACTAAGCCGTACGGTACTGTACCGAGTGGTCATACATTTTACTCGGTACTAAGGATTCAGGGCTATCTCATTATTTGTAATTGCATTTTTTATTTTATTACATTTTTTATTGACTCGTTTTGTTTGTTAAAAGTTTTCATAATTTCGTTCACGATTATTCATTTAGCGATCAGAGATGGCGGGCTCGAAATTTTCAACAAAATGGATATGGGTATCTTTTCAGAGTTTTTAGGGTCGCTGATTACGAATATATCATTTGTTTAGCGATAAGATGGTGAACTCAAGATTTTCAATAAAATCGATATGGTTATCGTTTTCAGGGTTTTTGGGGGTTGCTGATTACGAATATATCATCCATTTAGCGATCCAAGATGGCGGACTCGTAATTTATACTAAAATCGATATGGGTATCGTTTTTAGGGTTTTTGGGGTGGCCGATTACGAATACATATCTAATCCATTTAGCGATCCAAGGCGAAGAACTCAAAATTTTCAATAATATCCATATGGGTTTCGTTTTGAGGGTTTTTGGGGTTGCTGATTACGAATATATAATCCATTTAGCAATCTAAGATGACGGACTCCAAATTTTCTTTAAAATCGATATTCAAATTCAGATTCAGGCTCAGATTCAAATTCAAATTCAAGACTTAAAGTATTATGTTTGTTTGATCATAATTGGTTGAGTAGAACCAAGTTACCGAATCAACGTAAGAATCATTTTCAAATGATTTATTTACTCTAATTGTTATATAATAGTATTTTAATTATTTCTTGACATAACTGTACAATTTTAACTTTCATATGTGCTCTTTATGTGTCTAAACTTAAAAAACTAAACTGATTCTTTGCCGACCGGCAATTGCCGACGTCCACACGTTATATTATCGTGAGTTGACGTGCCATAAGAGAACAAAAAGACTAAATAAGGGTTAATTAAAAAATAAAACTATAGGACTATAGTGACAACCCTGACAAAACTGCAAAAGGCGGCATTTCCGCAAACATCAAAGGCGATAATATATGTAACACTCGTTATACTGTGGTAGTATCATAATATATAGTACCTACCCAGTAGGTAGTAAGTAAACAGGGAATAATAAATAAAAACCTACACAAAATAAATGTATCAAGAATAAATTACTCTCTCGTTGTTTATTGTTAGGAAAATGATTAAGTGATTGGTTTGATTGAAACATCAATCAATTTGCTTATCGCAGTCCACTGTTAAACATAGGCCTATCCCAATGTTGGGAGGCTAGCCTACCGTTTCGACAATGGCCAGACAGGTTGGCACAGGTACAGATTTCGAGATTTCCTTCTCTCGCAATGATATCGTCTGTTTATTTTCACTGATTATTTTGACATCCTTCGGAAGATATGGCTGATACTTGTATTCTTTCTTCATTACAACGCGGATAATATGATTGAAACGTAACAATACGTAAAACGTTTATTAAATTGAAACATAACCAATGAAAAATATTATTTGTAGGAGGTAGGACACGACGGTATTCCCGTCCAATTGAGCAGTCCGATTGAGGAAGTACCTCCGCCCTGCAGAATGCCGCGGCCATAAGAATCTCGTGTCGTGTTCCCGGCGGTATTCTTTCACAATAAATTCATTTTCTTTGTAATTGTTTTAAAAATATAATACAACGTTATAATGTGAAGAACCATCCTAAAATTTAAATTAGTACATGTTGCTTAGAATATTTTGATGTGTGAATTAGATAATTAGATACCGATTCAATCTTCATACTAAACTCCGGTCACAATCGCAAGTCGTCAATCCATTGAAAAGCAATAACATATTGTATAAAATCGATAAAGAAAAAGCAATCGATGCCAATAGCAACACCGTCGTCTGTCGTCATACAAATCGATACCGTATTGACAATGACATTGATACCAATGAAGACAAAGAACTTCGTGATCTGGGTAATGCAGAAAAGATCAAGTAGGGTCAAGTGGCGTAAAGAATGGACAGTTGTACAGAAAAAGTTTAGAACTGTGCTTAACTGTACAATGAAAAGACCGACAAGATACAGAAATCATACAGAAATAATATAGATAAGGTACCTTTTATTTGGAGTCCTAGAAAGAGAGCCAAACTACTAAGTGAGACGCTTCGTAAGTTCCCTTCAAACAACCAAACTTCAGTATTTTTCGTGAAGCCATCTAAAAGTACTGTCCTGTCACCCATAGCTGCTCTCGTAGAACCCGCCACCGAGCTTTTTCTCTCTGTGCCATCTGCTACCCAATCAAAGATACACGTGAAGAGCTTCCTGGCAACCCTCCGTTGGGCCGTTGCCGTTCCCGCCTTGGTCGGGAGTTAATTCCACAATAACTGAGTAGGTATGTTGAAAAAAAAAATAACCGCGGTAGCCAAGCGGTATGGGTAATGGCCGTAATGGACTGCTGAGACGAGGTCTCGGGTTCGATCCCAGGTTTTCCATGGCACACTCCAATGACTTTTCGATGCTTATCGAAGTTATGTGTGTATTTATCGCAGGTTTATAAGTGCCCAGTTAATGGCAATAGGCTCGCCACCTATTACATTGAGACCTAAACATAAACCGGCGAAATGTGGGTGGTGGCACCTCTGCCTACCCCTTCGGGGATAAAGGCGTGAGTTTATGTTATGTTATGTATGTTGGATTTGTTTGAAAAATAGGTAAGTAACTAGGTACATTTACATTACCATAGTGTAGCGTAGGGTAAAGATATTTCTAAGGCAATCCGATAGCTCTGCCTAATATAGGTATATCCGTTTTACTGGGATTATAAAATATTCCGATGGTTTGAAGTAGTACCTACATACTAAATCTCTTATTACAAATCCGTTGTTTAAAAAAATATATTATCGTATTGACTCAATTAAGTACCTACATAAACTTATGGTTGATGAAATGGAAACCGGAAGGAAATGTATTATTATGAACTGCCCGCATGATTTCGGTGAATGGCAAATAAACAAAGCCTTATATCCTTTCCCATACAATAAGTTCTAATCTATCTCTGTGACAGATTCTATTAAAATCGGTTCACTAAACTGATTTTCAGGCGTATTTAAAACTGTAACAGAGTTCATATCTCTGCTTACGTGCTTACAATATTTTTTATTTTCTTTCACATTATGTTTCTTAATGTTCATAGCAAGCAAGCGGTGGCTTGCAATCTCGGGTTGAACTAAACAATGCAATAAAGTAGTGAATATAAAGACAAACTGTATAAAACTTCTTGGAATCCAACACACGTAAGTCCTTTCGGTTTCAAAAGTGCAGATAATAAATCAGAATCGTGCCGAGTCCATATATTTAGCACGCGGCACGTTCCGTAGCGCACGGCATCTGATAGGTAATACACCAGACCTAGCCAATAATGCGCTCCCTGGATTATTTCTAATGTTATTACAGTTGCTATCTTGTTCCTGCCTCGTAGACAGCCAGTATCGTGCGGCATAATCTTAGAACCTCGCTCTACGGTCTACCCTATTCGATATGGACCGACCGATTCCACGAAACAAGTATTGCATGAGACGGAAACACCATTAACAAACTAACATAATTAAAATATTGGAACCGAGTAAAATTTGTGTATTTTCGATCAGAATAAACACAAAATCAAGGAATTGAAACACAATACTCTAAATAATAAGCGAACAACTTACCTATCTACCTACAGCTCAATTTCATAGCCCATAATGTTTTAACGCAAAACCAACAGTGTAAGCTAAATTTGTATATAAATTAAACGCCACTTTATATGACAATTTACGAGCATGGTTAACACGGTTTTATGTCTCGTGTCCGCAAAGCCAGTGGCGTGGACCCCGTCGGCCGCTGATCCATTAATTCTACTCCTAGTAAGGACATCTTTATGTGTCTGCCGTAGAGTTTTAACGGTTCTTAGTATTAAGCCTACAAATAAGCAGAGAGCTACACGACTCGTATGTCAGCCTGGCCATTAACGGTTGAAATTATATTGACGATGAATGATCAAGAACACACGTAATAATAATAATTTTAGGTGTATATAGTATATAAAGGTATCTAATGGTAGTTTACCTACCTAACTCTAAAAAAAGTGGACTGCACCCCAACCCGTGGTCACCATCAGGCCGGGTGCAGTCAATTTGTTGATCTAAACTATTCGATTTATCCTTCACTAGTGCAATTAATTCTCGTGTAGGTATTTTTTTTTAAATACAAACGAAAATCCCGACTGGTGCTAAAAAGATCGAAACAAATTTGTTTTAATAATTTGTGTTTTCGTTCACAACTAAGTTCATCAATAAAGTTCGACAGATAAGTCAATCACTAAGTTCACAAACCACAATCCCTAAGAAACTTGTACTTATATATGAAAATTTCATTTTATTTAATCATAACGTGGTCATGATATACCGTTTTGAAATCCTCGTGATAAGCCCTTTAATTTGATACCCATATTGCAGTATACATTTTTGAAGTGAAAACTTCTTTAGCGGCGTTGGATGGATGTAAAATGTTAAGGAAGCGTCAGGATTAGTTGACCTTTGAACCGTAACCGACGACTGACGTCATACAAGATTAGGTACAGACTATGTATTTTGCAAGTTACAATAGTATCGTCGTAGCTTAAACGGTAAGACTGTAAGTCCTTATAGTTTCAGATAGTATCGGGTTCGAACCACCTGGCCTTCAGGGATTTTTTGTGATTGTTTTTTCTTATTATAATTTATTACTTTTGGTGATTATGTTTTCTTTTTGTAATTTATTACTTTTTATGATAATTTTGTCTTTTTGTAATTTATTATTTTTTGTGATTATTTTTTCTTTTTATAATTTATTAATTTCTTCTGAAGGAAAATTAGCAGAAAAGTGATAGGTTCTATGATTAGCGCTATATTATAGGTATGGTATGTTCTTTTTCTCAAACATGCTTGGAAATGTGAACATTATTTTGACAACCTTCTTCGAGATAAATCGAAATTGCTGTACATGCGAGCAGCGGCCAGATAAAGTTGTATGAAAATCCATATCTGTCGTGTTTTAGCGGCCAAATAAATTACTATGTAAACTCATATCTGTCGTGTAATTTAAAAATGGAACCATCTTTTACTCCGAACCATGGCAACCGCGGAGGTAACTTATCCAAGGCATTAGGTACAATCAGTTTCGTGAACAGGTACAATCAGGATATAAATAAGTACTAGGGTAGCAGAAGCTAGCAGGAGGTTGTTACAATTTTTTTTAAGTGACTCATAGTTTTATTTTGTACCCTAGTAGGTACCTACTTTTTAGATATTACTGTAGTAGGTTAAATAATGGTTAGTAGAGAACCTCCTGCTAGCTTCTGCTACCCTAGTACTTTGTACTAGAAATAATGAGTGGATATGTTGCACTATAATTTATAAAAATTACTATTGTTCGTTGTTCGTCATTAATTTTGAAAAGTAGGTAACTAAAAAGTTCTGCCTAGATACTAATTAGTTTTAATTTCCGCGCATTGTTTGAGAAAAGCACTATACAAGCCTTGGCCACAACTGAGCGTTGCCGGACTCCGTAATGCGTGCCTCGGCTGCGCCTCGGCCCGCATACTTCACGATCGTCCGGCAACACTACAGTTGGCGGCCGCGGCAGTAATGTACTATTTTATCTTTTTCTATGTATATAACGAAGAAAGAAAAAAAGAAATTGTTTTCACTTCTGCCGGCACTCCCAGAGTGCAACCCGTCTTTTTTTTTTCCTTTAAACTATAGCGTATTGCAGCGTCCATATCGGTTTTATTTCACCTCACCTATCTAAGAACGCTTGCGTTACCGAGACAAATCTAACCGTGAATCTAATGGTATGTTAATTAAAGAAATTTCCGTTTAGTGATTTCGAAAGAGTTAGTAAAGAATACATATTACAAACATACAAGATACGCGGGAACAACATAACCCTTCTTGGCAGTCGGATAATTAGCAAGATAAATAAATAATAAAACAGTTGGTAATCGAGACGACGAATGTGCATTATACCTACATAATAATCTATGTGCATTATGTATGAACATACAATCAACTATAGTTAGATCGTAGTTAAGTAGTTACGTCAAGAATACGCAATTAATACCACAGATAATATAATTATAAAATATAACATATAATATACTTATAATATAACATCCTGTATTTTTATGGCATCAATTGATAGTGTCAATCATAAGGATAAAATCTGTCTAAGAAACATGGTAAATTAAATTAAACCCCCCCTCCGGAGCCGGAGGGGGGTTATGTCGGACTCGAACCGACTAAACCGCACGCCGTCTCTGGGTCGTAGTGCTAGGCCGAAGGTGAGGTTATCATGCGACATATCCCTCGCACCCCGGCTGACCCAGGGCCATCCCTCTCGGCCTGGCCCTCCTCGGTATAAACTCAGTGCCAGCAAATATAGTATTTTTATTTAAGGTGTCATCAGAAATCTTATCAACAATAAAGTTATCTTTAAAGCCAAATATTTAAATGACTGAACTTTGTTTTTGGTTTAGAATGTAACTTTATTGGGTAACTACACGAGGTCTATAGGTAGGGTAGGTAGTAATTTAGGATGCTTGATTGGAAACCTCCACGCGGTGTACCCTGGGCAACGGGAAAGGCGAGAGAATTGTTGTATTGGTGGTTAGAACTCATATTCATGCATACAAATATTTGCACTAAGTGGGGATCGAACCGGTGCCTCCTGCGTAGCAGCCGCGTTCACTATCGCCACACCACAGAAGATGTTAATTAAACACTGAGACAGCGTGCGGTTTTAGTCGGTTTGAGTCCGAATACCTCTACTGACCAGTGACGGTTGTCGCACGAAAAAATAGTTATTTGTGCAACAAGTGAGCAAAATAGTTTTTTGCTGCGAGTGCCGATTTTGAGTCCCGAACAAGCGAGGGATTCTAAGATTGAATCACGAGCATAGCGAGTGATTCTAATGTAGAATCCTGAGCGTGATGGGTGAGGGATTCATAGGCACAAGATCCAAATAATTTTGCTCTCGTGTGGCACACATTACTTTTCACTTCAGCAGCGAGAACACGTAATAAGTATGACTTAGAGGATAGCATAATGAAAATGAACAGATAGAAATAAAGTTTATATTTATTATAAATCAAAATAATGCCGAAATGTTCTGCAAATTCTGCAAACTTTATACAATACTATAGTTACGCAGTCACCGAACAAGTCTTCGCACCCTTTGTAAGTATCCTTATACCTATTGAAGATAATGGTATGCTTTCAAATATTTCTCGCGAGACTACTCAGGAAGGAAACTTAATTCCGCATTAATAACTTGTTGTTTCAATTCTTCTGTTGTTAAAATACTGACTTCGTCGCTAGTATAGCTCAGTTTATAATTTTAGTTTCATATTTTTAATCTTATTTTATTCAACACTTTACTTTTTATTCCCGCAATTTTTTAAGGTGCGTTCAGAAACAGCGACCGCGATGTTTTGTTTTTCAAATGTTGAAAATGGTAATAATTTTTAAAATGTGCTTATGCATCAAGTATTAATTATAAATACTTATGCATTACTCATTTTCGTATACAATAATACATTAAATTATTTAAATAAAAAACATGGTTATCCATTTACAAATACTTTCTTTAGTTTATTTGCGCGTTTCAGAACGAGTTTTCTTTGGGGACGAATTTCGAAATTCGATCTTCAAATTACGTGTACACACAAGTGTTCTGTAGTACATACAGAACAGATCTGTTCCGTGCGTGTACATGTGTAGTTCAAAGTTTTCCGATTTTTTTCTAAATATATGGTTAGCACTCTTCATTTAAAAAAATATTAAAAAGTTACTTTGTCTCGCGCAGTGAGCAAAATCGCATTTTGCACACTGTTTTTACGCAATAAGACTGACATTTTCGAGCTGCTGTAGTAAAAAAGTAATTTTATTGAAACATCGATTTTTATTGTTAGTATGATATCAGATGAGCCTTTGAGTTAAAGTGCTTTATTTTATTAAATTTAATTTAAAAAATAAACACATAAAAGACATGTTTGTTAGAGAGATTTGATCCGTATGATTGACCCAATCGATGGATGACATAAAATACAAATAGTTATTTTTTTAGATTTTAATCGGTTTGATTACCGGGTGTGGTAAGCGAATTTTCAAAAAGTTTTGATTTTTCTTCCGTTTTATTTCTTTTCAAAAATAAAGGAATGTTTCCTTTAAGTGAAATTCGCTATCTCCAGTATTTAGAGGAGTTCCTCTCCAGGTAAGGTTAAAATCTTCCACCCTGTATATTAGTGGGTACACTGATCGAAACTGCGAGAGACGGTTAGTCCCCATAAAAAACTTCCCCTCTCTTGCACGAGTTTCAAGTGGCGTCGCTCGATGTTTGGCGTCAGTTTGCCATGTCCTTTGTATGTATGCTTTGTAATCCTTGTGAAAGTGAGTTACAACAGTGTATTTGAACCTATATATTCCCTACGTAAGTTGAATTGAACAAGAATATAAATGTCTTAAGTGTATGAAAAGTGTTCTTATTTACACATTCTAAAAGTGCGACATGGTACGCTAATTTCCCACACTTTTATTTTTATCCCTCAAAAATCCAACAACTGGTTTAACTGCAATGCTCGATATTATAGCCTTTGGGTTGTGAACGTCATATACTTAGCTGTCGCTTCACGGAAAATATCAAAGTTCAGCCAGATCCGTAGTTGTAGTTAGACTGGTAAATCGGTCCCCAGACTCCAAGTTGACAGCTTCGGATGCTACGCTAGGATGAAGAAGACTAACATTTACATAAAAAATCCGAATTGTAAACCTCCCTTTTTTAAGTCGCAAAATATAAAGATACTTCTCCGGGCATCATCTAGCAACAGCCAGTAAATTGCCATGCTATTACAGGAATTTACGCGATGTAATAGCGGCTATTAGCTACGTGCCCTTCCTATCACAATCTCAATGCCATGCACTACTCCACTATATAGTTATTAATAGACTTGCAACAAAGCCTCAATATGAGTTTATATTAGTAGCCAGTGCGGCGTTGTAACTCTCCGTGCTGTTGCCTCTGGTTGAATTATCACGTCATTGGTTGATTGGAAATTGGACATTATTTCAGTACCTAATCTACATGGGTAGATATCGGTAAAAATAATTTAAAATTGCATGATGTAAAATCAAATAATTCAAGGCTTATAAATTATTAGAAAAAGCTCATCTGTAAATATTTCGTGTTCGTTCCAAATCTCCTTAGCAACCTCAAGTAAACTCCCACTACTTTACTGAGACAGTAATCATCAATAACATCAATATTCATTCCAACTCGAATAATGTGTGCATAATATAAAATAATAGCTAGAGACGACCATAGTACTTATTACTTCCATGGAGACGACTTAAAGATCCTAATTACCAATCTTAAAAACAATAGAAAAATGTCTATGGACTGATTCCTCTATGGACTCACATAGGAACGGCGGGAAAACGAAGAGTGGCACATCGTTGTGCTAATTTATTTTCCGAAATTGTTGTGAATTCGAGTTTTTATGTGTAAAAATGATGGATTTTTAGTCATAACGTCTTGGACAACGCACACAAGTGTTGGAAAATGGCATATTACAGTGAACTGTGACTTTTCGTGTTCGAGCCAAATCTTCCTAGGGAGCTTCTAGTAAAGGCCCACAACTTTTCTGAGGCAGTAATCATCTCATTGATCGTCATTATCATCATCATCATCGTCATTAATATCATCAATCCATTATCGTCATCATCAAAAAATGAATCATCATAAAAAGGTCGTGACCAGGTCATAAAAATCCAAAAAAAAAGGAAACTTCAAAATTGAAAGAGATTTTGGTAAACATTTTGACATTACATAGTGATAAAATAACAAACATTGTTTTGCGATATCAAACTTAAATAATTATCATAATAAAATGGGTAATTGGAAGCTGGAAGTTGGCAGAATGGCAATGTACACTTCATTTCCCGTTGGCCTGTTTTTCTACTTCAATCAACCGACTTACTTCGAAGAATGGGTCACAAAAACTAAACGGGAAATCTTGCCTCCGGAAAATGTAAAGGACAGAGAAGCTATTCAGAAACTTATCAAAGACATGCGTAGAAAGCAGATGGAGGCACTCGAAAAAGAATAGACGAGATAACAGATGGTACATTTATATTTTGAGCAATTGAGGTTATGTTGAACAGTTTATTTAATAATTTTGTATATTATAATATAGGAGATGCAAAAGGTTAGCGAGTCATGCACTTGAATTTATTATTATATTAAAAACATTAGAAATATTAATATGATAATAAAGGCATTTTAATAACACTCCATAGTAAGAAACTGTTTTAGTTTATAAACAACAACATTAAAAATGTTTTGTAAAATTTATTCGCTTTTTAATTTATTCTTATGTCTATAACTCAGTATAAGTCCTGTAAGCGTTGAGAATAATGAAGCATAAATAACATGTGTAATTCCTACATATTCTCCAATAACTCCAGCAACCATAGGAGATATAACCCCAGACAATGACCGTACACTATTTGATGCCCCAATCAATTTGCCTGTGTGCTCTTTCCCACATTTCTTCAAAAGCATTTCTAATGTAACTAATCTGCCAATTGCATTACCAATTGCTAAGGGAATTAAACATAAAGTATAAAAAAGAACATTATATGATAATATCATCCCTAATAATGCAGCACTTAAAAGTAAAAACACATGAAAATTGCGTATACTGTAATCTTTGTCTGTTGTATAAAAACTATTTATAAAACCTATAAAATAACTGGTAACTGCACCTACAACTCCTTGGAATGATATAACATAACCTATAAATTTTGGTGATAGATTATACTGATATCTGAGATATAGAGGGTAATTCGAATAATATGTTCCCATAGCAAAACCAACTAGACCTTTAAATATGAAGATATCCCAATATTTTGACCACTCTATGTGATATAACTCCAGGAATGATTGCCGCATATTTAAATACAATTTATTTATTAAGTGAGTTTCTCTTTCTGGGTGTTCTTTTCTTCTTGTGGGTCTTATATTTGGAAGAATAAAATGAACGATACCTAAAACAAAAATATTAAAAACAATATATATACATATATATATTAATTTGAAATCTCACTTCTGACTGAAGTGGAAAACAAACTAACCAAACATTTCATCAAAAAAATGTTTAATAGCCAGAACTCTTTGAAATTAATTTGCTATATATGCTAACTGGCCCAAGATCTTTTCTGAAGGATACTGGGATGGCAGAAGTATCAATGCTTGGCCATTTTGGATGGCTATATATAACCAATCTAATTTAGGGTCAATCTCAAGCTTGAGGCCTCATGTAATAATTCTATAATCTGACAAGAATGCCATTAATATCAATATAAAAAATTGCAAAATCCTTACATGCATTCAGAAAGAAACAAAATCCAACAAGACTGGCAATAACCATGAAACCAAGGTTAGGAAGATCTTCTAGTATATGGCCTCCGATCATTGGCCCTAATGTCATACCTATGCCGGATATGGCAGCCATCTTGCCATACATATCACCTTGCTTTGATCGATTGTTTTCATATTCAGGCACTAGAGCCCGCGTCAACACCTGGGTTTGTTTAAATACTCCTGTAAAACATTCGTGTCATGAAAAATTACACAGAAAAGAAATAGATATACCAGTAGAAATCGAGGATATAATAGCAGAATTAAAAGATAATAATAAGCACATGTTCGATAATAGAGCTCATTTAAATGAAAGATAACTCAACTAAATTTTACTTTTAGGAATTATTACACCATAAGTTGATATACACAACTTAATCACACTCTCAAAATGAAATGATTACACAAATGACTTATAATAAGAAAATATTTTGAGGATTTATAGTTACCTAATATACTTCTAATCACCATAATCACAAATATTGAAGTAGTCATACCAAGGTATGCATATGCTATACCACTTATTATCAATACCACAGCCAGAATTCGTTTGCGCCCTTTTATATCACTCAAACTACCCTGTAAAATTTACCAATTTATATTCATTGTTTATCTCTTATTTTCATCTCTGATATTCATTTCTTACAATTAGCGGCCCTGATCCTAACTGGAATCCAGCATATAAAGATCCTAAAAGCCCGACGTGTATTTCATTTCCACCTAGGCTGCGTACTCTGATAGCCAAAAATGGCACTATCAGACCTACCGCCAAAAGATCCTGAAACACAGAAACCGCAAAAGGTCTTAAATAAGAAAACGTCATGAATAGCTTAGTATTTTTATTGTGAGTGTAATTAAACTGAGTAATTAACTAACCACGAAAGCAATGAAATATAAGAGGTGAACTGTAAGCATTTTGAACTATCGCTTAGTTTGTATTGGTTACACCTTAAACCAATAATGTTGTACGTATTTTTTAATAGTTATCCTAAATTCCAAAATATAACGCACACCAGCCTCCGGTTCTGTAAAGCAATCAAAACAATTTTGTTTACGAACTTCATAGATTACTACAATATTAGTAGGTATTTAGACACTGACTTGATTTGATAAGTATTGACATTGACAACATCAATAATGACAACCGGCGTTCCCGTCTGCATTTTTTAAAGAATATTTTTGGCCTTGTTACAAGACTTTTAAGCCATTTCTTAATATGTGTTTGATCATTTGTTGATGGTGATAATGAGTTGATAATGAGTAAATTGGGATTTTTTTTAAACATACTTCAATTCAAAGCTCGAGACTACAATAGAGCTTTTTAAAGTAAATATCATTGGCTAAAATGTTGTGGTAGGTAAATAGTTTATTTGGCAACAGCTTGAATCATATTACCAATAGTACTTAATTCGTTCTGTAGGAGGGAGGACTCTACGATATTCCCGTCCCGTATTAACAGTCCGACTGGGGAAGTACCTCCGCCTTACAGAATACCGCGGCCACAATAACCTCTTGTCGTGTTGTGTTCCCGGCGATGAGTAGGGTAACCAGAGCTCACTAGAGGGGTTTTGTGCTGCCAGTGGTAATTCCTGCTTTATTTTCTACACTGACGGCACGGAAACTCTCTGTGTTTACGTCGGCAGCACGAGTGTGACTCCCCCAGGTGACTTAATATAATCTCCTTTGTGACTATAACTCACAGAGTAACTACTCTATCTATTATGTTGTCACTTGTCATATATGAAATGTCTATTGTAAAATTATTTAATTCATAACTTGTCTTCTAAAGTTAATTAAAGCCAATAATATGTGATTGGTATTTCCTTTAAATGTGTCACTGGTGTTGCACACGTCCATAGGCCACGGTAACCACTTCTATCAGGTGGGCCATGTGCTTGTCTGCCACCTAAGTTGTATTAAAAAAATTTTAAGTAGGATGGATGTACCGGTCTCAAACCATTTAAAGGAAATTATTAACTTTAAAATGTTGCTATATAGCCTAATAGCGATATTTATTGCTAGTTTAGTTTTTATATTGTAGGTTATCTAGTTATAAGTTGTAATTGGGAAGGAAAATATTTGATTTCTTTTTGTTTATTTTATTATTCAATATAATCGGTATAAAACTGGGATGTACCCTACTTTGACCAGAAGGCCCCAGTTGTTGTCAAGATTTGTACCAGATGTTGACCATTTATAAAGAAAGTGAAATAAAAACTACATTCACAAAAGCAGACGTATTTTATAATCAATTTTATTACACTAAATTAAGTTCAGTCTTAACAATCACAATAGTAATTCTTAAATCTAAATGGCACATTTTCAAACTTCACTTAAACTTTAAACTTCGTGAGCAACCTAAGTTTTTGGTTAATTCTTTGTTAAAATCAAACTTGAATAAAATTTCTAACTATTGGACGGAATGATTAGAAAGTAAAAACTGCAGATAAAATGGATCAGACCCAAAAAAGATACTTTGCCATTTCTGGTACTTTATACGAACCTCTACTATTAATTGACACAGGAGCATTTATTTTCTCCACTATGCTGTCATTAGCATACCAAATTTTATCTTCTTTATCTGGCCATTTAAAAGTGTTTGGAGTTGATAGCACCATCGTACTAACTTCTTTACTCTTTTGGTCAATATTTTTGACAATCCCGGGAAAATACTCTCCCTCGTAGTTTACTATCACATATGATCCTATTTCCTCGTCTGATCTACCTTTATTAATGTGATCGATCAAAGGTAAGTTATCCTCTTCGGAATCAGAATCAATTCTATTTTGTACTCTCTTTATTACTCGTTTTGCTTTAGATTTCTCAACTTTTTTCAACTCAAGTAACTTCTTTTTTTCTTCTCTTGCTACTCTCCTATTTTCTTTTTCTTCTTGTTCCTTAGATTTTTCATTCCAGTATTGCATCCACTCTACTGATGTAACTGCATCTGGCAATCGCTTTCTATTCAACCTTTTCTTACCACCTTTTTTCAGTGGTGATTCTGTAGGCCAAACTAAAGAAGACGCAAAAGCAGGGCTGCCTGTAAGTTTTGAAGTTTCTATTACAGGGTCTCTAGACTTTGAAGATTTATTAGGTGTCTTTTCTTGGATTTCTGAAAGATCTGGTGTTATATCATTATCAATTACGTTCATTAAAGATAGACTTACCGACGAGACAGTTTGTAATATTTGCTGATCTATTTGCTCAGATCCTGGAAACTCAAGTTGTAGTAAAGAGGGAGATGTTTCCATGAAACCAGTAGAGTCAATCGGTAAGTTAGGCATAATAGTGTCTTCGAGAAATGCAGGCGTTGTGCATTCTTTTTCCAAATTAAAGTCCCGTTCATTATGTATATTTACTGTCGATTGAGGGTCTGACGAGCAAGCGTTATTAACTTTATTACAAATTTTTCGCCAAACATAAAAAAGCTCTTTTGCCGATTCATCTCCAGTCCAATATTCGGTATGTGGAATGGCTCGGAATTCCAAAATTCTATTTCGAGACATTAGAGACTCAAAGTACAGTAAGTGTTCCGTACTTATATCTGTTGGTTTATCAGCAATTGTATGTCTGCTATCATGATTCATACATTTGGTGTAGTCAATATTATTAGCATCAAAGGGAAACAATCCGCATTTGCGAAATCCATTTTTAATTATTTCTTCAGTAGCAGACCCTATTGCAGATTTTAAAAGAGGAGCAAATTGAGCTCTTGTGACGACTCTATGTCCTGTAGTTACTTTCCAATTCTGAACTATTTTCTTCCATGCATTTTTAAGTGGACGAAACACTGATACGTCGGCAGGTTGTATAATATGTGTTGCGTTGGGATGTAGGGCATACAAAATAATCTGATTCTCAATGCACAGTTGACTAACTTCGTATGTAATGTGTGATTTATGACCGTCGATTAATAGAAGTACAGGAAATTTCACATTTGCCTTACGTAAAGCTGGTAGCAATGAATTGCCTATATACCCAAAGAACGCACGAGATGTCATCCATCCTTTAGGTGACTTTCCGAGGCACCAATTTTCAGGAACGTTTCTTGCAATTTCTGCTGGTATTCGTTCATAGGGGTAAATAATCATCACCGGCATAACTTTACCAGATGCAGTGAAAGTTCCTAACACTGTTATACTTTCCTTCTCCTTATCTTTGATTTCGTAAAAATTTTCCATCCCTCTAGGCCCCAGTACAATACCCGAGGAAGGACATAACTGAAAACCAGATTCGTCAGCGTTTAGAATTCTATCAGGATCGTCTAAAATATCTCTTGCGTTTTCAGTCTTTAGAAACTCTTCTAGTTCTGCATGCCATTTTCTTATCCCCTTCTCGGTTACTGTACTTCTTGCAGAGTTTATAGCTTCTGCATGTCGCTTAGCAACATCTGGATTTCTTTTCATGAAATTATCAAACCATTTCCGTCCTGGAATTCCTTCCTTGAATGGAGTCGGTCGATTGTCGGTTTTGATTATCTTAGTGACTGTCTCTATTAACTGCTCTTTTTTAATAGGGATTCCCTTTTTAGCCATTGCATTTATCCTCCGACTTAGCAATCGTTCCTCATCAGGTGTCAAAATTGTAGCTGGGCCCATTTTTCGTTGAATGGGATGTCTCATTTTTAATTTATTTATCATTGTAGAATGGGGGATGTTATATTTCCGACATGTTTCTCTTATTTTATTTCCCGACTGTATTTCTTTAAGCGCTTCATAAATATCGTCCTCACTGTACCGAAAGAATTTCTTTTTTGGTGGCATATTGTATCTAAAACAAGAAAACAAAACTCATATCAAGAGAGTTTGGTCAATCATAGGAGCTTATTTTTTGTATGCAGTACCAATGTCAAACCACTGGTCAACTAATGGAAACGAAAATAATTTACTTCATTATAATTGATTGTCGAGTTACAAATCATATTCTGGATACGAAACAGTTAAAAAAAAGTAAAAAAAAAAAAGAGTACTACTTCAGTGTACTAGTCGTTGACCAATTGGTCAACCACAGGAGCACCTAATCAAATCATGTACCTTTTGTTAACCAGTAAAATAACTCATGAAAACTAATAACTCGCTTGCATTTGAAATTCATTGAAAATCCTCAAAATAAACATAAAATGAATACAAAAAACAATCATCAGAGCAAGTTCATTCAAAAAAAATACAAAATAAATTTAAAGTGTTCTTACCTTTCTAAACACTGTCCTTATTGTAATGGCGGCCGAATGGCAACTGTCAGCGATAAGTCAAAACGAAACTAAATTGTAGGGTCACTGGTTGTCTCTTTCTAGTCGTAATGTGATTGGTTAATTTTTATTAGTACCGACGACATGTAGCCAACATAAAATGAAACGCTTAATGGCGGGAAAGCTTAATATTGCTACGCCCGGCGCTTGGCCACTTCAATATATGGCCAAATTTCCATAGGAGTGAGCGAGACGGCACTATAGAAAGAGACAGCATGCCTTGACGTCACTGTTCTAGAAGAAATGGAATGAATAGAACGAGACGTCAGGCTAGAAAGAGACAGCATGCCTTGACGTCACTGTTCTAGAAGAAATGGAATGAATAGAAAGAGACACAAGACCTAATAGAACCTCCCAGAAAGTGCCTGTCTTTTTCAGAACGTACCTGTCTTTTCTCGATCTTTCGCTACTCGGCCGCACCTTATATAAAAGGCGAGCTAACAGCCGCTGCTCAAGTTAGTCTACGACTAGAATTCGAAGCGATCATTGCGATAAAGTGTGCGAAGCGATACAGTGCGATTATACAAGTGACAGTGTATTGTGTAAGGAAGAGTTTTCGAATTTGTACGCGCTTTGCTGTAAGTTAAGTGCAGCTGAATAAAATCTGTCTTCAACGGTTGTCCTCGCATTTTCTATTTAAACCGACCCCCACGCTCGTAACAACTGGTGTCAGAAGTGGGATAGAAAATGCCGGTAACGCCGAGAGACGACAGGGAGGGAGTGAAAACACGAAGCCAGGCCGCGGAAGAGGCTGCGGGTACTCCGAGTACGTCGACGGGTACTTCACGATCATCATCGGAAATTAACCTGAATGCGATTATGACCTTATTGAAGGAGCAGGCCCGTCGCCAGGAAGAGCAGGCCCGTCGCCAGGAAGAGCAGGCCCGTCGCCAAGAAGAACAGACTCTGCAATTGAAGGCACAGCTCCAGCAACAACAGGAGGAGCTGATCCGTCGCCAGGAAGAGCAGGCCCGTCACCAGGCAGAGCAGGCCCGTCACCAGGCAGATCAGGCCCGTCAACAGGAGGAGCAGGCCTTGCAACTAAAGGTTCAGCTTCGGGAACAACAAGAAGATCTATTTGCCTTCTTGAAAGAGTCTAAAGCAGAATGGCAAAGAGAAATTCATTCAGTGCAAGACAAACTCGACTGCCACGAAGTAAAAATAGAAAGCCACGACGAAAAATTAGGGAGCATCGACGAGAAATTTGAGAGTTATGAGGAACGGCTGCAATCTGTGGCTCAAAACGTTAAAAAATTGGAGACGAAAATAGCTTGCGGAACAGCTGGCTCTGTAACCATTTCATCTGCACAGGCTGTCGGAAAGTTCAAAGTACCGCCATTTGACGGGACCTCCTCGTGGACTGCATACAAACTGCAGTTCGAGTCTGTGGCAAAGGCGAACGGTTGGGATAAGGAGTAAGCCAAAACAGCATTAACATTGGGGTTACGAGACCAAGCACTCAGTGTTTTAGAAGCGCTTAGAGGCGAAGTGACTTACGACCGCCTTCTTGAAGCGTTGGAATCACGTTACGGTGATAGTCACTTGGAACATGTCTACCGTGCCCAATTGAAGGACAGAAACCAGCGTCTTAATGAGTCTCTGCATCAGTGGGCTTTGGAAATAGAAAAGCTCGTGAGAAAAGCTTACCAAAGAGCTTCTTCGTCATTTCTTGACAGCATTTTGGTGCAAGCTTTTATTGACGGGATTAGAGACTTGGAGGTGAGAGCTGCCGTCCGCCTGGGTCACCATGCAACCCTTAAAGATGCTGTTGCTCACGCCCTTGAAGTGGAAGCTGTACGACATGACCCTCGACCACATAGATTGCGTGAGATCTCAACAAATGAGCAACGTGTGTACCGTCGGAAATTCGCCCCCAGGTGTTATTTCTGCAAAGAACAAGGACATATTCGGCCTAGCTGCCCGAAACGGACTCAAT
Source organism: Eilema caniola (assembly GCA_949126895.1). Lineage (NCBI taxonomy): Eukaryota > Metazoa > Arthropoda > Insecta > Lepidoptera > Erebidae > Eilema > Eilema caniola. The sequence continues at coordinate 9,885,975 of OX421471.1, read as the reverse complement.
ATGGTAATGGCCAAGAACAAGCGGCGCGACAGATTGAAAAGCCAGGAATACGAGAGCATCGGAGTGGGAAAGCGCATGGAAATGTAGATGCGCTCTCTCGAAGACCTTGTCCGGTGGAACGTAACCATTGTGGCAGGCAAGAAGCTAAGGACAGTGTGGCGGTTAGAACGATTAGGACTGTTACTGTCAGCGATGAATGGAGTAGCGAAGCCATGCAGCAAGCACAGCAAGAGGATCGAGACATCAAGCCTATTCTCGATTGGATAAGGACAGGAACACCTAAGCCGAAATGGAGTGATGTCTCCCAAATGAGTGCAGCTACGAAGAGCTACTGGGCACAATGGAAAAGCCTCGTGATACACAATGGAGTCCTGTGTAGAAAATGGGAGTCTGCAAACGGGAAAGACTCACATCTACAGTTGGTTGTCCCAAAGACTAAAATTAATGAGGTTTTGAGATCAATTCATGACGGAACTTCAGGCGGTCATCTTGGTGTGAAGAAGACTTTGATGAAGATTCGTCAACGATTCTATTGGATCCATTGCCGTGAGGATGTTGAAGATTGGTGTAGGAAATGTACATGCTGCGCATCGGTAAAAGGGCCGCATACAAGGAGCAGGGGAGCATTGAAGCTATACAATGTTGGAGCGCCTTGGGAAAGGATTGCGTTAGATGTTGCAGGGCCATTTCTTGCATCGGGGTCTGGAAACAAATACATCCTAGTAGTAATGGACTACTTTACTAAATGGCCGGAGGCTTTTGCCATACCTAACCAGGAAGCAACTACAGTCGCGGAAAGACTAGTCACGGAAGTGTTTTGCCGATATGGAGTTCCTCTGGAAATACACAGTGACCAGGGAAGGAATTTTGAATCACAGGTATTTCAAGAAACCTGTAGGATAATGGGTATTCATAAAACCAGGACCACCCCATATCATCCGCAGTCTGACGGAATGGTTGAAAGATTTAACCAAACCTTGGAAAGGCATTTGGCTAAGGTTGTTGAGAGCCACCAGAAGGACTGGGATAGTCATATTCCTTTGTTCTTGTTATCTTATAGAACAGCGATACATGAAAACACAACGGTGACGCCTGCGTGTGCAAACTTTGGCAGAGAACTGAGACTACCGGCTGATCTACTGACTGGACGTCCTCCAGATTCACCGCAAGAAATCACGGAATATGCTAGTGCATTGCGCGATAGACTAAATGACGTTCACACCCACGTCCGTGAATCTGGGCTCCAGGCAAGCGAAAGAATGAAAACCCGATACGACCGCAACTCTCATCAAGCCGGGTTCGACGAAGGCTCGTTGGTATGGCTACACAATCCGATGCGTCGCAAAGGCAAATCTCCGAAGTTGTCTCCAACCTGGGAAGGGCCGTATAAAGTTGTCACCAGGATCAATGACGTTACATACCGGATACAACGCAACCAGCGAAGCCCCTTGAAGGTTGTACATGTTGACCGACTGGCGAGATACTACGGATCTAATAATGCTCGGGACGAGCATGTCTAAGAAGGGGGTAGTGCTACGCCCGGCGCTTGGCCACTTCAATATATGGCCAAATTTCCATAGGAGTGAGCGAGACGGCACTATAGAAAGAGACAGCATGCCTTGACGTCACTGTTCTAGAAGAAATGGAATGAATAGAACGAGACGTCAGGCTAGAAAGAGACAGCATGCCTTGACGTCACTGTTCTAGAAGAAATGGAATGAATAGAAAGAGACACAAGACCTAATAGAACCTCCCAGAAAGTGCCTGTCTTTTTCAGAACGTACCTGTCTTTTCTCGATCTTTCGCTACTCGGCCGCACCTTATATAAAAGGCGAGCTAACAGCCGCTGCTCAAGTTAGTCTACGACTAGAATTCGAAGCGATCATTGCGATAAAGTGTGCGAAGCGATACAGTGCGATTATACAAGTGACAGTGTATTGTGTAAGGAAGAGTTTTCGAATTTGTACGCGCTTTGCTGTAAGTTAAGTGCAGCTGAATAAAATCTGTCTTCAACGGTTGTCCTCGCATTTTCTATTTAAACCGACCCCCACGCTCGTAACAATATTAATACTCAAAGCCGCAAGCCGCAAGTGGTCAACAACCGGAGCATGGTCAACTATAGGGTCAACCATCCTACTCATTTTTATTTGATTTATTATACATTAAATTATCGATGTCCACCATTCATTTAGTTCTAGGTACACTCACTACTACATCTCAAATTTATAAATTTATAAATATACTTCTTGAAAGATACTCTGTGCTACTGCGTGCCGCAAAAGGGTATCGATACCAGTCATCGAGCAGTCCAACGAGTAAGGTAAGCGCTGACCTGATTATTCTGAACCTGTACTCAGCCTTTATATTTGCCCTATACAGAGGTAGGGACCGAAGGGAAGGTAAGAATATAGATAGTCTGTGGCAGTAAACGAAACGACTGAAAAATCTGAGAAGAAAAACAGAAATGGAAAAGCGCGGGAAACTTCGGTTTGAGCGGGTGTTTTTTTTCTTTTGAAAATTTTAAAATTAATTTAAACGTGTAAAATAATTAGATTGGTTTGAAAATTTGTATAGTTAATAACTTAGTAGTAATCTTCTTATATTCTGTGTAGTTTAGGTGTTTATTTGGTAAGTTTATTTATATTGTTTATTATATGGTAATCTCTTATAAGGTCAGGATCGTATGAACGATCCGCCTATAAATTTCATGGGGGATTTAAGCTCTGGCTTAAATCCCTCCGTGGCTAGTTACGTCACAATCGATCAAGGTATGGACACGGACGCATCCATTCAGGGTAGCGGTAGAGATACTGATAATTCAGTAACAGGTAATGACAGAAGCAGAAAACGTAGGCAACATAGGGTGTGCAAAAGTTGTCATAAAAAGAAAAAAAATAATAAAGGAGTAGTTAACCTGAAAGAGGATTCTAATGTTTGTAATGAAAATGAGTGCAACTGTCTATCTCTTCCATCTCACAATCCAACACACACTGATGCTAAACCTGAAATAAATATTAATAGTACTGCACCAGTCAACCAGATTGAACCTATACAAATTGGTCGGAGAGAGTACATAGAAACTGATGCTGCACCTTACTTAGTCCATGTACAACGTAAAGCTGATATGGATAACAGCCCTACTAGTTTACATCCCATTACCTTTGGTAACTTTCTGAAGAAAAATAAATTTGAAAATATAGTTACAGGTTCTGTGAAAAGGATAGGACGAAATAAATGCACTGTTTCCTTCACAAATTTTATAAGTGCTAACAATTTTATTGACAAATGTAGTTCATTAGACAGTAATCTTAAGGCATTTCTGCCAACATTTAATATCACCAGAATGGGGCTTGTCCGTGGAGTCCCTGCTGACTGGTCACTTGATGAAATTTTAGATAACTTATCTGTCCCAATTGGCTGTGGGAAGATATTAAAAGTGAGACGGTTAAATTATAAGGTCTATGTAAATGGTACATACACATGGAAGCCCTCTCAGTCTGTTGTAATCACCCTTGATGGTCAAGTGTTACCCAAAAGGGTTTACATATGCTACAATGCTCTGCCAGTTGACATCTATGTTTATCCCACTATTCAGTGCTATCGATGCTGTCGTTACGGACATACCAAGAATCAGTGCCGGTCTGGCCAACCTAGATGTTACAAATGTGCTCAAAACCATTTAGGAGAAACATGTTCTGTTGAGCAAGATAATGCTTCATGTATTTGTTGCTCTGGAAGGCATTTTGCAATTAGTAAAAGTTGTCCTGAATTTCTAAGGCAAAAAGATATAAAGCATTCTATGGCTCATTCCTGTTTATCTTATGTAGAAGCATTAAAACTTCATCCACCAGTGTCAAAGTCATTTGCTGAGGTTTTGATTTCTAGTCCTTATAAATCTGCTCAACCATCTTCCCAATCTGGTCCTAATAACATTCCGACTTCTTACAAGAAAACGGTTTGGCAAAAGCCACGTGCTCCTGCGAAATTAACACAGGGTTACGATCAGGCAGCCCATAAAGCTATCCTTAGTGAGTTTCGATTTCCAATTCCAAATGATGGTTGCGGATTATCTCAATCAAAAGAGCCCGCTCAGTCCCAGTTCCATCAAAGTGATGATCTAGATTGCATTGTTGACATGATTAAAAACCTTATTGGTATGTTAATTCATAAAAAAATTATAAAGCCGTCCCACGCCGACATCAATGACTTTGCAAACATTTCCCCAAACAATCAATACAGTAATGGACAGCATAATCCAGTGGAATTGCCGATCAGTAATTCCTAAAAAAACTGATCTTCTTCATCTTGTTAATAAGTTTAATCCCGTTATAATATCTCTATCAGAAACCTGGCTATTAGGTTGGCAATTATTTGGTATTAGAGGTTACACCTGCATACGTAGTGACAGAAATGACGGCTACGGTGGTGTAGCCATGTTGATTAGAAATAATTTACCATTTACTCGTATTCCATTTGCAAATAATAACGTTTCTCTTATTGATATTGTTGGTGTAATTATTGAAAATATTTCTTTTGTGTCTGTATATATTCCGTATGCTACCAATGCTGCCATAAGAGAGTTAGAAAACGTAATTTCTTCGCTTGATAGACCTTTTTTAGCTATGGGTGATTTTAATTGTCACCATCAATATTGGGGAAGTAGCGAGACGAGAAGTAATGGTAGAAAACTTTTGAATATCTTGGACAATCATAATTTATGCCTATTAAATTCGGGTCAACCCACTCGCCGTACAGGTCCAAACCAAATAATTAGTGCTGTGGATCTATCAATATGTACACCTAACCTAGCCTCCTCACTGTCGTGGTCCCTTCTTTCATCTTCTTATGGAAGTGACCATTTTCCAATTATAATCTCCTCACCTATAAGTAGTCCTTTAATCAAAAAGCGATGCCCCAGATTAAAGTACAAATTAAATAATGTTGATTGGCACCAATTTCGAACCCAAGTAGATGCCAATATTTCACTACTACCAGAAATTGTGCGTGGTGGCGAGAATGATTGCAACGACGCTTTGGCCAAGTGTCTGATTAATGTTGCTGATCAATTGTTTCCCATTAAGAATAATTCCTCCAATAGAATTCCGTTACCACCGTGGTGGGATGCACACTGTTCTGATGCTGTTAAAAAAAGGAAAAAGGCTGAGAAAATATATGCTGAAGATATGTCACCCGAAAACTTAGATAAACTTACAAAAACATTGAAAGAAACCCGTACCATCCTTAAGGGAAAAAAGTTTCAAGGATGGAGAGCTTTTTGTGCCTCTTTGTCTCCGACAACGTGTCCTTCAGAGGTGTGGCGTAGCATTAAACGGTTTAGATCTGCTTTCAATGACTCATCCTCTCAGTATCAACTACCTTCTTCTCTGACTAACAGTTTTCTTAATATATTAGCTCCTCCTTATGTTGCAGAGAAAGACTCACACTCTCCCACCACAGCTCTTTTCCCTGTCACTCATACGGGTACTCCTTTGTGCATGCCCTTCAGTTTGTATGAGCTGAAGGGGATTCTATCGTCTGTTAAAGATTCTGCCCCTGGTGAAGATGGTATACCTTACTCTTTTCTTGTTCATTTAAGTGATGATAGTCTAAATTACTATTTAAAACTAGTTAACTCTGCTCTTGCCTCTGGGAACATCCCTTCTTCTTGGCGTTTCCAAGAGGTTATCCCAATTTTAAAATCTGGTAAACCACCCAACAATGCTGAATCATACCGACCAATAGCTCTTTCGTCTGTTCTTGTTAAAGTGGCTGAGCACCTTGTTAAAAACCGTCTGGAATGGTACATTGAGAGTAAACACATATTATCAAGAAGCCAGTTTGGTTTCCGCAAAGGAAATAGTACAATAGATAGTATAAGTGTATTCACTACTGATATTCATCTCGCGTTTTCAAATAACGAATCTGTGGTTGCATCATTTTTAGATATCAATGGTGCCTATGATAATGTCATATTATCTATCCTAAAACGCAAATTAATAGCTCTTAAAATTCCGCATCTTTTAGGTAACTTTATCTTAAACTTACTATCCGTTAGATATGTATCCGTGTACTCTACTGATGGTAGCAGAAAAACTCATTCAGTTTTTAAAGGTCTTCCACAAGGATCAGTACTCAGCCCTTTACTTTTTAATATATATACTTATGATTTGGAGCCCTCGCTGAAGGGCACAGTTAATATCTTACAGTACGCTGATGATCTATTATTATATTCTATAGATAAATCCATTAACAACGCCTGTGAGTCGTTAACAATTTCTCACAAATTACTAAAATGTTGGCTGGATGAAAATGGACTAAGCCTATCAACTCACAAGAGCACTGTTGTTGTTTTCTCTAGAAAAAAAGCGTTTTCTGATCCCATAGTTAAATTTAATGACTATACTTTACCCGTAAAAGACTCCGTAAAATTTTTAGGTCTAATTTTAGACAAGAAACTTACTGGAGAGCCGCATTTTATGTATGTTGTGAACAAGTGTGAACGTTTGCTTAACATTATGAGATGTTTGACGGGTGTTTGGTGGGGTGTTCATCCCACTAGCCTTAAGCTTTTATACAATGCAATCATTCGCAGTGTTCTAGATTATGGAACATTCCTTTTAGACGGGGGCAACAAAAAAGGTACCAAAAAATTAGATGACATACAATCCAAGGCTCTGAGAATCATTTCGGGCGCAATGAAATCAAGCCCCCTTAATGCCCTGCAGGTAGAGTGTGAGGATCCACCACTTTACCTCCGGCGCCAGTACCTATCGGATAGGTTTATATTTAAAATAATGGAATCAACGAACCATTTATTACATAAAAAACTAGATGCTCTTGATCAGCTTGTCCTGAACTCCAAGTTCTGGAGACGACAAAGCACTCCATGCATAATTAACAGTTATAGGAAATTTCATTCAATACATGGACGGGTCTTTCGTTCGCCATCGCTTGCCCTTTTTGACAATATATCCTATGAATCATTAACCCTTGCACCTGACATCTGCTATAGTATAGGTATAAATAAAGGAGACCCAGATGCTAAATTTAATTTCAATAAGACAGTGGACGAAAATTGGTGTGAATGGCACCATATTTTTACTGACTCTTCTAAAAGTAGTTTTACTTGTGTAGGTATAGGCATTTATCATTCACAATTTAAAATTTCACAAAAGGTTAAGCTTCCCCCTGAAACTTCAGTTTATACTGGAGAGTGCTTTGGTATTTTGAAAGCATTAGAGTATGTACTATTAGCCAAGCTCCCAAAGACTGTAATCTTTTCCGATTCTAAAAGTGCGCTTCAATCTATAGATAAGTTCCCATTTAAGAAACCATATTATCCGATTATCTTTGACATCAGAAAACTACTTAATATTTGCCGATCCAAAGGTCACTCTGTTATATTTACTTGGGTACCTAGCCATTGTGGAATTTGGGGAAATGAGAAAGCCGACCAACTTGCAAAAGAAGCAGTTCACGATGGTGATATTTATCCTTATACCTTATATTGTCATGATCTCGTGAATTTGCCCATGAATTTCTTAACAGATCGATGGTCTAAATATTTCACAGATTCCTGTAAATTTAAAGGTAAGAGATATTTCGATGTTCAACCTGAAATCCCACGAAAACCGTGGTTTAGTAGGGTTGAATGTTCAAGGTTATCAGCTTCAATTATTATACGAATGCGGCTAGGTCATGTTTGTACTCCCTCCCACCTTGCTAGGTTGCAAATTGTAGACAGCGATTTGTGTGATTGTGGAATGGATGTTGGAGACATTGATCATATGTTCTTCTCATGTCCGCGTTATGACCGTTCCTCATTCCTGCATTCTATCATTTCCTTGTCGGTCCCTCTTCCTACCCGAATGAGTTGCTTATTAATGAATCCCATACTATATTATAATGTTATTTCCTCTTTTCTTCTACTTAATGATATTAAATTGTAATTATGACTTTTAGTTATATATTTTAAGATCCTTTATATGTATTTTTAATTTACTTTTTTGGACTTAACTATTAGGTAAACCTATCTAATTATCCAAATTCCGTTCCTATTCCTTTCCTCGGTAATACCTTTTAATGTTTAGTAGTTTCCTTAACTTTGTCGTTGGCACACAGCTTGCTAGTGCCAAAGGGAAAAAAAAAAAAAAAAAAAAACAGAAATGAAATTAAAAATTTAAGTACTAACCAATATAATATTTCAGAAGTGAACTTGTGAAGTGAAGTACAAAATTGTTTATTCTTTACATGTATTAATAACGTGCGTATTACGTTAATACGAGCCTAGCCGAACCAGAATTCGATTGTGGAAACATGAGCTCTGTTAGATTACAAGTAAGTACTTACTCAAAATCAGTACGTTTGGTTACAAATACTGACGTTTGTATGCTTGTTAAGCTTTCACGCCAAAGCCGTCGAGCCGAGTTTGATGAAATTTGATACAGGGGTAGATTAGACTGGAAAAGCAATGGACCATCTTTGGTCGCAATAACCGACATCTACGCGGGTGAAGCCGCGGGCTACAGATAGTTCCACAAAAACCTACAGACATCCCGCAGCTCACCAACTCAGAGAACCCAGTTTGGCAGTGTTCTGACCGTAAACATGAGAAAATTGCTGTTACTCAGCCCCTCCCACGAGCCTCTCGGAAGAAAACCCACAACATAGCATAAAGCAAGCTATGTTTGTTTAGCATCTAAGTACTACTTAGTAGAATTGTTACATACATTACATATACTCACACCTGTAAATCCCCAAAGGGTTAGACCAAGGTGTATTAAGACCCACATTTTGCCAAGTATGATATTCGGTCTATTACCATCTAGTAGGCACTTTTTCTTAGGCTGTATGTTTAATGTATGATGGAGAAGAGCCCTATCCCTTATTTGCATTTACAACGCCTACAGGAAGTAGGTGGTATTATTCCACTCCACCAGGAACCAACATGGCACATCACATTCTTATCTTGTTCATTCACCATTTAGGTACTGCAGAGTTTTAAAAAATTACACAGGACAAGAATGAAAGTATTTTCTGGCGATGAAAGGGCATTAACAGCAGGGCGTTTGAAAATTAATGAGGAGTTTAAGAAAAACAAAGATGTAACAAATGAGGAATCTATTAAAACTGTAAGTCATAATATTATATGTAAGTATTATAGGTTTTATTTACTCATTCACAGTAATTTGGTATTATTACTTTTTAGTTAACCTTCTTTTTTGACATCAGTATTGAGAAAATATATCCACCTCTATTCAATCTTCTTCATCCTGGCATTAATCCCAACTGCATCTGAAGTTTTCAACTTGGACTCTTACAGTCTAACTGAGAATTTAGCTGAACTATGATGGGGTCACAGATTTGTATTTATTTATGCCATCCATGTACTTCAAATATAGTCTATGTCAATCAGAGCATAGTTACAAAGCTCTCCTTAGGCAGTCACTGTGACCAAACTCTGTTAGGAAATTATTATACAAAGCAACAAAATTTTATAGGTTTGTTTTTAAGCCCCTTATCACTTTAAGAGGTTTATTTTTAAACCTATATACAGTTTAATAACTCACCATGTTACTTATTACATTATTACATTTTTAGATGATCAAGTTTGCTGAGGATGTTGAAGTTCAACTCAGAACAACAGTCATACAAGCATCTGAAGTAAAACCAGGGGTATACGGTAAGAATTATTATTATTACTTAACACTTCGATTCAGTTAGGGAATACCTTCACGCCTTCACTAAAATTAATGGATTTCTTTTTATAAGATTTTATTAGCTTGCATGCTTATAATTCTTTCTTCTCCTACTCTTTGTTCCTAGTTTTTGTTAGAATTCACTGGTTTATGATTAAACTCGTCACTTACATACATTGTTGTTTTATCAACCGGAACCCGATATCTAATTAGGGAGTTTGGTAGACCAACTTGTCTTGCCACAGACAAATTTTTATTATTCTTTTTTTTTACAAGAGAAATTCATACTCGCCATTCTCTCCACCTTTCGCTCCAGGATGTTGTTGTTCAGGGTTTGAATTGACCAGGGCCGCGATTGTGCTAAAAGAAAACCTTTGTCATAGTACAGACACTGTAGAACATTAAATGGCTTTTTCTAGAGAATAAAAAGGTTAATGTAACTCTCGTCATTTAATTTTGGACTTAAATGTAAAACAATAAAGTCTAAAATTGTATGTCTATTTTTGCAGTGTCTTGTACAAAAGTGGTTTTGCTTTTGAAGAAACAAGGGCCAGGTGGTGGTTTGTCTGAACTGCAAGCAATGGCAACTTCTGTCGTGGTATACTAATTTCTGTTTTTTTTTTTTTTTTTTCAGAGGCTAAAATTACCAGTGACACCGCCAAGCTCGACAATATATCATATGATGACCATGCAGTATTAGAAGATGGAACTGTTAAAAAATCTTGTTGCCAGAAACAAACACAAAATGAATAAAGTGAAATGTATTTATGTATTCTGTTGTATCTAGTGAGAATTTTTATTTGTTGATTAGTTGTATTGTAAATAATAATTGTTATTTAGATTAAATAAAAATACTTCGTACTATTATGCGACCATATATTTTTACGTAGGTAGTGGATAAATAAATAACAAAGGAGATTACTTTTCTCTTTTTATTATTTACCGTGTATCATCGAATCTTATTTTGAGCAATGAAATCAAAGCCTGAATTTACTAACTTTTCCTTTAGGGCCGGCGCTCACTGCCGGCACGGCACGGGATGGCATGGCAAAGGATTTTATTACTAATCAAGTTATTTTGAATCTTATTTCAATTAGATTAGAGTTCATGTTACTTTATTTCGATACCACGATGCCGCGACGTGCCGCGGGTTGCTCACTACTGTATACAGAAGTAACTAGTTACAAAAATAATCGGTGCAAAACTAACCAACCCTCTACTGTATACAGAAGTAACTAGTTACAAAAATAATCGGTGCAAAACTAACCAACACTCTACTGTATACACAAGTAACTAGTTACAAAAATAATCGGTGCAAAACTAACCAACACTCTACTGTATACAGAAGTAACTAGTTACAAAAATAATCGGTGCAAAACTAACCAACACTCTACTGTATACAGAAATAACTAGTTACAAAAATAATCGGTTTTGAAACTAGTTACTCATATCTATGAAACTACGTATAACCGATTACGCCCAAAAGACGTTACGACCCACGACTAGGTTGCTGTGGCATGACGCGACGCGCCCCGTCGGCCCGTCATGTCGCGGGATGCTGCGGCATGACGAGTCACGCCGTTTCATTCCACGGGTTGCCGCGGCACGCCATTGCATCTCGCGTGACGTATGGGTCACTTTGTGTCGAGGAATTATGATTGCTAAGCAGGCTGAAATAAGGTTGTAACTTGTGCAGCGGTCATTTCGGTTACTGGGGCGCAGTTCGTTCGGTGCGCGGGGGCAAGGGAGAGATGCACTGGCACGCGCGCGTTTTTTTTACTCACACTGATTGAGCGTGACAAGATATTAGCACGTGCGTACGCGATATTGTAATATTACTTTCTCGTAAAATACGGAAAAATGGATGAAGAGAAACTGATTAATCTGGTTCGTTCGCATGAGTGTATTTACAATATGTCCTCTCGTTGCTACATGGATCAAAATATGATAAGAAACGCATGGCAGAAAATTGCAGAACAAATGAATAAAACCCGTAAGTTATTTTTTACTTATTTATTATCAGAAAAAATATAAACTAACATCTATTAACAATTTCATTTTGCCAGTACACGTTACCGACGTTAGAAAAATATTCCGCGAAACAATCTCTTACAACCATCCCTTCCAGATTGTTGAAAACTGTATCATTGGTTCCATCAATTGCATTATTAGTATTAGAGCTAGGTGCCTCCATAGAATGACCATTAATGATAAAGTTATGCAAACACGTACCTGCTAGTATAATGTTGTTAATGTACTTTGGTTGAACTTTTATACCTTTTTGAAATAATTCAAATCTTTCTTGTAACATTCCAAAAGCATTTTCTACAATACGCCGTGCTCTACTTAAGCGATAGTTGAATATCCTTTTTTTTCATCATTCAAAAGATGTGAGGGGTATGGCCTCATAATATTTTCTGTTAGTGGAAAGGCTTCATCAGCGACAAATATGTGGGGTAATTTTTGAGTTGAATGTGGTAAAGCCTTTTCCGGTGGTATGCATAAAGAACCATTACGTAGTTTCAATCCAAATTTAGAGCTTTGAAGTATACCGCCATCGCTATTGCGACCATATGCTTCGACATCTACAATCACAAATTTGTATTTTGCATCCACGACGGCTAATAAAACGATGCTAAAGAACTTCTTGTAGTTGATATACATACTTCCACTGTTATTAGGAGCTTGAATCTTGAAATGCTTACCATCTATGGCCCCAATGCAGTTAGGAAAATTCCAAAATTTCTCGAAGTCAGTTGCAATTGACTGCCATTGTTGGCTCGTGGGTTTCGGCAATGCGGTACACCTTAATACAGTAAATATTGCTTGACAGGTTTCGTGGACTATATTACGCACAGTAGTGAATCCCAAACGATAGCTAAAAGCTAAAGACTTAAAAGAAGCTCCTGTAATTAAATACCTGCAAAAAAAACAAAAAAAAAATTGTAGATGACTTAAAAGCGTGTGTTATTTGAAATAATTATTTTTACAGATGAAGACTGCCAGAAGTCGTGGAGCAGCCTTCGTAACAATTATAGGAAAGCCTTAAAAAATAGGGTGTACAAAAGCGGGGACGCTGCCAAAAAGAGGCGACCAATTAAATTTGAAAAGGAACTTGAATTTCTGAAAAAGTTTTTTCAAGATAGACCTCAGCTCTCAAATTTAGACTCTACTTCCGAAGATACACAGAATTCCGAAGATACGCAGCATTTCGAAAATACACAACCTTTCGAAACCGCATCAACTGTTCCTTTTCGTGAAGCAGAATCGCCTGTATCTCAAATGTCGTTTTCATCACATGCATCAGATTCTAGACCAGGTAGACATGTTCGTCAGCGATCATACATGTCATCAGAAGCACAGCATACAGAAACAACAGCAGAAATATTAAAGAAATACATTGAAAACCAAAAGAATGAGCAACATCCTATGGAGCTATTTTTTCATGCAATGGCGGCCACAGCGAAGTCCTTGTCACCAAAATTACAAGCTGAAATAAAACGTGATGTTTTACGTATTGTTACTGATGCAGAAATAAAACATTTGAATAATTTGGAGTTAGCTACAGTTGTGCAGCGAAGTCGTCCTTCAACATCAAGTTCAGGATACGATATTTCAAATGATTTATTACAATTTCATTCATCTCAGCAATACACACCAACTTCTGTTGCCAGAACCCACAATACAAGAATCGAAAGAACAAATCCTAATCATAATTTTTCTCCATGTAATACGCCCGAACAACAATATAACACCGAACCAAACTATAGTACCTACTACACATACAGAATACATACCTACTCCTATACGTCATAATAACAATGATACATATGAAAATAACTCCAATACTGAATTGGCGGATTATGGAAACTAAACATTTTATTAATACTTTCACTTTTTGTCATCTGTACTGTACAACTGCGGCCTAGCTAGATTGACCGGTCAAGTGCCACCATGTAGCAGTTTTGGCAGATATAGAATACTTACAGCTGATTATAAAAATAAATAATTACTTCATATATGTATCAAGACTCTTAATTTAATATTAGTGAACGCTCCGTGGTGTCACCCACCGCTCAAAAATTAATATCAGATAAAATTATATTGGAGAAAACGCGATTTTTTTGAAATTTGGAATAGTGTTAGATGACGTTTGCCTAACTATTTTGCAAATCGGAAAGAAATAAAAATATATGTATATTTTTTAATTTTAACAGGGATTTTTCCTTTCAGGAAGTCTGAAAAATTCGAAGCGGGGCGGCTACTAGAGCATGTGGGGTATCGTATGAAATAGAGCAGTTTGCACATTCTTAAACATGTTTTTACTCTTTTTTAGGCCGCATCGACTTTTGATGAAAAATGTAAAAAAAAAACCGTTTCCCCCCATTATCTCCGAAGTTAGCAAAGAGAAAAATTTGAAATAATTGTATGTGATAGAAGTTTATGTAAAGATTACAGGAAAAATAAAACGAAGTCTCTAAATAGCACACTTTTCCAGAAATCATCAATAAAAGATACATTCGTTTCACTATCGTTCGACGCTGACATAAAACTACAATATTATATACCACAGTGCACAGTCTTAAAATTCTTTGACGAATATAGGCTTCACCGATGAAAATTTAAAAACATATGATGTTACGGAACCCTTTGTGCGCGAGTCCGACTCGCTCTTGCCCGGTTTTTTTACAAAGGCATTTAGTAAGATAACCATTTTTACTCAGGGACAACGAGTTTGTACTAAAAACGAGATTTACGTTTGTGACAAACACTATCCACATACAATAACTTAGATTGTAATATATTAGCTAGAAAAAGCTAGCTGGGCAGCTGTATGTATACATGTTGTGATGTAATATGCACTTACCGTAAACATACAGACAATCTCTCTGTAACAGGTATAGGCGATCGAAAATTAGTTTTGGTTTTCTTTATATGCGATTTTAGCAAATCACTTAACTTTTCAAAATTTTCATAGTCCATTCTGTAATAATCATAGAATTTTCGCATGTCGTATCTCAAATCATTAAACAAGTTGCTGAATTCACCATTTGTAGATCTTGTTCTCCACAAATTATGCACCCAGAATTGTCTTTTCGTCAAATTAGCCATTCTCATTTGTCTCTCTTCATCTTCAGCTAGAAGTGCTATTAGTACTAAATCCCAGTCAACCATAACGACATAACCAACTTCGAATGCGCATGGAGCTAAACTGATTGACGTCAGAGTGACTGGGCTTTCAGCAGAACGCCACGGCATCCCCGTTGCAGTCGCCGTAGTCCAGTCTCTATACAATGAAAATTTTTCAAAGTGTTAGAGGGTTTGAAAATCGCCACGCCGAGAAAAGTTAGGTGCGCCAAAAGTAGTATAACTTCAAAAATCATATTTCATAAGCTAGTAAAAATCGCTAGACATACATGGGGGTGGCTCGAATACACCTCAATCCTCAATATGGGGCGCCAAACCTTTTTTTTGGACGCCCCTCTCCTGGCCTCCCTATAGGTAGGTATAGTCAAACTCAACCTTAGCTCTCGGTCTATATACCCGTCAGCCTAGCCAAAGTGTGTCAAAGTATCTAAATATCATGTTTAGGTAAATAATATTAAATATTATGCTATTCATTTGTATACCTATTAAATTTACTATCACTTAATTTGTTACTTCATCGCTCGGACTATAAGCAAAGAATACTAAATATTACCTATAAGGTAGGTACGTAAGGTACCTAACGCTCCTTCGAGCGCGAAGGTTCATATGTAGGTAAGTAGGTAAGAAGTACATAAACCATTAAAAAAAATCGAATGGAGACCCTTCTCCTTTTTTGAAGTCGTTTAAGAAGAAGGAACTTGGAACTGCAGAAATTCCGTAGGGTAGTGTAGGTATCGTCAGTGGTACCTACCTACCAATAGTCAGCGCGTGATGCCCGTCAAGGACACTCGAAACTAGAAAAATACGTCGAGGCGGGTGACAGTGGAGTACGTTGACCCCGATGGGTCCGATCCAATAACCCTCTCAATTCAAAAATTCTAGCTGGCTAGGTACCTACCTACTTCATGGTCTATCTATAAAATAAGTAGTATTTGTCTAGATACGCATTCTGAGCAGTAGTAGTGGTAGGTTGGGTTATGGGTAGGTAGGTGACTTAATATTTTAAGATTTATTAATTTGGCAAACTACCTTTCAGCATCTTTGGGAAGCGAGAAAAGACATAAATCCGGTATATTTCTATTCGAATTCAAACAGCCGAACGCCACACAATATCGATTACCATATTTTCTTTTCTTGTCCATTCTTAGGTGAGGTTATAAAAATAATGTTTTATAAATCCCAGCCGAGCGCAAGCATAGAAAATACCTAAAGCGTTCACACGAGCGCGCGCGTGACACTCGGCTAATTTTAATCCGGTCGGCCAGATGGGCCGGATACTAGGGTTGCCAATCGATAGTCAACTATCGCTAAACTATCGATAGTCTATCGATAGATGACGTCATTTCAAAAGTATCGATATCCTATTGATAGTATTGATATAATCAATAGTATCAACACTATCGATGGTCTGAGTCAGGGCAATACTATTTATATAAAATAACTAGCTGTTGCCCGCGGCTCCGCCCGCGTGGATGTCGGTTTTCCTGAATTTTCTTTGCTATAAACTTCACGGAGCCCGAGACCTTTTCAACAAATGCAACACCATGGAAATCGGTTCGTGTGTTCTGGAGTTAGAGCGTCAGGAAGGAAAACCCGACTTATTTTTCTATATAAAAATAAGTCGGGTTTTCCTTCCTGACCTACTGAACAAAACACACGTTGCCTTATAAAATATATGTATGCATGTAAGCAAACAAGTATGCATGCAGGCAAGCTGGCAATCAAACCGGCAAGCATGCAGGCATGCATGCAGGCAAACAGGCAAGCATGCAGGCAAGCAGTCGAGCATGCAGGCAAGCAGGCAAGCAGTCCTTTCGCCCTTGCGTAACAAAGTACGGGCACGTTACTACTTACTGCGGACGAGGACAGCCCTCCCTCCGCGTCTCCGGTTCTTAAATAACTCTCTAGTGTAGGGCAGACAAGTACCACTGCGAGTCGGGTCGGGCGTGGTACACAGTGTTCTTAAGTGAACGTTAGATTTTTTGTTATTATATCAACCGTTATACACCCTAAATGAATCGTATAAATTTACTGATTTTTACTATACCTGTATATAGTTTAGCTGGAACACGATTTGTATGGGAACCAAATAAAAAGATTATGAAAATTTGGTAATAGTTTATTTGGAAAATGGTACGATGGGAAACAAAATATTCTGAGAATCTGGTATAACTATATTTTGGATTATGACAATATTGGAAACAAAAAAATACTATTTGAAAATTTGGTTTTAGTGCACCTGGAAATTGATTCATCTGAGAAAAAAACGGAATTTTATAAAGTTGTCATTCATTACATCTGTCTTTTAAAAGTTCTACCAACCGTTTTCGGGGTTTTAAGATTCGGGTAACAGAAATTCGATATTTCAATAGGTTACCCGCGCAGCACATCGCCGATACGTTCCCAAAACAGCGTCTTATCCGCGGCGCTGCAGCCGACCTGTGGGGCGTGAGGTTGATTATTGAGGGGGTTGCCACCCCCTCAATAATCAACCTAACTACAAATATCAGTCGCAAATGCGCTTGACTTGCAAAACGCAGTCGTGGAATCGCTCGGCAAGCACTACCCCCACCAGGAGAGCCTGTGTAGATCAGCTTGTAGCCGTGCCCTATGATCTGGCTCCTGTTGGCCTTCCACCGTGTCTCCTGTAGGAACGCCACGGCCACGCCACGCCTGGCGAATATGGCCGCAAGCTCTGCGGAGTGTCCGGGCGGCGTGCCCACGTTCCAGGTTGCAAAGCGGATCTTGGTTGGAGCTAGCGTCATTAGCCAGGCTCGCCCAGGGCCCGGTAGCCCTTGCCCACTTGTTACAAGGGTAGGGCGATCCCCCTGCGCGTCGGTTTGCGGCAACGCCCTAGCCCTTTTTCTCAATCTGTTGGTTGTGCTGTCCATATGGATTGGCAAGTTATTTGCTCATTACCGGGGCGACCGCTGTCTGAACCCGAGCCCCCAGGGCGGACCCCATAAGAGTAGCGAGCGTCAGAGCCTCTTCTGTTAGTCAGCAGGAGGGCCATCGTGCAGGCCGAGGTTGACTTGGGCACCTGAGATGTTGGCGGAGCCCCTTGACCCCGTTAGTTAGTACTATATACATAAAATCCAAAAGAAAGTGTAGCTTACCCATCATCAAAACCCATCAGCTAGTCAGCTACCAGTCTTGCTTTCAGTCACACAATTATTAACACCAAGTAATACACAGTTAGTAAAATAAGGGTTTAACATTGCTTGCTACATATGCTATAATTGGAAAACGATAGTATCGACGTTTATTAAACTATCGATTGTGTAATACTATAGTATCGTTGTTTTATTACAACAATACTATCGATAACATCGGTAGTACCTATCGATAGTATTACATTAAAAAATTGATACTGTCATACTATTGATAGTATTGTCGTGTAATTGTATGGATCGTATCGATACTGTTGCTTCCAATCAATAGTATTAATTTATTTGTACTATCGATAATATCGATGGTATTGATAAAGTCGATAGCACTATCGATATTTTTACTTGTTTGCGGAAGTATCGATATTTAGGCAACTCTACCGGATACTTCGCTGTAGGTATATAACGGATGTACTGCGCGGAGAGAACCACGCCTGATTGTACTCGGCAGATATAAAATAAAAAAAAATAAAAATAATTTATATCAGGCCACAGTTTCATAATAGGTATCATTATGTGCCTAACTGCGGAGAGATTAGAGCCATGTTAAGAGCAAATGAATAGAAATAGTAGTTTATGATACTGTTGCATAATAAGGGTTCTTATAACACGAGTGTGTTTTAAAAAAACGAGCCGATAGGCGAGTTTTTTTATAGTATCACACGAGTGTTATAACTGTTATAAGACCAAGTTATGTACAGTGTCATACACTACTTTATCTACTCTTATACTATAATACATAAATTTTTTGTAATTTATTTTACAAACAAAGCAAACTTTTTTTAATTTAAATGTAAAATGTTGGCGCCAAACATCGATTGCGCATGCATGTTTCTTTTTTTCTTCCGAATCGGCGGTTTCTTTTTTTAAAGTAGAGGTTCAACCTTCTTGGTCTAGATATAGGTTATATAGATGTATCGTTATGATTAAAAAGTTATTTAATAATATAGGTTTCCATACTGTTGTATATTTGTCCATTAAAATAAATATGTTGTCTATGATTGTCTATGATAGCGCCCTTGTCCCCGCACAGTACCGGCGCCCGACATTCATTCCTTAACATGTAACTCAAGTGTATGTGTCTCTCAGAATAAATAATAAGTCGTAAAGTCGTAAAGTCGTTTTCATTCAATATCAGCCATCTCACCACGAACCCAAAGCATGGTGTCATAAGTGGTGTCAAAAGTGGTGTCTAAAGTAATATAAGAAGTAATGTAAGAAGTGGTGTCATAAACGTTGCTTGTTGGAACTAAAAATAATCGCGGGTAAGTCAAAAGTAAGAATTTCAAAAAATAAAAAATACAAGTCATAGTCGTCATGTCAGACAAAGGAATTCTTGTCCAACTCAAACCGTTAACGATTCAAAATACTGAGGATCCATCTAGTAAATGGAAAAAATGGAAATTACGTTTTGAAATTTTCATGGATGCGAACGAATTTGAGAAATTTACAGACAATAAAAAGACTGCGATTTTCCTAAATGCGATTGGTGATGATGGCATAGAGATTTTTAATAGCTTCAATTTGGACAGAACTAAAACCAAATTCGAGGCAATTCTGAAGAAATTTGATGAAAAATTTAGTCCACACTCTAATTTGACGGTAGAGAGATATAATTTTTTTACACGCTACCAGAAAAGTGATGAATCTACGGATGAATATCTAACGATTTTAAATAATTTAAGTGGATCTTGTGAATTTGGAGATCTAAAAGAATCATTGATAAAAGACATGTTTGTAATCGGTATTAAAAACACTCATATAAAGGAAATTTGACTATAGAGTCGGCAACAAAAATATCCAAGAGCTTAGAATTATCACAAGAAAGATCTAAAATGCTAAATCATGAACATAAAAATGAGGTTATACAAGGAATCACTCAAAATCAAAATTACAGGGGAAGATCAAGGTCACGACAAAGAAATAATTCAAAGAATAGAAATAATAGTCATTCTCGAAATAATAGTAGAACAAGAGATCAGTTGTGTTTATCCAACAACAGAAATAAGTTACAGAATAGAAACTGTACTCGATGTGGTCAAGTACACAGACACAAATGCCCAGCAATGGAAAAAATTTGCTCAATATGCAAAAAACAAGGACATTTTGCAAAATTTTGTTTTTTCAGGCAGCCAGGAAAAAGTAACAATCATAAAGTGAGCAATATTTCATGCAATGACGCAGAACCACAGGTATTTTCTAATCAGTTTATAATAAATTCTATTCAAAATTCTAATTATAATAATAAAGATTGGTTGATAAATGTTTACTGTAATGATTATAAACTTGAATGTCAAATTGATACAGGTGCTGATACAAATGTTATTAGTAAGAAAACATTGAATAAAATTATGTCTTGTTCTCATTGTAAAATTAATATTTTTAGAACAAATAATAAGCTATTCACCTTTTCAGGACAATTAGTGCCAAATGTAGGTGTACATGTACATGTAAAATTGATTGTGAATTTGAAAATGGTATAAAAACAAAATTGTACTTTGTTGTGGTTGAATGTGACTGTAAAACAATTATAGGATGGAATTCATGTGAAAAACTTGGAATTGTAAAAAGAATCTATGGAATTCAGAACAAATCAGTGCAACAAATTGTTTCTAAATATGCTAAAACATTCGAGGGTCTTGGTTGTTTACCATATAAAGCTCATCTAGACATTGATAGCAATGTACCTCCTAAAATTTGCCCGGTACGTAGAATACCATATTCTTTAGAAAAACGTCTTAAAGAGGAATTAGAGAGTATGGAAAAATTACAAGTCATAGAAAAAGTTGTTAAACCAACTAAATGGGTTAACTCAATAGTCTTGGTAGAAAAACAAAATGGTAAATTAAGGATATGTCTTGATCCTAGAAATTTAAATACAGCTATTAGACGTCCTTACTACCCGTATCCAACATTTGATGATTTAAGATCTAAAGTTGCGGGTGCATCAATTTTCTCAAAGTTAGATGCTAGTTCAGGCTATTGGACTATTTGTTTAGATGAAGATAGTAGTGATCTCTGTACCTTCAATACGCCTTATGGAAGATACAGATTTTTGCGATTACCCTACGGAATTAGCTCATCTGGTGAAATTTTTCATAGGACTATGAATCAATTGTTTGGAGATTTGCCTGGTGTAATTATCTTTGTAGATGATATTTTGGTCTTTGGGTCTACTGTCGTGGAACACAATCAAAGGTTAGAATCTTTATTTGAGCGTGCCTCTAAAGTCAATTTGAAGTTCAACAAATCAAAATGTCAATTTGGTATGTCAGAAATTTGCTATGTAGGTCATATTTTTAATAAGGAAGGTGTTTCGCCTGATCAGTCGAAGGTTGAAGCAATTTCAAAAATGTCAAGTCCTACTAATGTCAAAGAGCTTCAAAGATTCTTAGGAATGATTAACTATTTAGGTTCCTATATTCCAAATCTTGCAGAAGAAACCTCTCTTCTAAGAGAACTTCTCAAAAAATTTAATAAATGGCAATGGTTAGACCAACATGAAAAACAATTTAAAAAATTAAAATCAGTATTATGTCAGTCGCCTGTTTTAGTCCACTATGATATTAAAAAACCAATTAGGTTGTCAGTCGATGCTTCTAAGAATGCAGTAGGTGCAGTAATTTCGCATGGAAAAAACCCCATAGCATATGCTTCCAAGTCATTGAATAAAAGTCAAATAAATTATGCACAGATAGAAAAAGAATTGTATGCAATAGTCTTTGGATGTAAAAAGTTCCACCAATATTTATATGGCAAACCTATTCAGGTTGAAACAGACCACCAACCATTGGTTACTTTATTCAAAAAACCTTTATCCGAAGTGCCAGCTAGATTACAACGTATGATGATAACGTTGCAAGCCTACGACCTAATTGTTACATACACAAAAGGTTCAGAAATGTATATTTCAGATACTTTGTCACGTGCCCCAATAAATGATAACAATTTTAACCAAGAATTAGTTTCTTTAGAAGATTTAGACTCAAATATTAATATTCATGTGAATTTTTTGACCTCTAATTTAGCTATTTCTCCAGAAAAACTTGAAAAAATTTTGTCTCATACTAAACAGGATTTAGTTTCACAGAAATTAATTGAATACTATAAAAATGGATGGCCTAATTGCAAACAACATTGTGATACTTTGTTATTACCATACTGGAATATCAAAGAGGAAATCCATGTCATAAATGATATTATTTTCAAAAATAGTTCAGTTATTATTCCACAGTCTATGAGATCAGAAATTCTGAATATACTACATGAAAGTCATCAAGGTATTGAAAAGACAAAAAACTTGGCAAGAGGAGTAGTTTATTGGCCTAATATTAATCAGGATATAGAAAATAAAGTTAGACAGTGTGAGTCATGTGCTATTTATTCTGCAAATAAAACAAAACAACCTATGTTATCCCATGAAATACCATTGTATCCATGGCAAAAATTGGCTACCGACTTGTTTGAATATAAAGGTAAAAAATATTTACTTGTAGTAGATTACTATTCTAATTACATCGAAATTGCCAATTTAAATAAAGATAGTCGATCATTTAATGTCATAACACATTTAAAGTCTATCTTCGCACGTCACGGCATTCCCATGCAGTTAGTTTCAGATGGAGGTCCACCATACAACTCCATTGATTTTCAAAATTTTTTGTATGAATGGGACATTGAACAAATTGTCTCTAGTCCGCATTTTCCAAGGTCTAACGGCTTAGCTGAGGTCTCTGTGAAAATAGTAAAAAATATTTTCAGAAAAAGTGATTATTCTGGTACTGATCCATACATAGGATTATTACACTATAGGAATACACCTAGGAATAATTTAAGTTCGCCTGCACAATTGTTAATGTCTAGAACTTTAAGATCTAAACTGCCTAGTCAAATTAAAAACTTGCGACCTAAGATTGTTAAGCATTCTGAACATTATCAAAAGAAACAAACTAGTTTACAAAAATCAAAATTTTATTATGATAAAAATTGTAAAAGTTAAACTGAATTTCGCATAAATGACAAAATTTATTTTAAGAAAAATCCTAAAGATATAATTTGGACTGAAGGAATTATTGTATCAAAAACAAAATATCCTAGATCATTTATTGTCAAGGATTGTAATAATACTACTTACCGTAGAAATAGCCAACATATTCGATTGAAATATAAGTCAAATAGTCAAAATTCAAGTCAAAATAATGTCTTACAAGAGAGTGATAAAAAAGTTCACTTTAAGGAAACTTTTCCTAGTCAGTTGATAAGTCCAAGTCAGTCATTAAGTTCAAGTCAATCTAATCAAAAACATAATAAGTCAAATAAAAAGTCTTATTTTGTAGAAGAGGAGGATGATAATTGTACATTCTTCTATACTCAAATATGTGAGTCAAGTCCTGATACAAAGTCAAAGTATCAAAGTCAAAGTCAAGAGTCTAGCAATGACTCAGATTCATTTATGTCGCTTGAATCAAACTATTCTTGTCACACAGAAAAACAAAAGAGTCCTAAGTCAAGTCAGTCCCAAAATGTATGTAAGTCACCCGAATTTGTAAATATGGATGATACCATTATTTCACCTGAAAGTTTACATGACTACAGTGAATATGAAAGCGAGAATCCAATTCCTATATCATTGTCGTCCTCTGATAATTTAGATAATTTAGAAAACATACTTACAAGTCCTATTGAAACAATTGAAACAAGTACTTTACCTCAAGCAAGCTCAAGTAGTAATATTTTACCGTCACAAAGTCGCAATAGTAACACAGTATTAACTTTTAGTGACGATGCAACAGCTGAAATAAAATATAGCTCTAGAGGTAGATTGCTTAAGAAAATACAAAGACTGGATTTATAATTTCTGTAATAATGTACACAATAGACACTTTTACAAAACTAAATATTGACATGACAATAATTTGTAAGTAATCTAATAGAATGTAATTCAATTTGATAATATGTTGAAATGTAGACTCTAATTGTATTAATTGCACGAAAACACTTCAATATATGTTTTTATCACGGTAATTTTAAATAATTTAATGTTAATTGTTTAACGTGACTTTGTTTAGAAAAGTAAGGTTATCTTTTTGTTTACATTCATATGTCATATGTCAAAGCCAGTGTCAACGTCAAGTGTCAAAAAAGAAATAAATTGTCATTTCTTTTTCTTAAAGAAAAAAGGGCATGTTGTATATTTGTCCATTAAAATAAATATGTTGTCTATGATTGTCTATGATAGCGCCCTTGTCCCCGCACAGTACCGGCGCCCGACATTCATTCCTTAACATGTAACTCAAGTGTATGTGTCTCTCAGAATAAATAATAAGTCGTAAAGTCGTAAAGTCGTTTTCATTCAATATCAGCCATCTCACCACGAACCCAAAGCACATACAAGACCTGTATCGTAATAAAACTTTTTTTTGGCCTGTGCGTAATGTTTGTCATAAGAGTTTTGATTTCAATTTTATAATCTTCGTATTATAGTATCAGAGTAGATAAAGTAAATAAGATCATTATGCCTTCCCTGCCTAAGCAACAAATATACTTTTAGTATTCTAATGATGAAAGATTTCTTAACTTCGATTCAGTAATTTCAGAATGTATCTGTCACCGCCAACTAGCTTAATCAGCCGTTCAATTAACTGCCTAGGGTGTTAACTAAACGGCACCATTCAATGTACGGCCTGAATGTTATTCAGCCGTAACGTTTATTACGACATTTAAGTAATTGCCTTGCTGGCTAATGCTTAGGCTATTCGTAAGATGGGACAACACCGTGAAATAAGACAGAAAATACTGTACTGTATAACCATGCAGTTACCTAACCATGCAGAAATAAGTCATTATTAAAGCTGGTTGATTAAATGAATTGGTAAGTAATTCAACGTCATCGATCCAAGCTATTTGCCTAGCCGTTTAATGAAATGGCTGAACATCATTCGGCCGTTAATTGAATG
Source organism: Eilema caniola (assembly GCA_949126895.1). Lineage (NCBI taxonomy): Eukaryota > Metazoa > Arthropoda > Insecta > Lepidoptera > Erebidae > Eilema > Eilema caniola. The sequence continues at coordinate 9,861,006 of OX421471.1, read as the reverse complement.
GTGCCGTTCAGTAAAGAACCTAGGCAGTTAATTGAACGGCTGATTAAGCTAGTTTGCGTTGATATATCGAATACAAACCAATCTTTCCTTTTTTTAAATACCTATTACTATTAGATACCTCGAATCAAACTTAAAGGCGCCTCAGAAGGTCGTGCGAGTGAGGGTTTAGGCTAATGGCGTTCGAGAAAAAAGAGAGGATCATCGCCGATTGGCCTGAATTGAATCTGCACTCGTACGAATTTCCGAGCCGCTATTAAGTTTGATTTGAGGTATACTAGTACGAAATATCGATAAATGTAGCTATCGATATTTTTTCCCAACCCTATGGTCTCGGCTGCCTGTCATAAGTGTCATAATTTTGATTTTACTCGAGCTCCAAAAATAGAGACAATTCTTTAATTTAATTAAATCCTAAAACAATGTTAGCAAAAACATTAGCTTCAAGAGCAATTCTTCTTCATTGTGCAAAGAATGCTGCTAATAATGTAAAGCAAATTAAAAGAAATGCTGGCCATGGGTAAGTTATGTCACTATACTTTGCCAAGATTAGATACATATTACGTTTTTTTTAATTAGGAATGTATTTTCTTGTGTACATAGTGAATTATTATTTCAATACTACAGGTAGGTCCAAAATTACTTAATTGCAACTTTGAACATGCAAACTACAAACTATACCCTGGACAATGTTTAGAAAATCTATGCACCATATCATATTTTAATCTGTTGGTTGGGGTGGGGGCCTGGTGATCTGTATATTCAAGTTTATCCTACTTTAGACACCAGCTCTTCACACACAGATAAGGTCTTGTTTGTAGGGATAAATAAAGAATTTATTTATTATTTATTTATTTATTTAGTATTTTTACATTTCCGTTTTATATATTTAGTTCGCCTCAATTGTGCCAACAATAATTGAGTTTTTATTTTTTCCTGCTTGAACAACTCATTTTTAATTTTTAATTCTATATCAAATAGTTTTTTTGCTTCCTCTCTTTCCTCAGCAGCAAAACTTATTTGTATTTCAGCAGCTTTAATTTTTTTTTTATGCAACTCTTCTAGCGTCTGAGAAGTTGATGAAGCCGGTAAAGCAGGTCTGCGTTTGGAACTCCAAGTTTTATTTTTATTTTTAGGTGTATCAATGCCATCAATCTCTTTAGCTATGTTTTCAACTGATCGCAGAGGAGCAGATTTTGGAGTCTGCAGCATTTTTGGGGTGTAATCTCCCCAATCCTAAAAAATTGAAAATGATTTCAGATCAGACAATGTTTACATTATTTATTGCCCAATGATATACAAAAATATTTAAAGGTTACATACAGCAGTGTCTCCTTGTGATTCGTCATCCTTTGGTTCAGATATATCAATATCCAAAAGAAGTGGTGTGGAGTTAGTGACCACACAGTTTGGAACAATTGTGCCAGATAAATCAGGAACTGAAAACAATTTACACAAAATATAATAAATATTTTTGTGTAAAAATGTTAACTCTACATTACATAAACCTTTCAAATAAAATGGAAACTAGTACAACCCTCCTCATGTCATAGTGATGACATAGGTACCATATATGTCTTCAGAAATATAACACTAAATAAACCCACAATACAAAAAAAACAGTAATAATAAATATTGTTAAAATTTAAAAGACCTACCTAACGACATACATGCCAAAGGTTGACTGTAAGAAATTGCTTTAGTGATAAGCCTGACTTTGTACCTACTATATTTTAAGTCTACTTTTGATTATAATTATACTCCTTAAAGAAATTTATCTTATTTTTTGTCTTACACATGTCATCACTATTGGCGGGTAGTATCGATCTGCCCATTGTTCTTTCAACACAGTAGGTTAGAAATAAATGGTATATTAAGGCATGAGCTCAGTAATCAAGCATATGTGCCCAGCAGTTAATTCTCAGAACCAATTTCATCTTAACCAAAGAGAAAAATTGCATGATTTTACCTAATCAAACAAACACACAAACATTGCTAGTTAAACGAAAGTTTTACAAACACCCCTTATAATCTTCAAACAAAGACGAAATATCTACAATAAAAGACTGGCTGTTAAATTAATAGTGCTTACTTTTTACAGATGCCGATGTTTTGCTGGTAATCTCTTCAATTATAACATGATTGTTGTCAATGTTATCACTGTCATATTCATTGACAAGCCCAACAACCACTGTAGAAATCAAAGACAGGATTCGACTGAATAATGGGTCATCACATTTAGGCTTTGCAGGTCCACCACCTTAACAAAAAAACAAATGTTATTCTTAAAAGTCACACTTCTAGTCTAATGTATAAGAATATCACAGGAGACTCCATAGGTTTTCTTCAGGATAGCTTTAACTAAGGAATATAGCATGTAAAATGAACATTTTACCTGTTTGAATCATGCTTTGCCTTGCAGCAGACCATTCTTTCTTTGTGGTTTTTTTTAAGCTTTCCCACTGAGCTTTTAAATTTTCAGCTGTTCTATGGCCAAAACTGGTTTGCGAATTAAATTCGTCTGATATTTTAATCCACTCAGCATGTTTTTGCTTCATCGTAACTCCATCGGTACGTTTATTCTCCACTATACTGAAATGTTCAGTTACCAGATCCACCAGTAGTATCTTTTCTGGCATTTGCCAGTTAGGACTGCGTTTTCTGTCTGACATTATTTACTTTATTTATAATATTCCAAAATCCGAGAAAAATCACTTTTGTTTGCTAGAAAGGTTATGCTTTAACTGAAATTAGCTTCTTTCAAAATGACGTATAACCCCACTACAGTAAAAAGTATGTATATGTTCGATGTTGCATAGAAGAGATGTTGTATGAAATTTAGGAGTATTATATTTCTATACGTTCATTTTGGTTTATTCATTCGTATACAGATAAAATATACGATATTCCAAAGAATAGTTATTCTACGATTAAATTATCCTTAATGTAGTATGGTGAAATGCAATTTGAATTATCTGAGAGTAAATGTAGCGTATAAGTTTAGTACTAGTATAGTTATTCTCGGATAATGAAGCCATTGGTGAAATCGGCCCTAAATGTCTTAAAAGTAATTCTCATGTTTATATATTTTTCAGTTGGTCTTAGAATAATCCTGTACTGTCTTTTACCATTTATAACTTTTTTAAACTTTTAAGTATTTTAATATCTTATAGGATGCTGAAATCCAATGTGAGAGCTGGCTGGCAATACAGGGCCTGTTAACATTTTATTAATTTAAGTTTCCTGATATAACTATAACGGAATTTGAAAATTACACATAAAAAATAATTGCTTAAATGCATTTACATACATAACTTCCAGTTGACTACCGAATAATAATTATAGTCCTTGTGATTCGGTACCTGGATCCTCAAACAAAATTCATCACCATTTTCTTAATCACCATAGATTTATACTTATATTTAATACTAGCTGACCCGGCGAACTTTGTACTGCCAATATTTTTCCGCCCGCGTGGCATCAGATCCCGTTTCCGCTGCACCCTCTACTATATTAAACATGTATTATACATATAAACCTTCCTCTTGAATCACTCTATCTATTAAAAAAACCGCATCAAAATCCGTTGTGTAGTTTTAAGGATTTAAGCATACAAAGGGATATAGGGACAGAGAAAGCGACTTTGTTTTATACTATGTAGTGATTATAGTTAAAAATTCTTTTTCATTACAGGGTTTGGACGTACCGAGTGCCACCTCCTATGCCATCTAAAAGCGCAATATACTTAGCAGAGGGTCTTGGTGCACTGTGCTGGTATTGGATAATATATCACTGTATCACAGAGCCTGATCATATCTTTGTATGTATATTTTTTTCTTATGCTTACTATTATAGTCACTATGCAATGAAACTTTTGCACTATGACTTAGTGGATAGGTTTCCTTGCCATAAATAAGTTCATTTTTCTACAACTCAGTGAATAAATTATACATTATATATGTTAAATCAACAGTCTCCAAATTAAACAATAGTCTATTTAACTCATAAAACTAATATCAGACTACCTATGCCTCTACCTCCACCTATGCCTCCCTAATTTGTACTGGATTTTTAAAAGATTTGTACTTCATCCTAGTCTTAATCCCAGTTGCATCCAAAGCTTTACCAGTCTAATTTTAAAATTCAATCAAATCAATTTTATTTGTGTCCTAAAAATGTTTCTAAGAGACACTTAAATTATTATGAGACTTGCAAAAAATACATAACTTACTTTAACTTTTTAATTTTACTAAATACTTTTGTATTTTTCTTGTTTGCAAGACAGTGGCATTGGAGGTAACAAATTATAAAAGCTTTGCTTCAAAAGTAGGCTATATATTATGTACTCTACAGATTGACCAATACTTTTCTGATATTACCTACCTCCAGTAATCCTCAGCTTTATGTATGGCAAAAACATTTGTAATAATTTATGTCGTACTTCAATTTTCAGGGCGAATTCCCGTACATTGATCCCTCTACTTACACTGATGAAGAACTGGGCATACCTCCTGACTCAGTGGGCTCACTGAAGAAGTGAAAATAATTTAATGGTAGTAGTACCTAATTGTAGATTCTGGTTTAGTTACACTATCTGATAGATCCCTATGTATAATACTTTCTAAATCTTTCACCCTCAAAAATTTGCAAGAATTGTTATCAGAAAGTGTAATGACTAATGAGTTTTGAATTTTTGTTGATTTTAAATAAAAATATTTAATTACCGTCAGTTTAGTTCTGGTTTTATTTAGCTAAGAAACGAATTATTCCTATTAAGTTGACAAAATGCCCGTTTAACGGCCATAGCAAGCAATAGGCTCCAACACCTCTGTCTCAGCCGCCTGAGACTTCTGCCTCAGCTGCCTGAGATCTGCCTCGGCTGCCTGAGACATCTGCGTCGTCTGCCTCAGCTGCCTAAGACGCCTGCCTCCGCTGCCTAAGATGTCTGCCTTATCTGCCTCATCTGCCTGAGACGTCTGCTTTAGGTGAAAAGTCAAAAGTTTTGTTGCCAGGTGTTCAGGTATTTTTAATCACAGGCCTATCGTATTCCTGTTTAAAATTAGATTTTAGTAGGTTTAGTGGTTTAGCCCTTAAATGCATGATTTTTTATTTATTCATGAAATAAATATTTCAGTATAGATTTTGAGTCACAGTTATAGGGAAAAATAATAAAAAAAATCTTGATATTAATAAAAAGTATATTTTTGAAAAAAAAACAGTATGTAGACTTTTGGCTACATTATGCGTCTAGGTAGGTGACGAAAAATCTTGTTCATACATAATAACCCATTGGATCTTATGGCCCATAGGGTTATTTATGTATGAAACGCAGCAAAAAAAATCTTTCCTTTGTATGGCAAAGGGCCACCTGTCACTTGGTACAATTAGTGCGTGAAAACCCCTTGCAACCTGGTAGTTTGCACCTATTTTTTATATTACACCGTTTCTCATTATGGTCCACCCTATCAGTTCTAATATCTTTAGGTGGAACAGGCGTCATAGGTCCTCGGTGCTTTTCGCATCAAATACTCCAAACTACTACTGGATGGTCTTCCTCTTTTATTTTCGACAAACTTTTTATAGTTAGGTACATGTGTCTGCTAAGTCTGACCTAAATTCTCCAAGGTTCATAACTTTTTTGTCCCTTTATTTATATGAGTTTCCTTATACAACACCCAAGAATTTATAATCGCCATGTCTATCATATGATAAAAAGCCGAAGGTACCATTTTCGACTTTTTATTCTGATCCTGTACCTTCCTAAGAAACTGTCAATGAGGTCTACTCCTCCCATATGGGCATTGTAGTCCTTTATGATTTTGGAGCATGGTATGATGATTTCCGGTTCGTCTTATCTGTTAACTGTGCCTGCGGGCTCAGCACCGATGTAGGTAGACGCTAAAGTTACCATCTTGTTGTCCTTCCAACAAGTAACTGATGTGTCTACACCTTCGTAATCGGCCACTTGTTCTTCATACGTACCCCCAGGTATAGAATCCTTGATAAATTCCTTTTGTGTTGGTAGTTTACAATTTCAGCCAAGGCCGTTTCTTTGAATCGTACCTAATGCATAAATACCTTGACGTTCCAAGTAGTGAAGCAGCGGAATAGACGTGTTAAAATTGTCGAAGTAGAGTATGTGATTGATTCTTCGAGGAATTTTCCAAATAAGCTCCCGGCTTCGTGATCTCCAAGCTGCAACTTCAGTACTACCTGTACTTATTTGAGATGAGGTTCCCGCCACAGGTTCCGCAGTGGATGTAACACCTGACAAGTGCTCCTCTTCATAGACTATGGGAGGGTCTTCGTTATTGCCCAAGGGTTGATCTTCTAGTTCATGTAATGGGTCTCCTACGTTTGAAGATTAATCGATATTATCATCATCGAAATCTTCACCATCTTCGGAGACCTCACCATCATTTAAAGCAGCAAGAGCTGCCTCAATTTCCTTTTCTACCAGGGAGCCAGACATGCTATAGAGAAAAGCCAAATAAGCAAAATACCAAAACTATACCCAAATAAGCAAAATACAATAAACGCATGATGTAGACATTTGGCAACATACACAAAAATCAAGCTTGAGACACATTCAGCATAAATTGCCAAAAAAACCGTTATAATAGTTGTTTCTTACCTTATGTCAAACCTATTTCTTATTTTTGTAACACTTTTTGACAAATAATTTCCGCTAAATCTCAATTCAAAAGTCACCAATTATCACACAATCAACAATTTTCCAAACTTCACTTTCGTTATGTCAAATTTCGCGCAAATTTTAATTTCTAACGACCCTCTTCTATTTTCTTTTTACCATTATGATATTAGCTATGATTTAAACAGTCATTCTGAAACACTGGTCACATGTGTCACTTTTTAAAAGTACTAAAGTAGTATGTAGACTTTTGGCAACAATATGCATTTAAGGGTTAGAAGAAGAGCATTAGAAGGTTCTTGCATGGCCGGCAGTACGAATGTGACCAAGATGGCTCCACCCTGAATGCCATCATGAACAGAGAGCTATGGCGAAGCATGACGTTGCCCGGGTGAAGTGACGTTTGCGGTATCCCTGAATATCGCTAACGCGTTTAACACCTTAGCCTGAAGTTGCATTGGGAGGCGCTCGTGTACCACGAAGTGCCTGAAAGATGTAAATTGTAATACGAGATTACAGCAGCCAACCATCTGACAGTAGGAGGGTTATTGGTTAGCTCAAGCCAACTTATTCATTCATTGTATATAGCTAGGAGGACAGTCTTTATAGGAGACATGTCCATCAGCAATTTTTTTTATAAATAAATGGTAGTGGAAAGAAAATACTATAGTTGTACAGTTATTTATAATCTTGCGTTTTCGTTCATGGTGATCCGAAATAGAAAGTACGTACATAATATTCATATTTTTCTAGCAACGAATAAATTTTAAATAAAGTAACCCTACTGCAGAGCGTCCGTGATTTGATTATTTTCTTGTATCAAAAAGTCAGTATCCAATTCCAAGCGCAAGAGTGCGGCGAAGAAAAAAAAAATGACGTATATCAAAAAACAGTAAAATTTCTCTTAAACACGCTTCCTTGTTCTAAATTTAAGGAATTAAATATGGTTTTTGTGATAATTTAAATTAAAGTTTATAGTTGTTTGTTCAAAGAAGAGTGTTATTGTGATAATGTGAAGTGTTCATAACATTTGCAATGGAGACAAATGCAAATCAGAAGGGTAAGTACTTCGTCTCTTGTGAAGGATTCCTCTTGTTTGTGTATGAATAACTGTATCTTGTAAGACTTGCGACATCACTTCGGTTGACGTATGGCAGCTAAAACTTATATTTTCGGTATATCCCTAGCAATTTGCCATCTATTTTGTGATATGTTTGCATAGCTAGGATATTATGCTTCAGGCGTCATACTACCAGAAATAGGCTTATCATGTTTTTGACGATTTCCTTATCTCAAGTACATCGTGAAGGCAGGTTGAAGCGAGAAAATCAGTTAGTAGTTGCGATAAATACAACTGTTGCTTGTCTTCTTATTCCTGTGTTAGTGTATGACTCATTTTATAGACATTGTGATGTCATATGCATGTTAAATACAAGTAACTTAGAGAGCCGTGCATTTGAATTACGAAAACAAACATGTTGGGTGAGATTATTTATATTATCCTTAGGTACAAGTGGGTAATAGTAAAGCTTATGTATATATTTCAAAATTCAAACTTTATTTTGCTTCAATATCCCATGTCTTAGTGTATTGTAAAATAGTACCTTATGAATCCTATGGGTCAAAAAACATTGAGTTATAAATTTAAAATGCTCTAGGAAAGTACTATGAAATTAATATTATTTTCTCCTTTTTGTAATGTGTCTTAGGGTTTTGTGTCTGACTTTCTTCATAGAACTTTCTCTGCTACACTCTCAAGTGATAATCACAGTAATCTGATACTTTCAGTATAATATGAATAAAATCTTAATTGCATTTGGGTTCACCATCATCCATATTATCTCTTATCAACAGTTGAGATAATGATAAACACAAGGTTTTCATAATAAAAATACAATGAATACACCTGTGAAATACCATAATGTGAATATTTTATTTTTTGTTAAAAATATTTTTTTTAATTTCAAAAATATAATAAAAAATATGAACCGCGATAGCCTAGTGGTATGGGTAATAGACTGCTGAGACGAGGTCTCACTGTCTTAATCCCCGGTTTTACCATGGCACACACCAATGACTTTTCAATGCTTATCGAAGTTATGTGTGTATTTATTGCAGGTTTATAAGTGCCCGGTTAATGGCAATAGGCTCGCCACCTATTACATTGGGACATAAACATAAAATGGCGAAATGTGGGTGCTAGCACCTCAGCCTACCCCTTTGGGGATATAGGCGTGAGTTTATGTATGTATGTATGTATGTAATAAAAATATTTTTTATACTTTGCTAGATTATTTATTCCTATCCAAATTAGAGTATACCCAGCCTATTCTTTTTAAATGTTTGAGAGACTCTGGGTCTCAGAGAGCATCTGTGCCTCAGAATGCATATTAGCTGTTGGTCCCTATTACCACACAAATATCTGTGTCACGTTTCGTTATGGGTAGTTGGGGCCCGTAAGAGTTTTTGTCATCCTGATGTGACCACAGAAATTTGATATCTCTACACCTGTGGCTTGTGGTGTAAGTCAATTCAAAATATATTTAAGCTATTTCATAAATTGACCGAAAGCCAATTGTAAATTTATTTGATAAAAGGCTCGGCAGACAATGTTTGAGAGTAAATATTTATGGAACATTCATTACTTACACAGAAAATCTATTATTTGTTGTAAATTCCATAATTTGTTATTTGTTTTACATTCCATAATTTTTAATTCTTTACTTCTAAATATTGTCTGCCGAGCCTTTTCCCTATTAATTTACAATTGCCTCTAAGTCAAATTATGAAATAGCTGAACTTATATATTTTTAGAAGTGACTGATTTCCACAATCCATTCATTCACTTGATCGAATGAAGTAAATTATCATGAAGTAAATTATCAATGAATTGATAATAAACTTATAACACTGATCAATATTATAGTTAATTATATTGTTTATTAATAATTTTTTTCATAACCAATTTTAACATAATCACTTCAGTCTTTTTTCTTACATTCTTGTCCAGTTGAAGCCTAAAACAGCGAAAACAGTTCAATATGAAAATTCACAGTACAGCATACCCCAGATTTACGTTTCAGGTGGAGCTGAGTGATAACTATGTAAATCATATTCACATATTATGTATAAGTTAAATTTTACTCCCAGACCAGAGTCTGTAGACAACAAATAAGACACAAAATATTATATGAAATATTAGATAATTTTAAATAATTTATTATATAATAATGCATAAAAATGTACATTGAATTTATTTGATGCAAAAGGTTATAGTCATCATAGTTTAAAAATATAGCCTGTCAAACTACCTTTTTCTTTTTCATCACTAAAATTTGCTCATAGCATGATGTTCACTTGAACTTTATTATTTCTTATTTTGAATATTTGTTTCTTCAATGTTTTAGTCATGAACAATTTGTATTCAACAAGACAGTACAAATTGGGTTATTTCTGTACCTATTATAATGGTATTGAAGATCCCATTATCAATATTGTCCGAAATTTATGCAAATCTCACTCACTGTAATAAAACTACTTTTTAAAGGTTTCTATTGAGGGGCTATATGTAAATAATATCAAATATACCATGATAGAATCCGTTAAAAAGTGGTTTTATTTCAATGATCCTATTATTGTTAATATCCTCATGCAAAAACCGCGCCATGACGTGGAGTTGCGGATACCAGCCCGTGATATCATACCATAGCATATCATAATATCATTCTGTTGATAAAACTGTATCTTTGTCTTCATAAATCTTGTTCTATGCATATATTTAAAAAATCACATACATCCTATGCTAATAAATAAATAAAATTTGAAATAAAATAATCTGGATGAGAGAATTTTTTATTTTATTTTTGTTAGTACATTTTTTTGGGTCTGGTTTTCAAATAGCAGTCATATTTCTATGCCTTTTTTAGATGTTTGGCATAATTTTGATTATGAGTGTGTACAAATAAATAAATAAATTTGGACAATGGGCATCAATGCATTATGGTTAGCAAAAATTTTTTATTTTATTTATTTATTATTCAAACACAAACAAATTTTCGAACTGCTATCCCTTACTCGGTTTTGGAATTCTACAACCGAAATGCATACCTACTTTTTATAGCATGTTCAGTTGGCGGAGTTTTGTTAGTACGTTATTTACTTCCAGTTAAACCAGCATTGCGTATTCAAAACAAGACAAGCGACAAGATTCATTCGGAAATCATGTCATGTGTGTAATGAGTACAGATGAGTAACTTATTACAAATTCAAGGTGGTGTGTTAAATAGACGGATTTGTTGTAGTGTCCTGTGTGGTGAACTTCGCGTATGACGCGTCGGAGCCTGATGAGCTGACCATCAGACAGGGCGACGTGATACGGGACGTTGAAAGGTTGCCGGGAGGATGGTGGCGAGGGGAACTCCGTGGGCGCCGCGGTATGTTCCCTGATAACTTCGTGTCGGTGCTTGAACAAGCGAATTGTAGGTAAGTTATGATATTTTTATTTTAAGTAATTGTGTACTTTTTCCTATACCGGTTAAGAAATATGCGTACGCACACATACCCCCTTCAGTCTTCTTCTGCAGCAAAGGAAGAGAAAGAAGCTTAATTTATTTCTGTCCTTACATATCTGGCGAGTTTTCTCTACAGTAGTTCTGTATAGGTTCATACGGATTTTTTTGTGAGGAACCCCCTTGGGCACCTCAGCATTTGTACAGGTATAGGGGCACAGCGGACATGACAGGAGGTGGTCGTTACTGTCTCTGTTGCCTTAAGGAAAGAAATCTCTGGGAGTCCGACCGATTTTATGCCAGCAGCGTTGGCAAACCCGACTCCTGATATTGTTAGGACAGCGGCTACCTCCAAGCCGTGTGCTTGTTTACCATGTACCTTATTGGTACTTATAAAAAACTATTCATCAAATGTTACTTACCTGAAAATCAGGAGCAGGGCCGTCTTAAGGCTATATAGCGCCAGGGTGCGAAACTCAGACTGCGCCCCCCCCTCCCCCTCCCCCCTCCCCCCGGTCAACAAAAAAAAAACGCAATAAATTTTTGATGTTTCATTTATTTTTCTCTAAGATCTGTAATCTATCTGTAAAAAGATCTCTAACACAATGTTTTATTTTAAGTGCGTTTCCTTTTTCTGTTTTGGGCACCCGATGGTTTCTTTTTACCATCCCCTAAATCGACCATCTGCAATCAAATAGATCATTTAGCATATAAATATTTCACTCACTTCAATGAAATTATATGAAAGTAAACTTACTTAAATAAAATGTTATATGTTATAGGTATAAATTATTATTTATAAATATATTTATGTATAGGGTTACCATCCGTCCGGATTAATCCGGACATGTCCGGACTTTTAGACATTTGTCCGGACTTTGTCCGGCTACTTAATTTGTCCGGATTTCTTTTTATTAGATGGAATATGAGGTATATGAGTAATAAAACTACATACATACTATGTAATATAATAAATGAAGTCGCGCACGGATTGTTTTGTAATAATCTTTGTTTGGTGAATTACAGCTCGTCCACCGCAGTAGCACCTCTTGCTATTCCCAATATACACCCAAAAAACGTGTAATGCGCCTTTAGAGCTCATTAGGTCCAAGATATATATTATGTCCCGAGCAATACCATGCCATTGGAACTAAGTGTCCGGACTTTTATCAAAATGTCAGGCTTTTTGTCAGGACTTTTCAGAATCCTAAATGGTAACCCTATTTATGTAATAAAATTTAAATGACCAATATCAAGCCCAAGTAAAGTAGTTATCATAAATTATAAACTCACTCGTACTTATTGTGTGTGATTATGATCAATGATTACAAATACCACGATATGGCATCAATTAGGTATGTAAGTTTATTTTTTATTAATTAATTAGTAGGTAGGTATATCAGTATTGTAACTATGTTCTAATGTAACAGTAGTTATATCTCAATGATTGTAAGTAATTGTAACCGTAACAAAAATAGGTAACTCTGTATAAATAAAATTTACTTACCTTGACAGTATTAATTTCCGTTGTTTATGATTTAAGTAGGTACGCACTGAAAAAACTCCATCCATTTGCACATTATTTTTTTACGAAAACACAACACAATCAATTAAATCGATATTGGTGGGCCTAACTGAATTTCCACTTGCTAGAATCAATCACAGTCTAAACTGCTAGAATTTTTAGTCCTCACTCGGCGGCTATCGCAAATAGGTATGATGAAAAAAAAAAATTCAAAAAATAAGGAAAAGAAATGGATTTAATATTTCTTTAACATTTCACAGCATTAAACAAAATCAAACTTTAATTTTCATGCAATAAGATTCAATTGTCATAGGTCGTCTAATGACATCAATCAGTAACCGACACTCAGAGCCGCATCGCGAACTTACATTACAATATACACCCTAATGTCCTAATTATAGAGGCCATTTTGCTTAAAGTGCGGACGCCAGGCGGCTAGGTCAAAGGGCCTCTTTGAATGGAGATATTGCCGCGTGCGGGTTAAATTAATTTAATTTTTATGAGTATCCTAATAAGAGCTATTTTACCTTGCATATCGTGAGCGGGATGACACTTGCCGAAAGGCAGTGACAATAATAGGTACAATGGTAAATTTTAATATTGGTTGATGCCTATATTTTTATGCATGTAGGGGTTTAATTGACGTAAGTGTACGAAACATGGGAATGGCGTTAATATTGTACTTATGAGTTAAAGGTTAAATTAGGAAATATCGAAATGTTTAGAGCTCGGCCTGCGCCCCCTCGGGCTACGCGCCCGGGTGCGGCCGCACCCTTGAACCCCCGGTTAAGACGGCCCTGATCAGGAGACACAATGAAAACGATTTTAGCCGTTTGTTAAATTGTAGAAAAGTTCAGAAATAGTGACCTAACTTCAGTTGAATCTTGTTTATCTTCATCGAAAGTTTTTATCACCAACGTACTTATATGAGCGAGGCATACTTTGAAGGGTCTGGCTTCAACTATAAACTAACCTGAGTGTTGTATCCATGCAGATTAGCATACGGTACAAATACTCTTACAGTAACGGTCGACATAGTATGTTTTTACCTCTTTCATGCTACTTGCTTTATTCATGCACTGTACAATACAGTGCGAAATGTAAGTATCAACTGATAAAATGTAAGTACTAACTGATAAAGTTCAGTTGTTACTTACATTTCGCACTGTACAAAGCAGAAATCTTTCTAACCACTTAGGTATGTAAAGAAACCATGCCGTTAGCTAAGTGGTGCAAGCTTGCAACAAGATAAGATTACACTCTGTTTTTGTAATTTCATTATTAGTAATTTGAATTTGCAGCTTAATATAGTAGCTTTAGTTTTAAACTTGGTTTATAATACCAACCGTTATCCGTGTGGTGACTGTGAAAGAATACAAGCAACACCACCCCATTTCATATGAAGGGTGTCGCAAAAGGCGACTAACGGAAACGATACGGAAGACGATATCACTGCGAGAGAAGGAAAACTCGAAATAACCTAACTAACATGTCCAATTCGTTTGAGCAGCGTGGATACAGTAGGTCAATGGCCCCCAACATTGGAAGAGGCCTAAATCCAGCAGTGAACTGTAATAGGCCAATTGATTGATTGACATAAAACCAATATGGTGTGTTTTTTAAACCTCGTTAGTATGGAAACGAATATTGCCAGACTCTCAAATTTATGATGACTAACCACAGTAATCACGTTCAACAAGATAGGGACGTGTTTGTTTATAAGTTTCAACAGGCAACCAGCTCAAAATTGTAAGTCAGTTCGTACCTAGCGATTAGTTTTGTAATGCTGAACATCTTCACAGGATAGTAGCATACTTTAGCGATAGCTATAGGCACTTCGCCTTCATTATGTTAATAGAACTAACTTTCTTTTTAAAGATAAAGAACTAAAAATATGCAATAGTTAAGGTACCTATACAGGTTAAAGTTCATTATTAGAGAAATTTATGCTAAGGTCATATAGTCGTCAGTTTACTGTTATGTAGATCTACCTTGTTAAATATTGTCTCAACAGAAACTGGTTTCTAGGCAGATATAAAGTCGCCATGTGTGCTTGACATCTAATTCGTTGACACAGATATAAGTGATGTTGCTATAATTAAGATAACTGTTAATTTTTTAGATGTTTTCTTTTGATTATAGATACATTTATTGAAAATAATTATATTGGACAAATTTGATTCAAGTTTGATAATACCTGTGCTTATTGCCTTGGATTATTAATAGCTTTTAGTGAGAAGAATGACCAACCGTTATTGAAATAAATTGTTAATGTGATGCTGGGTACACAGACCGACTAAAGGTATGATGCCGAAGGTGACCGCATATGACAACTGCAAACGTATGTAGCAGATACGCGTAATTCATTGCGGCTTCTCAATGGTCCCCTTTATCCGTATCGAGTTTAACAAGTAATGTCTGTAATGTAGTTGTCGTATGCGGTCGGCTTCGGAATCATATCTTAAAGGCGAAAGAACGTAAACAAACGAGATTAGTCGATAATTTATATCCGCACGCTGTCGAGCGTTACCATAATAATGAAAAATTTCGCTTGCTTTCGCCGCATGGATGTTAAAGTGCGCGACCGTAATATTCACTCTGATTCATTCATTTTTGTTGGCTTAGATAAATTAAGTGTGTCTTACAGATTAGTCTACTGGGCATAAGAGTCGTCTGGGCACCTAAATTATGTATTGAACAATTTTCGACCAAGTTCAGTGTTAAAATCAAAGTGGCGAGAAGTAATACTGGTATAGTACCTACGTTTCAGTATTGCCCTTGCTTGCTTAGGTACGGAACAGATTTTGTATACTTAGGCAGCCAGCCTAGCACTATTATCTATTCTGTGCCTAGGCATACGCAATCCAGTACCTATTGAACACGTGCTGCCTCACTTATGCTGAATTTCATAATCTTTCTCACTCACCTATGATATAGGCACTCAAACACAACTTTTCTATTAGAAACAGTCATACACTTGCGAGAACAATCAGTGATGTCACGTAGCGAACGATTTAATAACAAAACCAGAAGGCCAATTCTGCTAATTTTTATTATGGTTCAAATTCAGTTTCGATTTAAGTATCAAAAACAGTACCTACTTTTGTAATACAATTTTCAAGAAATAATATTGACAACGTGATCGTTTCTAACAATAGGTCGAGGCTTAATTGATGAATGGAATTGGCCCTCTTTTTATTGAAATCGTGATTGTTTTTCACATTTAGCTTGATTTTGACAGCCAATCGAATTTTCATAAATTAGCAGAATTAGGCCCCAGACCAATATTGTAAAGTTAAATAAATCTGGAGATTAATTAAGGGGTTATAACTGTAAATAATTTTTTAAATCGCCGGATGTCTCGACGAAAGTCGTACAATGACCAAAGCAGTTCGGTAATAAAATGATTTGCTTTGGTCTTTTAAATTATATTTTCGATTAGCAGGATAATAATGACTGTACGTATAATCTAATCAGTTCCGATAAAGCGATAAGACGCGCGATGCTCTAGTCAGTGTTTGTTGTTCGGCCCTTTGCAATGTATCATTTTTCTTGAAGTTTTCGGCATTTCTAAATATCTCACCACTATTAGTAATTCTGCTAGTTATAGAAGGTAGGTGCTCTATAGATTACATTACGCTTAACCTTTTTTGTTGTCTGGATTATGTGCAGGAATAATTTGTTCTAGATACCTAGTGTTCACTGCAGTTATTAGAGTGCTTGTATCATTAGTTCAGTGATATGCACATTTCACACCTACGTGAAACAACACTTTATACTCTTTTTAAGCATATGGAATTATGGATATTACGCACGCAGCAGTGGCGATTGGCGCACGTTTTCTGATAGGATGCCGTTGAAATTTGGCATGTATTAGAACTCTGATTGCGTTTTTGGTAATAGTAGTAACAACTAACAATAAATGGCTAAAGTCTTGAAAGAGAGGCCGATAGGAACCGTGTTGTACGTATTCTTTGCTACTAGCACACCCGAATGTAAGACAGTAAGACTTGCCATAATTAAAGTTCTAAATGAATAAAGCGGACAGAGAAAAACATTATGTTACGAATTTTATGAATACGATATGTCAGAGCGGCCTGGGGTGTGTGAAAAAAACTGCCTAGGAAGTAGTGTCCTGTCGGGTCTGTGTGACGAAGTTGATAAAGAAATTCGTTAAGTGATATTTTCTAAGGTTTACGTAAATATCACTCATTTTAACGGAAGCTTTTGCGATTTATTTGGTAGTACCTATTTACTTTTATACTTATACTAAATGAATAGTTAATAATACCTAATAATCCGTTAAAATCTGTTTTTTTTTTTCCAATTTATTAATTATGGTTTTGCGGGGCAGTAGGCTTGCATCAGGGATATAATATATGCGCTAAACTAGTACCTAATCCTGTGATTGCTTTGATATCGGGGATTCCCTCTGGTGTTCTCGTGAATGTGAAGATGAACTTAAGAAGGCTAGACTTATAGTAATATCAAGTGGAGACGAGGCCTCATAACATAATACGCCCCGATCAAAAATCCAAAACCGAACTATTGTATTGTGATTTTAGTGGATCCTTAAAAGCGGTCAAACAGATGGCTGTAATGATATAGGTAGACATCTGCCTCATAAATTATAAAAAAAGAGAGAAGAATAACGTAGTATGCTCTGAAAGCATTTAGCCCTAAAGGTAATGCTAAATTGAATTGTATGTATTCACAATTTGTGGATTCATCATCATCAGGCGTAACTGAGGAAATATTTTCTAACATGATTTGAACGACAAAGATGATATATTTCACCAACCCTAAATAAAAAGGAACTTCATCCCACGCACGCTCCCGTTGTGGAATGAACTGCCTGCTGCGGTTTTCCCAAGCGACTACAATATTGGGTTCTTTAACAAGGGCATTAGAAGGTTTCTTCAGGGTCAGCAGCGCGAGTGTAGCGCACCTGGAGTTGCATACGTCCACAGGCCACAGTAACCACTTTCCATCAGGTGGCCCGCGTGCTTGTCTGCCATCTAAGTGGTATATAAAAATTATAATGTTCATACTACCAATGATGTCAAAAGCAATGACTTAAGAGATATATTCAGAGCTGACGCAATAGAATAACTATAAAGGTGGATAGGTATAATCTTGGACGTAAGAACCTCAATAACGATGTTTTTGTCTTAACGACGTAAACCATGAACATGAGTGTGTGTAAGTATATAACAACTGCTAATGAAACCTATACCAAGATGGTTATAATAAACTTCGAAAGCTTTATTTACATGATGTACATTAGAAAGATCTAAATCAAACAATACATAATGTACCTATACCTGCAGGTTCAGGCATGAAAGAATTCCTCCCCATCGATGTCAACTGGGAGGGTGGCCAGAAGGCGGGTTGCATTGCTACGTTGAATTGCAATATCATTTCTTTACGCAAGGAATAATAATAAACTATATTAAGTTAAATACATAAAAAATATATTAAGTATAATAATCCAAACCTACTTAATATTATAAATGCGAAAGTAAAAAAGTTTTCGTGGTGGTAGAAATTTGATGGCACAAATTTGTCACAAATTTCGACCGGGTTAGTACCACCGTGCACTTTTGCGAAAAATCCTCCATAGTAATCCAATCTCGGTTGGATTGCGTTCAGGGGTCAGCAAGTGCATAGCCGGGCAGGGGGGATTGAGGTCGCAGCACGAGTGGGACCGGTGGGTCTTGGCGTAGTCTAGTGGGGGGTGGCGCGGGGCGACGCGCCGAACAGGGAGACCTGTAGAAACGGTGGTGCCGCTGGCCGCCCGCGGCATAGTACAGGGGCCCAACCGGGACTAACCACCCTGGGAGGCTGCCCCACCAGGTCGCGCATAATCCCGATATGGCTCGTCGTGCCGGTTGGTGACCGGACGAGGGAGCCCGGCGACCATACTCGGGGGGGTACGGGGGCCCTTCCGTTCGGCGCGTCGGCTCTCGCCATACCTCACATTCATAGATAAAACCAATATCCCACGCTTTGTCACGCTGTGCTGCGACAACAATCGCCTCTTTTTCACGCCTTCCCTCCTCTTCATCCTCATGGCAGCGCATAATAACAGTAGATTGGTCTACACAGCGGCAAGAAACTCTCCCTCGAGCTCGCTATTTGAGGTGGAGTCCACGAACATCTGTGGGCTCCATACAAACCTCAACGCCGTCCACCAACACCTGGAGACGGCGAAACCAGCAATGCTGTTTCTTACGGAGACACAAATACGCCGCCCTGATGACACGACCTACTTACTCTACCCCGGCTATGTCCTTGAGGAGAATTTCCGCGCAAAAGCCGGGGTGTGCGTGTTTGTTAGGGCGGATGTTTGTTGTCGCCGTTTGCGCTGCCTAGAGGACCCATCCTTTTCCACCCTTTGGGTACACATAGACCATAGCTCTACGAGTCAGATCTATGTGTGCCTCTACCGCTCCCATACAGGAGATGCCGAGACAACTCGACTCTTTGAATACCTTAGTCAGGCGGCAGATGATGCGCAGGAGCGGTTTCCGAACGCTGAACTGGTGTTTTTGGGGGATTTTAACGCCCACCACGAGATCTGGTTGGGCTCCGCCAAAACAACCCACGCGGGAAGAGCCGCCCATGCATTTGCTCTGGCGCATGGCCTGACCCAATTGGTACACGAGGTCACTAGGATACCAAAAAGGTCGGACCATGAGCCCTCTCTGCTAGACCTTCTGCTGACGAGTCGCCCGGACCAGTACAGTGTTTCGGTGAGCGCCGCTTTAGGTGAATCCGACCATTGTCTGGTCCGTTCCGAGGTGCCCATTTTAGCGCCCCCACGTCCCGTGCAGGGGAAGCGGCGTCTCTGGCACTACTCGTCAGCGGACTGGGATGGACTGCGTGATTATTTTGCGTCCATCCCGTGGGTTGAACGCTGCTTTGGAGGTAAGAGCCCATCTGAGGCCGCAACTGCTGTCGCCGGTGAGATCAGTCTGGGCATGGAATATTATATCCCCTACACTGATGTCGCCGGTGTCCGCAGGGCACGCCCCTGGTTCGGGCGCGAGTGCGCGGAGGCTGTTAATCATAAACAGTCTGCGTACCGCGCTTGGATCAGGGCGCGCGCTACGTGCGATCCCAACGTGGGCTACTTCAAGGCGGCGTACAACAGAGCCACAAAGGCCTGCAAGAGGGCTTATGTCAGAGCGGATGCCCAGCGCATAGCGCGGCTTGGTCAGGAGCTAGTAGAGCATCCCACGGGTAGCCGTGGCTATTGGCGACTGGCCAAAGCCGTGCAAGCCAACTTCTGCCAGCCTTCGCTGCCCCCGCTGCGCAATCCCGATGGATCCCTGGCCCATGAGCCGCAAGAGAAAGCAAATTTGCTGGTTAATCTCTTTGCGGCCAACTCCCGAGTCGATGATTGTGGTATGGAGCCGCCGACACTGCCCGTCAGTGACCATGCAATGCCTGATATTCGTATCAGGCAACGCGATATCCGAGCGGTGTTGCAATCACTCGATGTCCGGAAAGCCAGTGGTCCGGACGGTATTCCAGCGGTGGTTCTGCAAAAATGTGCAGCGGAGTTGTCTCCAATGCTTGCGCGGCTGTACCGGCTGTCCTACAGCTCTGGTACAGTGCCTTCGGCTTGGAAAGAGGCGAATGTACAGCCGATCCCCAAGAAGGGGGATCGCTCAGACCCAAACAACTATCGACCCATAGCCGTCACCTCAGTGCTGTGCAAGGTGTTCGAGCACATTATCAACAAACAGCTCATGCGTCACCTTGAAGATCACTCCCTAATTAATGACCGGCAATATGGCTTCAGGCCGAAACGGTCAGCGGGTGATCTTCTGGCGTATGTTAGCCATATTTGGGGTGAGGCTATGGACAAGCACGGCGAGTCATTGGCAATTAGCCTTGACATCGCCAAAGCTTTCGATAGAGTTTGGCACAAGTCGCTTCTTTCCAAGTTACCAGCCTTTGGTCTGCCTCCTAGACTGTGCGACTGGGTTGCCGGCTTCTTGCAGGAGCGCCGTATTCGCGTCCTTTGTGATGGACGAGCCTCGGAGTTCTTGCAGGTAAATGCCGGCGTACCGCAGGGATCTGTCCTATCGCCAACTCTCTTTCTTCTGCATATCAATGACATGCTGTCGACCGGCAGCATTCATTGCTATGCGGATGATAGCACCCTACACGAGAGTTATCATGGACGTCCTGCGGATAAGCAGACGCATATCGCGGAAAAAAGGCAGCTTCTTGTCACTGAGCTTGACCGGATCCTGAATCACATTTCCCAATGGGGCTCTGAGAACCTGGTCGAGTTCAATGCCAAGAAGACGCAGGCATGTGCGTTTACAGCAAAGGTATCTTCTTTCCTTCCCCTTCCCACTCTTCAGAGCACGCCACTGCCACTGCAGGACAACCTCAATATCCTAGGTATGGATGTTCGCTGCAAACTGAACAACAAAAACTACATCGAGAGTATCATCAAAGCAGCCTCGCGTAAACTCGGAGTCCTGAACAGAGTGAGACGGTTTTTCACGCCGGAGCAACGGTGTCTTCTTTACAAGACACAAATTCGTTCCTGCGTGGAGTACTGCTCACATCTCTGGGATGGATCCGCAAAGTACTTATTAGATGCTCTCGACAGGTTGCAGCGACGTGCGATCCGCATTATCGGAAATCCTGAGGTCACGAGTACCCTCGAGTCTCTGCAGATGCGTAGAGATGTTGCTTCTTTGGCAGTTTTTTACCGTCTCTACCATGGTGAATGTTCTGAAGAGCTATTCCAATTAGTCCCACCCTCCCCCTTCCTATACAGGACGACACGTGCAGGACTTAGATGTCACCCCTATACGGTGCAGAACATTCCTTCAAGAACCAAGCGGTTCGGTGACTCTTTCCTTTGTCGCACCATTAAGACCTGGAATTCCTTGCCAGCTCACGTGTTTCCCTCTTCCTACAGTCCCGGGTCCTTTAAGCGGGGCGTGAAAAAGCATCTGATGAGGCCGTCAAGCTGAGTGCCACCATTGTTAACATGGCACGTGTACATAATGGTGACCCTCTTTCTTGAGACTTTACCTTCAGCTTACCATCAGGCGAGGTAAAGTCAAATTGACGTGTCCTATTTATAAAAAAAAAAAAAAAAAAAAAAAAAAAGTAACTCTGGTTTGTCTGTTTGTTACGCCTTCACGCCTAAACCACCTAATCGATCTAGATGAAATTTAACAGAGTTGGACTAGAGCTTGGGCAAGAACATAGGCTATATTTGGTCGCGTCAACCGACATCCAGGCGGTCGGAGCCGCGAGCAATAGGTAGTTAAATATACATACATACCTACGTCTTTGTTTTATGTTTAAAAATTTGCAGACTTGTCATATTGTGTCTAAGTGGACGTTCACGTTTTAGGTCGACAGGCGTGCAGGGGCGCTGCCGGGCTGTGTTCAGTTACCAGCCAGCCAACCCGGACGAGCTGCCGCTCTGCGTCGGCGACGTCCTCGAAGTACTCGCAGAGGTAAATGTACTACCGCTTATTATACCGCGAGACATATCTTGGTCTAAAATGTGCTCAATACGCGTAATACACGTTTCTTGGTCTTGGGTGTCTTTTGAGGATGGCACGGGTGGACGAGCTCAAATTCACCATAGATTATTACAAAACAATCCGCGCGCGCCAGGACCTCGTTTAGCGATTTAGGTCTCAGATATGTGACGCGGGTGATATCAAGTTATATTAGCGCACCCACGTGCAGGCCACATCTGACTGCTGTAGTCTGTAGTTAGACTTGGTGATTGCGCCCTTGCCTATAACTGTAAGGTATTTATACAGATTCAAATGAATGCAAATTACATATATTGATAACTCACTTGTACTTTACACGATTTTTATTATTAAACCTGACCGGTTTTGCCTTACGGTATTCTCAAAGGTTATAATGCAAACTCAATATGTGTAATAATAAGTTCCATCAATCAACAATATAACTAGGGTGCAAATTAGATATTAAGTACAATTTTTAGTTAATTTCTGTTAGGGAAATGTTAATAAAAATTATATACCATTGTTCGGTGAAACACAATAGTATTCGGTGAAGTAAGAATGTCGGGATATAGTGTAATTTCCACGACACTATATACATATGAGTCAACTAAGAAACAAATACTACGCTTTAGACAACTGTCTGCAGAAAAGTTGGGGACAAAACAAATATTACTCTTCTATTCCTCTAATTCTATCCATTCAGTTTTATTTGATTTACACAGGGTGCACCTGACTAATATCTAAAGGGCTTTTTAGTTTTTGTGTAGGCAAGTACTCATTACTACCCAAAGGTCTGCAAATTGTATTTACGCCTGTAAATTCCCGAAGGAATAGGCAGAGAATTAACACCCACATTTCACCAAATATGATTTTTGGTTCCACATAATAGGAAGCGAGCGTTGTCGAGCAGTTTTTTTATTAAGGGCTGTATATTTACTGTTGGATAGAGAACAATCCTATCGAGTCGCCTTTTACGACACCCACGGGAGAAGATAGGAAGGAAGAAAATTTGAAATTGACAGGCAATAATTTGTTCATGCAGGTAGAGGAGGGCTGGTGGCAAGGCCGCCGCCAGGGGCGCGTTGGAGTGTTCCCTTCGAATTTCGTCGTGATGCTAGAACCGATGCAGGCAGCGCCGCCCTACGAGCCCGCGCCCGCATTACCTCCGAAACCTGGTAAGACATTCATGATTGTACGCGGTACAACTCTTATTTTTCATCAGTACTCTCACGTACAGACGACAAAGGAAATACGGCTACACCTTTACATACAACTTTACATGAAAAAGTGCAACCGTGTCTCTTTTGTCGACTGTACGTCCACACACGAATATGGTGACAGGCTTATGAAGGGAACGCGTGCTCTATTATGCTGTTCAAATGAAGTACACTTTAAGGATGGGCGTTTAGCGTCGATATTAATAAGTATCAATATAATGCTATGCGATAAAACAATATTTTGAATTGATAGTCCAGTCATTCTTTGTAGTATAGTATCATCGCTAACAACATTAAATTCAAGTTTGATACTGGTGCGCTTTGACTCCTATCAAGGACCTCCTGCCGGTGAATTTCTGCCTCGCCTCCATTTTCTACATTTTGTTTTCAAAATTTCGGTAGATTGAAATG
This sequence comes from Eilema caniola, assembly GCA_949126895.1. Taxonomy (NCBI): domain Eukaryota; kingdom Metazoa; phylum Arthropoda; class Insecta; order Lepidoptera; family Erebidae; genus Eilema; species Eilema caniola. The sequence goes on along the minus strand of OX421471.1, from coordinate 9,837,169 downwards.
TTCTGACGAAAGCAGACTGCTCTGATGATGGACGTGAGCTAAATAACGTTTTGTTAGATATTTTGTTTCGAGCTGTAACATTATTTTGTATTTAATTTCATTTTATGCTGTGTGTGACACGTGTGAGACATCATGCCCTTGCCCAACCCATTTGAAACAACTTACGCGGCGGCTGTCACGCTACGGATACTAGCGATCTGTCTCGGCTTATATTAATAGACAGGCTTTGTTTACGTAAGCATTAGTTAAATATTACCGTAAAACAAATTTTATTCTGTGGAATATGAAAAAAGATTAAATAACCTTTTTTCGCGTGAAAACTTCCAATTACCTACCCCTCTACAAAGGCACAACTTAGCAGTTATATGAAAGTCGGGAGAAAACTGACTAAAACACGATATCTCCGACATCAGCCTTAGGCCAGTAGAGGAAGTAAGGCCGCGCAATGAAGTGCTCACCAGCTGCGTCATGCAAAGCTAGTAACGCTTGAGTCATAGGTATTACTCGCAAGAATGTCTCATTACTTTCTATACAATTAGGACAATTTTAACTAGACTATTTCAAAACGGAGTTAAACTGTCAAATAACATCTATCAATGACTTTATTTCCACATAGGTACTTCTCAGCAAACCGACAATAGTTTAATTATGTTTTGTGTACCTAACTAGACGGTGTTTTGTAAAATGACATCATTGGTGAAGCGTAATAGGCTAGCGTGTTTCGGTATTATGTCGCAACGCAATAATATTATACGACTAATGATAATAGCGTCGCATCCCACATTGAAACAAATTGTATCAATGCCAAAGGACCCGCTATCGTTTAAATAAAAAGGGATATAATTGTGAGGCAAGGGAGATAATGTATACTAAAATATGTGGTGATAGTTGTAGACCGGCCAAGTTCGAGTCGGACTCGAGTGCAAAGGGTTCCATAAAATTATGTATTTTTTCTGTTGTATTTCGTCGGCAACTGAAATACAGTATCTGTAAAAATTGAACTATTTTACTATCACAGTTCAGTTCAGATACAACCTGGTGTCAGACTGACACCCGTTGTCTATCTGAGTATTTTGGGTACGGAACCCGTAAAGGGAGGAACAGGTAAAAGGAGTGTTAAAGGGGTGCTACCACGATGATGGTGCTCTTTTCACGGTCAAGGGGTCGGAGGGCAGTTACGTTCTCTATGTACACTCGAGAGCAATGAATCCGGGTCACTCAAAGAATCCAAAAAATCTCGGAAAGTAAGAATGCTAGGTTAATTCAATAAATTGTATTTAATAGACAATTTAATACTCCTTAAATGAAAGTTAAAAAAATATGAGTCACCATACATTTTATTTACACAAAATTACATAAAGAAAAAAAAACTGCTGATCTCTCCTTAAAACAAAAATAGGAAACATGAAATTTTTGAACTTTATGACGATTTTCTTGAATTTCAATACTTCGTATTACCTCCTCGTGCTTCCATTACTGCGTTTACGCGGTTTGGCATGCTGTACACCAAGTTCCTTATACGATTTTGGGGAATATTCTCCCATTCCTCTGTGAGAGCAATTTTGAGCTCAGGAAGCGTGATTGGGGGAGGGTTTCGTTGTTTTACGCATCTCCCTAGCTCGTCCCAAGCATGCTCGATCGGGTTGATATCCGGGCTGCGCGCTGGCCACTCCATACAAGTAATGTTCATCTCTTGAAGGTAGTCATTCACAATCCTACCTGTATGAGGTCGGGCATTGTCATGCATAAATATAGCATCCTCACCCAAATTGACCATAAATGGACCAACGTGTTCGTTGAGGATTTCTTCCACATATCTTACGCTAGTTAAAGAGCCGTTTTCTATGATCACCAGCTCTGTGCGACTTTCAGAGGAAATTCCGGCCCACACAAGTACAGACCCACCACCGTAGGCTACTTTTTCTTCGATGCATGCTTGCTTGAATCTTTCCCCTGGTCTTCTATACACTCTGTGTCTTCCATCGTGCTTGTAGAGCATAAATTTTGATTCGTCGCAGAACATAACTTTCGACCAATCTTCAATACTCCAATTTACGTGGTTCTGGGCATATCTTAGTCTTGAAATACGATGGCCACGCTCCAGTTTAGGGCCGTTTGCAGGTCTAAGGGGTTTTAAGTTAGATTCAGCAAGCCGACGTCTTACTGTCCATGCACTTGGGTTACTTCCTCCGAGGCGTCGAAACTGATTTGTGAGTTCAGTTCCTGTGAGAAAGCGATTTCGAAGCATGGTGTTCACCAAGTATCGGTCTTCTCGTGCTGTGGTACACCTAGTTCTGCCCGTTCCTGGTCTGCGTAGGTTAGAACCAGTTTCTTCGTAACGTCGGAGAACTCTTTGTACTGTTGACAGCGACACACCGACAGTCCTGGCTGTATCGCGCTGACTCCGGCCGGTTTCCACCAATGTAAGTATTCTGGTGCATTCTTCAAGTGTAAGCGACATGATTTCAGCTTGAATAATGAATATTGAGCACTATCAACCTGGTTTATGTACCAACATAAATGACAGATTACAAACAAAAGCAAAAACAAATCCTGTAATTTCGTAGTTCCATCTTCGACAGTGTTCCCTTTTCAAATTTGATTTTTTTATGATATAACTTTACAATAACTAAGAAGTTTTAATACTTTCATTTAAGGAGTATTAAATTGTCTATTAAATACAATTTATTGCATTAACCTAGCATTCTTACTTTCCGAGATTTTTTGGATTCTTTGAGTGACCCGGATTCATTGCTCTCGAGTGTATTAGCCAAATCTGCATAATTTGAGATAAGGAGCATTTGTATTACAATTTGCCCTTTAGTTTACCGGTTTAGATTCATACATAATTATATCGAAGTATGTGTCATCTTATAACATTTAGTATTTCTCACCCAATCGTATTTCATATTAACAAGGTGTCTGTACATGATACGAAGTCGTCATGTAGTCTTGTTCATATTGTAACTGTTATTTGCATTAATTGAATCAATGATATTGGACAGCAGACAGCAGGGGACAGACCGCTTATCATTTTAGTGAACAGCTTCCGTTAGTGTTAAATCGCCCGCTTTGGTATATGCGTGTGACCGAGCGTGACATGATACCTAACTATAAATATAATACGTTCTGTATTAATGATAATTGTGTTATCTCATATATTGACAGTGACTTCTGAATTGTAAATAATGTTAGTGTGATTCAGGTATTTGTTTTTGATTTACTGAGTTATTCTCAACATCAAAACTAAAATACTAAGATTTTATATTTATGTTAATATACAATGAGGTATCCTTAAAACGGGGTTTTAGAGGCCAAGGGATGAAAATAATTTTACAGTCATCGTCTTTTAAATACCCATTGACTATTTCAATTTTCATTGTAATAATCTCCGGAATCATCAAAAATCTAGTTAGACTTGTAATATTATAAAATATCAAATGATCATGTTCCTATTCATCCTTTGATTCTGTTCATTACACACTACTTACATATTCTACTATTAACTTATACCTTAATAAATTAATAACTGTCACCCGATCTTATCTAAACAGGTATATTTCTGAAAGATTTTACCCTAATTTTTGAAGAGCAGTTTACACTACATGAATATTAATAGTGATAGTTTATTTATTTAATTTATTTTTATTAATTTACTAGCTGTCGCCCGCGGCTCCGCCCGCGTGGATGTCGGTTATCGCGAATCGGACTATAATTTGAGATTTAAACTATCCTATCTCTCAAGTTGGATCGAACTGCACATGGTGTGCCAATTTTATTATAATCGGTTAAGTGGTTTAGGAGTCCATTGAGGACAAACATTGTGACACGAGATTTATATATATTAAGATTTATAGTTAATGAAAAAAAAACTTAAGCTAAATTACATAAGATACCTTAAATTACTAAATTTGTATGGAAGACACCCTTGCGAAACATCCTAGTGAATATTATCTATAAAGCTTTTTCATAATCTGTGTACAATAAAATTCAATTCTAACACAGTGAAGGAGCTGTGCGAGGTGTTGTTCCCGTATGCGGCAGTGAACGAGGATGAGTTGAACTTGGCTGAAGGTGACATCGTGACGGTGGTGTCTAAGGACGCGCCCGATCGGGGCTGGTGGCGAGGCGAACTTCATGGCAAGATCGGACTGTTTCCTGATAACTTTGTTCGTTTGTTACCAGCAGGTGAGAAAGTTTTTTAAAAGAGATGTACAAAATGGTGTAAAAGTTACCTTATTATGTTTTAGTAATACATACATATTTTAATTGGAGTGATAATTAGTTAGAGGGCATATAGCCACCCGAAATTGTTTTCCTATTGAAAGCAAACTGGCTTAACACGGATTTTATACAATCAGTAGACTTATGGGTCTTTTTCAGAAAGCTAATAGGCGAAGTAGCTTTTGATAAAAATAATTGTTTTTAAGACAGTTCTTGCGCTCGCATCTTTTATGGAACTAATCCCATCATAATACTCCAATGGGAAAAAGACTTTCTGTATGTTGATGTTGCTATACATAGTCCGACCGCGAGAGCTGTACCGTCCCCATGGTGCGAGCGGGGTGGCGGGGGTCGAGGTAAACTAAAGAAAAGAAAGAGCACGAATCGATGAGATCTGTAATGTCGGACAGATCTTGCGATATCCTTCGACAGTTTGAGGGCTTTCAATCATTTTTTACCCTACACGCCAGTCGTGGTATTACATATTTTGATACATAATTAAATAAATAAGAGTACCTAAATCATTAATTTAATTAATGAAATCTTTGTATATGTTAATTATAAGAAGGAAGTTTGTGACGTTGTAGGAGTTAATTTCTTGATCTACAGAACCAATTCAAAAAATATTTTACCAATAGAAACCCACATTATTTGTTAGTATCATAGGCTATATATCATCACACTATCAGGGAGGTTCAGTAGCGGAAACGCGATTAGAAATCTACGCGGGCGAAGTCAAAGGCAAAAGCTTGTAGGTATCTATAATATATTAAAGTACATTTAGTTAATTAAATACAACCGAAAAATACTTTTTCTCAAACATGCTTGGAAATGTGAACATTATTTTGACAACCTTCTTCGAGATAAATCGAAATTGCTGTACATGCGAGCAGCGGCCAGATAAAGTTGTATGAAAATCCATATCTGTCGTGTTTTAGCGGCCAAATAAATTACTATGTAAACTCATATCTGTCGTGTAATTTAAAAATGGAACCATCTTTTACTCCGAACCATGGCAACCGCGGAGGTAACTTATCCAAGGCATTAGGTACAATCAGTTTCGTGAACAGGTACAATCAGGATATAAATAAGTACTAGGGTAGCAGAAGCTAGCAGGAGGTTGTTACAATTTTTTTTTAAGTGACTCATAGTTTTATTTTGTACCCTAGTAGGTACCTACTTTTAGATATTACTGTAGTAGGTTAAATAATGGTTAGTAGAGAACCTCCTGCTAGCTTCTGCTACCCTAGTACTTTGTACTAGAAATAATGAGTGGATATGTTGCACTATAATTTATAAAAATTACTATTGTTCGTTGTTCGTCATTAATTTTGAAAAGTAGGTAACTAAAAAGTTCTGCCTAGATACTAATTAGTTTTAATTTCCGCGCATTGTTTGAGAAAAGCACTATACAAGCCTTGGCCACAACTGAGCGTTGCCGGACTCCGTAATGCGTGCCTCGGCTGCGCCTCGGCCCGCATACTTCACGATCGTCCGGCAACACTACAGTTGGCGGCCGCGGCAGTAATGTACTATTTCTCAAACATGCTTGGAAATGTGAACATTATTTTGACAACCTTCTTCGAGATAAATCGATATTGCTGTACATGCGAGCAGCGGCCGGCATAAGTTGTATGAAAATCCATATCTGTCGTGTTTTAGCGGCCATATAAATTACTACGTAAACTCATATCTGTCGTGTAATTTAAAAATGGAACCATCTTTTACTCCGAACCAATGGCAACCAAGGAGGTAACCTATCCAAGGCATTATCATTATCCTACACAGTTCGGTACAAAAGACACAAGATACCCCCGTGAGCGCTAGCGGGGAACTGACCAAATCGGACGTTTGAAATTTCCCCCCGCCTCAACGCGCACATAACCAAGGCGCGGTACAGCGACAACGCTGGAACTATAGTTACCAGTGCGTAAGTGACCAAGCTAGTGTGACAGCCTTTTACAGTTGTAAAAACTCCATAAAAGTCTAAAGGCCCACCTAATAATGTATGAAATACCACTAGGAAAACATCATTCGCGAATTGGGAGAATGTCCCCAATAACCCAATATTACAACCATAACAAATCCCCTTTGTAAAATTTTGATCGTACCAAGGAAACAATCGATTCTATCAATCTTCCATGCACAATAACACGATAGTTATTATGGGATTTCTATTCTTAGCCATGACCATTGTATACCTATCTATCTGTAAATATTTTCGCATCCACTCCAAAAGCTTATGGACGATTTGATTGCGACAGAATTCATGATGACCTTTGCTCTAATATACATAGAAATATATATTGCTACTTCGTTTGTACAATGTGTTCGTAAATAATCTGTTACATCATCTCTATGGAGAAGAATATTAAACACTGCGTTACATTTTCATGGTAATGTTTCAGGAAATATAAGTGTATTTGCCTTAGACTATATACAATCTGTATAGACGCAGGAAGTGTCATTTCTTCGCGGCGTAAAAAATGGTTACTAACTTCGGTATAAGTTGACATATACATCCAATGACATACCCGCATTAACAGTTTAAAGAACGCGTTTTTCATATCGTTTTATATAATACATTTTGTAAGCAAAGTTGTCTCTATACAATATATGGTCTACTAAGGGACTTGCTATGACATAATATATGTTGTATTCATGTTATACTATTCATAGTTTCAATGGACCCCGAATCGCGAAGTGAGAGCCTCGGATTCGACCGGGACTAATGCGAAGATTATAAAAAGTATATTTTCGTAAACTAGTGCCAGAGAGTTTATACGAGTCTATACGGGAGCAAGTGCTACCTTCCATCACATATCTCATCAAGTTACCCCAGTTCGATCCACCAATGCGATATAATCAGGATAAATGAGCAGCCGCGGAATCTTTGATGCTATTTGACAGAACGTTTAATACCAGGTTAAACAGAAACGGACATCCTTGTTGAGTACTTCGGCAGTCATTTTGTTTTTCGCAAGGCACTCAAGTGGTTTAAGTAGCCAGTTAAGGAGCAACTCGGAGGGTTTCCGAGTGAAGTCGATTACCATGGTAGTCTTACGCATTTGAAAGTGAGCCACGTTGTCGTTTCAGCATGTTGAAACTTTATACGCTTATTATAAATGAATTATAATGAATGCTTAGAAATACAATCACACACTGAAATGCCGGTGTAATTGCATTTCACGTTATTTGATTCAAGAATGTCAAGGTTTTTATATGTCAGGAATATTTTAGCAGAATAATCAGCGCTATTTATACCTAGGTACTAAAACCTGACACGTGCGAAATTAACTAGAAAATGCATACAACTAAGTATTTGTTAAAGTTAAACTAGCCTGTGATATTGTATAAGACTCTCCGTACATTTTTTTACGTGCGGGAAATCCCCGCGGATACCCCCCGCCGGAGCCGGAGGGGGAAGTTATGTCGGACTCGAACCGACTTAAACGCACGCAGTCTGTGGGTCGGTGTACTAGGCCGAAGGTGAGGTTGTCTTCGACATATCCCTCGCACTCCGGCTGACGCAGGGCCATCCCTGTCGGCCTGGCCCTCCTCGGGTGGGAGGACTGCGAGCTTCCCAAGTTTCCCAACTCGTCCCCGGTATGGAGCGGTGCGCGATGCGCACCGCCGCCGTGGCCTGCTTCGGCTAGGGTGACAGGCGGCTCCACCCGTCATCCCAGGCCCACGCTCATGGGGAATGGAGGTCGTTCTGTGCCCTCCGACGCTCGAGTTGCCTACGCATGCGGGCACTGAGGTCCGAGAATCTGCCTCGCTCACGCTGCCGCTCCCGTTCCGCCGTCTCCGTACTTGACTCGTGTCGTACTAGTAGTTCGATAATTTGTAAATACGTAATAACTTATGATAGTATATGATGTACGTATAAAAAGTATAGTTTGACATATTTCAGTTTAAATTTTTATGTTTAAACTAGCTTTTGCCCGTGGCTCCGCCCGCGTGGATGTTGGTCATCGCTATTATTCATTATTTATATTTTTTCATTAAAATCCATTCAGTAGTTTTTACGTGAAAGAGTAACAAACATCCATCCATCCATACTTCAAACTTTCGCGTTTATTGTTGTTGCTATATTGTCTTATGTTGTTACATTTCAATCGAAAGAAGTTTATCTATGTTCATTACTTTTCATTACGTTTTATTAAAATATTTAAGTAACGAAGACAACAAAACAGTATTACTACACTACTCAGCTGAAAATATTATAATACGATCCGGATCCGCCCCGGCTTCGCACGGGTGGTAAAAACGTTCCCGTGTTATTTCAAGCGTTTCAGCAGCGAGAGATTTTAATCTATTAAATGCAATAAAAACCGACAGATACCTAATCAATAGTCACAATAATGCGAATTATTGTGACTATTGATTAGGTATCGGTCGGTTACGTTAATTGTCGGTACGTGTGTGATAAATTGCAATGAATACTAAAATTATGAAACTACTAGCTGTTGCCCGCGGCTCCGCCCGCGTGAATGTCGGTTATCGCTTAGTGTTGATCCGACGCTATTGAGCATTAAATTCGCCTCTCTACTCAACTTTGTCCTCGACTATGTACTCGCCTCTGTTCTCGACTTTCTACTCGCCTCTATATTCGACTCTCTACTCGACTTTCTACTCGCCTCTATACTTGAATTTATACTCGACTCTCTACTGACTTCTCTGTTCCCCTCTCTACTCGACTTTGTACTCTTCTCTATACTCGCCTTTCCATTGGCCTCTCTACTTGCCCATCCATTCGATTCTCTTTTCGCCTCTCTACTTGACTCTTCCCACTCGCCTATCTACTCACACTTCTACTCAACTCTCTATTCGATCTCTACTCGCCACTTCATTCATCTTTCCACTCGCCTCCCTATTCGCCTCTCTACTCAACCCTTTACTGCATTCTATTTGATTCTATACTCGCTTTTCCACTGGCTCTCTAATCGCATATCTACTCGCCCCTGTAGTCGACTCTACTCGACTTTCGATCTTTACACGCCTATCCACTCGTCCCTATCACAATCTCTACTCGTCGCTCCACTCGCTTCTATATTTGGTTCGCGACTTGACTTTGTCCGTTCCGAAACATTAATTCACCTTTGTACCAAATTTCATGAGGACATCTTAAAAGAAATTCTTACTATTTATGCCATATTTCACCTCCTTTTTTGTGCCATTGAAAAATGAGAAACTTTAATCCCATAGCCCTATTCCCTCTCCCCTTCTACCTCTTTTTTCACGATAAGGGGTAGCCTATGACCATTTCCAAGCTCTAATCCACCTCTATACCAAATTCATGAAGATATCTTCAAAATTGTCAAACTTACATACCCTAGCCCTATTCCACCCCTTCAACTCCCTTTTTCGCAATAAAAGGTAGCCTATGTCCATTTTCGAGCTCTAATCTATCTCTGTACCAAATTTCATCAGGATATCTTCAAAAATGACAAACTTTTATCCCTTATTACCCCTCCCCCTCCCCTTTACCACCATTTTCGCGTCAATAGGTAGCCTATGTTCGTTCCCAAGCTTTAATCCATCTCTGTACCAAATATATCATCAGGATGTCTTCAAAACTGGCAAACTGTCATTCCCTATAACTCCCCCGCTTTAATCCATCTCTGTACCAAATATATCATCAGGATGTCTTCAAAACTGGCAAACTGTCATTCCCTATAACTCCCCCCCTTAACCTCGTCTTTCGCGACAAAAGGGAACCTATGTTCGTTCCCAAGCTTTAATCTATATCTGGACCAAATTTCATCAGGATATCTTCAAAAAAGACAAACTTTCATCCCAAAGTCATATTCCCCCCTCCTCCTTCTACCACTTTTTGTGATAAAAGGTAGCCTATGTCCGTTCCCAAGCTCTAAACTATCTCTGTACCAAATTTCATCAGGAAATCTTCAAAAATAACAAACTTTCATCCCAATGCCCTAGTCCCCCCCTTCTACCCCCTTTTCGCGATAAAAGGTAGCCTATGTCTGTTCCCAAGCTCTAAACTATCTCTGTACCAAATTTCATCAGGAAATCTTTAAAAATGACAAACTTTCATCCCAAGGCCCTACCCCCCCCCCCTTTACCCCCCTTTTCGCGATAAAAGGTAGTCTATGTCCGTTCCCAAGCTCTAATCTACCTCTGTACCAAATTTCATTAAGATATCTTCAGAAATGACAAACTTTCATAAAAACTTTCATCCCCTATTTTCCCCCCTTAAACCCCCTTTCACTTGATAAAAGGTAGCCTATGTCCGTTCCTCCTCCTTCTACCACTTTTTGTGATAAAAGGTAGCCTATGTCCGTTCCTCCTCCTTCTACCACTTTTTGTGATAAAAGGTAGCCTATGTCCGTTCCCAAGCTCTAATATACCTCTGTACCAAATTTCATCAAGATACAGACAGACAGACAGACAGACAGTTACTTTCGCATTTATAATATTAGTATGGATAACTGCTGAAATATTTCAACTCAAGACTATCTGGAAGGCGGCTATAACCTAATTAAAAAAACGACCTTATACCATCAGAAAGCCGTTTTAGAACGAATATGTTAGTCGTCAACAAAATCAAAAATTTTTCAACACCGGTCGGACGGATTGGTACAGCGTTTTATTTCGAGTTTTCCTTGTCTCGCAGTGATATCGCCCGCGTATTTTTTCGATCGACACCCTTCGGTTACCACACGGATATCTATTGCTTATATTATTTTAATAAGGTTTCTTTGAATTAGTTCTATGAAGGCAGTAAATTATAGGCAAAATCATCATCTAGATAAGATTTATTGGTCGGTAAGGAGTGAGGCAACCCCTTCACCTGTAACTGTAAAATGCATACTCCAATTAAGAATAATTAAACGATAACAAAGGATAAAACGCATCGGTGTAAAAATAAAATAAAAATTGACACTTGTCATCCTTAATTCATTTCTCATCACGTTATTTTATGCAAGTTTCCGAAACTGAAAGCGTACCGTCCGTGTTCCGGACAAGAATGGGAGCTCTTTGTCGTTACGGTTAGCCCTCAAATTAGACAAGTGAAGCAGCTCTTGCATATAGATGTCGCAGCTAATTAGTTTAATCAGCCGTTCAACTAATCGCCTAGGCTCTTTACTTAACGGCGCCGTTCAATTAGCGGCCTGGATGATGTTCAGCCATTTAATTTAACGGCTAGGCAAATGGCTTGGATCAATGACGTTTAATTACTTGCCTAGCCATTTAATCAAATAGCTATGAATAGACTTTTTTGGCATGACTATAAGAAAAACCACCTCCGCTCTCGTTTTAGCCTTCTAAACTAACCTGTCCAAATCGAATTGTGTAGCTTTCTCACTAAACTTATCACTAATTTTCTGTGAATACCCCCTCGGGGGTTTACAGGCGTGAGTATATGTATGTATGTCTGTATGTAATTTTCTGTCCTATGTCGGGGTGGTGCCCTATCATATATACAATTGGCCTAAGCATTAGCCAGCGAGTTTATTAGGTGTAATAAGAATTACGGCTTGCGGTTAATATATCATTCAGGCCGTTCGTTAATTGAATGGCGCCGTTTAGTTAACAGCCTAGGCAGTTAATTGAACGGCTGATTAAACTAGTTGGCGGCGACATAAATATAAACTTAACGATTTTGTGTCTCAGCCTTTCTGTCTTTTATCCATTATTTTTTAAATTAATAATTATTTAAATCGAATAAAGGAGAAATTTTTTATCGGTCTAGGCCGGGTTTGTACCGGCGATCTTTACCTTACAAGGGCATATTGAGCATGAAAAATGCTTAATTTATTTATTTATCAATAGAGGCTGTACATTGTATTATTACAATACTCTCCATTTGGTTTGGTACGTAATTAATGCAGCAACATTAGCAAAATAGTCCTCTCATAGTTGGTACTTTCAGTCGACTAAAACAGAAATGACGTAATGAACACGCCTTGAATATATTTACTGTACGGTATGTATTCTGACCGATATTGTACGATATTATCTGATCATGCATAGGATAAACCTGTTTAAAACATAATAATGTTGTGTTACCATTTTTCATTAAATAAAAACACTAATACAGAAATCAAATTGAATTAATAGATTAGTCATTTGACTTTCTAATTAACTGGAGTCGGTTTTCAATTTCGTATACTTACAATCTTTGATATTTACAAGGTTATGCTTACGCTAATACCGTATAATATATTCAAATAGGTATTGACAGTCGTGGATGACGTAATCCTAATGACTTGTGAAAATGCACTAGGTTATAAAAAAAACACACAATTTTGTTAAGTTATGCATATCAAAACTAGTGCATGAGATATCGTAAATCTGTGATTTTGGTCACGCAATCGATTTTGAAATATGCATTTTAATTAAGTCGATATACAATATGTATTACATTCTTGATAACAAGGTGAAGTGTTATGCTCATTTACTTGTGGCTACTTTGTAAGATAAAAGTCAAGAAATAAGAAAATGTATTTTTCAACACACTTGCTCATAAACTGGCTCTAATTTCACCGCATTAGACCTATAAACAAACTGTGGGTTTTTGATTGTTATAATACTGAAGTGAGTTATAGATTCTTTTTTTTAAATTGTATTGGTACAGATGCCTTTTTTCTAAAAAACAGTGTCGATACAAAAAAGGTCGTGTTCAATAGTACTTATTGGCAGCTCTTTTAAGAGCATGTTTTTCAAAGGATTTCATACAACTTCGTATTTAAATAGATATTTTTAACTTGTACGTGTTTAATAAACAAAAGTTTCAATCAATTAACCTAACTTTTGTTTTCTCTGTAAAAGCTTTAATTTCCCCATTTAGTCCGCGACAAATTGAAAAAAAAAACTTTTTAGACTCTGGCCGCTCGAAATGCACGCGCATATCGATGCAAATTAATCTTGCTCGCGCTCGCGCAAAAATAAATTCACAACACGTTTTCACTTTTGAAATTATAGTTATTTATTAATTAAACATGTCTACAGTTACTAGTCATGAATAAAATGATTTATATTGTACAACGTCCGATATATGATTATGATTGATGTGAAGCTCTTAACGTTATGGAAATTTAGTACCCGAAATCCGCAGGGGTAAATTATTTATTATTATAAGGATAGCAAGGCTATTTTAGTATTATTTTATTCACAAGAGTGTTGAAAAACATCGTTAATCACCAACTTTACACACCTGCACCAAAATGTACTATTATGTTCAAGTGCGTGTGTCTACCCACTGTATAATTTCAGAGGGCAATTTATTTTGAACTATTCAATTGACTGATACAAAATTACCTTAAAGCACTCAATAGAGAAATATGATAAAGTAAAATAATCCTTAGTTTATGCCGACTCAACCATACTGCTACTTAAATTAATCGAATGATATATCGATGAGTTGCTCCGACTGTTGTATACCTCTCCTCTCTTTCCTTTTCTTTTCCCATTCTTGGCGTAGTCTGTTTCATAATCGTCTTTTTCTGCTCTCTTCAGTCCATTCTTCAGGGGAAAGAGTAATGCACTAGTGACACCTCTGTTGTTGCAAGCCTTCAAAGCACGCGGTGACAGCTTTCTATCTACTTTTTATACTTAGGTATGAAATAGAACATTCATCGCAGCTATCTGAATGACTCACATTGATCACGAAATGATAATCAATGATGATCATTAGATCCATAAGACATTACTGGAACATTCTGTATAAATCAATAATAAAAGTAAATTTAGGTGTAAACAAACTGATACTGATTGCAATACATTTTTACATTAGCCATATGCCAACTTAGAGGTATGCTTATGTAGATAAGTACAATAGCGTGCCTCTGAGTACAAAGAATTTTAGTATCACCGTGGCCACACTGTCCACATACCGATTGTAGCGTGTAAAAGATTGCTAATACACGAAGGCATTAATTCTCGTGTCGTATTACATACCTAATGGGTACATAAAAAATTGTCATTTACCTTAGAAGTGATAAATGGTCACGTGACAGATCACCACTCACCAGTGTGAAGTTAACACAATAACAGTGACACAGTGATCATATTATTTTAGCGCGCGAACGCTAGACAAAATGTTATAAAGCTACAGCATGTTGGTAAACACACCGCCCACTCTAACTCTACTTTAGTACTCGATGTTGCTATTGACATTTCTCATGAAGGTTGTAAGCTAAGTCGTGATTTTGCGTAACTTACCTCACCACGTTTGAGTCGACTCTCGAGTCTTTTTATAACTAGTTGCCTCACTATTCGCGTTGGTGTAACACAAATGTTGCTCGTTGCTCCATTCAAGCCTCGATTTTCTAATTTTCTGACATGGTTTTCGAAAGTGAGTTAATCCTTGAAAGGATTTTATTTTGGAATTTAAGTTTTGTTTGTCACTGTTGTATTAAGAATAACAGTAATTAATAAAATAAGACGTATAGATAACTTATAATGACATCATGCATTAAAAAACTATTATTACAGTGTTAAAAGTGTTCAATAAATATTGATATTGAAGTTTTTGAACAACGACATTCATAAGTGAAGTGATGAATATTGGATGCATGGATACACACGAATCTTCTATCGGGATACACAGGTCTCCATGTATGAATAGACTGTAAAATATACTATATCTTTTGTGTAGATTTGTACCTACATGTACCATGGTTATGATAAACGATTTCATCGTATAACAATAGTTTTTTTTTTTTTTTTTTACGTGCGGGAAATCCCCACGGATACCCGCCCCTCCGGAGCCGGAGGGGTAGGTTATGTCGGACTCGAACCGACTAAACCGCACGCCGTCTGTGGGTCGTGGTGCTAGGCCGAAGGTGAGGTTGTCTTGCGACATATCCCTCGCACCCCGGCTGACCCAGGGCCATCCCTTTCGGTCTGGCCCTCCTCGGGAGGTGGGGACCACGCCGTCCCCGACTCAACCCCAGTGTGGGGAGGCGTGCATCGTCCTACGATGCGCGCCGCCGCCGTGGCCTGCTTCTGCTAGGGTGACGGGTGGCTCCACCCGTCACCCTCAGGCCCGCGCTCATGGGGGGCGGAGGTCTGTAAGCGCCCTCCGACGCCCGAGCCGCCTTCGGGCGCGAGCAGCGATGTCAGCGAGTCTTTCTCGCTCACCGCGCCGCGCCCGCTCTGCTGTCTCCTTCGCGAGCATGACCTGCTCGCAGAAAGAGGCGCTGGCCGCCCACGCATCCGCGCAGCGGACCATCGCCGCGAGTAGGGTGGAGAGCGTGAGCACTCTCACCCCCAGGGCCTGCACAAGCTCCCGCCTTGGCGTCTCGAACGCCGGACACTCGGTGAGCGTGTGCAGCCCCGAGTCCACGCTCGCGTCGCAGTGATCGTATAACAATGGTTATTGGACGATCTGTGTGACATGGCAATAATACCTTACCTATTAAACCGGAACACATAAATCGATGGTTGTACAAGCTCTCTGTAACTCTACGAGGAAGATACTACTCGTGACTTGTCTTAGTCTTTCTTTAAAGTATCCACGATCTAATTTAGGTATATTATAAAACTAGTGGCCACTTCCTGCGCGTGGAGTGAGTTAGTACTAATGGAGGTACTGAGTAAGGGTACATTATTATTACCTCTCCAAACCATCTGTAGACATACATTTTAAATTTCAAGTCTCTTACTTCAAATCCATATGATTTTCATACAAACTTTCAACGCCCGTTTTACCCCCTTAGTAATGGAGTTTCGTAAAATCCGGTCTTAGCGGATGTCTACACCCTATAAGATATCTACTTGCCTTGTCTATCAAGTTTGTAGGCGTTATAGTTTCTAAGATTTCGTGATTAGTCAGTGAGTTATATTTTGCTTTTATATTATATTATAGATAAATAAAATTAACTAAATATTCCTTACTATTATGTATTTTAAACAGTAACAGTTTCACTTTTGCACCACAAATTGTAATAATTTGGAAATTTTAAATTCTAAATAGTAGGTACTATATTGCACGCTCGATTTCCAAATACATTGAGCATGCATTTGGCGGCCATTTGCTTGGTAGTGGATATTTGCCCACTAAACCACGTAGTCGATCCCTCGCATCATCGAGGGTAAACTTAGCGCCTGGACCTATCATTATTATTAACGCTAGCACCGGTTGCAGCTAAAGCTCATATTTCGAAGCTCGGGGTTCGCTCTCCTACTGATTGCATCGATTTGGCCTTTGCGGGAGCGAATGCCGTCTGACCTCTCGACGCCGAGAGGAAAGCCTACGTCTTGCCGGTGAGGTTCGCTTGAACCCTGAAAATCTTGATTCTTAGCTCTCTTAATGTCTTTAGGTGAGGCTTAGGTCGTCTGCCTTATTTCTTGCCTAACATAAAATCACGCTTCATATCCAATGAGCTAGACAATTCCTTGCGCTTCGACTTTCGTAATTATTTTCATATCGTATGCTTACTTTATTGTATAACAGACTTGAAATGGATTCCTAATTTGGGCGTAGGCAGTGAGTATTATATGAGCTTTTTTAAAAGTGCATTTTATGGTATTGATAGAAGTTGTTATACTATTTATAACAAGTAATATTCAAGAAGTGCACATAAATAAATAGTTTAATAAATCCATCCTATATTTACTACACTACTGTTAACAAGTACTACATTATTATGTCAGGGCTATAATGTAACAAATATGATATAAGTAATTATGATAACCCCCACAATAACCCGTCGCTCTATGCAGTTACTACTGACAGTGCAGTACAACTATACACGAATAGTGTAAATAACACAATAACACTAAATGAGTCGTAATAAATAGATTTATTTACATAATAAATGTGTAACATTCGCGTTAACTACCGACAGTATCATATACACGCGATTTTTACTTTGGACCTATATTTAAAAAATATTGTTTCTCATTTTTAGTTTCACCAGATGTTGAAGAAAAGAAACCCGATCGACCGCCATCTAAAACCAACGCTATTTACCCCATCTTGAATAAGTACTCGGAAAAAACTGCTTCAGTTAAAGAACTCACCACGTCTAAAATAAGGTATTTGTTCTTATATTGTGTACGAATACGCTTAGTGTTCAGTAATTTATGCAATATTGATGTTACGTAATTAGTAGATTAATGGTGTTAAGCATTTTTTGTGATTCTCCAATGTCAAGATTATTTAGTTCTCTTGTTGCGACAGTTACTTTAGTAGGTTATAGCGGTCAGGTTTTTTGTTGATGCAATTTGAAAGTGTTGATGCACTTTAACAGATGACTGTCGTTAGGGTCTGAAGACTTCCTCGTAGGCAAAATTTGTATTGTGTTTTGTTATCACAAAAATTGATGAATAAAATTTACGAAATTCTACGTGTTATAAAAAACAATTGTATTAATATGTACAGACAAGGAAATAATTTTTAAAGCAATAGTACCCTCCTTCTTACCACTTTATCGTTATAATTTCAGCCTGCACAAAGAAAATATATCAAATAAGGAAACGAGCATACAAAGTACAGTCACGCACACAAACAAGAATGAATCTGAGAAAATAATACACAATGAGACTGTCAACGATGGAACTTTGGAGCAAGTGAGTGTCTTATTTTTCGTTATACAGTTGATAGACTGCTGTTCCAATACGTGTATTGCGTTCATATAAAATCAACATAAATTGAGGATGCTACTGAAAGTCTAGTTGTAAATTCTCTGCCTTATTGGGTAACCTTACACTACGGTAGACCCGACACGGCGTGCGGTTTTTGTCGGTCCAATTCCGACATAACCACCCCTGATGACTGACTCAGCCTCACTTTGGCTCTAAAGTTGCCTAACGCGGCTACTTCATGCTAAAATTTTACAGTTTGAGGCTGCCCCTAACAAACGTTGCGCGTCAAGCGTTCGAAGCTGCTCGCTTCGTGTGGACGCGGCTAATCAAGAAAATATTATCAAATGAATGACTCATTGACGGTTAAAAGATCTCTTAACACGTCATACGTACATTTCTACCGAGACATAATAAAATAATTTTACTGTGTTGTCAAAAACTCATTTATTTATTCATATTTGCAGGTAAAGAAACCCCCGGTGCCATTGAAGAAAAGTCCCACTCCTACATCAGGTGTTGGCAGCCTGTTCAGCGGGCTCAAACACAAAATGCTGTCTTCTAATGACAAGTGAGTAATGTATAATCGTAAATAAATTGTACAGCTGAGACATTGATCAAAAAATGACAAACTACAACAAGACTTTATGATATATTATGGTGAGCTCATCGTTCTGCGTAATTAGTAACTTATAATTCAATATGATACATACACACTACTTGGTGGTGGAAGGAGAGTTCAAAAGCAACCGAAACGTCAGAATCTGTGTTCATAATAAAATAACAGCAAATAAATCACGATATAACTCTTTATATGCCGTGTTGGTTTCCGGTGAAGTAGAACCTCACCATCTCTTTTCGTGGATTTAGTCGAAGGCGACTAAAAGATAGGTCTATTATCCATCCGAAAGTATGGGGGGGGGGGGGGAGGGTGTATGGTGTATGTTACCCTCTCCCCCTTCCCTTGGACCGACTAAAACGGACGCCGTTTGTGGGTCATAGGTTCCTGGAGGTGAGATTGGCTGAGACTCACGCACCCTGGCAACCTAAGGCCATTTCTTAGCTAACCCTACGGGGATTCACATGCGCGTACAATAGATTCATGCATTTTATAGATTTTGTTTGTCAAAGCTTTATTTGAATTTCAGAGAAAAGTCCCTCTCGACCACTGTATCGAGTAGCGGCAGCAGCAGCAGCGGCGAGTGGGACCGGCCCGACGGTGGCGCGGCCAGCAAGCCTGCTGCCGCGCCCGCGCCTCCCACCGGCAACACTAATACCTTCGACCACATAGAGAGACACTCCATGCTCAACGATCCTAGAGCCGGCAGGTACGATGAGCGAACGATTTTGTTTTGAAGTTAAAATGTTAGTTCGTTAATACTCAGTAGATGGTTTTAGCGGATTATAGGAAATTGTCGGCCATCCAGGTTGCCCAGTTTCCACTTAAAAGATATTTTTAGGTGGTAGCGGATTTAAAAGACTTATTCTAAAACGACGCTCAGTCCTGAATCTTGATTTATCTGAGGATAGATTCATTCCACAGATAAATCGAGATTCAGTACTGAGTACCTTATAGAATACGGGACTTAGTCGTGTCCTATTTGTTGACTCTTTCCTACCTGGGATTTTTCAATAAAATTCAACTTATCTAGTCTAGGTATTGATATAGTGCACCTTTTAGTTGTATCATCCAAAGGATTGGACATTAGTTGGATATTGTAAAACCAAGTTATTTTGTTCCGTACAGCAAATAGTAAAGTACTATTATTTTATTAAAATTTCGAAGCTAACCTCGAACCTCATTTCAGAGTAAAAGCACCTCGGCGTCGGCCTCCTAGTCAGGCGTTCCGCGAAGACACGCCTGTACAAATAGGACTAAGCAATGGCCATGAAGGTAAGTTAAATACAATCTCATATTATCTATACTCCGTTCAGTTAGATACTTATCTAAAGGTAAACCATCTTGTAGCGACTTTTTATAAAAACACAAATTAAACAAATAAACTGGGCTAACTAACTAACTAACTAGTGGATTAATATCGGTTTTTAGTATATTAGTTTCTAAACAGATAAATATTAATAAACTGAGTTTTTATCCATACTAATATTATAAATGCGAGAGTAACTCTGTCTGTCTGTCTGTATGTATGTTACGTTTTCACGCCTAAACCACTGAACCGATTTTGATGAAATTTGGTATATATGTAGATTAGACCTTGAGAAAGGACATAGGCTATGTTTGATCGCGATAACCTACATCCACGCGGGCGGAGCCGCGGGCAACAGGGTCGCGATAATCGACATCCACGCGGGCGGAGCCGCGGGCAACAGCTAGTATGAAATATATTAAAAAGACAAAACAAGATTGTTTCCCCGCCGTTGGGCGTCCTACACTACGTTTGCCCGTACGCGGTCGCCATTCCAGAACTTTTTGCTCCATCGGCCATCTGTTCTGCGCGCTATGTTCCCGCCCACTGCCACTTCAACGAGCTAAATCGCTAGGCTACGTCGGTTACTTTTGTTCTCTTACGGATATCATAATTTCTGACGCGATCACGTAGGGTAATACCGAGCATAGCCCTCTCCATAGCTCGTTGAGCGTCTTCGAGCTTTTTTAAGATACTAATGGAGTATAGGTGCTGAATACTTCGTATTAAAGCGGAAGAAAATACTGTATCGTCTATCTGTTTCACGTCATGCTCTGCAGCAGGTTTTGACCATTGGCATTGAAATTCCTTCCGGGCGTGTTGAGATGTAGGTGTTATTATTATTAGACTACCATATTTGATAGGAAAGGGCCACCGAATTAAAAATGTGAAGGGTTCGTTCTCTTTGAAGAATTAGAATACGCCAAACTACAGTAGTAAAAAGTAACTAATAGTTGAGCGGAGGTGGGAAGTTTCCATAATCAATCAGATAAGCAAAGCCGATAATTAAATTTTGAATATCAAACACCCATAGACCAATCAAACACACTCTTTATTAAGTAGTACAACTGTTACAATAATAATGCAATTCCTAGAACTCAATTCAGCACAACTTGCTTGGTCTACCCAAGAGCCCCACCCAAGTAGCTCATAAACTGATTCAAAATCCCGTACTCGCTGATGGCTTTCAGCTGAAGAGCTGTGTACAGTCAGCATCACTGCCCCGAGCACGAGAAACATTGTAAATGTATCGAGAGGACGGAGCATTGCGACTGGTTCACAGATGGCAGGCGGCCAATCGCAGTTCTTCGTTCTCTCAATACGTTTACGTTACAGATTTGAATATTATTCGTGCTCGGGGCACTTGTCTGTTTTGACGAACAAACTACTTAAAATGAAGATCGATCTGATGCTGACTGTACGCGTACCAGAATTACGAATGAAAGTGTCATTCAAAGACCATAATAAGCTACAATAATACCACCTTGTTAGACACTACTTAAATCACAACGTGAACACGAAGCTGATTACCATTTCTCTAGATTCTTGTGATCTATTTTGCTCACACAATGCATCACCGTGACCTACTTTCCTAAAATTTCCATATCCTATTGACAGGTTAACTGACTCACGCTTCAATACTCATTACATACTTTCACTTTAGCCGAAAAGCCGCCTGAGAAGGCAGAACGGACCGAACGACCGTCAGAACGGACAGAACGAGCTGAGGAGATCAAACCGCGCACTCGCGAGTGGGAGAAACACAAGGCGCCTTGGTTAAACGAGTTGAAACTGAACCAAGCGAAGAAAACGAGCATTATATCGGATGGCAAGTCACGCTCGTCGTCTGTGACGTCAGAGGCTGGCATTGCGAGCAAAGCTGGCGGAGGTAGTACTGACAGGTACGTGTTTATCTGTTCGTATTTTGGTGATTTTTCAGTATATTTTTTTAAAAGTTATTGTTAGTTTGTAGTGACAAACTTTTAAGCTATACAATCAACGATTAATATTTATTTTCTACCTTATCGTATAAGGTTTAGACGCAATAATTAATTTTTGTAATGAATGTGATTTATTAGTTTTATAGGTAAATTATCTTGCATTTAAAGTGTATAATAAAATATTTCGAAAAACATAACAATTTAAATAAAACAATATTTAAATTGTTATGTTTTTCGCCTTTTATATTTGAAATCATTCGCCCATTTGTCACAATTTAATCAATTGACTAGTTTATACTAGAATTTATATTCGGTGAAATGATAAATTTGATACGCGAAATTTGCGTCAACGTATATTACGGTCAAAAATAATTTCGTAAATATCTAGATGAAAACATTCCGCTCATCTATAAGTTAAGGTTTTGTTTTTCTGGTAATACAAATAAACAGTATGAATTTACTATTTTTAGAATTTTAGATTGCGGTCTCGAAGAAAAGAGATCTACTCATTCTATGGAAATGTCTAAAAGTACGTCGTCCATCAGCAATCGGATGTCTATACTGGACAGTTTTGAAGAGGTAACATTATTATTATCAATTATTTTGGTATAAGATATGTTTTAACGATACGATTAAGTTCTTTTTTTTCCCGAAACGATTAAGTATATTTTTGTGATAACATGTGTAAACGCATCTGTTTTAGTGATTACGAGAAGTTCTTGTGACCTTTGTAAGGGTAATTTTTACTTGAAATATTTCAGACAAAAATCCGTCACTCCCTGGATTCTAAGAAAGATGCGACACCAGCTCCCCGAGAGGCAGAACCCGCCAAGCCAGTACAGTCACCCACAGCCGCAGGTTTGTCACCGAACTTCCACTGCTATTGAACATTTTACCACTCTTCGTGAATAAGTACCTTTTTGTGTTATGAAATAAAAAGCTTTATGTTAAGAGCCTTGTCAAGGTCTAAAGGTACTACTACAGTGTAGTATATGCATAGGGAGAATATACTAAATATTAGGGGTTAAAGTATGAAATTGCCGATTTGTACTGACAAATTGAAATTCGTTTTTTTTTTTTAATTTAACGTATTTATTTAATCAAAATAATTACCATTATTATCTATACATTGCTGCCATCTAGTAGGAAGGTCATTTATGCCTTTGCGATAGAACTCTGGTGATCTAGATTCGACAAACTGTGTGAAAGCATTTTGTACTGCCTCCTGAGAAGAAAACTTTTTATCACATAGAAAATATTCCAAATCACGAAAAAAATGGTAGTCTGTTGGAGCAAGGTCTGGCGAATACGGAGGGTGACGGATAGTTTCTAATTGCAGTTCCTGTAGAGTTAAAACGGTTTCTCGTGCTGTATGAGGTCTCGCGTTATCATGGAGCAATAATGGTGAAGATCGATTCATGAGTCGGGGCTGTTTCACTGCTAGTTTTGCTATCATTGTTCGGAGTTCGGCACAGTAGACATCTGCCGTTATTGCTTGACCAGATCGTAGAAAGCTATAGTGAATAACACCATGCTGAGACCACCAAACAGTTACCATTACCTTTTTATTGGTAAGCTTTGCTTTAGGACACTGTTGTGGCGTTTCATCTGGGGTCAGCCATTGCATTTTTCGCTTACGGTTATCGTAAAGAATCCACTTTTCATCACATGTCACAATTCGATCCAATATTCCTTCATTTCTGTATTGTGTTGCCTTGTTGAATACAAGGCAACACAAGTTTCAACACGCATTTCTTTCTGCAGATCAGTCAAATCATGAGGTACCCATTTTTCACATTTTTTTTATTTTATTGATTTGACGCAAATGAGTCAATATTGTTGGTAAGGTAACGTTAAACCATGCAGCTAATTCCTGGGTAGTTTGGCTCGGATCGGCTTCCACCATGTCTTTCAATTCATTGTTATTCACCTGTGTGGACGGCCTGTGTGGCGCTTTAGTTCCGCGTCGGAACTCGTATTCAAAAATCACTCGAATTTTCGAAGTATCCATCTTTCTTGTCTAAGCTGAATAAAAAAAACAACTGAAAGTCGATAATCGAATGTTGCACATTTTTAAATGAAGAACTACATAGGTACCATGTGGAAAAAGTTTCACTCAAAAATCTCAAACCATGAAGGTTCTATGTCAATTCGAAGTACCTATTACAATGAAACGGCAATTTCATACTTTAACCCCTATTTTACATACGAACTGATAACCCACTGCATGTTGACAGATTCCTTTAAATATACACGGTTAGACAATCTTGAGTATCAATATACGCAACAATTTGGGTCGCACGTGTGTACCACTAACGAATATCGAACACACTCGTTTCGTCAACCTTGTTCGCGGAGACCCTATCTGTATGTTCCGTATGAACGGTGTTCGAATAGTTTTAATAAATGTTACGGAACAAAACTGTTCGTATAGAATTTGTAAGGGATACAGGCGTTTATTTTTTATACTATACTGTTTTCCACCATCTGGGACCCGCTTTAAGCTATATCTTGTGAATCACTGATTCACCAAAAAACTTTCCGCTATAATGTTCGCGTCCGCTATTTGGCGTCCAGACGTACAAACAAAATATTCATGTTTGATAGTTATGTTTATTATGTTCGTGTTCGTACCTCTGTATGCGGCTTCATAATCTATAGATATATTTTAAGGCATATAGAAATAGAATCAATTTCTAGATAAATACCTACAGTTTTTTAATAAAAACTAGCCTTCTGTAATCTTATCTTACAGGTCGGACAATACTGTCGATGACAGAGGAAATAAAGAAACCTCAGGCACCACCACCCCCGGTATCGCCACAAGCAACAACCACACCGGCCACGTTCGGAGCAACCATACCTTCCACATTTAACGCAACCGTACCAGCCGCATTTAACGCAACCATACCGACAACATTTAACACAACCGTACCGACAACATTTAACACAACCATACCGACGACGTTTAACTCAACTGTACCTGCCGCACTAAGTGCAACCGTACCGACTGCATTTAGTGAAACCATACCAGTTACATTGAGCACAACAAATGTATCGGCCACTTTTAACGCAACCACCGACAAATCGCCAAACACTAAAATAGAGAAACCAATCGCGGCACCTGAGAAACCAGTCGAAACAAACTCAGTTAGAATGTCAAGCAATGTTTTCGAAAAGACGAGCACTATTGAAAGAATAGAAAAATCTTTCGAGAAACAGCATTTATCGAATTCTGTAGATAAACCCAGTTCGGGTACTTTGGAGAGGCGATTGCATATCAAATCTGAGAAAATGGAAAATAATGACGCGTTGATTGCACAGCTCAATAATAGGGTGAGTATTGTTTTCATAACGATATAAATATTATAATTAGGAATTGTTTATCTGTTACGGTTATTTAACGGGCCACCGTAAGTAACCGTTTAATGTATCGGACAAGGGGAACTATAGACCCATATCACTGGCAACAATAACAGCTAAGGTCCTGGACGGTCTGCTTGACTCGCAACTTGGAAGATGCATAAAGCTCCATGATTCACAGTTTGGCTTCAGAAGGGGGGGTTTCTACCGAATCGGCCATTTTGTGTCTCAAGCATACCGTCAAGTATTACAACGATAGATCTACTCCTGTATACGCTTGCTTTCTTGATCTAAGTAAAGCCTTTGATATGGTGTCCTATGACATCTTATGGCGAAAACTAGAAAGTGATAATGTACCCCGAGATTTAATAGAGGTTCTTAAGTATTGGTACAGTAACCAATGTAACCAGGTGAGGTGGAGGGACATTCTGTCCGACTCTTACCGACTGCAATGTGGAGTGAGGCAGGGTGGGCTGACCTCACCCAACCTCTTCAACCTATATGTGAATGGTTTGATTGAGGAGCTCAGTGGCATGCATGCCGGATGCTATATTGATGGTTTGAGTGTCAGTAATATCAGCTATGCAGATGATATGGTGCTGCTGAGCCCCTCAATCGGAGCCTTAAGGAAACTAGTGGCTGTGTGTGACTCATATGCTTTAAGACACGGTTTAGTATATAATTCGAGTAAGAGTGAAATTGTGGTGTTTAAACCGAGAAACAAAAAACTCGATTATGTGCCTACTATTTCAATAACCGGGAAACCTCTTAAAGTAGTCGATAAGTTTAAGTACCTGGGTCACATTATCACAAACTCTCTGAGGGACGATGCCGACATGGAACGGGAAAGGAGGGCACTGGCAGTTAGAAGTAATATGTTGGCACGCAGGTTTGCTCGATGTACGAAACAAGTTAAAGTCACCTTATTTAAAGCTTTTTGTCAGGTCTTCTACACGAGCGCCCTGTGGGTCGACTATACCAGTAAGACTTACAATGCTCTCCGAGTTCAGTACAACAATTCCTTTAGGGCACTGTTGGGGCTACCCCGTTACTGTAGCGCGTCGTTAATGTTTGCACAAGAACGCACGGATGATTTTTACGCTATACGGCGTAAGAGAATATCTTCCCTGTGGCGCAGGACACGGGCGAGCTCAAACAGTGTCCTACAGGCAATTGTTCCTAAAATAGACTGTCCCGTGCTAAACCACTGGGTGGGACAGATAAGCAGCAGATCAATCAAGTGTAGTAAATGATACAGAAGCCATTATTGAATTTAATTTGTTTTCATTTTAATTTACGGGTCGCTCACAGTTTGTTAGGATAGATAGCCACAACAGTGATGTCCTCCCTATCTCCTACGGTGTGCCACAGGGTAGCATACTCGGTCCAACATTGTTTCTTGCCTATATCAACGACTTATGTAATCTTAACATAAAGGATGGTATAATAACATCTTTTGCTGATGATACTGCTATAACTGTCACTGCAAACACTTGGAAACAACTAGAAGGCAGGGCACAGCTTGCATTAGACTCTGCACTAAACTGGCTACACACTCACACCCTGACACTCAACTCTTCCAAAACCAACTTCCTTACATGGTCCATCAGCGCAGCCTCCCAACCTCGTAGCACTATAAACATAATCGCTCACACTTGTGGCTCTGGAACTCTGCCCCCTTGTGGCTGTCCACATCTAACTCCCGTTGAAAATGTTAAGTACCTGGGGGTGACGCTGGATAAGAATCTCAACTTTAAGACTCACATCACTAATCTCACAGGGAGAATTCGCAAATTAATCCACATTTTTAAAACTCTTCGTCACGTCACTAAGTTTGTGGTTATCCGGAGTGTCTACTTTGCGCTATGCCAATCCGTAATAACATATTGCATATCTTGTTGGGGTGGAGCTGGTAAAACCTTGATGAAGCCGTTAGAGGTCGCACATAGAGCGGTGCTGAAAGTGGCAACCTTTCGTCCGATCATGTTCTCAACAGAGGAATTATATAAAAGCTGGAATATATTGAGCGTTCGTCAACACTTTATTCTCCAAATTGTACTACTCCAGCATCATAAAACACCATACAGGGTGATCGACAAGCGTAGAAAAGATAAAATCTGCACCATTCCACTAGCACGGTCGTCTTTTGCTCAAAGATTTTCTTGCTTCCTCGGCCCATACCTATACAACCTAATAAATAAGCATTGTCCAGTGTTTGGCTTAAGCATCTTTGAATGTAAGAAACTTGTCTTCCTGTTCCTTCGTAGCCACGACTACGAAGAAACAGAGAAATACTTGCCTTAACGTTGTTTCTGATTCTCCCCCACCAATAAGCCAATAAGCATACAACTCTCTCTCTCTCTCTCTCTCCCATATACACACACACACACACACACACACACACACACATAAACACAACACAACACACACATACACGCACACACACACACATTTATTTTATTAAAACTTCTATAATTAGGTTCTGTTACTTTTTAAATACCAAAAAAAAAATAAAAAATAGATAACTAAACTGTTATGAGCAAATATGTAGCACTATAATAATTACAATAATTGTACTTAATACTTATTATAAATTTAAATCCATTGGGAATAGGGAACTGTAACTCCTTCATACAGGATACTTTGTAACCTAGTTAGGAAAACAGAACTGTACCCACAAATTGTAGAATTATTGTACTAATCTCTGTACTTATATATTAAGTTTTCTATGTACTACAATCTTTACATGAAATAAATTATTATTATTTTATTATTATTAATTTATTTTATTTAATTTAATTTAGTTTAATTTAATTAATTTTTATGATATATTTGGTTTTATTTTATTGACTTTGTTCTGATTTTACCTGATGGATTTAGATTTAATTTTATTTGATTGAATTTGACATGATTTTGATTAATTTTATTTCATTTGATTGAATTTGTATTGATTTTGTTTAATTTAATTTAATTTGATTTTATGTAATTTACTAACCATAGATGTAAAAAGAATTATAACTAACAAATTGGGCCCTGTTGCCATTAATAAAATGAATTTATGAGACGATATTCTTAGCAATCCATGGATTCTCCGTGCGGGTGCCGGGTCCATCGCGTTGCTGAGTTGGGAACTCGGAACAGTGCCTGGGACTTGCGACCCAAGTGTAGGTTTAGAAGGGGCCCCTTTTGTTGATGTACATCAACACTCACCTTCACTACCCAAGTTCCCCTCCCTGCCTAACCAAATTTGATACGAACCTACTAGTGCCGCTTTAGACATTCGTCCTAGTAATGAGCTTATTGTAGCTCTCGATAGGCCTAGATCTTTAAGTAGGTTATAGAGAGATTTAGCTGGTATACCTCTAGCTCCCACTTCTACTGCATACAAATTAACCACGTAACCGTTTTTGATTAATTCGTTTGTGAGATCATAGTATTTATTTTTCTTAAGTGTGTGGTCCTTCGGTATATTTGTTTCCCACGGTACAGTAAGTTCCACAAGGACCACATATTTTGTCGTTTTCGAGTATAGAAATATGTCCGGTCTAGATGACGAAACCCCAACATCCTCCGGAATTTTATAGTGCTTTTCATACGTGTCGATTAGGAGAGTCCAATCTGGGGCAGTATCTAAGATTGAATAAGGTTTGTTCCTGGATTTTATGGATGAACCTTCAGACACAAAGTTGATATGTCGTCTGTTAGTAGTCAATCCTTTTTGGGCTCTAGCTACTGCCAGACTCATTGCTTCATTATTATTAATACACAGCGTGGTATATTATTGACTAAAGCCACGCAACAATAGACTATTTGTAGTTGAATGATTAGTGCATGTAAAACATTTAAGTAACATAATGACTAACTTACAATCTAAGGACCAGCTGAGTGCACACACTGATACGGATTAAGTTAGCGTTGTGATATTGCACCTCATCAGATAGACATTTGACCAATTTAGCTTGTTTAACTCTCCTGTTGAAGGTTAAGACACAGACGGGTCGGTAGCTTAGTGGTTAAGGAATTGGCTTTACGATCAAGAAGTCCAAGGTTCGAATCCGGACTATTAAAAATTATACACTACCGACGTGAACCGTCACCTAACACAAGCAATTTAGCTTAGCTGGAGGGATTAACAGGATTAAGAGTTACTCCGGTTTATAACATATTTTATGTAATCTATGCTTCACGAAATGAATGAATTTGAATTTAACATTCTTACAATAAAAAAAATGTGTAAGGAACGGTGTTTTGTCTATGTCAGGCTTTAAATAAACTGATGTCCATGTCTATTCCAGATATCAAACCTGGAAAAACTGATAGAAGTACAAAACTCAGTGTTCAACGCTACTATAGAAGACTTGAACGCTAAACTGAAGCTAGAGGCGGACAAGCGGCAGGCGTTACAAGCCGAGGTGGACAAACTCGCCCAGTGCGTGACGCAGGTGTAGCGGCACGCCAATAGGGGTAGGCAGTACTCCAGCTATGTGCACTTCTAGGTACCCTCTAGTACACGTAGGCCGTGTACAAGTGACGAACCCATAGCGAATTGTACGTAGTCATACTAATATGTGATTCATACGGATTGTTGCTACATTCTAAGGTAAGATGAGCCTGGTGCTCGTAATAACTTTTACGTAGAAACATAGAATTCACGAGCTATTTTAAACTTTGAAATTATATAGATTGACATATAAAGTGATGATTACTTTATTGTGCAGAATTTCAATTACTAATTAAAACAAGGGTATTTTTTTATTGCTGATATGTTTTAACTTGCAACAGCATTGAGACTTGCTTCAATATTCGCTCGAAAATGTAGAAAACTTAGAATGTTACTCGCTAAACTCGCTTTATTGAGCTAGGGCTATTATGTGTACTGAGGACGATGTCCATAATGTATAATTAAAATTGTCAAAGACAGCAATATTCGTGATAGCAGTAAACTGTAAATGCTGCTACTAGATTTATGTATAATTATTACTGCTAATTGTAAATGGATACTGCTATTTCTTGCACCTAAGTGGCACAAGAATAAATTGAATTCTTTTTGAGAAGTTTCACTAAGAAGTAGTCAATTGTAGTCAAGACATTGCTATGTGAAGTGAATTTCGAACATTTTACGGCCTGTTTTGTGCGCAGCTTTATCATCGTATAACCCCAATTTTGTAATCAAGAGTTTATATACTTAAAAAAGATATTATTCAGTATCCGTCGTTTGGGTTAGCACCTTAGGAAGGAGATTGAGAGTCAGCTAACATCGGCTTTGTAGCGCGTTCTTTCTATCGTACATCTGACTGATAGGCAACATTTGACGCGCAACACATATTGCTCAACATTTCGGCAACGTAGCGCAACATGTGTGATGTAGACATCTAAAGCGTAACATGACGCGCTGCATGTTTTTTGTTCCACGATTGATCATGCGTGGAGAGACAACCGCTTTGTTGCGCGTCTTTGCCGTTGCGACGTGCAACAATGTTGTCTAGTTATCCGATGAAGTGCGATAGAGAGAACGCTTAATAAAATCAATCCGATACGATAAAGCCGATCTCAGGCAGATTCCTGATCTGCCAATCCAAATGCCGTGTACAGTAATAGGGCCATTATCGGCGTATTGTATGGCCGCTTTGTGATCGTGGTACTTATGTGTATATTTAGTTTCGTTTCTTTCTTTTTTGTAACGATCACTATAAATACTAGTGCTTTAAGAATTAATTTTCATATGATTTAAATCTAATATAAATTGTAACTACTTGTACCTTAATTATTTAAAACCTGTTTTTATTCATAATATTAATTCAGTTCTTATATAAATAAATCTGTTGTTTCTTTATATGTGGTAGTATTAAATCGTGGGGCAAAGACAGATCGAATATATCGTGACAGAGATTCCTAAGTAAACCGAGGCTTGTCAAGAAGCTCATCGAGTGTATAAACTTGCTTATGACCTACGCCTCTCTTGGCGGTAATGCCGTCGTGAATTTTCCACGCAGGAACGCGAATACTAATTGCATATAAATAACTAATGACGGGCACACTACGCAATATACGCATTTAAGATCGGTCGCTCTGTCGTGGACTGTTCGCTAATATTTGGCTGATTAGTCAAATTCGTTACTTTTTACTAAACGACAAAATGGTAAGTTATATAGAAACTTGTATCAAATAATTTATTGTGACATCAAATTATTTAATAGACAAATCATTTACAATTGTAGGTTGGGTGGATGATTATAAATAAATAAAAACGATAAAATGGGAACCGATGCAACTTTTACCGCTCTTTTACCATCCATAATTTAATAAGCTCAGTTAAATAATTTATTTTAACTCCCGGCAAATATCCAATTGCGTTCTGTTCTGCCCACCGAGCACTTAAGATTTTGGCGAAGTTTGGCGTCAGAATTGCCATCAAAAGTAGCGTAGGCCCAATGCTATGCGCGAATGCTTCACCAAGATCGAAATAATAATAATTTAACCTATAACTGCTATTTATATCCCTGGGTCACATGTATTTTTTTTATTGATGATAGGCTCGCATTTTGACCACTATCTCACCTATTGGTAAATGATGATGTGGCAGATGGTGTTATTTTGTAGGTATACTGTCTACACTTACGATTGCTTCTCTGTCTTTAACCCCACGATTAACATCAACCTTGATTTAGTTTCTGTCATTTTGATGTATTTTTTTGTTGCTGTATTGTTACAAATGTGTAATCCCCTAAGTGCTTTCGATAGATGGATGTTAGTAGTAGGTGCGTCGTGTACGTTAACAAAATTGTGCCATTTTATTTAAATGACGCACAGTGTAGGCAAGCTAATATTACATGCATAACCCTTAAGTCTTTTGTGATTCAAGAACGACAGCTTAAATTTGTGATTAACACATTCCACTTTAACATACATAGCTGTAGCATAGTGTATGTCATCCAATATGTTTTTGGATGGATAGTATTAACCAAAGCTTATTTGGAACAGCATCAATATAGTGGAAATATGTACGTAATATATTTTATCGAAATCAATATTTTTATCTAACAGTTAATATATTTTTGTACGTGTACAGAGATTGCTTACTCTTTGGTTAGCCACCGAATGTACCTTTTCGTGAAACATATCTCGACATTTTATTCGGAATTATATAATTTTGGATTGTTGTTGTACATTTTTGACGGTATATTCGTATTAGATCATGATTTGAAAACATTGATACCAGGTTGTGTTTTGTCATACATTTTATAATCCCAAATTGACAAAATTAAAAATAAAATTTGATAAAAGTAACTGATATAGTTGTTTATTAGTGAGTGAATGCTTAGTATTATCCTAAAGGTTGTATATATAGGTTACTATGTGATAGATAATGCCTAATTAACGGTACTTTGCAAACTAACATGTAATACGTTCCAATGGCTTTAATCATGCACAAATTTTGTCAAACAAACATTTTGTAGATGTTTTATTATATACAACATATTATGCTAATTAAGACTTCGATGTTCCGTTAGTGTCATACTAATTTAAAACAAAACTAATAGTCGTTTTCTGAATTGAGAAAATTAAGTTTAGTCACGTCAACGTCTACATTTCTACCACGTACTGTCGTACATACAGTGCGTAGTAGAGGTTGATGGAACTTTACTTCAGTATCTCAGTTCAGAAACTGGCCATATGTATGTAACAGTGGTCATCAAACTGCGTCTACATCAATTGCAACCAAGTTAAGTGACGGTAGCTGAGGAAATATCTATAACCGCGTAATTGAGAGGTTAGTGCTCTTCAGAATCCCACCGGTATTACCACAGAGATATATTAGGAACATAGAATGGTTATAAGCAGTGTTCAGCGGTCACGCGTGGCGACTTTTTCCCTATACCTCACGACTTTTATCTCTACACTTGGTAAATATCACAGTATTTATTTTGACGGTATATTTTAACGATGTTATCACAAGTTAGTCTCAACAGTATTTCGCGTCAACTTAAAAGAAAACCCGCACTAAGTTACGGAATTTTTCAAACGCTTAGCTTTCACGAAACTATTGCATGCCTCGTGACCGATATACGGGCTCGTGACTGGTATATTGCCAATATATACATATCACATATATATTTTTAAATATACATGTCTAGTTTATATACCCCATTTGATTGGAATAGATAAGGGCAGGCAGATGATGATGCTGATAATGTCAGGAATTTAAAAAAAACTTTTGTAATTGTCTATGATATGATATTGATATTTCTATAATACTCCTTGAGCTGGAATAAGTATAGAAAAAAGAAGAAGGAACATAAAACCTATTTAGTTTATTCATCGGCCGCTTTCTAAACAAGTTTGTTGACCACTGGTATAACCAAATAAAATGAATAATACAATTAAGTTACACATTTGCAGTATTTAACGTACAATTAACAAATAAAAGCTTATTTTCAGTACAAGAGAACTAATTATACGTTATTTTTCTCAATTGCAGCGGTACATTGATGCAGCTAAACTAATCACTAAGTCGCTAAACAGTCGATTGTGGACACGTAGTCAAGCATCAGGCGTGTATGAAATGTGAGACCCGTGTCGTATTATTTTAAGGGTCGTACCTGAGATTAATATAGACTGCAAATGTATATTACGTACCTAATTATCGATCAGTGATCGATACATGTGCATAAGGTTAAGTTGCTTTAGAATTAAACAATTAATTTTCGAAAATAACAAAAGATAAATTAAAGTGTTTTGCACTCACACAAATTTCTCCTTATATCCGTCTTTGAAGCGACTGTGGAGCCGTCTGCCGATGTTCTTACGAACTATCGGAACGAATGAACGATTTTTTAATAATTTATATCATTAATTTTGATATTACCCCGCCCAAACAATTTAATGAGTTTTTTTAAGCATTTTGCTTCAAAGGTGGATATAAGGAGTAATTTGGAAATTCGGGCTCAGTGGTCAGAGCAGGTCGCAGGATCAAGTCCGGCGTGGACAGATTCAAAGATTTTTCCTATCATAATTGATGAGGTACTTCAGTAAATATTGGAGAGTTGTAGCCTGCTTGGTGGAGAAGACTAGTGTCTCTTGAGTCCCTTCGACTAATGAAATTTAATAAAAAGAGTCACCGAAAAGATTCATTTCATTGGTCAAAGAGACTAAAGACACGATTCTACGGACCGTACTACGGGGCCTGCTCGGGCTTTCGATAGAATAGAAGATGTACTTATTCATATTAACAAAAGGACTGCGAAGTGATCGTGTCTGGTAATGTGTAGGCATCTGAAGTTAAAAGTCACCTCAAACTCACCAAGCTGCTTTTTTAAAATTTGACAAGCTTTCAAGCTTATAGATATTGCATTTAACTCTTTGTGTAAATAAATATAATACATTAACTACTAGGTACTTTGAAATTGTAAATACAAGCTTGGTGAAAAGTACATAAAATAATATAAAGGTTTATATGATAAACCGTAGGTAACATTGTATGATATAGGACAATTTTTGATGTAATTTTTTAGTACTTAATTTATTTGTATGTATGCTGTACTTCCGACGATGCATTCCTACGATTTAAACAATTTAAAATATTCATATTATTAATGAAATTAAATAATAAACTATGTTCATGAATATACCATTTTATTTGTTTAACTTAATGAACCTTAAACCACACTCTAGAGATTTTTTATATGAGGCAATTTGACTGCACCTCGTCTGGTAGCTAATCAATTTGAAGTATTAAAAAGGAAGGCCAAAATTCTAAAAGCGGTCATCAAGCGGCCACAAGTATGTATTTCAAGGACAACTTTGCGATAATAATATTCTTATTTAATCTTATCGACAATCTTATTTTGTTTTCATTAAGTGATATATTTAATTATTATCTATATCATGCAAATTCCATTTTGATTTTATTACACTTTGCATATTGAGCAAAAGCATAACTTAATAACAACAGGTTTTGTGAAATAAGAAATGAGATAACTTTATGCTAACAAAACTTTAATGATATACAAATATAGTATAATTATAACCTCAGAGTATGATATAAATATGAATGTCCTTACTACTATGTTTTACTTTTATATTCATTATATATTATTTATTTATTTTATATTGACTAAATATATAAAGAGTTAGTTTTGCAAACCCATGTATCAAAACGAAATTATTAGGTTATCCCTAAAAATATCAAAATGATGAGATCAAACAGTATTATAAAAATTTAAAATGTACGAGTGTACACATGGCAATAGTTAATATTCTAATGAATCGTAAAATGTAAAAAAAGAAACATGTGAAAAGAAACTCCATATCCGCATACATGTTTTAGGAAGGTACAGAGGGCTACAGAAGTTCCTGGACAAATTTTATATGAAGTGATGCCAGTAATACACTGGTACATCCAGTCTAATAACTATAAATAAATGCATTTATTTCTTTCACTCTCTCTTCTTCGCACTGTGCGTAATGGTGCTTTTAATTTTATTAACAGAGGTTACGTCATCTATTATTCATTCTGTTGAATAAGACTTAGGCGCTCAAAGAATGATAGATTTTAAACAGTCCACGGCCTTGTGCAGCTACACAACAATACTGTTGTATGACCTATACGTTTATCATAAAACAAATCAAGTCTAAGCGTCAGTAACAAAATTAAAAAAATAATAAAATAATACTTAAAACGAATTTTGGATTTTTTAAAGACATATATAACAAATTTTATTCAATATAGATTATTTACCCTATATACATTCATATAATACAGCTATATCCCGTATATTATATAACCACACTATAATACGTTACGTAAATCAATATGCACATTATTCCTCAACATAATATTTTCGTGAGCACTGTTGAAATTGGTCATAAATCGCTATTTAATATAAATCTATTGCCTTCCGAGTGTTTCCCGGTGTACTTATAGCTGCATTTCCCGTAGGCACCTGAAATAGAGATATAAGCATTTATAAATAAACTAGTAGTTCTGTGAACTGTAGACCTCCCGTGCATCCTTTGCCACATTTTTCTATTACCCCTAATCAAATCTGGTATCCTTAAGAACAGCATTAAAAAAAAACGATACGTATCTTCTTATTTTAAACCGCCCTGGATGTTTCACCAAAAATAATGACGATCCGTTCTTAAAAACGCTACAGTAAATTTTCCCCCTTTTTTCTCACCTGTTTTTTTTTATAAACGAAGTTCACCTTTACCAGGCTTGACTTTTTTCACAATTTATGAGGAATCATGACCTTGATGTTTCAGCCAGAAATCATCAAGATCCATTCCCTCTTTCCTCCCCCATATTCAGTCCTATCAAAAAAGCCCTCAACGAAAGTTGAGTTTTAAACCAAAGAACATGTCTTCGTGAACAAGTTTGGCGAAAATCGGTTAAGAAATGCGCCCTCTAGACCGGAACTGTCAAACTGGCATAGATACGGACAGATGCAAAATCAGCAACCTTGTCGAAACGGAGACGCGCTCGCTTAGCTCGTTCGGTCAATATATAAATAAATAAATATTCAACAAAATTCTACACAACGTTTTAAATAGGGTCCGAATTGAACGGATTCGACCTCCGGCCCCTTTTTTTTACGTGCGGAGGGGGAGGTTATGTCGGACTCGAACCGACTAAACCGCACGCCGTCTCTGGGTCGTAGTGCTAGGCCGAAGGTGTGGTTGTCATGCTCCTCCTCGCACCCCGGCTGACCCAGGGCCATCCCTCTCGGTCTGACCCTCCTCGGGAGGGGGAACCACGCGGTCCCCGACTCAACCCCGGTGTGGGGAGGCGCACATCGTCCTACGTTGCGCGCCGCCGCCGTGGCCTGCTTCTGCTAGGGTGACGGGCGGCTCCACCCGTCACCCTCAGGCCCGCGCTCATAAGGGGCGGAGGTCGGTCTGCGCCCTCCGACGCCCGAGCCGCCTTCGGGCGCGTGCAGCGATGTCAGCGAGTCTTTCTCGCTCATCGCGCCGCGCCCGCTCTGCTGTCTCCTTCGCGAGCATGACTGCTCGCAGAAGGAGGCGTTGGCCGCCCACGCATCCGCGCAGCGGACCATCGCCGCGAGCAGGGTGGAGAGCGTAAGCACTCTCACCCCCAGGGCCGCCACAAGCTCCCGCCTCGGCGTCTCAAACGCCGGGCACTCGGTGAGCGTGGGCAGCCACGCTCGCGTCGCAGTGATGGCACTCGGGCGTTGGCTCTATGCCCATCAGATGCAGATACCGCCCGAAGCTACCGTGTCCGGTGATGATCTGCGTTAGACGGTACGAGAGGCTACCGTGTGGCCTCTCCAGCCACTCCCCCATGATGGGTTTTACCGCCGCAATCACGGCGTGCCCTCCTCCGGCCCACCGAAGCGAGCCTACTTTTAACATAAGCTTAATTTCTTTTTTTATTGTTGTGTAGTATGAGCTAAGAACATTATATTCGAGCCCCATGCTTTCCATCAAAGGGTCCCATTGAAAGAACAGTGGCGACATGAATTTGCTCGTAGGGTTCGTGTAGCCGCGTTATCCTTTGCCTTCAATTTCCTATGAATTTTTCTACGGTAGATAAATTATTACAGCGGGAATTGGTTCAAAGAGACCCAATAAACTGGAACTGTGCAGTGTTCCGTTCACTATATCATACCGCACAGTGCCGTATTTGAAAATTTGATTTTTTTTATTTTCTTTGTAAAGGTTGTGCATTTATATTAAACTAAATATTGAGGCAATAGTTATAAAAACAGACTAGGTCATGCTGAGCATTTCATAACATCGTCGGTATTGATAAATAAATATTTTGAGGTCATCTGCGTATGATAAAAATGTCTATAATCAAATATAGTTATTATAAAAATTAATCACGTAAATGTAAAAAATGCACTAAATTGGGCAAGTCTTTTATGTTCTGTTCGTTATTGTCAGGACAAGATTTGTATCAAAGAAAATTTGAAGAAAAGCAATTGCACTGGGGCGAAGCCTGATCACGTAGCTAGTAAAAACTATAAAATAGTAAGGTCCCAAAATGTAACCTTGTGATACACCTGAGCTTACAGGCACAAACATTAGAGCTCTGTCTCACTAGGACGTCGCCGGCTACGTACCCAAGCAGTTAATGTTGAGATGTATGGTAGCCAAGCTGTTGCCTAGTGAGTTAGCTACCATACATTTACATTTTACCATACATTTTTCATTTCAATATTAACTGGTTGGATACGTAGCCGGCCACTGCGCTATGGAGTCCTAGTGAGTCAGAGCTCTTTTTTTATACCACTTACTTGGCAGACAAGCACACGGCCCACCTGACGGAAAGTGGTTAACCGTGGCCTATGGACGTGTGCAACACCAGGGGCACACGTCCATAGGCCACGCTGTCGACCCTGTTAAAACAGAGTTTCTGTGCCGTTAGTGTAGAAGATAAAGCAGGACAAGCCTTTGGTCTTCCCACTGATAGCACAAAAACTCTCCAGTGAGCTCTGGCTACTTACCGCCGGGATCACAACACGAGGTTATTATGGCCGCGGTATTCTGTAGGGCGGAGGTACTTCCCCAGTCGGACTGCTCAATTGGACGGAAATACCGTCGTGTCCTAACCTCCTTACAAAAACTTCTTAAATTTATCATAATTAAATAACATCAACCTTTGTGCTTCCCCAAGGCGCTGAAGTCTACAGGCAATGGTCGCGCGGGCGGTCCTCTAGCCAGTACATTGTGTGTGGGTGGCGCGTCCGTTGTGTCACAGTTTGGGCGGCGTACCCGCATGAACTCGCCTCGTAACGACGCCTCGTGGCGCTCCTCCGGCGACACGCGACGGGAGTCCAGGAATCTCAGCTTTGGTAGAACGTGTATTACAAAATACCTGTAAAATGTACACATTACCAATGCGCATAGAGCGGGGTTGAAAGAAACTTCATTCCGCCCACGCTTAGTGGGTTTTCGAAACGACTATAGGCGAATATAAGATGCCAAGAATGGCATCAGATTTGCTTCTTATCAGGAAAACTGTGTAGGTACATGTCTGCCACTTAAGTGGTATAAAAATACAATTTCTCGTAACGTGCCTAGAAGGTTGAAAAACAAAAGAAGTAACAACTAATTTTAACTTAATTTTTTTTTTTTAACTATTTATTTACTCACCTATATCTTTGATAATCGGAATCATCTTTATCGATATCTGATAGTTGGTTCGGGCAGGCCTTGTTGCTGAGTAAGCTCAAATAGGTAATTGAAGGAAAACTTTTGCTGATTGTGTTCACCAGAGCTTCCAAATTACTTATCTACAACAAATAATAAAGTAAAGTGTGAAGAGGCAAACAGAAAACAAGAGAACGAACTTGCGTAATACAAGCTTTTGAAATACCCTTGCATAATTATTTGCTTTTCTTTGCGGGTTTTAAAAGAAATTCTTTTTAACCACATTTCGTCATAACGTCCCTTAGCTAAACAACACCCTGCCTGCCACTTGCT
This sequence comes from Eilema caniola, assembly GCA_949126895.1. Classification (NCBI taxonomy): domain Eukaryota; kingdom Metazoa; phylum Arthropoda; class Insecta; order Lepidoptera; family Erebidae; genus Eilema; species Eilema caniola. Next base: position 9,797,712 of record OX421471.1, on the reverse strand, counting down.
AACTTTACAGGAAACGAAAAAAACTGTCTTGTGTCAGAGAGAGGCGCTGTCACTACTTTGCGAATGACGGCTTCTAATTGGCTGAAATTTGACCATGTTATGTGAACTGTGAAAACCGTAAATTTTTCAACTTGAGCGGTGTTGTAAGCTAAGGGACGATAAAGGAATTATGACGAAATATGGATGGTTAAGAAAGTCATGAAATGAATGTTTCATGGACTAATATTTTTCCTTTTATTTGCAGCACTCAACAACTGCTAAACTGAGTAATCAGTTGTCAATTTTTAGTTTCATTGAAGATATTTTACTGATCGTCCACCTGAATCTCGTGGTGGGCGGATACACGGAAACAAATTTATTGGTGTGGCTAACGTGGCTCTGGTACACTTGAGATTGGCGTTTCGCCATTAATAATTTTATAATACATTTTACTTGACATTTACTCTACACATTGAGATAGGCAGAATCATCCGTACCTATATAACTGATGCAAAGCATAATAAGATAGGACGAAGAAGAAGATTTTTATTTATTTATTGCATTTATAGAATTCGTTTTCATCTAGTGACAGTCTAGAGTTAAAAAAATAATTGATATATTGTGAATAATAGTGGTGCGAGCCATGTCGTATTCAAAGTATTTCAGCAGGGCTCCACGCGATAGCTATCTCGAGGCATTTTGCCGTTTTATGTTGATATGTCGACTGTTGGTAACATGCAGGGCTAACATGCGCGCCACGAGATAGCTATCTCGAGGCATTTTGCCGTTTTATGTCGATATCGACTGTTGGTAACATGGCAAATTTCATGGCGATCTGTCAGATGTCGACATAACTTGACTTCGAGAAATCATCTCTACTTAGTGTCTGCAAATTGTAACATACGTGCCCTTGCTCGGTTCATTTTGGATCAAAATTTAGTACCTTTGTGCTGAAAATGGCGGTGCCATATTATAACAAATGTATGAGATATGTGTTTGCCTTTCACATTGTCCGGTCCGATATCGGCTATCGGAGCCAACATCACTGTGTTGCCCCGATATCGCACTTTCTAATGAAAAAAGGGTTTGAACCGTAACATACACATTCGCATTTATAAATCCTCGAAGGGGTAGGCAGAGTTGTATTAACACCGACGTTTTATATAAATATGCGTTGATGATACACTAAACAAACAAACAAGCACTAAACACCACCATCATAATGAAATTATATTGCTTTATGCTATAACAAAAACAAAAGATCAAGACTCTTCAGTCGCAATATTACAGGGATACCAGGGTAACGCCACCCTCAATTGTCATGATTTTCTTGACAGTCTATACACCTCTGTCTCTTCGAGAACGAAGAATTTATTTATAATGTAAATCAGTACATTTATCGTGGTCGATTCGCTAATGAGCTAACGAATAAACACGTTTGGTTATTAAATTTTGACGAGTCTATTATGATTTAAGTTACCATGAATAATAATATCGTACACAAACCAAAGCAATATTAATGATGATTGTTCACAGAATTACCATATTTGCCTAAAACAGGTAAGTAGATAGATTGTAGTACACTATATGATTCACGAAATTTTTAATCGGGCAGTATAAAAAGTATAAACACCAATCTTTATATGTATGTGGGAGTCGTTAATTAAAGTTAAAAAATAAAACATTTTGAAGTTTAGCCAAATAAAGGTTAAAAAGCATACCTACCTATCAATTTTCTGAACTTTGACTCTTGTGAGTTATCATAAAATATAAAATAATTAAAAGCTGTTTATGGGGCACAGAGATGTCACATTATTTCTCTTATTTAAGGCTGGGTTGCTGTAATTTTTAATATTTTTAACACTTTTATCATCTTTTACCAATTAAAAATATATTCATAAAGTAGCCTAAACCATCTGGAGACGTGTATAAAGGCAGAAAGACGACCTCATTTTAGCTCTGCACCACCCTATGGTTGACTGGTAAAGAATGCCTACGGCATTAAGTCCGACATTGTACTATGTGCATAAAGTTAAATAAATTAAAAAAAAAACATATTTGCCTCGATATATAGAAATTAGCGTCAAACATGGTGATAAAATGATCTAAATCGCTAGTTCAAACACATTACACATGATGACGCAATTATCAAATAATGTCGAAGTTTGTTAAAAATAGTTAGGATATAGGATTGGCAAAGTTACATTTTATCACGTAGATATAATTTCTTTCAAAAACTTGAAAAAATATATAAATCCTCTAAGTCGCTGCATTCATGTTCTCGCGGCAAATTCTCTCTCTCTCTCTCTCGCGGATTTTATATTAGCAGTGCAAAGAGTACGGACGTCGCACTCCAACCCGGCCATAAGTTGCGAGTCGTGGCCGTGCGCTGTGTCGCAGTAACGAGTTTCGTACAAGGAATACAGTTCAAATACTTTAAGTTGAAGCCAATCGTTCTTACAGAGTTGATATGTGTGCGATAACCAAAGTCGTTGAAACGTGATAACCTTTATCATTCATATAATAATAGGAGTTTCGCTTTAGTTGGACCATTTCCAATGAAAGTTATTACTGTAACTATCCCAGAAAATAATTACTTGGATACCTTACTTGCTATAGTATCAGGCCTGAGTTCCAGGTAGCAAAAAAGGCATTTAAGGAAAACCGACCTACATGTCTTATTTATATCAATCAGTATAAATATATTCATTCATAGATGCCTACATATATACATACTACTTGCATAGGTAGTACACCTCGTATTAACACCCACTTTTAGCTATGATTTTCGAGGCGAGCCTATTACCGTCATGCGGGCACTTAGTAATGGGATGTTTTTTTTCAGGTCGGATGGAGACCAGCCCTATCGCTTAGTCGTCTTCTTTGACACCCACAGGAAGAGATGTTTGGCGCTATTCTACTCCACCGGGAACCATCACGGCACGGTTTTATAATACACCAGGAATATACACTCGAGAGCAATGAATCCGGGTCACTCAAAGAATCCAAAAAATCTCGGAAAGTAAGAATGCTAGGTTAATTCAATAAATTGTATTTAATAGACAATTTAATACTCCTTAAATGAAAGTTAAAAAAATATGAGTCACCATACATTTTATTTACACAAAATTACATAAAGAAAAAAAACTGCTGATCTCTCCTTAAAACAAAAATAGGAAACATGAAATTTTTGAACTTTATGACGATTTTCTTGAATTTCAATACTTCGTATTACCTCCTCGTGCTTCCATTACTGCGTTTACGCGGTTTGGCATGCTGTACACCAAGTTCCTTATACGATTTTGGGGAATATTCTCCCATTCCTCTGTGAGAGCAATTTTGAGCTCAGGAAGCGTGATTGGGGGAGGGTTTCGTTGTTTTACGCATCTCCCTAGCTCGTCCCAAGCATGCTCGATCGGGTTGATATCCGGGCTGCGCGCTGGCCACTCCATACAAGTAATGTTCATCTCTTGAAGGTAGTCATTCACAATCCTACCTGTATGAGGTCGGGCATTGTCATGCATAAATATAGCATCCTCACCCAAATTGACCATAAATGGACCAACGTGTTCGTTGAGGATTTCTTCCACATATCTTACGCTAGTTAAAGAGCCGTTTTCTATGATCACCAGCTCTGTGCGACTTTCAGAGGAAATTCCGGCCCACACAAGTACAGACCCACCACCGTAGGCTACTTTTTCTTCGATGCATGCTTGCTTGAATCTTTCCCCTGGTCTTCTATACACTCTGTGTCTTCCATCGTGCTTGTAGAGCATAAATTTTGATTCGTCGGAGAACATAACTTTCGACCAATCTTCAATACTCCAATTTACGTGGTTCTGGGCATATCTTAGTCTTGAAATACGATGGCCACGCTCCAGTTTAGGGCCGTTTGCAGGTCTAAGGGGTTTTAAGTTAGATTCAGCAAGCCGACGTCTTACTGTCCATGCACTTGGGTTACTTCCTCCGAGGCGTCGAAACTGATTTGTGAGTTCAGTTCCTGTGAGAAAGCGATTTCGAAGCATGGTGTTCACCAAGTATCGGTCTTCTCGTGCTGTGGTACACCTAGTTCTGCCCGTTCCTGGTCTGCGTAGGTTAGAACCAGTTTCTTCGTAACGTCGGAGAACTCTTTGTACTGTTGACAGCGACACACCGACAGTCCTGGCTGTATCGCGCTGACTCCGGCCGGTTTCCACCAATGTAAGTATTCTGGTGCATTCTTCAAGTGTAAGCGACATGATTTCAGCTTGAATAATGAATATTGAGCACTAATAACCTGGTTTATGTACCAACATAAATGACAGATTACAAACAAAAGCAAAAACAAATCCTGTAATTTCGTAGTTCCATCTTCGACAGTGTTCCCTTTTCAAATTTGATTTTTTTATGATATAACTTTACAATAACTAAGAAGTTTTAATACTTTCATTTAAGGAGTATTAAATTGTCTATTAAATACAATTTATTGCATTAACCTAGCATTCTTACTTTCCGAGATTTTTTGGATTCTTTGAGTGACCCGGATTCATTGCTCTCGAGTGTATTATAGGTCCTTACTACATATGAAATTGGCGATTTATATGGGAAAAGGAAAACTATTTTTTGCACAGTTCCTTTTTATTCCTTTTTACAGTTCCTTTTTATGTATGTACCGTTGTCATTTATACACTTTTGCCATTTTTTAGACAGTTCATTAAATTCTTTTGCTGAGAAATTGCGGGAGCGATAATCAACAAAATCTTTGAAGGCGTTTTAGACTGCCTCATCTGAATTGATTTTTTTCCAAGTAAGAAAAATTATCCAAACTCCGAAAAAAAAGTGGTAATCGGTTGGAGAAATGTCCGGGGAGTATGGTGGGTGACGTAGACATTCTAATTCTGGCTCCTCTAATATCGCCACCTTCTGTTGTGCCGTTTGTGGTCTAGCGTTGTCCTGAAGCAGCAGTGGGCTAGAGCAGTTGACCAATCTTAGCTGTTTAACGGCTAGCTTTTCCATTATGGTTCTCAATTGTTGGCCGTAATCGACTGACCAGATCTTAGGAAGGTGTAGTGAGTGACTCCAACCCTGCTTCGCCAGACACTAACCAGTATTGAGTCAACTTTTACTTAGGGCAAGATTTGGCTGGATCTCCAGGGTTTAACCACTGTGATTTGCGTTTCCGATTATTGTATAGGATCCATTTTTCATCTCAAGTAATGATACAATTCAAAATATTGTGACGGTCCCTCGTTATTGTGACGGTCGAGTAACGTGACGCAGCAGTCGACGCGTGTTTGTTGGTTTGCTAGTTCATGCGGTACCGTTATTTCAATCCTTTTCTAATTTGTTTCAAATTAATCAAAAGCCTGCAGCTAACTTTGACATAGTTTGAGATGGATCCGCTTCCACAATCACTTACAAATCCTCATTGACAACTAGGGTTTCTGGCCGTCCACGAGGTTTATTCTGGAGGTCAAAATTTCCAGAAGGAAAGCGTTGGAACAAAAAACGATTGTGTTTTCTTTTCGTTTTCTTTAACATCATTAATCCTTCGAGCTGTTTCGGCAGCGCTGGTGCCGCGATGAAACTCGTATTCGAAAATAATGCGATATTTTAACCTTTTCATATTGTGCACAGAACGATGTCAAAGTTAAATTAAATAGCGCGAAAACAAATGAAATGAAGTGTCACATGCAAAACAAATAGACAAGCTTAAAATTGAAAATGAATTTTTGAGCCGAAAATGGCCAGTTCAATATAACGCCAATTGCATTATGTAAAGACCTTAGGGGCCATTCATAAATTACGTCACACGTTAAGTGGGAGGGAGGGGGTCTACGAAGTGTGACATTGTGTGACAAGGGGGTGGCAGTGCTCCTAAACTTAGTGACGTCACATTTCAAAACCTATAATCTAAGTGAACAAGTAATTGAACAAGAAGAAGTTAACCACTTTTGGAATAGTTTAAAAAGTAGTGACGATGTTGTAGGTGATGTGGAATCTAAAATTAAGGAATTGCAAATAAAAATGACGAGTAAGCGAAACTTATAAATTTTTTTCCAAAACTTCTTCGCCATTCGCAATATAAGTAACGCCACACTAGGGAAGTCGGGAGTCTCACAAATGTGACCAGCTGTGACAAGAACGGGAGGAGGGGCAAAAAATCATGAAATTCGTGTGACCGTAATTTATGGATGACCCCTAATATACGTACAATACAATTATAAAATTGAAAAAGAACCCTACCTGATTGTTGTTAAGTGAAAGTGTTCTTAAACTGTTCAATTGAGGAAATGAAATGGAATCACTCAGTTTATTATTGTCCAATATAAGTTCCTCTAACTTTGTGAATTGCTCCAATCCTTTCAATGTTTCTATACGGTTATAGCTGTAAACATAAACATATAACTGTACTCTTGAAATAATCAAATGTTTGTTACTGAATGATATCTTCATAGCAATAAATCAAAGAGCCATCTCTATTTAGAATTTGAATTACATCCTAGTAGTTGCCGACCCTCAGGGGACCATTAAATATTGATCTTACGAAATGAATTTACATAGGCTTGTGATTAATATTACCTACTTAATAAACAGAATTAGTATAACATGAGACATAAACAAGTTTTTCTGTATATTTTTGTTGTGATGCTATGACATTTAATATCATAAGGAAGGCAAAAGTAGCTAAAGACATTCCAAATTTACTCTAATATCTTTTAAAATTTTATCTACTCTGATACTATAATACAAAGATTATAAAATGGAAATCAAAACTCTTATGAAAAACATTACGCACAGGCCAAAAAAAAAGTTTTATTACGATACAGGTCTTGTATGGCCACCTATATCATAAAATAACTTTTTAATCATAACGATACACCTATACAACTGCCATATGGACTGAACCTCTACTTTAAAAAAAAACGGCCGATTCGGAAGAAAAAAAAAAAAGAAACGCGCTTGGCGCCAAAATATTTCTTTTTTTACATTTAAATTAAACAAAGTTTGGTTTTGTTTGTAAAATAAATTAGTTTATGTATTATAGTATGAGAGTAGATAAAATAGTGTATGACACTGTACATAACTTGGTCTTATAACACTCGTGTGATACTATAAAAAAACTCGCCTACGGCTCGTTTTTTTAAAACACACTCGTGTTATAAGAACCCTTATTATGCAACAGTCTCATAAACTACTAGAGATGGGTAAACTGAATGAGACGCATTAAGAAGAATCGTTTCACTATGGTGACTCGATAACTTAACTATTCCCTCTAAACCTTAACAATTCAGTGATTCACCGATTCATCGAGTGTCCGCCGAGTGCTGAAGTGCCGACTGACTACGAGAGTTCGGAATCGTTCGGGTGGTGTCGGGAGATTTCCGTTTCACAGACTACTCTAGTGGAATTAGAGTCTATCTATTCAAAGATGATACTATACTACAAAATTGGGAAGGCATCTGAGCTGTATGAGCATTGATGCGGAGAGTTGACTATTTATTTGTTTGGGTTATACTTTAAAAGTACTTTGGGGATGTCCCCGTGTTTAGTTTGGCTTGGCTGTTGATTTGTCGTTGTTTATAAATGATAGGTAATTCGTTTTGTTTTGTTATGTTTTTATCCTAAATCCTGATGAATATAAGCCATTTCATGTGAAAATGAGTGACCTACACGGTCACTGTTGCCTTATTACTGTTTAGTTTAGCCTGTTGGAAATTGTTAATGACCACTTGTACCTACCAAACATAATTATTATTTTTTGTAAGTTGTCATAAAGTATATTTGGTTAGTTAAATACAAAGGAATCCCTAAATCAGACCACATTTTCAGAATCGTCATTCAGCGAGTCAGTCAGCGACTAAATACTTTAAATCTGAATTATAGCACAAGCGATTAGTGAATAGTTAAGGTGAATAGAGAATACTTAAGGTGAATTAATTCAGTCTAGTGAATCAGACTCAGTGAATCGTTTCAGACAACTGAATCAAGATTACCCATGCCTATAAACTACTATAAATTCACTAACAAATCATGAATTAAGAGTTGATTACTTTCATGACTCACTGTAAATTTTTAATTCTATTATATTTTCACTTACCTTAAATCTAGACATTTGACTTTGGCACCATACATTTTACTTAAAGCTGGTGGTATCCGCTGACAGTCCTGCCCGCAGTAGCTCAACTGGAACAAAAAAAATTTGTAATTTTCATTGATGGTATAATTTTTGTCTAGAAGTGTCAATTGCTGAAGCTGATTGCTTGACCTTGATTATCAAATTTTGTATCATGTAACACAAACAACTGCCTACAGCGCAATACCTCAGAGAACCCTTTATGAAGGATATTTTCTTACAAATAAAGAGACTTATTGTATTTAATCTTCAGATTACAAACTATCTTTAAGCAATGTTTAAATAATATTGGCTCGGCAGCCTAGGTGTGATAAAGAAAAACTTGGTTTTTCCAGTATTATTAGCAATATACTTTATCTGCTAGATTTAGAGACTTAGAACCGACATTATTATTATTAAGCTTATTTTATTCCATAGCAAGCTGTTTGTGGTTTACAATAGTTTTATTTTGATTTTAATATTTGATTTTAATTCTCTATGCTAAGGATCCCTTCTTGGGTGTACGCCTCCTCCATCAGCATCCATTCTTTTCTGTTTTTAGCCGACTGTATCCAGTCTCTTCCTGCGACCTGGCTAATGTCATTGGACCAAAGTTTTTTGGGTTGACCAACATTTCTTTTTCCCGCTGGTCCCTTCCATACTGTCGTTTTATATGTCCATCTGTTGTCTGTGTACCTGGAAATGTGTCCCGCCCATTTCCATTTAAGGGTTAAGGCGAGCTGTAAAGCATCTGTTAGTTTAGTTTTCTGTCTTATTAGTTCACTTTGTACTTTTTGGATTTTTCTCAGCTTTAGAATGCTTCTTTCCATGGAACGTTGAACGTTCTAATTTTCGGTGGACGTTTCGGAAAAAAGTACAACATCATCAGCAAACATTAGGTGGCTTAAACGATGCTCCGAAATTTGTATGCCTTTCTTTGTCCATTTTAGTTTTTTAAATACATTTTCCAGCATGGCAATGAATAATTTTGGTGACAAGGGGTCGCCTTGTCTGACCCCTCTTTCTATTTTGATCTCCCCACCTCTCTTTTCTAGTTTAACTTTACTAACACTCTTAGAGTATATATTTCTCAGGGTGCCTATATATTTTTCATTGATGTTAAGTGTTTCTAACGCATTCCATATAGAGTCATGGCTTATGCTATCGAATGCTTTACTGTAGTCAATAAACACAAGATATAGTGGTCTATTGAATTCTTTGTACTTTTCGATTACTTGTTCCAGTGTATGTATGTGGTTGGTTGTGGAGAATCCTGACCTGTTTTCGATATCAGTTATTATTCTTTTTAATACAATTAATGCAAACAGTTTGTAAATGCTCCCTAATAGGCTGATTGGTCTATAGTTTCCTATATCTAGGGGTTACAAGGGGAAGCACAGGAAGTGTTACAGTGTATTAAATCACTAAAACCACAAAAAAAGCCCAGGCCCTGATGGCATAGGCAATGAATATCTGAAGCTAGGATCATTGGTATTAGCCAGCCACCTTGCACACCTCTTCAACCAAGTACTGGAAACAAAAAATGTGCCTAAGCAATGGTGCCTTTCGGATTTCATTCTACTATATAAAAAAAAAAAAAAAAAAAATAGAACCGACATACTCTTCTGAAATATAGTACTGAAATTTTAAATATTTTAAATTAATAAAAACTTAATCATTTGTATATGATTGACAAACTAAGAAAGGGTCTTACTTATTTTCTTAGGTACGCTGTAGAAGTAAGTATTTCAAACAATGGTTCTACCAGATCCCACTACGAAGTACTTGTTTCGTTTTAGTCACTTTAAGAAACCTAAATTCTTCAATGCCAGTTACAACTTGCAACCGAAACTAGACATACTTAAATTATTTATGATATTAGTATGTATCTTAAGTATATTTTTAATATTTCTCATAAACTGATGATAACATCAGGCACGGGACACTTCCCTATTAGCAGATTCGCTGTCAATAGTGTCAATCTCATTCCGCCATCGCTATGAAGTTAGCAGATAAACCTTCATGGCTATCGCTACATTACGTTTCGTTCTCATTGACTCACTAAATCCAAATAGTAAGATAGTTTTACATTTTCACTACACTAATTTGCTCAAAAACATATTTCTCATTTTTTTCTGATTGGTTAATTTACTACAGGGCGCCGAGTTTCTATTCTGATTGGGCACAACTCGGCGCCCTCAAATAAATTTACCAATCAAAATCATCTACCGGCTGGCAGTGCAATGTCATGGTCAGGTTGTCAAAATGGTGGCCAAATCTATCAGTTTTATTTCAAATTATCTCCATGTTTTCTTTTTACCAGTGCTTTTGTGTTACATTATAAGAAATAATTCTTGTTTGGTCCATTCCAATGGAATGTAATCATATTACAAGTGAATTACCAAATGCTTTATTGTGTATGTACAGGCAGGTAAACAAATTGTCTTTTAAATACACTAAAATTAGATCAGCCATGTTAGGTACTGTTTTGCAAGAAGTTCACAAATTACGTCAATATCTCAAATCAAATCAAATTAATTTCATAATCTTTTACTTGTACAGTATTTTACAATGGTTCTTAATCTATCATGCGTTGCTACATTGTGCATGAGTAGGTATCTCAAGTATGTATTATATTTAATTGTGCAGTTGTCTTAACCCCTTACCGCATACAACGCCATATATGGCTTTAAAAGTTTTTTTTTTTTTTCAATTTCTTAAAATGTTGTTTTTTCGCAACCAACGTTGACTCCGTATACATAATTTCTCTGTTTAACGGGACGTATTTTTTGTTGTTGATGGTAAGTGCAATCAATCAAAATAAAGGAGGTTATGTGCAGCGTGTCCGACCGGTAGAGTGCAATTATATAGTGCTAATTTTATAAATGAGAAAATAGCAATAAAACGGTAAGTAAAAATCCCTAGAATTTCAAAATACAATGTTGACATATACTCTAATAAGAAATAGTTATCTTTTCGGCATTTTTCGTGTTTTTCGTTTGTTTTCAGGCTTTCTTTTCATATCGCCATATTTGGCTTCGTATGCATATTTGTCAACAACATTATGGGGCATATGTGGCTTCGCATGCATTCAGTAGTTTTTTCTTTTCTTTGCAGCAATGAACCCTTCTCGCTTCTATGGTACTTCCAAGCATGTAAACTCCATCTAGGCATCAAGATCTACCACCATATTCTGTACGTTCTGATAACGAGGACCATTTCCCCGAGTGGACAAAATGAAGTCGACAAATTTGTCAGAATTGTTCGAAATTCCGTTCGTTTACCAAATGTGGGACATGTAAAGTTAATTTATGTTATATGTAATATATATATAATGATAAAATAAATTGTTTCAAACATTTACATAAATCATAATTTTATTTTTTAATTAATGTATACGAAGCCATATATGGATCAGCATAATTTCACTAGAATGCATACGATGCCATATATGGCTTCGTGTAGTAATTTCTAAAATAAGTACACCATATTTTTTTTTCCTATTCAGCCTTTTTATATATAAGAAATAAAGATGATTAAAGAAAAAACTTTTATTTTTAATCATCTCCTTCATAATTCATGCAATAAGGGGTTAAATATATCTTTACTTAGAGATATTAACCAAGTTGTGCCTTATTGAACTAGGTAATCCTAGGCGTCAAGTGCAGATTCATTATAAATTTAAAAGACTATTACAGAAATTACAACTATTTACTAAGAATAATGCTAAAGTGACCCAATACTGCTAACCAAAGTTAAGTCTTGTTAACTGCGCAATTTATCACTATTTATTTTAAGATAGACATTAACTCCGCTGTGTCATCGTAGCACAAACTTTGGAGAGCAATCTTACAAAATACATTCTTTTTATAGCATTTATCCTTTTGTACGAAAAAGTCAAATTTGCCTGTACATTGTTGTTCTATCGCAATTCACACCTTTTGTTAGTAATTTCGGTGCAATGCGGAAGTGTTGCATGCTGTTTTAGTATTGTGCTTAATATAAATAGCTGATAGATTGGTAGTACTTTGCATAATTTGTATAGAAGGTCGGTGGAACATAAGACAGAATGGCAAGTTGCTAAGTACCTTGAGGATCACTCTCTGAGCTTGCCCGATGGGTAGTCTTACCTAGTCCTCCCCATGATGTTATGCAATATGTCAATATTGATTGACAAAGCATGTAGACTTGTTTAATCAAATTTTGGTTCACTGATATATCTTATTCTTTCAAAAACAAAATTGTACTTGCATGGTTGCTTAATTAGTGTTTTACTATGTTCTTTAAATGAAAGGGTTTTATCTATTTTAACACCGAAAGTATCGCTAGCTTAGTGGTTAAGGAGTAGGCCTAACTATTGAGAGGTCTCGGGTTCGAAACCTGGCCATTACACTACCAATGTGAACCTACTCCTAGCAATTTAGCCTAGTTGAAGGGGTTAAAGGGAATATTAATAATTTCGATTTCTAATATTCTTTAATAAAAACATATTATATAAAACAGCACAGCACAGCATCAGACATAGACTATTAGCTCGAAATCCAAACTGTGTTTGACAAAAGTGAATTATCTTCAACAACCTTGGTTTTTTCCGCTATATTAGGAGCAACTTGAATTCCCTAAATTCTCTAGCGGCCAGCAATTGAGTTGGTTGGGTCGCCTATATAGATGTCCATCTTGACCTAATAACTATTGACAGCAGAGGCTGCTCTTTAACATGTTTTCCAAGACATGGAATTTTGTTTTAATTGACTCGCGTCGACGTGTCGTCACAAATATAATAAACACTTTTACTAAAAGTTTGTTTCCATGAGAACAATTTTCTAATTATTTTAAGCAGAAGGTGAATACACTATATGCCGAACAAAAACTATTCCTTTTTTAGATATCTTTGATCCTTTCTACGATGGGCTAAATCAATAATAACAAGTGTTGCACTGTATGCAGAAAGAGAAGTGTGCCCAAGTTCCCTGATGATAATAAATGATGAGCATATTTTTAAGTGACTTTCAAAATGGAGGAGGTTTTCAATTCGATTGGTATGTAATTTATTTATTACAAGCTTTTATTTCATTTAACCTGTGCCGATGTTTGCTATCAAATCTTACAAATTAAATTTGACCCACTTCCCATTTGCTGATTGAACTGAAATTTGGCAAAAATGTGTAAATCGTGTGACAATGCCATATTTTGATGATATGGTGCTGATCTCATGATGAAGCTGGAAGGTGGCTAGAGGAACTTCACAATGAAACAACACAATTTTAGGTTTAGGCTCATTTCAATCATCTTGACAAATAATTGGTCTTCCAATGTTAACCAGGGTCTGATGATGGAGCTGATAATAGTTACAATTACGATAGTCTTTCTTGCTAGGGTACTGATGTCCAATATTCATGTCTATTACATTTTGAAACAAAGTCAATGCATTTATCAATTTAGGCAGGTAATTTCGTTACCATGAATCTATTTTTTTTTATGGAACTCGGTATACAGACTCACATTTTGATGTAGTAAGAGTCGGATTTTATAATCTATTTTGTTTCTTTATTTTATAATATATACTGTTTTTTATTCTATCAATATACGTATTGTTAATAATGTTAATATTTAATTTGTATTTTTTATTGTTATAAAAGCAGAAGGCCTTACCAACATTTTTGCCAAACCACCCACACTTGTAAGTTGGTGCATCTACTAACCAATGAAAGACGCTATGGTGCAAGCTAACCTCCTAGAGCTACGAGATCAACATTTTCTTAATTTCCAAGCTTTCACTTCGGAATCTGGTGTCCGCTTTATTATCCATGCTTACTTAATATTATAAATGCGAAAGTAATTTTGATGAAATTGTACAGAGGTGAATTAAAGTGCGACAATTGCTTTTAGACCTTATATCGCGAAAAAGGGGGTAGAAGGGGGGAATACAGCTATGGGATGAAAGTTTGTCATTTTAAAAGATATCCTGATGAAATTTGGTACAGAGATAGATTAGAACGGATATGGCTACCTCTTATTGCGACAAAGGGGTTAAAGGGGGGAGGGTTAGTAGGGAATGAAAGATAGTATGAAAGTTTGTTATTTGAAATATCCTTAGGAAATTTGGTAGAGATGAACTAGAGCTAGGGAACGGACATAGGCTACCTTTTATCACAAAATGGACGTAGATGGGGGAGGGGGGGGGGGGGGGGGCGGTAACTAGGGTTATGGAATGTAAAATTGTCAATTTGAAGATATCCTGATGAAATTTGGTACAGATGCAGATTAGAGCTTGGGAACGGACATAGGCTACCTTTTATCGTTTTATCGTGAAAAAGGGGGTTTAAGGAGGATAGGGGATGAAGTAGAATTAAAGTTTGTTATTTTTAAATATCCTTAGGAAATTTGGTACTGAGATGGATTAGAGCTAGAAAACGGACATAGGCTACCTTTTATCACAAAAAGTGGGTAGAGGCCCTAGGAATGTAACTTTGTCAATTTTAAAAATATCCTGAAATTTGGTACAGAGGTTGATCAAAGAGTCAAGTAGAGAAGACAGTAGAGAGTCGAGTATAGAGGCGAGTGGAGAGGCGAATAGAAAGTCGAGTAGAGTTGAGTAGAGAGACGAATTTAATGCTCAAAAGCTTTGGCTCAACACTAAGGGATAACCGAGATCCACGCGGGCGGAGCTGCGGGCAACAGTTAGTATTATATATATTTTTCGATATTTCGATATTTATCGTAAAGTGACTGCCACCTGACCTCCACAACTAAAAGGCGAAATCGAATCATTGCAGTTAGACAAGTAGTTGAAATTTTTAGGGCTCCAACTACCCATAACGACTGCCATACATGTTCGTATGGTACGGACGGGACGGACGGCTTAACGTGCTCTCCGAGACACGACCACATCAATGCAAATTTCTCTGTTAGCTTGTATTGTTTGCAATAAATAAATAAAATAAAAAATACCCATATTCATGCACACAAATATTT
The DNA here is from genome assembly GCA_949126895.1 of Eilema caniola. Classification (NCBI taxonomy): domain Eukaryota; kingdom Metazoa; phylum Arthropoda; class Insecta; order Lepidoptera; family Erebidae; genus Eilema; species Eilema caniola. The sequence continues at coordinate 9,782,663 of OX421471.1, read as the reverse complement.
GCACTGTGCTGGGGTCGAACCCGTGCCTCCTGCGTAGCCGGCACCTTCACTACCGCCAAGCCACAGAGATCAACATTATCTAAAAGGATCAACAAAATAATAAAACATTAAATATGAAAATTAAGGAATGAATCAATTTGTGCTTACATTTCATTATGTTTTTAAATCCTTTATATGCTGTTTCCAATCGTAAGACACCTCAAAAATGACAGCAAAAGTTGGCCTAAAAAGCATTTGTCGACTAGACTAATTCGTATCAAGAAATGGATTTAAATTTATCATAGATAATGTATAAACGTACAGTTTATAATATAAGCATACTAAATATTTCATTTTGCCATGATTTCAGGATGTCAGATTTGGGTACAAGGCGCTGGCCTGGTAGATCTTATACATGTACGTGCTTTAAGAACAGTCAAAGAGCTGATGATCCTCAAACCAAATCTTCATTATTTAGATTCATAAGTCATCGCCATCTCGTCAGATTCCAAATAAAGAAAGGTAAATACGTATATTATCAACGTTTGTGAGCAGTGTATGAGCTTTAGAATAAAAAAAAGTAAAAAAAAAAGAGTCTTAAGACAAACCCCATTATCTCAACCGCAGACGTTGAGTCCATTGTAGTTATTGAATTAGTGAACTATTTGCTTAACCTGAGTTCTAATCTCAGTCGTATCCAAACCTTGCACTTTGAAACACAGGGTCTGCTCTCCTGCTTTTCCGTTTATTAGTTAATTTTGACTTTTATGGGAGTGACTACCACCTGATCTCCCAACCAAGAGAAGAAAGTCTGCTCCAGTACCCTGTCTGTTAATCAGCGACTACTGGCATGCAGGCGAGGCTGAGTTAGGCCACTAAGATCTGTGTGGGACGACATACACTCCAATTTATTGAATCCAGTATTTTAGTGTTCAGACAAGGAAAACCACCAAAGACTGTACACTAAAATTTTAAAATACACTTCAACCATGAATAGTAAGTTCATATCAAGAGGTACTTTTAAATTTATCATAGACGCTATAAAAAAAAAAATATATAGTCGAAGAAATTATGTTTAGTAATATAAAAAAAATAGATGGCACTAGTAGACTCAATAAAATAAATAAAAAAGTTAAAACGCTTATCTGCTCACTTAGAATTACTTAAATTATTTCAGAACTTATATACACATGATAATGTAAGCATGTAAGCATAAAAAACTCATTAGTAATGTAAGAAATAAAGATTTCGTGACAATCGTGCTATTTATTTATTTTTGTGCCATCTAGCGGTATAGTGCATTATATCTCTCACTTTTACAATTAGTGCAGAATTTGAGAATCAATCTAGATAAGAATGCTAATATAATAATGCTAATGCTATTAGGCATACTAAATATTTCATTTTGCCATGATTTCAGGATGTCATAATTGGATACAAGGCGCTGGTCTGGTAGATCTTTTACGTGTACATGCTTCAACAACAGTTGAAGAGCTGCTGATCCTCAGATAGATCTTCATAATTTACATTCATAAGTCATCGCCATCTCGTCAGCTCCAAAACGGCAATTCCGTTTCAGAGCTGACAGAAATTTTTCGTCAATCTTTATCTACAAAATGTTTTATCATTTTTAGCAATCTGAGAAACAATATTACTTAAGCTATCTATTTAGTTTAGTATTAGTTTTAGAGTGCTTACATAGAGAAACAAGTTACCGATATAGGCTACCTGCACTGGTTAGAGAGGAGTATGTAAATATGATTGTGTAAATGAGTTTTCACAGTGGACAGTTTTATATTTCTTTATAAAACTATGTCTTGTTGATTTCTTTATTTGTTGAAATCCATACTATACATTATACTCAGTTTTATAAAGCTGAAGAGTTTATTTAAATGTGCTTATTTCAGGAAATACTGAATCGAATTGAAAATGTATTATCACGCTGCTGCTCAAGGGAACATAGCAGTACGTAGTTTGAAATTTAATAAATATATCATTTACTTACCCTCCTCGGCTTTGTCCGTGGCATATTTTGAAACCTCATATAACTCTTTTGAGCTCGATCACTGCTCCGCTCCCTTGAGTAGTAGCGTGATGATATATAGCCTGAAACCTTTGTCGATAAACGGACTATTGAAGGTTGCCTGAAAGAAATCGCTTCCAGCGATAAAGCCGCCCATTGTATATTAAATTGTACATATGCTACCCTCTTGCCCTTATGTAAATCCTAAGGGCGTGCATTAAAGAATTATCTATGTATCTATCTATGCAACAGAAAAAGAATTTTTCAATTCGAACCAGTAGTTCCTGAGACTAGCGCGTTCAAACGAATAAACAAACCTTTCAGCTTTATTACATTAACATAGATCCTTTTACAACAAAGGAACACGATTCACATTGTTTTACTGACCTGTTAACGAGAGATACTAACTGTTCTTCTCTTTTTTTTGTAATAATCTTCCAAAAGTAGTAAATTCATCATCAGACGACTAATGGACAGGTTTACATGTTTCTATATGTAAGTTCAACCTGTACCAACCGCGTCGATATTACCCGTACCGGTCTGTTTCTCTATATAAGCAACCTTACGACATGCACCTATGAAATGAAATGCATTTATTCATAGGAGACACGATTATGATAAAATGTTTCATTGCTTTTTTAAGCTTTAATTGCAGGATATCTCACCTTCATTAGGCAGACAAATTTTGTACATAAATAGTATTATTATTTAAATGCCTACTATACGTACTTAATTAAGATTGAATTGATATTGATTATCTTTATTCTATTGACGAAACGTGGATGTTAATACACCTCTGCCTACCCCTTCGGGGATTCACAGGCGTGAACATATGTATGTGTGTATGATATTATTAATAATTGTAAACAAATTTCAACGAAATAGGGATCATTTATCGATGTTCACAGAACTGCAATTCAGTAGGGTGGCCTGAGCTGGCCTGTCAGTGGGAAAAACAAAGGTTATTCCTACTTTGTCTTCTACACTGACGGCACATAATATCTGTATTTACAGGGTCGGCAGCACGAGTGTGACTCCCCTGGTGTTGCATACGTCTATAGGCCACGGTAACCACTTTCCATCAGGTGGGCCGTGTGTTTGTCTGCCACCTCAGTTTTATAAAAATACATATACACTATACCTATGTTATATGAATCATTTTGACAAGCATAATATATTAAAAAATGAAGCATTGTCAATCCATGTACATTATATTAATAATAGAATTTCGTTTTATATTAATGAGTGTAATTTACACTCAAAAAATCTTTCAAATTATAATAGCATTCATTTATTAACCATAATTCAACTTGAATTAAGTTTGAGGCAGTTCACTGATAACCTGGCATGTGATTGTAAATCTTATTTATCATAATTATGACTTTCCTGGTGAAAACTAGTGCTGCACAGCATATGGCTGGCTCAATCATGCAACTTAACTTAGTCCTCCCTTCTCTATTTCCTATTTTGTATTAATTTAAATCGAAAAAGTCCAACTTCGGGACAGGGAACTGAGATACCTGGACTTGTCCATGATGGCTACAGCTACGGATACATATCCAAAAGTCAAATTCAATCCTGTTTGTTAATTGTTTCACATTTTTATAGGAAAGTATTGCATGCTGGTTATGTACTTCTAAATAACATGTCATAAAATATTTCATTACCACTTTTAGAACCTACATACGTTGAAACAGGTTGAAACTTATTGAATAACGCCAGCGGCGTCCAGACTTTTGTACCAGAATTGATGCGGGTGAAATGACTATGATCTTTTTCTCCCGTGGATAGGATTTAAAATGGTTTGTAATATTTTATCTCAAAAAGCCGGTGCCAGCTGCTGCTCTTTCAGTGGGGATTGACCCTAAACGGAATATCTATTGTCACCTAGATTTATGTCATCTTATCAGAATGTAAAGTTGTGTGTAATAATTTTAGATAAATAAAGAGATAATATTTATTCGGAATGTTTTTTTATTAGTTTTCCCATACAATTTGAAAGGCATCAATTGAATAATCGATTTAGTTGAATCGATTAAATAGCTAATTTAATCAATTGTTGATTAGGCGATTATTTTAGAGCATTCACTTAGCCCGTCTCTACCCGGCGGAATGGAATCCGATGAACGAATGAATGGCCAATTCCAGTCAGCTGAACTAGCTTGTTCGTAGTGCCTTCTCTTAAACTATTATATACTCTTTGGATAACATTATTGAGTCAACATTGTACTTACTTGGTTGTTTTCAAAACATAATGCAGTAGAATTTACGTGATTCTCTTCCATTTTTTTGACACACTCATTAACAAAATAGTGAATAGTTATGAATGAAAAGAAGAATTTAAAAGACGATTAATCTTTTGTTCACGTCTGTTTCTCTTTTGTTCTTTCCTATCATTCTTAATTATCGTACAAGAACACACTGATAATCGTAATTTATTTATGACAGTTATGACACTATTGATGGTATTGACATGACATCTTAGATAATCTACTCTGTCATTAGTGTCATTGTCACAATCACACTGTCAAAATTTTGTCTTTTAAAACTTAATGCCCGGATACAGGTCTTTGCAGCTTCGAAATTATCATGCGAAGGCAAGACCTGCCAATGACTGCCATGCCTGATAATGGTGTTAATTCGGCATGTCCACCCGATTAAACTAAACTAAACTAAAAATTCTCTTATTTTAGTTTAGTTCAACGCATTGTCTATTCGGTTTGGCCACCGAACTAAAAATAGTGCATGCATTTTTAGTCAAGGTCACACGACTAATTGAATAAACCCTTTTTAATCTGTGAATTCAATGAACGAATGACAACGTCCTTGTTGTTGAAGTGTGAGAGAGACAACTTAACTTCTTGTCAAAAAACGTGTTCAAATTCAAACGTGACCGTAAATTAAACCTCTGAAAAATAAACAAACCAAAACAACAAACTTGGCGGCATGGTAATGGGAATATTACGTGAAAAGAGGAAAAATAAACAATGTATGCGTATGTGTGTATGTCACAATCACAAAAAAATCCTCTTCGCTTAATTTAAGGTGATTTTCAAGTATCTCCAACAGGAACTTGGCCGCTGATGATCCTAAAGAATTTTCTAAATTTACGGTCGGCCATCTCAAACGGATTTGATGCATCCTTCGACCGAAGCAACCTGGCCCGTTCTTCCCGATTTCTGTAAAACAAATAAATTTCTAACCTTAAAATAAATTTCAAACCCAACCTTTATGATAATAGTTAATTTTTCAATTATTTTATTGTTACACAATTTTTACAAAAATCCTAACCCCTAGCCTAACTATTTCAGAAGTGCCAGGCAAGGCCGAAGCTTTAAGAGCTTGGAAAATGTTTTGCCCAAACGCTGATTTGCCAGCCAACCCATCTTCCCAGAGACAATGGGACGGGCCGCTCTGCAACATGGTAAGAAAACATCTCCTTTCTACGTCTTCCAATGTTGCGGAGCGTGCTCGCCTTTTGGCTGTGGGGGAATGGGAATCCGGTGTTTGGCTGCAGGCCCTACCATCGCCCAACATAGGTACCATGTTGGACGATAACACCTTCCGTATCGCTGCTTGCCTTCGTTTAGGTGCTCCTTGCGTTTCTCCGCATCGATGTCGCTGTGGAGAAGAAGTTGGTAGCCTTGGACACCATGGTCTCTCATGCAGTAGGAGCGCGGGACGGCTTTCACGGCACGCGTACATCAATGACATAATCCGTCGGGCTCTTGTCACCGCCGGGGTTCCAGCCGTTTTAGAACCTGCTGGTCTGGTGCGCGATGATGGCAAGAGGCCGGATGGAATGTCTTTGGTGCCTTGGAAGATGGGAAGGCATTTGGTGTGGGATGCAACATGTGCTGACACCCTTGCGCCTTCACATCTTCCAGGGACTGGGGACTGTGCCTGCGCTGCAGCTGCTTCGGCAGAGACCCTCAAACGGCGCAAATATCGTAGTTTAAGTGATAATTACATATTTGAGCCGTTTGGGGTCGAGACGCTGGGATCATGGGGTCCAAGTGCCCGTCTATTATTTAAAGACATTTCCAAACGGTTAATAGACGCTACCCGTGACCAGAGGGCTGGTTTATTCCTTGCGCAAAGGATCAGTATTGCCATTTAACGTGGCAATGCTGCCAGCCTTCTGGCCACCCTCCCAGTTGACATCGATGGTGAGGAATTCTTTGACGCCTGAACCTGCTGGTTTGTATATATTATGTACTTATTGTTTTTATATTTTTTATTTAAATAATTCTAATGTACATATTGTAAATAATTATTGTTAATAAAATTTCTTGGATTGTCAAAAAAAAAAAAAAATTTTTACATATATTACAGATGTATTGGCAAATATTAAATTAAATTAATAAAGTTACTATATATACACAATACTAAATATAATAAAAAAACTAAAACTAAAAGTTAAAATGCGTCGTGGAATTCATCCGCATCGCATGCCTCTTTTGGTAGCGTTCCCAGAAGACTAGCAGCATTGCCACGTTGTATGGCAATACATAATCTCTGACCTGAAATGAGGCCAGCCTTCTGGTCACGAGAAGCGTCAGCCATACATTTCGCAATCTCCCTGAAGAGATTGCGGGCGCTCGGACCCCAAGGCCCAAACGTTTCGACTCCAAACGGCACACATTCATAATCTCCAATAAGATGGCAGCGGCACCGGCACAGCTAGCAGTGCCAGTTATATGGGTAGGGGCAATGGTGTCGACGCATGTTACGTCCCACACCAGAGTCCTACCCATTTTCCAAGGCATTATTGGCATACCATCCAGTCTCTTGCCATCGTCGCGCGCCAAACCATTTGGTTCAAGCACAGCTGGCATACCAGCAATGACAAGAGCACGGCGGATTATGTCGTTGAGGCTGGCGTGCCGTGGTGTCCGAGTCGGTCAACTGCTTCTCCACAATGACATTGATGCGTAATTTTTTACTGCTAGGTCAGTTTTGAACAAATAAACACATATTTAGTTGATAAATTTTCTTATTTACCTTTCTTGCTCCTCGAAAAAAGCAGACACATTCGTTCATTTTTCTGTAATTTAAAAATTTCAACCAACACAAACAATCAGCAGAACAAGGTTTAGTTTAGTTTAATCGCGACCAAAAATATGGCCACTAAAATAAGTCGGATTTTAGTTTGACAGGAATAAAATTTTGCCTTACCGAATAGCAAAATGGAGGATTTCACTAAATTGAATTCGACTAAACTAAAAATAGTTTAGTCCTGTCAAATTAAGTTAGTTGGTGTTTTCCCGAATAAGAAACCGCAATTTGACGTGACTAAACTAATTATAGTTTAGTTTAGTCGGAATTTTGCCAACCCGAATCGACACCAATATTAGGCCGAAATTGTCTTAGAGATTCATGAGTTCGTTATTCCTGTAATTAAATAGCTATTTCCATTATTTAACCTTTGTTTGAAAGTTGATTTTAAGATTTTTCATCTCTGTAATAAATTTTGTTTATATTGGCCGCTTGATAAATTAAATTCGATCTTCAAAAACAGTGGTTCCTAAAATGATATCCATTCTGATGATAAATTTCGTATTACTTTTTTACAGCTATCACTTTTCAAAAATGTAATAAAAGTTGCTGTTAGCTTAATGTTGTCTCATGCATACACAAAAAATGATAAGATTTGAGTTTGTCATTTCTAAAAAAATGCAAAAGTGTTCCTACTACAAATTGGGTTTCCTTCAACTTATTCATTATAAGATTATAACGGCAATTTCTTTTTTCAATCTTTTTTAATATTTAGGCATGGCTACTGACGCCTTTGTATAAAAAACTTGGATTATATTAACCTCTTGGGGCCTGTATCGTTATAACTATATGACGTCGAATATGAAAAAAATAGTATCGCAATCTATTGAATTTAGTTGCAACTCTTAGTTTCATTTGGTGAACCATCTTACCAACCGTTGTTTTAAAATGTAATTGACTGACAATATAACATTTAATACTTTAATTTTTAATATGAAATGGGCAACGGCGTCGGGGTCAGGAATGTGAGGTAAATATTTCTGAGTCATAAATGCTTAATAACGATATTCTGAATTATTTAGATGAATAAGAACACGATTTAACCGACAATACGATCCAGAAACTATACCAGTGCCTCGATATAATGACAGCACCGATTGTAACTCCAGGTGTCTTAAGTTCTTTAGACGTGGAAGAAGAACATCGTCCCAGGTATCTTTGGCTTCATCAACTACCATTGTCTCCAGTGCTCATGAAAGCACTAAACGTGGCTAAAAACGCTTACTTGCATTAGTCTGGGCATTTCAGTGCCTTGTAGAACACGTTAAATCGTCGGTACCAGTTGTCGAACGAACATGTTTGGCAGACGTTACGTGTAGTTGGAGCTCTAAAAATCAGTTAATTGGTCTAACTGCAATATTTAGATATCGCCAATGGGTTGTGGAGGTCAGGTGGCTATACAAGAAAAATACCAAAGTTCAGCCACGTCCCAGTTAGACTGGAATATTCCCGGACCCCGGACTCCGACACGAAGGCCCCAAATGCCACCTTTTCTTTATATATTACTAATTTCATTTCCATTGCATTTTAATAGATAGCATTTAATTATTATATTAACATAAAATTAAATATCCAATGTCGTATCTATAAGACACAAATTACGTACACAGTGAACTCACGTCATATATTTATGAAATTAAGTAAATCTAAATGTTCCAAGTGAAAATTTTCTTTTAATTTTTTTCAGTAATTAATTAAGTACCTTATTTATTCATTTGGAATATATTTTTATATAATTTGAATGTCTTACTAAAAAATTTCATGGGCCTCAGGAGGTTTAACTAGTTGTTGCCCGCGATCGTACTCGTTCATAATATCGACAGTCACTACATCGATGGTCGCTGTATCGAAAACGTTCCATCGACGGGCTAATGTATCGACAGTACCCCAAATCGATTGTAAGCTACATCGACAGTAGGCTAAAATCGTTGGTAGGTACGCTACATTGTTAGTACACTAAAACGATGGTATGCTACATCAAGAAAAATGATTTATTTCTGCATGATCATAGAAAAAAAAAGACGGGTTGCACTCTGGGAGTGCCGGCAGAAGTGAAAACATTTTCTTTTTTCTTTCTTCGTTATATACATAGAAAAAGATAAAAAAGAACATACCATGCCATACCTATAATTTAGCGCTAATCATAGAACCTATCACTTATTTTCTGCTAATTTTCTGTCAGAAGAAATTAATAAATTATGAAAAGAAAAAATAAACACAAAAAGTAATAAATTACAGAAAGAAAAAATAATCATAAAAAGTAATAAATTACAAAAAGAAAAAATAATCACAGAAAGTTTCAGAAGGCCAGGTGGTTTGAACCCGATACTATCTAAAAGTATAAGGACTTACAGTCGAAGTGCTTACCGTTTAAGCTACGATGCTATCCATGGGAAATCGCAAAATAGATAGTCTTTACCTAATCTTGTATGACGTCAGTCATCGGTTACGGTTCAAAGGTCAACTAATCCTGACGCTTCCTTAACATTTTACACCCATCCAACGCCGCTAAAGAATTTTCACTTCAAAAAAATATAATTAAAATATTATAAATCATCTCAATATCAATAATCAATCCCATCGATGAACGTTTTCGATGCAGCGACCATCGATGTAGTGACAGTCGATATGTCGATATTATGAACTAGACCCGCCCGCGATACTTGCATGAAACTCTGAACGCTTAATTTTATTCCATTTATTTTTATACAGACCTCTAAATGGTAGCGAACCCGGCAAAAAAAGAATGATTTAATAGTTATGATGCGGTTCGTTCGGAAGTTTTCCGCGTACATACATTAAAATTTGGGCCGCATATTTCATATAGGCAAGTATTTAGCAAGAAGTATAGTATCTAGGTATTAGAGATTAAAGACACCAAAACATTTTGTTTTGGAATTATTATCTGTTTGGCTGTTTGTTAGCGACAAACACATAAACTAGTAGCAGCAACACCTTACACCTATCTTTATATTGTCTTATCAATCATACGTATCTCAATTTAACTCCAAAATCAGTCTGTTTGCCAGTCTAGTTGTGATTGTTGTGTAGTGAGAGTGTATATGTACGATGGCTCCACAAATAAAATACACCAAGGTACCGTAGGCCGATAACTGTAACATATTATCTTTCAATAATATTATGTAGGCATTTTAAGAAGAATCTGTCACACAACTTAGTAGATACTCTTATTGATTATTTTTCAATCTCTTTTTTTTAATAGATAATGAATGCGAATGTAGGTTCGATATATAATGACCTTGGTGATCGTGTTCTTTAATATTTAAGCTAGTAAAATGGAATGGAATTTATTTTTTTTGTTTATCCTTTTAAAATTTATATTTATATTTCATATATTTATTATGTGTAAATAAGTAGGTACTTGGCTCAAAAAAGAAAACTCGAATAACCTCTAACTTTTTGTCAAGGACCTTAATGATATTGTTACGAGCGTGGGGGTCGGTTTAAATAGAAAATGCGAGGACAACCGTTGAAAACAGATTTTATTCATCTGCACTTAAATTACAGCAAAGCGCGTAGAAATTCAAAACTCTTCCTTACACAATACACAGTCACTTGTATAAATCGCACTTGTATCGCTTCGCACACTTTATCGCTTTGATCGCTTCGAATACTAGTCTTAGACTAACTTGAGCGGCGGCTGTTAGCTCGCCTTTTATATCGGGCGCGGCCGAGTAGCGAAAGATCGAGAAAAGACAGGTACGTTCTGAAAAAGACAGGAACTTTCTGGAAGGTTTTATTGGGTCTTGTGTCTCTTTCTAGCCTGACGTCTCGTTCTATTCATTCGATTCCTTCTAGAACAATGACGTCAAGGCATGCTGTCTCTTTCTATAGTGCCGTCTCGCTCACTCCTATGGAAATTTGGCCATATATTGAAGTGGCCAAGCGCCGGCCGGGCGTAGCAATATGATACCTAATATTATTATGTACGTACGTATATTTCTACCTACAGTCAGCGTCAGTACAATAGATAGTAACTTATTGCATAAAGTTCAAAATTTTAAATCAAAAAGACATTAAGCAACAACCTACCTACCTAATTACTTTTTAATCAACATTCCAAAATATTTTGATAGAGCTCAATTAGTAGGTAGTTAACCGTAGTTAAATAGTAGATATTTTCATACGTGATATGTAGGTAGGTACTATCATCAAAAATAGCATAATAATAATCAAAGTTATTTTTTTTATCTTTCTCTTTATCTATTTAGAAAAAATGTACCTAATAGCTCCGTGGCGTAGCGGTAGTGAACGCGACCGCTACGCAGGAGGCGCGGGTTCGATCCCCGCTCAGTGCAAATATTTGTATGCATGAATATGGGTATTTGCATTGGTCTGGTCGTGCTTCGGAGAGCACGTTAAGCCGTCGGTCCCGGTTGTCATACAAACATCTATGGCAGTTGTTACGGGTAGTTGGAGCCCTCAAAAATCCAACAAGTGGTCTAGCTGCAATGCTTCGATATTGCCTTTGGGTTGTGGAGGTCAGATGGCAGTCGCTTCACGGAAAATATCGAAGTTTAGCCAAATCCGCAGTTAGACTGGTAAAAAGCGGACCCCAGACTCCAATTGAAATGCTTCGGATGCGACTGGGATTAACGCTGGGATGAAGAAGAATAGCTGAAAATAATAATCTGAAGTGACTACTTTGTGTACTCCATCTCACCTTGACCGTGATTTCCTTCACGCAATCCATCCATCTTTTCTTGGGCCTAAGTACCTTTGCTATTGTAGCCCTCTTTCTACAGTTTACCAAGTTCTAAACAATGTGGAGGTTCTAAATTCGATGTTTATCAAATTTGACAATTGGTTGAGTAGAACCGAAGATAACATTAAAGGAGACCACTCACTAACAGTTTACCGGACGACAACCGCTTTATATCAACCTGTTAGTGACTTGCAATAGCACACACACATACAGTTTCGTTTACGGTTTTGGATTGACGGCTAATACGATCCGAAAGTGTGTACCCGCTTAAAGATTCCGGTCAGCGCCGACAGTTGTCGGCCGAACAGTCTATGGCCGTGAGGGCGAACGGGCACACATTAGCAGGCAGTCGGCCGGCAGCCTGATGACAACCTGAGGCACTTCCGGCAGGTCAAAATTACTTCAGTGTGTTGGTGCCATTGGTTTAGGCCTGCAGGCAGCTCGGTAGGACCAGAAACTATAGGCGAAGTGCAGGCAGGCTGTTAGTGAGTACGCGCCTTAAAAGTCGAGAAAATCAATATTCGCGCGAGCGGAGCAGAATCAGCTAGTAGTAAATATTTATATAGATAATTTAACAACCATATTGTCATACAAATTATTGATAACGGCCCTTCTCTCAGAAACTGAATCCCATTTCACAATTTCGACAATCGTGTCTCGTTTCGAGTCTAGACCAGATCGTCCCGGGACCCGAGACAACTAAATTTACGCTAAGTCTCGGGTTTGAGACATCGGGGACCCAAACCCAATTTACAACATTAGTTTCATCTCTTCTCGTGGTACCTAATATCTACCTACCATAGACAAAAATATTGCCCTTGATCTTACTCAACTAGTTGGTCAAGTAGTAATACAATTCAATATTTTTATAACGATAGTCCACTGATAGAACACGGGCAAAAATACTGGCCCTTGGACCAACTAGTAGGACTCAGCGATTGGACCACGGGCTACAAACGGATAAGAAGGCGCCCAGCATTGATATTTTATTGTTTCTAATGTCCATGACGCCCAGATTCTTAATTCACCAAGTTCGTACCTATTAGATAAATAAGTCAATTACACAGCGCTGAAAAATGCAGATAAAGATGCATTTTAAACATAGGGTCCGTTTTGGGTGCATAAGAATAAGCCATATCTGTTCATTCTCAAGGTTCAAGAGATTATATTTATCAGATCTCGATTTTTATTATCTACACACGCTGCTTAAATAAAAATAGTGTCACGTTTCTGGGTGAGGTGAAAATGAATTTTGCATTTCGAATTTGGATCGGAACGCGGACGCCACGCTGAAATTACATAGAGGGCTCGTAGACGACACTCGGCGATTTAACAGACGCGTGCGTAATTTCGCTGACCACACACCGCTGAAAGAGGCTCGTCCGCGAGAGTGCAGACAAGTTTGTCATAGCAAATGCGTCCGCTTCGCGTCCGTGAAACCTCGCACCGTGGAATCACGGCGTATCGGACGTCATTGCTAGAACACCAAGCAAAAGGTCCAGGACCAGGTTAATCTGCCGAGGTGTCTCGTTTCATCATCCTGGAGAGCAAGCCCCTTATGTTCCACGTACAACCGGACTATCGTATGTTTTTCAGTGGGAGAATACGTATGTTCAGTCAGTGTGGCACCGTTCCACCCACGTCGAGGACGTCGATGTGGCGTTTAATAAAACATGCAGAATCATTACGAGCTGCCTCAAACCAAACCCACTGAACATGCTGTACTCCATGCTGATATGGGGCTTGACCGATCGGTCGCAAAAGTGCTGTGACTGCGGGGCCTAATCTCATTTGCTCTCTTGCTTGTGTGTCCCTTCACCTATACTACCAACGATAACGCTGTAGCTCTAGGCAAGTTTTGGGCCGAAAAAAATTAAAACTTAACCACTATACGAGGATTATACCAAATTAAATTAGATATTAAAAATTATATTATTTATTCTTTATTGTAAATATGAAACTTCTAAAATAACTGAACTTGAGCACATATAAAGATTTCCATACGTCTAAACTTTTTCCAAGAACCACTGAAATCTCGAAATTATATGCAGCGAGTGCATGTTCTTTGCTTTCAAACCTCTTGCCTTTTATTTTTTCTTATATTTTTGAAAGCAGGTAAAATTGCAGGAGGAATTGAATTCCGGAGGAGTCAGCATAAAATGGCAGGTGAGGTAGGGTAGGTTCATTTTTTTCATTGAAAAAGTAAAGCGTTCTGGCAGATGTGTGCGCCGAGGTATTGTCGTGATGAGGAACTGTCAGCTTGCCACTCCAAGCTGTCAGTTCCTTTGGGGCGCAGACTGTCACGTACCATTCAGAGTTAAGTGTTTTTTGATCTTCTAACACCACAGTAGCAATATGACCTGTCTTGCAGAAAAGTGAAGCGACCATTTGCTTCTGCCTGCTTCTTGTACGGCGACATTTCGTAGGCTCCTCATCAAATCATCATACTGTCGACTGTCGCTTTGTTTCAGGATCGTAGTTATATAGCCATGTTTCATCACCAGTCAGTATATCATAAACGTTTCTCGCCGCCGTTGAATTTATCAATCATAAATGTACACCAATCCACGCGTTGCCCTTTCTGCTCATCGGTGCGTTTGTGCGGCATCCTCGAACAACGCTTATTCAGAGAGAGGTGGTAGTGTATGATAGTCTGCATTGCTGCTGATACGATACCCACTTCTCCCTCGAGATCTACATATGTAATTCGCCGATTTGCACGATCAAGTTTCGCTTGCTCGAATATTTTCATGAGTGACCGCTGCTGATGGCCGACCAGTGTTCGACTTATCTTCAGGCTAATCTTTTGCGTCCTCTTCTAAATTCAGCAAACCAATCGAAAACTGCTGCGCGTGAACAAGCAGATTCACTAAAAGTAATAACCAAAAGTTCAATCACCAATCTTGAGGCCTTAAACCTTCTCTAAACGTATAATAAATCATTGTCCGAAAATCTCTTCGAGTGAGCTCCATTGGTTTGAACGAATTGCCGCCAGATTCTCGCAGAAAAAAGCATCCAAAATAAAGAACGTGAATCAATGAATGCTCCATATTCAAAATTATTAGTCAGTAATCGGCACGTAGAGTTCTAATTTGCCAGTGATAAATTAATGAGTAAGAGTATGTAAATGACACGAAGAAGAACCCGGCGGCATAACAAATAAACAAAGATTAAAAATTCGCAACATATCGAATAGAATAAAAATATGTATTTATCAGTAATAAACCCAATCTATCGATGACTAGGAACTTTATTTGCCACTTAAGATAAGACTATCTTTATTGCTTCGAACAGTGTAATGGAAAGACGACTCCTTATTTTTTGAGAGTTTTACGTGTTTCGCATAAATAGTGTTCAGTATTATCAAAACGACGCGGCGACGTACCAAAATCAGAAGGTGGATATATACTTAAAATCTACATACCATAAAATCTAGATAATATATTCACGCATGTATAACCCCGAAGGAGTAGGTAGAGGTGTATAATATTAACACCCTTATTTTGCAAACTATGATTTTCGGTCTCTCGGAATAGGGAACGGGCCTATTGTCATAGGATGTATGTGATTTAATAGTGCAAATATCACTTGAAAGCTAGCGAGAATCAGAATAACTTAACATCACATAAACTTTTCCTTTTTGATTGGCTTTACGACTTTCATGGGAGCAACTGCCGTCTGATAATCCGACCCCATGAGGGAAGTCTGCGTCAGAGCCTTGTCCTCATTTGTCCTCTTGCGGTCTCATTTGAGGAAATAAGTGGTGAGATTATTTTAATGTGATTATATGGTATAGAAAATTGAAAACTTGGAAAATTGTAATGAATTCAGTTTAATTCATAGGTTCTCCCGCTATTACGAAAAAAAAAATTGATGTAGGCAGGCTAGGCACATATTAGTAGGATGTAGGGTGTTTCTTGATAGAGGCCAATACTCACGCCGCCACGATAAGGTGCTTTTCATCATACGCGTAGCAATGAGTCTGGCAGTAGCTAGAGCCCAAAAAGGATTGACTACTAACAGACGTCATATCAACTTTGTGTCTGAAGGTTCATCCATAAAATCCAGGAACAAACCTTATTCAATCTTAGATACTGCCCCAGATTGGACTCTCCTAATCGACACGTATGAAAAGCACTATAAAATTCCGGAGGATGTTGGGGTTTCGTCATCTAGACCGGACATATTTCTCTACTCGAAAACGACTAAATATGTGGTCCTTGTGGAACTTACTGTACCGTGGGAAACAAATATACCGAAGGACCACACACTTAAGAAAAATAAATACTATGATCTCACAAACGAATTAATCAAAAACGGTTACGTGGTTAATTTGTATGCAGTAGAAGTGGGAGCGAGAGGTATACCAGCTAAATCTCTCTATAACCTACTTAAAGATCTAGGCCTATCGAGAGCTACAATAAGCTCATTACTAGGACGAATGTCTAAAGCGGCACTAGTAGGTTCGTATCAAATTTGGTTAGGCAGGGAGGGGAACTTGGGTAGTGAAGGTGAGTGTTGATGTACATCAACAAAAGGGGCCCATTCTAAACCTACACTTGGGTCGCAAGTCCCAGGCACTGTCCCGAGTTCCCAACTCAGCAACGCGATGGACCCGGCACCCGCACGGAGAATCCATGGATTGCTAAGAATATCGCCTCATCGTTAAATGTATTTCTTTTTTACAGTTGTTCATCGATAATGAGTGGGTGGCTTCGCAAAGTGGTAAAACTTTCGACACTTATTCCCCTCACGATGGCTCCGTCATTGCTTCAGTTGCCGAAGGAGATAAAGTATGAATTTTTATATTTTGTTACTGTTTAGAGTTACTAGAGATGAGAGACCGTGCAGAAGTACGCCACACGAATGTAGGCCAAGCCTGTTGTAGTCTAAGGTACAGTCGACAAAATAGATACGGTTGCACCTTCACATACAATTTTTTATGAAAAAGTGCGACCGTATCTCTTTTGTCGACTGTACATTTTACACCAGTAGTGCGCTAATTATACAAAAACTATATATAGGTACGATAGGGACATTACCAGACAACGCTGCTTCTAATAATTTTTTGCCAGATAAGACAACTCCCAAAATACAGACCGTATTGGTAAGTCTTCCCCAGAATTTCATGATTGCATGCAAACACAAACAACACAAAAAACAACTGCAAACACAAACTTCTGCCTGTCATTGAACTGAGAGACTAAGCTAAGGGTAACTTATGATATTGCTGGACATCAAGTCCGTTTGTAGTTTGTAGAAGTAATAATATATTTCTGTTATGTTATCAATTCGTAATAATTGAAAGTATTTATTAAATGCACTGTACCTTTCTTCAATTCTGGTTGAAATGTTCTATTCCAGGCCGATGTAGATTTAGCAGTGAGTGCAGCAAAACGCGCTTTTCACCGTAACTCTGAATGGCGTCTCATGGATGCATCTCAACGTGGTCAAATTTTGGTCAGGTTTGCGGACCTAATCAAAAGGGATTTCCAGTACCTGGCCGAACTAGAGACCTTGAACAACGGCATGGTGCTCAATTTGTCTACAAAGTTTTTAGAGCGCAGTGATGGACGTGTCCGCTATTTAGCTAGCTTAGCTGACAAGATTCAGGGATCTACGATTCCTGCTGGTAATTATTTAGAAAGTTTTGCTGTAAATTAAGAAAATAAATTAACTATTTGTAGTAAAAGAAAATAATCTAACTTCAACAAATAAAAATGCAATGAAAGTGCAAAATAACTTAATTACAAATATAAGTTTTCTGTTGAAGTCGATGTCGAGTGTAAGCGTAAGTGTAAGCATGATTCAAGATGCTTAACATCTTTTAAGTCTACAGTATTATACTCCGATGTGTTCCATTGCGTAACGTTGCGCACCGACTTCAACGGAAAAGTCTTACGTGAGAGGCATTGGGCTTTGTACTGTAATTAAAAACGGCGCTTCAGCCGTAATGAATACTAATTCCATCCCCTTGACCCACAGGAACCTACTTCTGGAATTCATATCGGCGGCAGAATATCATGACTGCATTGATAATGTCATTATTCATTCCCAGATGGTGAACTATTCGCCTACACGCTGAAACAGCCGGTCGGCGTGTGTGGACTCATTTTGCCATGGAACGTTCCAATTGCGATGTTTATCAGTAAAGTCACAACAGCATTGGCAGCAGGTGATTTCCTCAACAGCATCTTTGGTTTTTAAATGAAGTTTTTTTAATAGCTCAAGTGTATAATAGTGAAACTTTGTTCATTAGGTTGTACAGTGGTTGTGAAGCCAGCAGAGCAGACACCATTGACTGCACTATATCTGGCAGCACTGCTCGTAGAAGCTGGTCTGCCTAAGGGTGTTGTTAACATAATCAACGGATACGGGGAGACTGCTGGTGTAGCTCTTACTCACCACCCTGATGTCGCAAAGATATCTTTCACTGGATCTGTGGAAGTAAGAATTACGTAATGTTTGCTTAACTTTAAAATATTTGGGTATTATCTGACTAGTCACATTAGTTACTGTTTAATAAACATCAAAACGGAAAGTTATAACCGCGGCTCTACACCCTCGCGAGAGCGCTCGCCGAGTGCTCTCGAACGAGAGTGTACATGGTAGCGCTCGCCTTGCCTCGCGATATCTCGGTGGTTCTCGCCTGCTCTCGTTCCCGTGGCGGTTTTTGTGTCCGAAAGCATTAATGTACACTCTTGCGAGCTTCAGTGGTTTGTATTTGAATTGAGGGCCCGGCCTACCTTGTTAATTTATTGAAATTGTTTAGGATTCTATGAACATTCCCAAACAATTGTGACAGTTGGAATCAGAAATTGGGTCCGTGGTTCACGCCCTCACGCGCGTTGGTCAACACCCCCGTAGCCGAGGCCCCTGAATCCAAATTTTTACTGTTTCTTTTTTTGAACAACCCTGTAGGGTCATTAGCTGGATTGGGTTTGGAATGGGTTACCATTCTTCACATCACGAGATTAAGCAAAATTGGCTGGGTTAGGTTTAGAATAGGTGACCGTTCTTAACATTGTAGGTAATAATTGTTGTTAT
This sequence comes from Eilema caniola, assembly GCA_949126895.1. Lineage (NCBI taxonomy): Eukaryota > Metazoa > Arthropoda > Insecta > Lepidoptera > Erebidae > Eilema > Eilema caniola. Next base: position 9,763,830 of record OX421471.1, on the reverse strand, counting down.
GTCGCGATATGTTTGTACGTAAATATAATAACTAGTAGCGTAGTGCAAAAGAAAATGCAATTTCCATGTCCATTCTCTCGGCGGCCGCAACCGCAACTGAAAACTGAACCTGCAAATAGTGTAAATTGTAGCAATCGCGGATAAGCTTCTCGAACGAAAGCTCACATCGAGTGCTCTCGTCCGAGAGTGTAGACGCGCCATAAGGAAACTTGGATGAAATATACAATTGTGACGTCATAATTTTTGATGGCAAATAATAAAATAATAATTGTAGGGGGTATGATAAAAAATCAATTAAAACGATAAAATAACAACACACGTGACTTTACCATTCTTAATTTAATAGGCAAGCTCAGTTTAAACAGGAAAACACCCAATTTATACGCTATATAAGATCGAATCACTATGACTGAGTTTGCAAATTATTAATAGATGCATGACGAAAACTTTGTTGCGTTTGAATATAATTGTTCCATTTTGCTAACATATTCTGATGGCTTATTTAAGGTTGGCAAGTTAATTCAACAGGCAGCGGGGGCGAACAATCTTAAGCGGGTCACACTGGAGCTCGGCGGCAAAAGTCCTCTCGTTATAATGGACGACGCAGATTGTAAGTTAATGGTAGAGCTATCGATTGTCTAAATCAGAGGTGACGGGTTCGGTTCTCACTCAGTGCAAATTTGTATACCTATTGGCTTTGGTCTGATAGTTTAAATGCACGATATGTATCAATATATCTACAAAAAATTGTTTTTTCGCTTTCTAGAACCTATACGTTGTCGTATGGCATTATACCTTGCTTAATTTGGGTCTAGATGGCGCTATGTGTGTTCTAGTCCTAGAATATTTCAAGTTAAGTCTATCAACTTAACTTTTAATTTCAGTGAATGCGGCAGTACAGACGGCCGCTATTGGTATATTCTCACTGCAAGGTCAGATATGTATAGCTGCTTCCCGATTGTATGTTCATTCGAAAATATATGACAAGTTTATTGACGCAGCCATTCAGTTTGCAAAGAATATTAAGATAGGCGATCCGAACAATCTTACAACTCAACATGGGCCTCAGGTATTTATCATAGGCTAAGATCCCGGTATACAACGACCTGTACCGAGTTGGCTCCTATACTATTATTGATGTAAATTAAGCGTCGGTAGCTTATTGATTAAGGAGTCGAACTTACGATTGATGATCCCGGGTTCGGAACCATTACACTATCGATGTGAACGCAATTATAACACAAGCAATTTAGGTTAACTGTACGAATATTAGTACGTAATACTAATATGTACGGTTCGATTTCTAATTGGTATTCCTCGGGATACATAACTTGGACCTAAATCGCGAGACAAACGAGGCTCTGGCGCACGCGATCTCGTCCACTACCTTAGCAACCCTGCTATTCTCTAAAGAGCCTATTTTTGGGTCCAAGATATATGTTTCAACGTATAGGAGTACGACGAATTTGAGATTCTTTGTAGGTATATTTAGTGGACTATGACTGGAAACATATTAAAACTGATTTATCAATAAAATTATATCATTAGTAGTAGAACATTCACCAGGACGTGTACCATGTTGTTACATGTTGGTGCTCAGCACCGATATATCGGTTACTCAATATAAGTAAACAACGTGGTAAATATCCCGGTGAGTGTTATACTACTAATGCGAATGACCATGTCAATCTCAAATTATACAAAACTATATCAATATAATTACCTATTTGCATTTATAAATTCCACGATGTATGTATTTAGAATAATTATTTAATTTTTTCACTTAGGACTTTTATAACGTTCAGTGCCTCGAGCACGAAAAATATTCAAATTCGTAACTCAAACGTATTGAAAGTACGGCGCATTGTGATTGGTTCACAGTAGGCAGGCGGCCAATCAAAATGCTTCATTCTCACGATACGTTTTGGTACGTTACGAATTCGAAAATTATTCGTGCTCGAGGCACAGATTTTATATTTACTTGCCTATTTCACTTTAATTTATATCTTACTTTCAGATTGACAATACTATGCTAGAAAAAGTACTGGGATACATCGAGAAGGGTAAAAAAGAAGGTGCAAAGTTGGTAACCGGTGGTAATCGAATTGGTTCAACTGGATATTACGTTGAGCCCACCATTTTCGTTGATGTCAAAGATGACATGAGTATTGCTAAAGAGGAGGTTTGTATTTATTTGATCATTATCATCATCACCTCGGAGCCCTTGATCCGCCTTCTGGCTTTTCCTTCTACCATTCAACACAGTCTTGGGCATCGAGACCAAGTGCACGCATATCACCCTCGACGACTACAAGCCAAGACTTTCCGGGTTCACCCCTCCTATGGGGCCCTAGCAAGGACGTCATTGTCAGCCATTTGTTACCTACGTAGCTTGGCGCAAATGTCTCGAACATGAAGGCTTCCGCGGAGAGTTCCTCACGCGATCTCGTCACATTTTCATGTGTGGCAACTGGTTCCTGTTTATGTCTTTGTATCCATTAGATACCATTGTCAAAACTTCGAACATATATTTTGAGTAGATATAATAATATTAACGTTTTGGGTTATTAGATATTCGGCCCAGTTCAGAGTATTCTGAAGTTTGATTCATTGGAAGAAGTAATTGAGCGCGCAAACGCAAATAGCTACGGTCTTGCCGCGGGCATTTTCACTACTAACATCAACAACGCCTTACAATTCAGCAAGCACATCGAAGCTGGAGTCGTTTGGTAACGTTTTGACATCTAATAATTTTAGTGTATGCTTAGCAATTTATTTATTTATTCGTACATGGAAAACTTACAGCTAAGACAATAAAATAAAAGACAGGTTAAACATCTGGAAGCCAATTACAAGTTTTCACTTCTAGATTTTGTATAGTTACTTATTTGTAAGCAAAGGTTAGAAAGTAAAAAAAAAGCAAACGGACAAAAATAAGGTTAAATCGCACAACACAATACCAACGAGCCGAAAATGCTGCACTAAGCACATTTAAAAAAAATACGACTTAGAAGTCTTCTTGCTGAGGGCAAACTGACCAAAAAGGGATCAATGTCATGCTGCTTACATAATTCATTGAACTGTTGGTGTATAATTTCTTGACGTGAAATGACAAACATTTTGTGGAAATATTTTGATAAACATAACATGAAGTGATTAACATTTTGTGTTTTAGGGTCAACACTTACCTAGGATTAGGTTCTCAGATGCCGTTCGGAGGTTTCAAGGATTCAGGCGTGGGCCGTGAAAAGTGAGCATACGTTTGTTATTATCCATACATACCTGTACCATACTATGTATGTTACTTGTATATACTGTAGTTCAGTTGGTCAGAGCAATCCTCCTGTAAAGGACTGATCGCAGGTTCACGTCTCGTCTTGAACGTTTGCTTTTTTAAGTTAAAATATACCAATATCAACAGTTAAATTTAAATACCTCTCTAACCTATATTATACGACATCAATAGATATCTAATTCTATCTTTTCTTCCAGTGGTCTCGAATGTGTAGACGCCTATTTAGAAGTGAAGACCGTCGCCATGGCACTACCTAAAAAAGTCTAAGCTCCAGGGACTTTTTATTATCATCATCATAATGAAGACGTATGTTTCTGATTGTATCCGAAGCCGGGGTGAACTCGTAGCTCAGATTTCGTTTGCCTGCTTCGCACGGTTTCGGGCGCTCATGACTTTCAAATACGTCAATAAAAATAATTTTATAATATGTTCTAGATATCTTTATTTCGTACCCGAGTCCAAAACTATTTAATGAACGATTTAATGTTATTTTCTAAATTTTTCATATAAATACGAGAAAAGTGGAGACACAGCTTTTTTATTACATCATCCTACTAATATTATAAACACGAAAGATTGTAAGTATTGTAAGTAAGGATTGATGTTTGTTACTTTTCCACGTAAAAATAATTGAATGGATTTTAATGAAACTTTACAATAATATGGCTGATACATCATATTAACACATAGGCTACAATTTATAACGATACCCGATATAGCTATAATCTACATCCACGCGGGCGAAATCGGGTGCTAAAGCTAGTTTTAAAAATAAATAAATAATTTTAGTTACTTTATTTTAGCAATAATAGAAGCTTGAAGGTATTTATACTGCGACAGCCAATTTATTGACTTATACGGGTAGAACAATAGCTTTATTAATTAGCCAGTCGTCTAGTTCCTATGTCCTGGAAATGCAAAGTGTACGAGCATGAGCGACCACTGGGTGTTTGCGAGATGACCTGATTTCGCAAACATTACTTATTGGGACTGCCCAATAAGTAATGTTTGCGAAATCAGGTCATCTCGCAAACATTACAGTCGCCGTACAATACCTACGTGCGAACTGTGAGCTTGTGGGCTTAACTATAACAACTTTCCTCGATAAAGTGAACGCTTGAGAGAAAAAGTTTCAACGAATCTCAAACGTTAGAAGTTTGGTCCTGTTGGTGAAAATTTACTGTCGAATTATTAAGATTTAGTTGAATGATTAGCTTTGTTTACTCCGGGACAAGCTTTTTTGTGTTTGAATTAAAAATCACGAAGGAATAAAGCTTTATTAATATGTCTGGTAATTAATTGAAAGAGTAAGCATAGGGAGAGTAGAATGTGTATTTTTTTAATTTTTGCCAGTTTAACTGCTGACTAACGGTCAAAGCTCTGATGCAGGCTAGGTATGGTAGACGGCAGTCGCTTCCGAAAAAGCCAAAAATAAAAAATATAAATCTTAAGTGTAGCTTTACCCGACTTCTGTTGCAAGCGAGCAACGACTACTTATTCAAGTTACAGCCGGGGGTTCCTGCAGGAGACTCCATGAAAAGACAGGATATTTTGTTTTATTGGACATGGCTACAAGCTGATATTCAGTTAGTTCTTTTTAAATATTTAGTCCGTCAATTGACTGCAACCCGTTAGATGATGAACAGCTGAAATGCAGTACAGAAAATATTCCACAACATTTCACACAACGCGATCTAGATCCATGGTAAGCATAGCTTAACTAGCTTGTGTTATGGAATCTAGAATGCGGATAAACATACTTAGATACTTTTTTTTTGTAAATACATACATAATATACATAGAAACACCCAGACCAATGCAAATATACATATTCATGCATACAAATATTTGCACTGAGCGGGGATCGAACCCGCGCCTCCTACGTAGCAGCCGCGTTCACTACCGCCACGCCACAGAAGATACGGGCTGCTATTCTAGATGCTGTTGATCTTAAAATGGTAATCCCTAACTTGATGGTTTCGATAGATCGTTTTTCACGCCCTGCTTAAAACGAAACTGGATTGTAAGAAGGGGACAACATGTGCGCGGCGGAGCATCCAATTCAAAAGAAATAAACTCCAAACTGCTTGAGACCAGCTGGCATCGTCTTCAACGTATGTGGGTGGCAACGCACGCTGGCACAACTTGTTCTGGACGGGCAGGGGGAAGGTGGAATCAGTTGAAAGACCACATCAGAACAGCCAGAGAGGCAACGTCTCTGCGTAACTGCACAAGTTTCAAGGTGTTCGTAACCTCAGAGCGTATAGTGGGGAGACTGGAGTAAAAGTGGTGTCCTCTGAAGCGCTTGGGCTTGAGTGATATGTTAGAGGTGAAGTGCTGTAGCGATCGGTTTGGTCGACACTGTTTATTGAGGTTACGTATCAATTCACCGACGGTCATTTCAAATATGGTCGACTTAACTTCGATTGCTACTACACCTTTGTTTAAATTGCATATTATACGACGCGACTACTCTTTTATTCACCTAAGTACGTTTGATTGCACTATTTGACAACTCATCGAATGCTTGTTTAATCTATATTGATTATTTCAACTAATGGACGACTCAACGGTTCATGTACGGGTGGTAATAAAAAAAATACTACGAAAGCTAATGCGTATGCGCATTGGACTTGTAACTTAATTTATCCAAGTCAAAACGCGCGGGGTGGGCACTGCGCTCCTCGGATAGATATAGGTTAGCCTTCGTGGTTTTTTTTTATAACCACCCATACATATATTGATTCATATCATAATATATGAATAAACCGTAAATAATATAAACCGCAGGTTCAATGAAATATTCCTATCTAATTTTCACGTAATTCAATCAAATCAATAGAAACTAGGTGAATAGTTTACTCAATTAGGCCAATTAACTTGTAGGTAAATAAATCATAGATCAGTTAATCGTAGGTGAGTTAAACGTCAGTGACTTAACAGTCGGTGAGTTAAACGTTAGGTGAATCAACCGTAGTTGTAATAGCCATCGGTGCATTGATACGTAACCGTTTATCGATGGGATTGTTTCCCATGTGATGAGTGCCTACGCGCCTCAGGTTTCAGTACTATACCAAAGAAACTAAATATTACGACTGTACTAGTCAAAATGATAACACTTTATTCTACTCCTTATAAAGAACGTACATCAGACACAATACATAGTCACATTTTATAATTTGGTAGTAAGTTCATTTGTAGCCGTAGCGTAGCAACACTACCCGTGCTACGATTAACAGTAGCATTCGTAGCGCAATGGGTATATTATGAAAGATATTTACTATTATTTTACTAGCATATCTAGTAGTTACCTAAGATATATTACAGTGATGAAGAATATCCTTATTAGAAGTTAAAGATTTATGAATAAAGTCAAGCGGAACCTTTAAGAACCTAATGCTCATACGCAGGTTTTAGTGTTGACAAATTGACGTGATTACCTGGCATGGTCAGAGGATCCTCCCTTTGTGTTGGAAGGTAGTTATATCAGTATATATGAATATTAAAAAGAACCTAATTCCTGCAATGAAAAGCAAGGTAACCTTGTCTACACTTCAAACTGTTAAATGAGTGGGCAATAGCTTGCACTTATATTTATGTAATTATGAGCAATCAATTTAACAATAATGACAGCAGTGTGACAGCCATTAATTTCGGCCAATCCATAAAAACAAGTGATTTTTCTAAGCATAAAAAGTTTTTGTCTTTCAAAAGCGTCAACATCTTAACAATCCTCTACTTGAGACATAATGGCGAAATTAATAGATATTTAAGCTCATTTATTCTGGCATTCAGATGAGTTGTAATCGGTATAGCAACGATGAATAATAACGAGACAAACAGGACAGTTCTGGGACCATTAGAGCAAATTGAATGAACCTTTGTACGAGACATAAAAAATGTAAAACTGCCAGGGTACAAAACACCCTATGTACAGGTGACCCTAACAAACAATTTTATGAAAAAGTGCAACCGTGTATCTCCTTTGTCGACTGTACCCTGAGTAGTACCACGGTATATGTACGAAACATTGCAAGCTTACAGCATGGTTATTTTAGGAAATAAATATTTTCGATAAAACGTTGAGTATTTTTATGTAACTGACTTGTTCTTTGTTTACATTAATGTATTGATAGGCATGCCACTCTCAGTGACATTTTAATTTACTTGCGGAGGCGTGATGACAGCCTGTAAATCTTTAAAGTCTCAGGGGAAATGGAATTATTATTTTCAAAAAGGACAGGAGTAGCTTTAGCAGAAGTAGGCCCAGGGTGGCTGTGGGTCGTGGTTCTGCGCGCAACTCTCTATAGGGAAGGTGGAGGTGTCACCCAATAATACGTTGGGCTCGCCGCGAATCGGTAACCGAGACTGGCCAGAGTCTCAGGGATATCCATTTTAGTAGATCAGAGTCTCTTGGCCACAAGGGCCGATGTGACAAAACACCGTTCCACCCACTTCATCGGTAGCTCCGATAAGGTTTAGGCTGAACAAGACTTGCCAGAAGCTCGTGGCCTATCACCTCTGATGATCACGGTTCCAGTTGGTTCGAACATAACGTATCCATTATGTCGCGCCTTTATGACTTCGGTGAAATACGTTCGGGGGTTAAAGAAACAAAGATATGTCACATACATTTTTATTTTTATTTGAGATAAAGTATATAAATTTTACAGGTTGTCTGATCGAAAATAAGATTTTCGATCAGACAACCTGTCAAATTTGTTAATATGTATACAATCTTTTCCCACGTAAATCGAGGTTCAGCTGGGTGGCATTCTAGGATACGGGCCTTAGAGTAAAATAAGTAATAGGGGTTAAAGTATGGAATTGCCGTTTCATTGTAATAGGTACTTCGAATTGACATAGAACCTTCATGGTTTGAGATTTTTGAGTGAAACTTTTTCCACATGGTACCTATGTAGTTCTTCATTTAAAAATGTGCAACATTCGATTATCGACTTTCAGTTGTTTTTTTTATTCAGCTTAGACAAGAAAGATGGATACTTCGAAAATTCGAGTGATTTTTGAATACGAGTTCCGACGCGGAACTAACGCGGCAGAAACAGCTCGCAATATCAATGTTGCGTTTGGAGAGGGGACTGCTAATGAACGCACCGTGCGATTTTGGTTTAAACGCTTTCGTGATGGAAACTTTGATTTGAAGAACGAACCACGAGGAAGGCCGTCCACACAGGTGAATAACAATGAATTGAAAGACATGGTGGAAGCCGATCCGAGCCAAACTACCCAGGAATTAGCTGCATGGTTTAACGTTACCTTACCAACAATATTGACTCATTTGCGTCAAATCAATAAAATAAAAAAATGTGAAAAATGGGTACCTCATGATTTGACTGATCTGCAGAAAGAAATGCGTGTTGAAACTTGTGTTGCCTTGTTGAATCGATACAGAAATGAAGGAATATTGGATCGAATTGTGACATGTGATGAAAAGTGGATTCTTTACGATAACCGTAAGCGAAAAATGCAATGGCTGACCCCAGGTGAAACGCCACAACAGTGTCCTAAAGCAAAGCTTACCAATAAAAAGGTAATGGTAACTGTTTGGTGGTCTCAGCATGGTGTTATGCACTATAGCTTTCTACGATCTGGTCAAGCAATAACGGCAGATGTCTACTGTGCCGAACTCCGAACAATGATAGCAAAACTAGCAGTGAAACAGCCCCGACTCATGAATCGATCTTCACCATTATTGCTCCATGATAACGCGAGACCTCATACAGCACGAGAAACCGTTTTAACTCTACAGGAACTGCAATTAGAAACTATCCGTCACCCTCCGTATTCGCCAGACCTTGCTCCAACAGACTACCATTTTTTTCGTGATTTGGACAATTTTCTATGTGATAAAAAGTTTTCTTCTCAGGAGGCAGTACAAAATGCTTTCACACAGTTTGTCGAATCTAGATCACCAGAGTTCTATTGCAAAGGCATAAATGACCTTCCTACTAGATGGCAGCAATGTATAGATAATAATGGTAATTATTTTGATTAAATAAGTACGTTAAATTAAAAAAAAAACGAATTTCAATTTGTCAGTACAAATCGGCAATTTCATACTTTAACCCCTAATAGTTAGTCTAAAATAAACATGTCGGAAGTATATTCTTGCAGAAAATTTAGCTAAAATGTCTGCATGATATAATTTGCAACCGATATTATAAGCTAGAATTTTAGTTCTTTTCTTTTAACTCATAATCAGATAATCTAAAAACAGAATTAAACTGCAATTTAAGACCTTTCGGACAGATTATGGATACACAACTAACATCTTACCAGATAATACAAAAACTGCGATAATACAAACAGTCCTAAGTGTGATAGTTTAAGATAGATCGCAACTACCCAGAGTTGTTAGAGAAAAATAAATGTTTGTAATGTAATTTCCCAACTGCCAGGGGCTAATGTTATTCAGTTATATTATAATATTACTATGTATCTCACTTTGTTCAGGGAAGTAACGTTATTTAAACCTAACTAGGCGATGTGATATGATCCCCCGTAGAAGGTTATGTTTGCGGTAAAATAACTATAGGGTCTACTGCAGTTTATTTTAAAGTTGCGTAGCGTGTTGCTTGTTTGCTTGCTTTCTCGGCGCACTTTGGCTCAAGGAGTTAAAACGTACCCGATGGGAAGTAATTGGCTCGTTCTTATTACGTGAGACTGGATACGTAGCCGGAGGGATATGTGGAACTTTGCCTACCTTTTCGGGACTGTTCAAGTGTTCTTGCATAAGTAACATAAGATTTCATATAAATTTGTGAGTAAACCTCTTTTAAGTAGTACTTTTATTTGAGTTACACCTGTTAGAAGAATTGTAGTACGTCAAACTGACATCGAAAACATTGCGTCAAATATTTAAATAATATATATTGTCGTATTTTGTGAACGTGGCTTTGAGATCCGAAGTTTTACAAATCTTGCACTTTTTGACTGTATAACAGATTTTTATGGCAAACGGTACACACCTCACTACAGCGATTTCAATAAGAGCGGTCTGATTAAAGCTGAGGATGACTGTTAAAAATATTATAGTGTATGGCGGACGAGGCAACCTCGGCTCCGCATGTGTCAACCGATTTAAGGCGGCTAATTGGTCGGTGGTGAACATCGACTATTTCAAAAACGAGCAAGCAGACGCCAATGTCATCGTGCCTCCAGATGTTTCCTGGGTGGACCAAGAAGAACATGTTATGAAAGAATTAAGTACTATCCTAGAAGTTCAAAAAGTAAACACTATTGCTTGTGTAGCTGGAGGTTGGACTCCTGGAAACGCTGTAAAGGGGCTTAGTAGACACGCGGATTTAACATGGAAACAATCAGTCTGGCCTTCTTCTATATCAGCCTCGATTGCAGCGAAATATCTTGCGCCTGGAGGTTTGCTTGCTTTAACAGGTTCTAAAGCCGCCTTGAATGGTACACCGGGTATGATCGGCTATGGTATGGCTAAAGCTGCAGTCCATCATCTCGCAAAGTCTCTTGGTGATAAGGACTTTGGTTTGGCGCAGGACTCACTTACAGTGGCCATACTACCTGTAACTTTAGATACTCCTGCGAATAGAAAGTGTAGGCCTGGTGCTATTTTTAGCTCATGGACGCCTCTTAGTTTTGTCGCCGAGTTATTTTTGACATGGTCCAAGGGTATAGCTCGCCCACCCTCTGGCAGTCTAGTGAGCCTTGTTACGAAGAACAATATTACTACGCTGGTTGTGGAGGATCAAGGTATCCATAACGTAAGCCCAACTAAAGAAGTTTTGGAAATTGATACATAATGTTTGTAATAAAATGCCTATTGCCTATTTGAAAATACTGTTGTTTATTTTTAAATACATACCTCTTCCCTTTGAGGTAGGTAAAGTATTTGTCTTTCAATTCTTCTACTTATGTTAGTCTTTTAAAACATGCTAGCATATTGCGAGCATTTGATCATGGTGCAATCTAATCTGCCTCACAAAAATTGACTGTGTGTGGCATTATAGCTCACAATTTGATAAACCAATTTTATTATTTGCAAGCTGATGTGATCTAGATGATTCTTAGCTATAAATTACGAAGATCTGTTCAGGCGTTTGAAGATCATCAGCTTTTACTTGGCTCTTACTTGCTTCCACCGGTGAAACTAATTTGAAAAGTTTGTATACTGCTACATTGGAAGTACAACTTCTTATGTGTATATGAATAAAATAAATTCATTCTTCAAGTAGAAATTGAAACAAACATGCGTTCGGATTTTTATAATCCACATAAAAATACACATATTTTCAAACCTCTATTCCGTTTTGTTAGACTATTAGTTCGATTGGTCGGACTATCCGGAAAAAAAATTGTAATCTTTTACTAAGGAAAGTGCATAATATTTTGAAGAGTTTTCATTAAGATTTTCAAGCTAAATATAATAATGTGATAACGTAAAATAATGTTTTATATCATTGGTAGAGTAGTAAGTAATTAAAGTCTCTTCTGTTTACTTGATAAAACTAAGAAGTGTTTGTGTGAAATAATATGTGAGAATGAGCCATGTCTATATTACTAAGAATTTCACTAGCTAATATCCGCAGCTTCGCCTGCGTGGGATTCTGTTCCCGTTCCCATAACGGCGTAACCCTTTTTTATTTTTCTCTGCGTGAGAACCATCCTTGTACAGCAAGGAACATTCAATAAAAAGAATTATCGAAATCAGTCCAGCCCCTCTAGACAAGTGGCAATTCGCTAGCTGGCGTTTGGTGGAATAGAAATACGAATATATGGGATTTGACGTATTTGACAATTGTTAACGCATGTCAAATACGTCAAATCCCATACATTCGTCATTCTATTCTATCAAACGCCCGTTAGCGAATTGCCACTTGTCTAGAGGAGCAGTCGTTCACGTTTGATGGCGTGGCCAATGGAAATAGGGATTTATATTTATTTATAAAGATAAACATTGAGTATAACTCAAAGACTGACTTTCAAAATAATATGATTTATTTTTTGGAAAACAAATTTATTAATAATTTATTTTTATTTAATTTTCAGCGGATGAATTAAACCAAATGGTTAATTAATTTGTTTCATTATATTTATTTAGCTCAATGTATTGATTAGCTCAATTCATTGAGTTAATTAAGGACCTAATAATTAAAATTCATTTTACAAAAGCGGGCTGTGAGAGCTATTTATAATTTGGGCCCAAGAGTTTCCCTTCGAGAAAAGTTTAAAGAAATAGACATTCTAACCGTAGTGTCACAATACATCTTCGAGAACCTGATGTATGTAAGGAAAAATATCTCTAAATTTTCAAGAGTTTGTGACAGGCATAATATAAACACAAGACATAAAAACAATCTTGTAGCTTGTGATAGTAGACTCCATAAAATTAGTAATTCTTTCCGGGGCAACTGTATACGCTTTTTCAACAAGCTCCCTAATGAAATTAGAGATTTACCTGTAAATAAATTTAAAAATGTAATTAAGACTAAACTGTGCCAAAAAGGCTATTATAAAATCCAAGAATATTTAGATGATAAACAAGCTTGGAAATGAGCTGTTCGCTCAACTATGCTACTCAAGCAAACTATTGTATTTAGACTAAGTAGACTAAGCAAATGTTTGTAAATAGACCAAAAAAAAAAAAAAAATGCCCGCTGAGTTTCTTGCCGGAGTCTTCTCAGGTCGGGGCCGCGTTTCGAACCGGTGGTCCATTTGCTAAACTAGTCTAGATTTTTTTTTTTAAACTTGACGTTTTGTAAGTACCGTTTTAATGGTCTATACAGAATAAATGATTTTTGACTTTGACTTGACTTTGACTTTGAAAAGCAAAACTTGGACATCCAAACCTGATAAATTATAACCGTTTTTTACCGTAGCAACAAGTTAACGTAAATTAATGATGTCCATCAAATTGTCACTTGACGGTGGGGTGCGGAAAAAGTAATTTTAAAATAGGTCAGGTCATCATACGTTATCTCAATAAATCGAGCTAGAATGTGGGTCAGCCGGGGTGCGAGGGATGTGTCGTTGACAACCTCACCTTCGGCTTAGCACAACGACCCACAGACGGCGCGCGACCTGCGGTTTAGTCGGTTCGAGTCCTACGTTACCTCCCCCTCCAGCTGCGGAGGGGAGGGGGGTAGCCTTGGAGATTTCCTGCACGTTAAAAAAAAACGAATATCTCTATTATTTTGGCAAAATAACTACAATAACTAACTACTACATATACTCATTAATTATACTACAGATAAGTTAATAGTTCTGTGTTATTATACTGTCAACAAGTCGTACCTATTCATGGCAAAGAGGGATTTAATTCTGCAACTGAGGGGTCAGTATGTGAAAGAATTAGGGTGTAACAAGAATCTAATCTTCTAAAATATAAAAGCGAAATGACACTTACTGACAGGTCGTGTCTCGGAGAGCACGTTAAGCCGTCGGTCCCGGTTGTCATACAAAATATTATATAACAAAAGGTCTAGCTGCAATGCTTCGATATCGCCTTTGGATTGAGGATTTCAGATGGCAGTAGCTTTACGGAAAATATCGATGTTTAGCCAAATCCGCAGCTAGACTGGTAAAAGCGGACCCCAGACTCCAAGTTGTAAATTTCGGATGCGACTGGGATTAACGCTAGGATGAAGAGATCCTCTAAGAACGGATTTTACGCAACTCTATCCTTAAGAGGGTAAAACGGGGGTTGGATTTTTTTTTACAAACGTTCTATGTTTTTTAAGTTGGAGACTAGACATTTAAAATGTATGCTTTTTAGATGGTGTGGAGGTATACTAATAATTATTAGAATTAACCTCCCTTTCGAGGCCAAAACAAACTTTTTCGGGTGTGGAAGTGTGTCTAGCGCAAACAATTCAGTTTAGAAAAAATGAAATTAGAAACCTCAATATCATTTTTGAAGTCCTATCCATAGATACCACACATGTATGGGTTTGATGACAAAAAAAATGTAAGTAAATATGGGGGAACCCCCAAAAATTATTGTTGTTTTGCTTTTTTTTGTGTGAAAATCTTAATGCGGTTCACAAAATACATCTACTTACCAAGTTTCAACAACATAGTTCATTTGGCTGTGACATACGGACAGACAGACATGACGAATCCATAAGGGTTCCGTTTTATGCCATTTGGCTACGAAACCTTAAAAAGGACCTTATTAGCAACGTTGTTGAAGTCGGCAGTGTGTCGAACCGGGTAGCGTACCTTATATTAAAAATCACGAACAGTCGTACCTTGAAGGTGATACAGGTATATGTGCCGACCTCGCTTCACCCCTACGAATGTGCCGAGGCCGTATACGAGGACATTGCCAAGGCAATGAATCACACCGCCATGGCCACATTGACCTTATGAAGCGGGGTGTAGGAATCACAGGGGACAAATGCTAGCCAAATTCCTCGGACTCTTTTTAATGAATAGCTTCTTTAAGATAAAGCTCCACAGAAAATAGTCTTGGTAACGCCCAGACTCTGTGATAAGGAACGAGATAGACTTCTTTATAACGTACAGCAAGCATATATTTAGAGACGTCTCTTTGATCTACAAGTTGAATACAGGAAGAGATCATAGACTTATCCGAGGCTCTCTAAGTATCAACATTAATGTTGAAAGATTCCGAATGATACGATCTACTTTCCGACCTACGCTGCTCCAAGTAGCTCTAGGGTCGGAAAAGTTCCACCTGGAACTTCAAAATCGTTTCGCAATGCTGGAAACCACCAGTGGCATTGACGAGAAAACCGACGCAGGGGTCAAAACATTGCAGGAAGTGTCTCGAAATTTGTTTTCTGGAAAATGCCAACAGCAAGAGTCCAAGCTCTCTCCTGAGACTCTCCTGCTTATGAGAAAGGGGTATGAACAACTATCCACCCAATCGTTTTTGACAGATGGGAAAACCTTAAACAAGCAATTTTTTTTAAAAGAATATTAGCAACCCAAATTTTCGAAATTGCTAATATTCCCTCTAACCCTTCCAACTAAGCTAAATTGCTTGTGGTAGGAGTGGGTTCACGTCGGTAGTGTAACTCACTCCGTTCAGGAGGCGATTGAGCAAAATAGTAGGTCGAAAATGTTCGTTCAGTATTGCTGCGGATGGCAGAATTATTACCTCAAATTTCGAGATTCTCGAAGAGATTGAGACTTTCTATGGACAGCTATATGCATCACGAAAGAGCGCTTAGAACGTTAACCTGTCATTGTCGTAGAACTTGAAAAAATCAACATTCTAAGATGAGAGTTCAACGCCTGTCCGCTTCTTTCTTAAAGAAATACTCTACCAACTAAGTTATTGGACCTGATCTAGAAGCTATCTACAATAGGACATATATAGGATGCTCTATAAACTTTTTTTGAAGTGACTACTTTTTAGGCACATTGTGTTTTTATAACATTTTCATTTTGAGTTGGGAAACCATTGACGCTGTTACCGTTACCGACACGTCGGTATGTGAGTAAGTATTTACATTATTATGCATATAGTCATTTACACGAGAGTTGAGTTTAACCGTCCGTTTGGTGACGAATAAATAATATAAGTATCACCACCCCATCTCCACCGAAGGGTATCGTAACAGGCGACAACGGAAATATACGTAGACGATATCACTGCAAGAGAAGGAGTACTTAAAATAAAACCCTGTCTGGCCAGCGGCGTGGAAACAGTAAGTCAAACCCTCCCAGCATTGGGAGAGGTCTATGTTCAGCAGTTGACTGCGATAAGCCAATTGATTGATTAAGTTTTCCACTTCAGTCGGCACTCTCGGAATGACACTGTCTTTTACTTGTTCACCTTATAAAATGTGATAAAAGTATCAAACTGACAGTCCATTGTACGATAGAGAGAACGCTAAAATCGAATCAAACCGATTCTTCCCGAATCCTCCCGAAACTTAACCGAATGGTGGTAATTAATGTGAAAGAAATAAGACAAGTAATGTCATATCATCGTGACTTACCAAATTAATGGTTTGTATGGTATCAGTTATTTTTTGTTAATGAGTTCAGGCTTATCAAATATATTTTGTAAGTTAATAACAGCTCAATTTCATGCTAGCTATCTGTATATTGTCGCATGAACTAATAGTTGTGCAACATATACTAAAACTGTGCAATTTTTTTTAAAAGGTAATTTAATAGCTACCTATAGCATTCCCGGCTCTAAATGCGTAGAATTTTGGTTGCGCTTCCCATGGTAACCTATTCCAGGGATAAAATGGAGCTTGTGTCGTATCCGATTATAATCTATCCCTGTAACAAGTTCCAGCGTGATCGATTAACAAGCATTAAACTATTTTCACAAACTACCACATTTATAATATTTTCAATAGAAAGTAAGACTAGTTGATGAACGCGGCTCCGCCCACGTTGATGTCGGTAAAAATCCAACTGTAATGATTCTATTTTTGTCAAACGCCAGCCTGCCGTTTTACGTTTATGAGAGTTCCCTGGCAACATTGGCTACTTCTTGAAGTGAGTTTCAATCAACATATACTAGTTTTTGCCTACGGCTCCGCCCGCGTGGATGTCGGTTATCGCGACCAAACATAACCTGTGTCCTTTTTCAAGGTCTAATCTACCCCTATACCAAACTTAATTCCCTCTCATACATTGGAACTTCATTCCACACATGCTCAAGCTGTGGAAGGAACTCCTGTTGTGGTTTTCCCACAATACAATTTCGGGTTTCTATGGGTAAGGGTTCTTCAAGAGAAGAAGATTGGAAGATTTCTTCAGGCTCGGCAGCACGAGTATAACGCGCCTGGTGTTGCATACGTCCTTAGGCTACGGTAACCACGTTCCGTCAGGTGGGTCATGTGCTTGTCTGCGATCCAAGTGGAATAAGTAAATAAATAAGCTACCTAAGAGAATAAGCCATTTTTTACTACCTGCCACCTACCCAGGACTAACTGCCTCTGCCAAAAACAGAGGCCTGTGAAATAGAATGTGTCATTGCTTGAGATTTGATAAACTACAAATACTCAATGAAGAAAATCGATTTCTACATAGTGTTTTCCACGCGGATATTGAAATTAAAAAGCATTCTGAATTTGATAGAGAAGGTGGTTGTAGGGTCGGCAAAGGAGATAAGTATACACCTTTAAATACAACCTTACACTGCGTACTTCTTTCCTTTGCTGACTTTACCATCAGTCTGGGATCTAGTCACTCACATAATTAAAGTGAACGACAATGTGAGCACCTTCTGCGTAAACTGTTGTTCTAACACGAACAACAGTGAACACATGAACAAGTCAACAAAGTTCGGGAACTTTGAGGTAAGTTAACAAGTTAGTAAAGTTAGTAAGCTGCTGAAAAGCAACTGAAACGTTTGGCTCAATATAAATTATAAAATAATAGCAAATAAGCTACACATTCTACGATATTTTGTTGAATACGACTTTAATACAGCCTGAAGTTGCGATAACTCTAGAAAAAGCATAGCTTCGAGTAAAAGCATCATCTGTTTGTTGTCTGTTACTATCTAGCAGCGACTTATCAGCAGATATGTGACCGAGGGGGACATTTGGAATTTAATTTATAATGGTGTATCTACTCAAGGCCTCTAGATACCAAAATTCAGCGTTGAATTGTATTTCTTTGCTAATTGAAATATCAATTTGGACACCTACCTTCATTTTAATATTTCCTATGAAACAATGGGGATGCCGACTCCGCTTTTATCCCTACAGAGGGCGCCTCGTAATGGCCAATGTAAGCTGTCATATATGTAGATTTCATTGCTTGTCTGACAGCTTCAAATGTGACCAAAGTCACAGAACAGAACAAATGGTTATTGTTGTTACCATCTACAATTAGTTTTGCGTCGGCATTCCCCATTGACGACAATTTGATAACGCGCAAAGCATTTGCGACTAACAGCTATGCGGGCTGACAGATTCGGCTGATCGCATGTCTACTTTTGTGGTTATGGTGCAGTTTCTTATAAAAGTAGTGGGCTGCATTGTGGCTAGGCACAAGTGCGTTATGGGCCTTACTTATTAATTTAATCAAATTGTGTCGAAATATTTCATTAACCATCTTTTCCCGTGTGCGTATAATGTTATGAACGTTTGTTTCATTTATTTTTTAATGAGCTTCGTTTTGATTCATTCTTATTACAATGAGGAAATGAGTTATAAATATTCTAATGGTACTGACCACAATAGTGTCCTTAGTCGAACAACATTGGCATTAGTCTAGACGCGCTCAATTAATTAATCAGTTATTTTTCTACCCATACCTAGCAAATAAAAAAGAAGTAGCTATCAGTCTTATAATACTCCGATGTTGTTACGTAGGTAAGTACGCTGACTTATCATGATAACTACAAAATTCTGCAATATCACTGTGATTACATGTAGCTGTGATAACTTTATCGCAATACCTATGACGCCCATATTAATACCTATTATGAATGCGAAAGTAACTCTGTTTTTTACGCTTTCATACCTAAATCACTGAAACGATCTTGATGTAATTTGGCACAGAGGGGGACTAAAGCGTGGGTAAAAAAAAACTACCTATTATTGTGGAAAAAAAATAGGTTAAAGGGGTTATTATTCAAATAAAGGATGAAAGTTTGTTTTGAAAGTTCGTCACTTTCAAAGATAACCTGATGAAATTAGGTAACAAGTAAATTAGAGCTTAGGTAAGTTTGGTCATGATAACCGACATCCAAGCGGGTCAGTGGTTTAGGCGTGTAAGTGTAACATACAGACAGACAGACAGAGTTACGTTCGCATTTATAAATTTAGAATGGATAAATGGTAGGTATATTTGGTCATGGTTCGTCGAATCCGTCAGCAGTCGTTTTATTTCAAAAATAATAATTTTGGGAAAGGATACAAAATTCCTGTAATTTAAAAAATAAAGTAATGATTTGCAGACTATGAACAAAATGAATAAGCGTTTTGGAACGATTTTGCCGGAGATCAATTTGTACCTAGTTACTTATTGCAATTACCTAATTATGTATTAGATATTATTTAGTCATCTTTTTGTTGGGTAGTAGATATGATTTAAACAGGAATGACATGGATGATGAATGCCTTTTTTATACCACTTAGGTGGCAGACAAGCACACATCCCAACGAATGGAAAGTGATTATCGATGGACGTGTGCAACACCAGGGGAGTCACACTCCTGCTGAAGAAGATAAAGCAGGTCAAGAGTTAGGCTTCCCCCCGACAGCACAAAAACTCCTCAGTGAGCTCTGGCTATCCTATTCATGGCCGGGAACACAACATGAGGTTATTATAGAAGCGGTAATCTGTAGGGCGAAGGTACATCCCCTGTTGGATTTCTCAATTAGGACGGGAATACCATCGTGTCCTTCCTCCTACTAAAACATACTAAAAATGCTTCTGGCATATAGGCTGATTTACTATAGCTGTGTTATATTTTTGAAGTGAAAACTTCTTTAGCGGCGTTGGATGGGTGTAAAATGTTAAGGAAGCGTCAGGATTAGTTGACCTTTGAACCGTAACCGACGACTGACGTCATACAAGATTAGGTACAGACTATCTATTTTGCAAGTTACGCTAGATAGTGTCGTAGCTTAAACGGTAAGCACTTCGACTGTAAGTTCTTATAGTTTCAGATAGTATCGGGTTCAAACCACCTGGCCTTCTGAAATTTTTTGTGATTATTTTTTCTTTTTGTAATTTTTTACTTTTATGTTTTTTTTTTCTGTAATTTATTAGTTTTTGTGATTATTTTTTCTTTTCATAATTTATTAATTTCTTCTGACAGCAAATTAGCAGAAAATAAGTGATAGGTTCTATGATTAGCGCTATATTATAGGTATGGTACGGTATGTTCTTTTTCATCTTTTTCTATGTATATAACGAAGAAAGAAAAAAAGAAAATGTTTTCACTTCTGCCGGCACTCCCAGAGTGCAACCCGTTTTTTTTTATTTATTTATAAAGATAACCTTATAGGTAATGATATAATCAGTAAAACTTCATCAATGTATGGACATATACTTATGTGTGCATGTGAATTCGTCCTAATCGATCTGTTGTGTAGTGTGTGATTTGTATATATGGACACAAGCAGCTGTTGGTATAATTCTCAGTCGGGTTCAAAATTCGTGCAAGTTTGCTTGTGTGTTCGTGGTGAATAACTAAATTGTGTATTTAAAGTGCAATATGGCTCCACAAATTAAATATACTAAGGTACTTTTATAATTGTTATATGACAATAAATGGTTTAAAATAAAGACAATTATTATTGTTTATTTTTCTTATAACTTTATTATTTATATGAATAACTTTATTTAATAAATTGTTACAAAAATGTCAATTAGCCAGCTAAGCTTTTGCCATGTATGCCCCTTTTCTATTTATATTAATGAATATTAAAATCATAGGTATTTTTTGAGAATAATTTTCAGTAGCAGTTATTCCGGTTTCGAAGTTAGAATTAACTTCGAAATAGGAAGAATTTTAATGATAAACTCACTAAATTATATGATTTTAGTTTAGACGAAGTATTACAGTTTACAGTACGTAGTTTACAGTCTTTAGCAACGATATTTAGCGATTCCTATTGGTGATTTATCAAAAAAAAAACATATAAATTAATAATAACAATTACTTCTAATAGATGATTATTTATTTAGAATTTTGCATCGTATGATAGGATTGCGAAGTTTATAGCTTAAAGACTGAAAGTAATCTGGAGTTCCCTTTGAACTGAATTTAATAAAATCAGTAGACTTGCAACGAATAGTATATTCGGCAGTATACCGAATACCGAATATTCGGCGAGGCCCCTGACCGAATAGCCGAATATTAGGTAATAGTTGGGATGGTCTACGAGAAAAAAAGAAGTAAACTACTTCCTAAAAATGCAGAAAAGTTAGTCTTTCTGCACCGTAACCTTCCCCTTCTAAATTTTGATTATGAAAATAATTCAAATGCATAGAAAAATTCTTAACTTGTTTAATACAGAAAATGATTAAATTATGTACCTGTTTTATGTACCAATGACTACTTAATAAATGATTATATAAGAAATGAGAACCTTACCCTTCTAAAATTGCATATACATCCTTAAAATTACCGCAATTAATCAAATTATCACCTTTAATAATATAATTCTGATAGTTGATTTTGTAAGTCATATGTAATATTTCTCTATTCAGTAGTTGACATGCTTGCTTAATATTAAAATAATTATAAACTCTAGTATGATTATCCAATGAAATATAAATGGAATTGAGATTATTATTATTGCATACAAATTTCAACATATTATTTATTATATGTATATTTAAACATTTATTATAATAAGTTTTGCATACTAAAACGTTTGTATTTTTGAGATTTTGGAGGGTGTAATGTAGTGAAGTTAATAAATCTAGAGGATTATGATCATTGCTATCCGCGATTATTATAATAAAGTCTGACTTTGTAAAGCTTTTGCACAAAGTGGTGCAGGAATTCGTTACTTCTCTCATAGGTGCATTTCGTTTTATTACTGACGACACTGTTAAAGATTCTCCAACATAATTCTGCAGTATTCTTCTCACTCCATACCCTGCTTGATCTGCAAAAATTGCAATCTTATGCTTTGGTTCTTGTATGATAATTTGTTGTTTTTGTTGTTGTAGTACTTTGAAATCAGATTTGATTGTTTCTGATTCATCAAAATTTTGTTGCATGCTTTTTATTGATATACCACTTCGTGTAGTCAGAGAATTGGTTTTTAAGGACTTTGCACCCCGATCGGTCGCATTTTTTGGTATATATTTTACTGTATCGACGTTTTCGACTTCACGGTTTTCTGTGTCTTTAACGTGCGTAAATCTCATTAATGAGGTCTTGGGTGAGCTTGCCCTCATACTTCTGGTACGGCAACGTCGATTTTGATATTGCGGCGAGTAAAATTTATTTGGCGTATTTGGTTGGTTTTGTGAATAGTTCGTTATCCCTATTGATTTATATAGTTTTATTTTATTCTCACATATTTGTAAAGCATTTTTCAATCTAGTGTTTTCAATATTCAAGCTGTCTATCTCATTGTTTGCCACCTGCAATTCAATCTTTAGTTTTTGTAATTCCTCTGTCATCATTGTTACATCCTCAGTGTGATTTGGTAAGCTCTGGTACGATAGATCCATATCAAACCCAAAATCACTTGCGTTCATGCAGCTTGGATTTCTTGGCCTTCTATGTGTAATATTGATATTATCACTGGTATCCTCCATTACTCAATTCTTTGTTAATTATAACTTTAAATACATAGAATCCTCCATTTTTCCAATTCAGAAGATGATTATGTACCTGTGTTATGCACCAATGACTACTTAAATGATTATACCAGAAATGAAAATATGAATATATACGTGATCAATCGATTTTAATTTTTCATTTTACCAATATTTCTCTATGACAAAATATATTATTTAAGTTTTCGGTATTCGGCCGAATAATATGTAGATATTCGGTATTCGGCCGAATGAAATAAAAGCAGCCGAATAGGCCGAATACCGAAAAGTAACTGAATATTCGTTGCAAGTCTAAAAATCAGTCATCCTGGAGAATGAGGCTTGCTAAATTATTTTTTTACTTAAGCAGCTCAAACACGTAAGTTTTGCTGCTTAAAAACAGTGAGAACGAGATTTTGCTCAGTTTTGGCTAGCTTTTGCCCGCAGCTCCGCCCGCGTGGATGTTAGTTATCGCTTAGTGTTGAGCCAACTCGCCTCTGTGGCTTGCCAGCTTGGCGTTTTTTGGCATGGAGTAGGTAGTTCTTTGATAACCCAGGTGTCTTTGGTGCCACTGTGATAAAATATTTGTGTAACTTATAGTATGTGCATGCCTAAAATGTAATGTATTTCATCGTATTTTTAATAATTTTATGAATTCAAGAAATCTACCATATTAATAATTAATTTAATGTAATGTATATTTATGTAACTGACTGCAAATAAGCGCTTTGGTGCAAACTGTAAGCTTATATTGCTAATAATGATTAAATAAATAATAAATAGTAAATAATGAACTTTGTCCTCGACTATTCACTCGCCTCTGTTCCCGACTTGCTACTCGCCTCTTTATCGACTCTCTACTCGCTTCTCTTATCGATCTGTACTCTCCCCGCACCCATCCGCTCAATTCTCGCCTCTCTACTTGACTCCCTCTACTTGCCTCCCCACTCACCTATCTACTTGCCTCTCTATTCGAATCTCTACTCAACTCTCTATTCGATCTCTACTTGCCTCTACATTCATCTCTTCACTCGACTCTCTACTTGATTCTCTACTCGCTTTTCTAATGGCCTCTCTAGTCGCATATCTACTCGCTCCTGTACTCGACTCTTCTCCACTTTCTATTTCAAAACGATCTCTACTCGCCTCTCAACTCGCCTCTATATTCGGCTCGTTACTCGACTATGTCCATTCTCAAGCTCTAATCCATCTCTGTACCAAATTTCAATAGGATATTTTCAAAATTAACTAACTTTCTTAATAACTTTCATCCCCTATTAACCCCCCTTTTAACCTCTTTGATCGCTACAAAAGGGAGCAATATCCGTTCCCAAGCTCCAATCCATTTCTATACCAAATTTCATCGGGATATCTTCACAACTGACACACTTTCATACGAACTTTCATCCTATAGTCCTATCCCCCTCCACTTTTACCCCCCTTTTCTTTTTCGCGTTAAAAGGTAGCCTATGTCCGTTTCCAATCCATCTCTGTACCGAATTTTATCAGGACATCTTTAAAAATGATAAACTTTCATACTTACTTTCATCTCCTAGCCTTATTTCCCCCCCCATTTTAAATTTCATCGGTATATCTTCAAAAATGACAAATTTTTATCCCTCATCCCCCCAACTTAAACGCCCTCTTTCGCGATAAAAGGTAGCCTATGTACGTTCTTAAACTCTAATCTCTGTACCAAATTTCATTACGGCATCTTCAAGAACAATAAATTTCTTCACCTAACCTTACAACCCCCACCTTCTACCCCCTTTCTACTAAAAGTAGCTTATATCCGTTTCCAAGCTCTAATCTATGTCTATACCTAATTTTATCAGGATATCTTTAAAAATGACAAAGTCCCATATGAATTTTCATCCCCTCTTTCCTCCCCATACACCCCCTTTCTCGCGGAAAAAGGTAGCCTATTTCCGTTCTCAAGCTCTGATCTACCTCTGTTCCATGTTTCGTCAAGATCGGTTCAGTGGTTTAGGCGTGAAAGCGTAACATACAGACAGACTGACAGACAGACAGTTACTTTCGCATTAATAATATTATTAGTATGGATTTCAATAAAGAGTGCCAACCATAGTTTTGGAAAGAATCGTTCCGCAGAGAACTTTCGACACTCTGTCAGCGAAGGATTCTAAAATTGTATGATTTTTTTTATACCACTTAGGTAGCAGACAAGTGTTTTTACTCTTAATCTTTCACATGGTCCACCTGATGGGGAGGGGTTATCGTAGGTTAGGTAACCGCCTATGGACGTATGCAACACCAGAGGCATCACAATCGTGCTGCCGATCCTGTAGAAACCTTGGAATGATTGTGTGGATTATATAGTTGGTGTGGATTGTATTTAATAAACATAGATACTTTTTTTGATCATTGTGTCATCTTCTAAGTAATACTAGTTTATTATGTGTTCTCGCTGCTGAAGTAAAAAGTAAAATGTGCCACACGAGAGCAAAATTATGTAATACATTTGCATTAAAATTATTTGCATCTCGTGCATTTTAATCCCTCACCACACTCAGGATTCTATATATTTGAATCTCAGAGTTTCTCGCTTGCTTGGGGCTACTATTACCATGCGGAATAAGACATTTTTCTAACTGATTAAATGGCTAGGCAAGTAGTTAAACGTCGTTATTCCAAGCTATTTGCCTAGCCGTTTAATCAAATGGCTGAACACCATTCAGGCCGCTAATTGAACGGCGCCGTTTAGTAAAGAGCCTAGGCGTTTAATTGATCAGCTGATTAAGATACTTGGCTGCGATATATACAAACTTTCTGTAGAAAATTATCTGAATGAAAGTAAAAACAGCCCCTCTAGACAAGTAGCAAATAGTTAACTGACGTTTGGTAGAATAGAATGAAAAATGTATGGGATTTGACGTCATGCCATATACGTCAAATCCGTTTATATGATATAGTGTAGAAATCCGTAGTTTAGAAAATCCAACAGAATGCTACTTTGTTTTATAATGTAATGTTGTGAATATATTTTCTTTTCAGTTGTTTATAGACAATGAGTGGGTTGATTCAAAGAGTGGCAAAAAGTTTGACGTCATATGCCCCCATGATGAATCTGTGATCGCACAAGTGTCTGAAGGAGACAAGGTTTGTACTCTTTGGTTTTTCTTTCTCGGTTTCTGTTATTGTTTTATTTTTATGTATTGAATTGAAAGAATAACAAATAAATTTATCGAACCTATCGATCTCTTAAGGGTACGTGACAAAATACCCGTATTGCCTTGAAAGAACACTGTTTGAAACTCTGCTCGTTCAGAGAGAACGAATTCAAATCTAAAAGATCAAAAAAAAACTTTCTAATTTTGATAAGCTAAATAAAGAATTCTCTAATTGTACTTGTAAACTGATGTTATTTTGTTGTGTGTTCAGGCAGATATAGATTTGGCAGTAGCAGCCGCAAAACGAGCGTTTCATCGTAATTCAGAATGGCGGCAATTGGATGCATCTCAGCGAATTGTACTTCTGAACAAATTAGCTGACCTCGTCGGCAGAGACATGAAATACATTACAGAATTGGAAACATACAACAATGGACAGATCTTAAGCTTTTTGCAGAATTTCTACAGCGCTGCGGAGAAAAATATGCGCTACTTAGCCAGCCTAGCTGATAAAGTTCAGGGTGATACCATTCCAGCAGGTATAGTACCCCAGTATTAAATAAATATCTCTCTTCTCTCTTTTAAGTATAATATAGCCTCCGTGGTGTAGCGGTATTGAACGCGGCTGCTGCGCAGGTGGCGTGGGTTCGATTCCCGCTCAGTGCAAATATTTGTATGCATGAATATGTATATTTGCATTGGTCTGGGTGTTTTTATGTATATGTATGTATTTACAAAAAAAAATGTATCTAAGTATGTTTATCCGCATTCTAGATTCCATAACACAAGCTAGTTAAGCTATGCTTACCATGGATCTAGAAAGCGTTGTGTGAAATGTTGTGGAATATTTATATTTATTTATTTATAATAAATTAAGATTTTTATACAAAAACGAGCTCATGTTCAAAGCTATTGCAATACATTTTACTTTCAGTACCTATATTTTATTGTTCAGTTGACACAGTCTGTTATTCCTTTACAGACGGCGATTTATTTGCATATACTTTAAAACAGCCAATCGGTGTTGCTGCATTGATTCTACCGTGGAATGCGCCTATGTTCATATTTTTGTCGAGAATCTTCGCTGCTTTAGCCGCTGGTATGTATATGTCAATATTATTTGTTTAAAGTATTAAATATTAATCTTATCAAACATAATGAAAATAAAATTATCCTAAAACAGTATTTACTACCATTGTTCGTACTAAACCAGTGATATTTTTGATTATTAGGTTGCACTGTAGTGGTTAAACCAGCAGAACAGACACCGTTGACGGCATTAGCTCTAGCAGCTTTGGTGGCCGAGGCTGGCTTCCCTAAGGGTGTCGTCAATGTCGTTAATGGATTCGGAGAGACTGCTGGAGCTGCACTCACACACCACCCAGATGTGGCTAAAATCTCTTTCACGGGATCTGTTGTAGTAAGTCTTTTCAATCCTTTGATCTTTGGCAAATTAATTTGAAATTGTTGAAAAGTTATTATGTTTTGTGTTCTCGTTAGACACTACACACACAGCAATATTAACCTAGGAATGATCAAGTCAGAGAGTTATAAGTAATAAAAACGTAATACAAATTCATGGCCTTATTTTCAGGTTGGAAAATTGATCCAACAAGCCGCTGGAGCGAATAATTTGAAACGCGTTTGTTTAGAGTTGGGCGGTAAAAGTCCGCTCGTCATCATGAATGATGCTGATTGTAAGTCACTAGAATCCAATCAAAGTACAAAAATACATTATTAACTAGTATCACGTTTGATTCGTTTCATAATTTCGTTTCTAGACTGATTTTCATTATCAATTTTACAAAATGCTCATGTGTAAAAAGAACTTTTTAATGAGTGTGCTTTATTTCATCATTTTCCAGTAAATTTAGCAGTCCCCTACGCTGCTAATGCAGTGTTCTTCAACCAGGGACAAATGTGCATCGCAGGCTCCCGATTATTTGTTCAATCTGGAATTTACGACGAGTTTGTAGCGGCAGCTGTCCAGTATGCTAAGAACATCAAAATTGGTAACCCTAATGATCCTGACACACAACATGGACCACAGGTAATTTAGGTTCTCTATTTTTATTCCTAAAATTTTATGTCATAATTTAACATTGCATAATGTTACTTGTCATAACATTATTTACGCATAATACTCGTTTGCCATAACTTTTTAAGCATAATTTTTTTACTCCTATTTACTATAAGCATAATATTTAATAAGCATAATATACCAAAGCATAAGTTTACTTAAGCATAACCACGCATAACCATAACTATTCCGAACAAATCACTACAAAATTTTTATTAACAATATTACACTATTTTATACATTGCTCTTGTCAAACTTGTAGGCGCATCAAAGTTCATTTAACCTAATGTTCTTTTGATCTAATTGGTCGACCGAGCCCCGCTGTGCGGGGCTCCTACTTCTAGGTGGTTTATAAAAAAATAACCACGAAGGCCTAATGCGGGAGCTTCGCTACGCTCCGCTCCCGCATTAGCCTTCTAACCTAACCTATCCGAGTCGGGGTGCCCTAAAGTCCAGATTGCATCCAGATCCTTGCCAGCTTGCTAGCACCATGTTAGCAGGCGTTTATCATTACACCAAATAAGTATTAGACAAATAAACAATATGCTTTACAACTTTATGCGTATCAATGTTATGAATAAAAACATTAGGATATACAATATTTATGCTTAATAACACAGTATGCTAAAAACCAATTATGGCAGACTATTATTATGACAAAGAAAATTATGCCTAATTTGTTATGGCAATTTAAATTAGGACAAAAACTATTATGACAAAAGATGGAATCCCGGTAATTTACCACCTAGAAACTATGATTATTAATGCTTTGACGAAAGATATGAATATTTTAGCCCAACCAAAAATCAGAGAAAAAATCTGCGTGATGCAAACTTTTGATATCAGCACATCCGTTGCATAAAATTACTATTTTCGTTTTAGTACAACAAATTTTTTAAAGCAAAAATTTTTTGTAAGTTCTTTTTAAGAATGTAATTCACTTTATGGCTGTATTTTGAATTGTTTTATTTCTGTTATAGGTGGACGAAACTATGTTCAAAAAAGTGTTAGGGTACATCGACATCGGAAAGAAGGAAGGTGCTAAATTGTTGGCTGGAGGCAAGCGCGTCGGTAGTAAAGGATATTACATAGAGCCAACGGTTTTCGCCGATGTCAAGGATGATATGACAATCGCAAAGGAGGAGGTAATTTAGAAATGATAAACTTTTATCTGTGTACACAAAGTTAAAACACGCGCCATTTACATTAAACTAACCTAACCTAACCTACCCATGCGTTATTGAAATTAAACTAGACGGAGCTATCAATATTGAAACTGAACCACCAGTCATGGTTTCGAAGACCGTGACCATGAGTGCTGATAAGTAAGAAGTAACCCAAGGGCCGCCGCACTCAGTGTGAATAATAAATCACGATATAATTGGTTAAAATAGTTTTATTTCAATGATAGTTCGTTTTAATAACAAGTTTGAGGACACATTTTGATTAAACCAGTTCTCGTGTTATACAAGCTTAGATTCAAGCTGGTTATCATAGTTTTGTACTTACCTACTTACGCAGATCGCTTTTTTGCTTACAGATCTTTGGCCCCGTGCAGAGCATTTTGAAGTTCGAAACGTTTGAAGAAGTAATTGACCGTGCTAATAACACCAATTATGGATTAGCAGCTGGAATATTCACAAGAGATCTCAACACTGCTCTACAGTTTACTAAGCTTGTTGAGGCTGGCACAGTTTGGTAATATTTATTCCCATTTTATTCAAAGTGGATCACAGCAGTTCACTGCAATACCCTAATTGATGATTGATTGACATTTTAAAGTGATTCAAATAAACTTTTAAATCTAAAGTTTGCGGAATTAGATTTACTTCATGTATCTAAAAAAAAATCAGATAAGAAAGACCTAATTCCATGATTTGAAGCATTTTCTATGTTACCTTTCACAGGGCGAATACTTATCTAAAGGGAGGTGCTCAGCTGCCATTCGGAGGTATGAAAGATTCGGGCGTTGGTCGTGTATAGTGAGTATTTCTTGAATAATTTATCTTTAAACTGTGTATTTTTGCTTGTTTATTTATTTAAGGTTTCTTGAAAGAAAATTATAGGTCTATATAATATTAAAGTAAAGAGTAGATATTCCAACTACCATAATTTTAAATAGTCAAAATTTAGTCACTTATCTGAATTTTAATCTTTATATATATTTTGTTTGTATCAAAAGCTTTCTGATAGTCAACAAATCCTATGTAGAGTGAGCGTTGAAATTCTTGATATTTCTCTATTATCAATTCTAAAGAATGGATGTGGTAATATAGTGGAAATTTTGAAAGCTCTACAATCATAAAAAGTGGAGGAAAATTACGTTCAAGTCTTAAATAATATGAACACAACACTAGAAGAGTAAAATTGTAGAGCACAGGACCACCTATCCCCATCAAAAGAGTACTGAAATCGAATACCGGCAGATTAAACTGGAAAAAAACCGGTATGTGTTTAAAACCTGAGGTTTGCCGATGACATTGTCCTACTTTCAGAAAATAGCACCGAGCCGGAATCAATGTTAGAAGCATTACAATAAGCAAGCAGAGAGGTAGCACTAGAAATGAACCTGTGCAAAACACTAGCTAGCTATGTATATATATCTAGAGAAACACATTTTTTTCTACAAAGGAAACAATGTTATAGAGGTAGATAGAAGAATAATAACGACATGGAAAAAGTTTTGGAGCATAAAGGAAATGTCAAAAGTCAGATTCCCATTAAAATCAAAAGCAAGGTCATGGACATCTGTGTTACCTTTGCTAACCTACGGCTGTCAGACCTGGAAGTTCACCACTGAGGTAAAGTGAAGCATGGAAAGAAGTATCACAAAAATAAGAAAATATCAAAAAAAAATTAAATCAGACAAAAGACGGGGTTAACAGATACTCTCACCTACTATTTACAGTTAGTAATAGTGAGAATGAGCGACAATCGCTGGACAATCCGTAGGACGTCATAGCCAGGCCCCGCAGGCACCCGGAGAAGAGGAATTCCTATAACTAGATGGGTGGACGACTTGACACGAGTGCTACTCATGTCATGTCGTCCACCCAAAAAAGCCGATGATGGTCTTGGGCCTGGCATTCTCTAGAGGAGGCCTTCACCCTCACAACTTGAGGGGTTCTTGCATGTTTTATTAGGATTACCATTGTTTGACAAAAAACGTATGACAAACGATGATTTTACAAACAACGTTTGAAAAACTAATCATTTGACAAACTTTTATTTCGCAAACATATTACTTCAAAAAGAATCATTTGATCAATAACGGTTTTGCAAATGTATCACTTAGAAAATATTTCAATTGTTAAAATTTTATTTTAAAAATGTTCATTTGACAAAATAAAGTCAGTAAACAAACAGTCAAACAAGCAAGCATAAACCACGCGTGTAGCATACAGTAGGCAAGTCGCATGGAGCAAACATCGTTACAGTCACAGTTACGGCGCTGCGGTGCTCCGGCGGCTCCTCACGAGCTTGTCGTCGCAGATGGTTGTAACGCCCACCATTTATAATCACCTGCTCCTCAGCTCGTGGGCCGCCTCACCCCTCCACGCCTACGCGGTCTTAAATGACACTCTAGGGGTAAGGCAAAGAAGACTACGTGAAGTCGGATTTGCAGAGATTCATTTAACAATAGTTTGTAGATGATAAGTTTATCAATTATAATTTTGTCAAACGTTGTTTGTCAAATGAAGATTTGTTATTTGTTTTTTTTGTCAAATGATTGGATACCGATTTATTATTAGATTTTTTTCTTTATTTTACAATTATTAAACAATGAAATTAATTTTTTAATTTTTTAAGTGCAATCATAATTGTCATTACATATTTGGAATGAAGTTATTATTGTTACTATATAGGTACTCTTATAAAAATCAAAGAATAAGTAATTCAAAATCGTCAAGATCACGCGAAACTTGCAACCTAAGTGATAGTCGTGTGGTCGTATGTATATGTACGTGTATGTATGCTATGCAAAAAAAAAACTATATATTTAGAAACCGGGAATGCGATCATGGTGTAGATACTTACATGCCTTTGATTGCCTGGCGTTTCGACCAGCAGGGCTAACATGCGCGCGTCGTCAAATATCTCGAATCGAGATGAGATATCATCTCGAGTCTTCTCGAGCGAAGTAACGCCGACATATTTTGTCGCGTCAAACTTTTTCAATTGTTGTCTATGGCATACACATTTTTTAAACATTTATCCGATAAAATCGGCCCGATACGGCCATTTGCTCGAAAGCACAGACTAGTTAGGGATGCTAGGTATGAAAAAAAGAGAAAAAATAGTGCAAACAATTTTCGACCTTATTGACATGACATGCTATCGAATTTTTTTTCTTATATTCGTGATCAGCGTCATCAATTAATGCGAAAAGACACGTAACAAAGGAAATGTCATTAAGGTCGAAAATGGCTTGCAGTCGATGTTTTAGTCCAAAATGAACCGAGCACAAAAATGTTTACACGAGATAACTTCTCGTCGACCAAATGAAAGACGGTAGACAAAACATTTTAATTTAAAAAAGAGAAAAAATAGTGCAAACAATTTTCGACCTTATTGACATGACATGCTATCGAATTTTTTTTCTTATATTCGTGATCAGCGTCATCAATTAACGCGAAAAGACACGTAACAAAGGAAATGTCATTAAGGTCGAAAATTGCTTGCAGTCGCACAAAGGTACTAAATTTCGATCCAAAATGAACCGAGCACAAGAAAAGTTTACTCGAGATAACTTCTCGTCGAGCAAATGAAGGACGAGAGACAAATCATTTTAAATGTCAAAATTCGAGTAAATAAGGGCACGTATGTTACAATTTGCAGACACTAAGTAGAGATGATTTCTCGAAGTCGAGTTATGTCGACATCTGACAGATAGCCATGAAATTTGCCAAGTTACCAACAGTCGATATCGACATAAAACGGCAAAATGCCTCGAGATAGCTATCTCGTGGCGCGCATGTTAGCCCTTCATGCTACCAACAGTCGACATATCAACATAAAACGGCAAAATGCCTCGAGATAGCTATCTCGTGGCGCGCATGTTAGCCCTGCAGGTTACGCCGGCGAACGCGAGAGTTTAAAAGTTAGAAAAACAAAAATTGTAAATATTATCTATAGAATGCATGAAATAAAAGGCTTTTTCATTTTTATTTTTATTTATTTGTATGAATTACTTCGATCTACTGCATTATTAAAACTTGATGTCTTGATGCGTATTTAAAGAGAACAAATATTTGGGCTATAATATAATAAGTGTCTAATATTATGCATTTCATTGTTTCAGTGGAATTGACTGCTTAGACGAATACACGGAAGTGAAGACTGTCGCCATTTCGTTACCCAGATTATAAATATTTGAAAATGAACTGTTAATATTAGGATGTTATTGCAAAGAAAAAAATTTGATCTTGATTATTGGAGTCTAGTAATTCACCACAAATACTATAAGTAATACTTGTGCGTGTTGTTTTATGTTTAAATTCAAAATTATTTTGAACGTGAGATTGGTAAATGAAATAAATGTGTTGTTTTAATATGAACATTCTTTAATTTTCTATGAGACTGACCTCACTTAATTAACGGCAAAACAGATCTGTGACCCGAACACGTAAAACATTCGAATTCGTAACGTAAACGTATCGTGAGAATGGAGAATGGCGATTGGCCCCCTGCCTACTGGCAATACGTTTACGTCACGAATTCGATTTTGATAAGAAATTGGACACGAATATTATAGGCTGGAGTATCGGAATAGTTATTAAT
Organism: Eilema caniola; assembly: GCA_949126895.1. NCBI lineage: Eukaryota > Metazoa > Arthropoda > Insecta > Lepidoptera > Erebidae > Eilema > Eilema caniola. The sequence continues at coordinate 9,730,322 of OX421471.1, read as the reverse complement.
TTGTGCAACAAGTGAGCAAAATTGTCTTTTGCTGCGAGTGCCGAGTTTGAGTCACGAGCAAGCGAGGGATTCTAAGTTTGAATCAAGAGCAAATTTCAAACCAGATGAAAATGAATAAGTATCGCCTGCTATAAAGCTTGTTTCGATCTTTTCAGCATCAGTCGGGCTTTTTAAAATTTTAATCACTTATTTTATTATACACGTACAAGATGGAATTTTCTATTTAAATACGAAGTTGCATCAAATAAGCAATATTAATTTAATTTAAGCATATTAATTTATTTGTTCAATTGATTGTATAATTTTTTTTTAAGAATTTATAATGCAACTCAATCAATAAAATTACTCCCACTCGTGATAATAAAAATTAAAAACCAGAGTTTGATTGCAGATATCATCGTACGCCTGATTGCGGTGAGATCGCGGGGATTTTATGAGCAAGTGAATTGAAAAAGTTATTTTAATTCTGGAAATTGTTCCCCGTGGGCTGCGGGGTCAGTATTTCAGGAGAATAAAGACATGGGCAATAGCTAATCTTCCGTCGTCAGTCAGCAGTCATCATTTCAGCCGAAAGACGTCCACTGCTGGACAAAGGCCTCCCCCAAGGATTTCCACAGTGACCGGTCCTGCGCCTTCCGCATCCATGCCCTTCCCGCGACCTTCACCAGGTCGTCGGTCCACCGTGTGGGAGGCCTGCCTACACTGCGTCTTCCGGCGCGTGGTCGCCACTCGAGAACTCACTTGCCCCAACGGCCATCTGTTCTACGAGCTATGTGCCCCGCCCACTGCCACTTAAGTTTGGCGATTCTGTGTGCTATGTCGGTTACTTTAGTTCTCCTGCGGATCTCCTCATTTCTGATTCGATCACGCAGGGAAACTCCGAGCATAGCACGCTCCATCGCCCTTTGGGTGGCCTTGAGTCTTCTTATGAGGCCCATAGTCAGCAGTAGGACAAGAGTAATTATTGCCTTCATCCTCACACATTGCGACCAGTAATGGTGCGCATCGTGCGGTATGAAAGGAACTTCATCCTGTGGAATGAACTCCCTGCTGAGGTTTTCCCGAGTTCTACAATGTGGGGTTCTTCAAGAAGGGCATTACAAGGTTTCCATAGGGTTGGCAGCACGAGTGTAACGCCCTGTTGTTGCATACGTCCAAAGACCACGGTAACCACATTCCATCAGGTGGGCCGTATGGTTGTCTGCCACCTAAGTGGTATATAAGAAACTTAAAATTACCATTACAATTCACGTTGATAGATCAAAATTCAAAACAAAACACGAAATAATCTTCAATTACGTAACCCGTATATCGCCGGCTCGTGAAGGTCAATGTCACACACACATATACGCATTAATTTTTTATTCACTGCGTTGTGTTGCTATTAGATAATCTGTGGTTGTGTACCTATTATATAGCTATGTAGTATCTGAAGTGAGGTAGTGTGCGTACCATCAGTGAACAATAACGGTCTACGTGTCAAGGTCAACCCGATATTCGCCTCTATAAGCACTTCCCGGCACAAATTAGGTCACTGTATCTCTTAGATGCATTTAGATCAAATTCTGTGCAAGGTCACGCTTAAAGTGTCATGATGAAGTCATTTTGAGCTGTTGATGACGACATATCTCCTTGCGACGACATTGGTCTGGGTGTTTCTATATATAATATGTACCATAGGTCTAGATATCGTTGTGTGAAATTTTGTGGAATATCGTATATTATTATTATTGTATACATAATTACTTATTACAAGAAGTCTAATGGCCTGTTCAAATATCCAGGACGTGTCCAGGTAGGTCAGAGTATTCCTTGTAGAAAGTGACCAGTTGCGGGTTCAAGTCTGGTCTTAAAGGTTGAGTTTTCCGGTTTAGATTTACACAAAATGTTAGTACCGTACCGGTTAGTAAAGTACTTGTTTCAGAAATTGAAGTTGAGTCACTCTCAACGCCTACTTAAGCTATTTGATCCTCTATACAAGTGGCCCATCGTGAGCAATGTACGGAATTGACTTATTATTACATTTGTGACAGTCGTAAACATAAATATGTCAATCCAATAAATTGATGTATTCTATATATTGCTACTAGTTAAGGGAGTTTATCTCAATAGTTTCTTTTATGAAACTATGCTAAGTTTTGAAGTGAACCAACTTAAATTTCTGAATCGTGAAACCAGAACTAATCCAGTTGCTTTAAGATTAAGAATATTCTAAGATTCTACGTATGTATCATTTTCAGAAAATATACAGGGTTACCCACTGGTAACTCGACGTATTCCTGTCAGGAGGTGTTAGAGGACCCAAAATGCTACAATTTTGATCCCCCATATGTATGGCCGAAAATCAATAGTTTTCTAAATAATTTCATTTCGCAATAAATGTATTAAGTATTGATTAATTGACTTTTTGAGTTTTTTCCGTATTAACCCAGAATTAAGACCTCAAGTGCAAAAAAATCTAATTATGTTTTAATTTACTTTAGTTGTTGTCGTTGTAGTTAGGATTTGGTTAATTATTTCTATTCATTTTAAATTATAATATTAAGGGCTCTACCAAGACACCGGGGGCCAATGTGACCCCTAAACCGGTACACATACTGATTGAGGGAGGACACCCTGACGCAGGCTTACATGTTGAGGGCTGGTAGATCAGATGACGTTAAATCGTATTGATGTCCACAAACAAACATCACATCAGTGTGTAAATATAATACATAGGTACCTGCATGGATGGTATATCACCTTGTATCTTATAAGTCAAACTCGCTAAATATTGTAGATTCTTAACCGCAAACTTGAAGAACATTTTTAAGAAACCTAGAAGAACACCATTATTACATGATTCTAGTTCAGGAAGGTAGTGGCTATCTCTCAGTACGAGATCGGCTAACTTGTTTTGAAGGACACCTCTTTGCGACGCATCTAATTGACGCTATTCAGAATTACGATGAAAAGCGCTTTTTGCCGCCGCTACTGCCAAATCTACATATGCCTGAATATAGAATTAGTACGTTTAAATTAAGGCGAAAATAAGCGGCAAAAAACTGAAAAAAAAAAACCTTTGCCCCCGTTCCCCACCGCTGGCTCGTGTTCCATAGTATCGACTTTTTGTATATTCATCTGTGCACCTCAGAGAATATAATAATACAGAATAACTGTACCAAATTTCAAAATACACGAATTATCTGGTCTGATTTTTTAAATCTTCTACTACTAAATAGTATTGTTTTAGTTTTCGCTAAACAAAGATTTACCTAGGTACTTTACCTATAAACTAAACGCTAACAGATGTGGGGGCCTAAACAAAGTGACATTCTATTAGCGAGGATATCCTTGGAAAAGTCTGTGATTTAGGATGGAATTGACATAATCTATCGAAGTGTGATGTGATCGAAATTTGTTAGACAAATGCGACAATTTCGACTTCATGAAATAAACTGACAGCGTCAAGTCATATCTTCTATAAAGATACGTGGCCGAGAGTACTTTTGATCAGTGCTTTCGGTTATTTTTGAATCCCTGGATGAAGACTGTGGAGAAAGCCATGGCCTTGCAGAAAACTAAGAAAATGGTGATTTTTATAGGTAGTTGAGTTTATGAGAACAAACATAGCACAGAATTACATATCTACTTGACTCCCTGGTAATTATGGTCATTATGCCTTTTCACGTGGAATGTGAATATATTGTATAAGTACTTAAATTTATAATTAGCTAAGTAAGGTATACACCGTACCTAGGTTGAGTGAGTAAACAAAATTAAGGAAAATAACATCTCATATTGAATTACAACATCAGCCATGTGATTTTGAATACAAAACAGCTATTATTCTGTTTAACAGCCCATCATGAAACCATAATCGTAGTTAAGTTGACACGTTTATGACAATATTGCTGGTTTTAACTAACCAATGATATCGTACTTATATCGTAATTGGACCAATTAAATTAAAATGTTGTACCGATATTGGAGTTATTGGCAAGATCAAGATCGAGGCTTATCTGCATAGCTAAGTGTCTATCATACTTCAGCAAATTTTTCAGAATTTCTAGATACAGCTTGGGCTACAAAGAAATCTATAGGTTGTGAATCCACCCCGTCTTCACCATTGTAATACATACTTTTGTAACTCGAGTAAACAATAAATTACTAAACCAGTGTATACCTTATCTCCTTCGGAGACATGTGCGAAAGCTGATCCATCCTGTGGGCTACGGGTGGCAAATGTTTTGTCACTCTGAGAATGAATCCATTCATTGTCAATGAATAACTAAAAATAACAAAAAACACTGTTACATTTTACAAGTTGTACAAAACATGCACAGTCTGTATCGAAATAAAAGCGCATTGTATCGTAATTCGAATGTAATTAAAACAAAATAATCGAGTTAAAGTTCCGGCCACTTTTCAAAGAACGACATCAAATAAAATTAATTATTAAAAAATAAAATAACCGACTGCTGCCTAAGAGATAGAAACAATTTTTAAAGCGGGCACAATCAATCAATCAATCAATCAATCAATTAGCCCACTTCAGTCCACTGCTGGACATAGGCCTCTCCCAATGTACGCCATTTCGTACGATCCTCCGCCTTTCGCATCTAGTCCGTCCCAGCCACCTTATTCAGGGGTACAAACAGAAATAAAATTAATGGGTACAACCTGCTATAGCCTGATCGCTAGCGTTGTATCGTCTCCATGGTGCGTATGGCTTGGTAAGGATCGAAGTAACCAAAAGAAAGAAAGAATATGAATCGATGTGATCGATAATGCCAGCCAGATATCGTTTGAAGGTTTTAAGGCCGGATATTATAAAGATACCCTATTTAATCATCCTCTTTCCTCCTAACAGTATAAATGTGAACATGTTTGTGTGTTTGGACGCTCGTTACTTAAACACGCTCTAACGGTTGACCGTATCTTAGAAATTTGGTACAGGGATAGATAAATCTGGAATAAACATTTAATATACTACTTAAATCCTAAGAATAATTAAGTAGATTAAGTTAGAAAAGTTTCCATGGATTGCGGAAATTGAATCTAAATTAAACGCGAGAGATACAATGGGCAACAGCTAGTATTTACCAAAAACAGGCAGATAAAGAGTAAAAACTAAATAAACTGTTAATTTTATCATAACTTTTATATTAACGTTATTCTGACATAAATTATTATTTTTCATCTTTGGCCACCGTTTCGCCATCGAAACTAGAATAAGAGTCATTATGTAAATTTATAAAAAATATTTTTATTGAAACTTCGCATCTCGAGATGTCGTACGACCTATCTTTGAATTGTAATCTCATGTGCGTCCGCCACGCTATGCAGGGCTCCTATTTCTTTGTGCATTATCACAAGGAAACCAACAAAGGGTACGGCAGAGGTCTCTGCCAGATCTACGCATAGGGTAGGCGTAGGTCTAACCGAATCTATTCTTGTCGGGGCACGCAGTGTCCACGAGCTCGCCTCATTTCGCTCATAATGAACATATAGACCAAGTCGCGGTAGTGTATGTTAACAGTCACCGGTGCATAACTGTAATCGTCATGAAAAGGATAAATAACAGACATTCACCTAAGGCCTTGATCGATGTTACCAGTCAGCATACACTGCATTTCGGACGTTCATAGTGACATATATACAAGGGAGTTATTACTTCTATCTTGAGATAACATTTAAAAAAAAAAAGAATTTTAGCAATCGAAATTATCGAATTTACTAATACACTCGAGAGCAATGAATCCGGGTCACTCAAAGAATCCAAAAAATCTCGGAAAGTAAGAATGCTAGGTTAATGCAATAAATTGTATTTAATAGACAATTTAATACTCCTTAAATGAAAGTATTAAAACTTCTTAGTTATTGTAAAGTTATATCATAAAAAAATCAAATTTGAAAAGGGAACACTGTCGAAGATGGAACTACGAAATTACAGGATTTGTTTTTGCTTTTGTTTGTAATCTGTCATTTATGTTGGTACATAAACCAGGTTGATAGTGCTCAATATTCATTATTCAAGCTGAAATCATGTCGCTTACACTTGAAGAATGCACCAGAATACTTACATTGGTGGAAACCGGCCGGAGTCAGCGCGATACAGCCAGGACTGTCGGTGTGTCGCTGTCAACAGTACAAAGAGTTCTCCGACGTTACGAAGAAACTGGTTCTAACCTACGCAGACCAGGAACGGGCAGAACTAGGTGTACCACAGCACGAGAAGACCGATACTTGGTGAACACCATGCTTCGAAATCGCTTTCTCACAGGAACTGAACTCACAAATCAGTTTCGACGCCTCGGAGGAAGTAACCCAAGTGCATGGACAGTAAGACGTCGGCTTGCTGAATCTAACTTAAAACCCCTTAGACCTGCAAACGGCCCTAAACTGGAGCGTGGCCATCGTATTTCAAGACTAAGATATGCCCAGAACCACGTAAATTGGAGTATTGAAGATTGGTCGAAAGTTATGTTCTCCGACGAATCAAAATTTATGCTCTACAAGAACGATGGAAGACACAGAGTGTATAGAAGACCAGGGGAAAGATTCAAGCAAGCATGCATCGAAGAAAAAGTAGCCTACGGTGGTGGGTCTGTACTTGTGTGGGCCGGAATTTCCTCTGAAAGTCGCACAGAGCTGGTGATCATAGAAAACGGCTCTTTAACTAGCGTAAGATATGTGGAAGAAATCCTCAACGAACACGTTGGTCCATTTATGGTCAATTTGGGTGAGGATGCTATATTTATGCATGACAATGCCCGACCTCATACAGGTAGGATTGTGAATGACTACCTTCAAGAGATGAACATTACTTGTATGGAGTGGCCAGCGCGCAGCCCGGATATCAACCCGATCGAGCATGCTTGGGACGAGCTAGGGAGATGCGTAAAACAACGAAACCCTCCCCCAATCACGCTTCCTGAGCTCAAAATTGCTCTCACAGAGGAATGGGAGAATATTCCCCAAAATCGTATAAGGAACTTGGTGTACAGCATGCCAAACCGCGTAAACGCAGTGATGGAAGCACGAGGAGGTAATACGAAGTATTGAAATTCAAGAAAATCGTCATAAAGTTCAAAAATTTCATGTTTCCTATTTTTGTTTTAAGGAGAGATCAGCAGTTTTTTTTCTTTATGTAATTTTGTGTAAATAAAATGTATGGTGACTCATATTTTTTTAACTTTCATTTAAGGAGTATTAAATTGTCTATTAAATACAATTTATTGAATTAACCTAGCATTCTTACTTTCCGAGATTTTTTGGATTCTTTGAGTGACCCGGATTCATTGCTCTCGAGTGTATTCCCTCTAACCCCTCCAACTAAGCTAAATTGCTTGTGCTAGGAGTGGGTTCACGTCGGTAGTGTATTGGCCAGGATTCGAACCCGGGACCTCTCGATCGTAAGGCCGACTCCTTAACCAATAAGCTACCGACGCTTCAAAATCATTGTCAATCATTGAGTGATTATTTGAAATTCGGTATCTTGGTATATTTCACTTGTGGAGGCATCTTGCACCCAGCAAACATTGAGGGGTTTCTAGGTCAACTGAAAGATTTTATCAGTTTTTTTTAAATATATATCTTTATATATTGCTATGAGTAGGTACATTTGTATTGTATCTCATGCATGATATTGCAAATACTTATATACATTTTAATTGTGCCTCCACGCCTACATAAACACTGCGGGTCTGGCTGTTTTAGACCCGCAGTGGTTTCACACACACTGAGCAATTCCACTTAAAACGGGTAACTTAATTATAGTATATCTTCAATAGATTCCTATAAAATTCGTAACATGTTCACTCATATAAATAAATTCAAATTTTGTGTAAATTGCCGCATGATAAAATTGTATCCTTATCTGATTCTTTTCCCAGCTACATACATCTGAGACCTTGCCCTGGAGCAGTGGATTTACTTTTAGTTTGACTCATAAGGAACCCCGAGAGGAAGAATGCGCCAGAGCCGGACGGTCGACTTTCCATTGGAGGTGCAAATTCCAAGTGGGGTTGTCAAAGTTGGATCACATGATCACAGTTGAATTAGTTCATGTGCGATGTCCATATCCAGCTCACACGCTTGGTGCCGTTGGCTTATGAAAATAAAAGTAATAGTACTTTCAATTACCGTGAGAATTTATATTCTACTACTAAAAACTACCTAGTGTTTCATTAATATTAGTGAATAATTAACTAGCTGAGGGTATCTTATTTTTCGTACAAATGAACTTTCCTTCGAGGGTGTACTATGCCAAATCGAATGCCATATAATCGAATATCAATTGATCGACCACTATAAATCGAACATCCAAATATTCGAACGTTCATGAAATCGAATGTTTAATATGTCGAACATTCAATATATCGTACACTCAATACATCGAGTATTCAAAATATCGAATGTTTGTTTAATTGAGCGTTCAACGCATCGTATATTCATTCTATCGAATATCAATATGGGTACTGAATACTTTTCATATGGTAGAATACAAGAAAAAACCCAAAATTTACTAATATGTGATTTATTAGTAAATTTTGTGTTTTTCTTGTAAAAAGGTTGTTGGCAAAAGGGATGATAATGTGATTGCAAAAATATTAAATACACACATCAAAAAGTCTAAGCAACATGCATGATATTATAAATTTACCATTTATATTAATTAATTTCTAAGTATTTACTCACTCAAAGTGCGTAGGTAAGTAAACTTTTTTGTTATTGATGATATGCTGGGTGGTTGTAAAAAAAAAACGATTATGTTTTGTTTTTTGATAAAATTCAGATGACTGCGAATTTTTTTGAATTTAAGTGCGTTTTAATTGCTACGTTTAGTCTTGATTTTATAATTTTACCTACCATTTAAATATAGTTAGCCACAAAATTGAATCGTTAGATATTCTTTACGTCATGGAGCAACGTCATTTGTCGTTTGGCTCCGATTTTACGTTAATGCATGACAATGCGCGTTCACATACAACTCGGCGAACCAATGAATACTTGGCAACGGGAACATCCGGGTATTGCCCTAGCCTGCACAATCGCCAGACCTTAACCCCATCGAGCACGGATGGGACATGCTCCAGAGACATGTTTTGAAGGACTTGGACGGAGTGACAACAACCCAACAACTGAAGGATTTGCTACAATTCCATTGAAAGCGAATACCGCAAGATGACATAAACAGTCTCATTAATTCAATGAATAATCGTTGCCGACAAGTTCTGAACTTTGTATTAATTGTCCTATTCTGTCACAATAAATTCATTTTGTTTAGAAATTTCATTTTGTAATATTTTAAAAATAAAATACAACGTTATAATGTCAAACCAATCATCATAACCATCCTAAAATTTAAATTAGTACACGTTGCTTAGACATTTTTGATGTGTTTAGTAAAAAAACATGACTTCATTAGAGTTTCTCCGTGCAATTGCAATTCACACAAAATATTAAAATGTGCCTTTAAACGATAATAATTAAAGATTACAGGTGAATTATTAGTAAATTTTGTATTTTTCTTGATTTCTACCATATAAAAAGTATTCAGTACCTATATTGATATTTCGATAGAATGAATATGCGATGCGTTGAACGCTCGATCAAACAAACATTCGATATTTTGAATACTCGAAGTATTGAGTGTACGATATATTAAAAATTCGATTCCAGGAACGTTCGAGTATTTGGATGTTCGATTTATAGTGGTCGATCAATTGATATTCGATTATTTGGCATAGTACACCCTTCCTTCGACACACATAATACGTTATTACACAACAATAAATATCTTTGTATGTGTTGTTTTCCTGATAAATACGGTACCTAGATATATCGATAGATAGCAATTTCAGACACTACTTTTGAAGATTTGATAGCAAAAATAGCACTGATAGTATAAAATCATTATCTTATCAAGGTTACTTAACGTTACGGGAATTTCAACAACTTTATAAAGTAGGTGACATTGTTCGACTGATCTTAAAGTGACATGTACACTATGCATGGCCTGGGGCCTGCTATAACCTTGGATTTTTTTTTTCTGGTAAAAACGATAATGTGCATTTATTTATCGGTAAGCCGGTAAATAACCGATAATACGAGTACATAGTTGTATACGTATTTAAATCTAGTTTCAGATAAGTCTTCGGGTCTCTTCAGGCATCACTTAGGGTTTGATTTTGTATTTATATATATTAATAATACTTATTATAATTTCATTTAAAATACATAATTTAGAAAAAATCGTAAGTTTTAATAACACTTTGTTCAACAAAAGGGAATGAAACCTATAGGAAATAAGCAAACCGTGACAGTAAGGGCATAAAGCAGTCGAACACTAAACAAAAAATAAACTGCAAGAAGATTTTTTTTCTTTCTAAAGAATATTAGCAACCGAAATCATCGAAATTGCTAATATTCCCTCTAACTCCTCCAACTAAGCTAAATTGCTTGTGCTAGGAGTGGGCTCACGTCGGTAGTCTAATGGCCAGGATTCGAACCCGGGACCTCTCGATCGGGACCTCTCGGCCGACTCCTTAACCACTAAGTTACCATCGGTATTATTGCCCCATCAGAATCTTAGCCGGTTCGATTACCAAATGTGACAAGTGAGTTTTCGAAAATATTTGTGTGCAAATTTATTATTACTAAAAAAAAAAATTATGCCTTTAAGTAAAATTGGGCTAAGAGTAGATTCTCTCCCTCTGGGTGACGTGACGTTAAAAAATTGACGATCATCAATTTATAAGCCGGGCCCATTAATATAATCAATATTATTAGACAGTTTCGTTGAAGGTATTTTCAGCCAGACACTTTAAAATGCGCAAAAATCATCGTGAGCTATTTATAACCGGCCTGTCTGAGCAGTGGCCGGTTTACACATTGACCGTCAGTAGGCTGTTGCAATGTTTCCACTTCTAGCGACGTTTACAATAATTATGGTACATTTTAGAAGGTTCTTAGGTTTGTTTTTGAAGCGAGTTCAGTCACCCAGAACGTAAGCTTTGAGAAAAACACGGCCAAGTGCGAGTCGGACTCGCCCATGAAGGGTTCCGTAGCAGCAAGTAACATAATATAATAGTTCTTGTAGTTCGTTGTTACTTTGATCGATGTTTTAATAATGGTGTAGGTACGGTTTACGATTTATGACGTATTATAAAAAAGAAACTACTTACTAGATCATGTTCAAACTAATTTTTCGGTGGAAATTTCTTATCATATTTTTTTTAGTTTTATCATTCTCTTATTTCAGAAGTTACGTGGGGGGGCACACATTTTACCACTCCGGAAGTGTCTCTAGCGCAAACTATTCAGTTTAGAAAAAAATGATATTGAGTTTCAGTTCTAAGTATGGGGAACCCCCAAAATTTATTGGTTTTTTTTTCTATTTTTGTGTGAAAATCTTAATGCGGTTCCAGAAAGGTTTCGGAAAGATCTACTTACCAAGTTTCAACATTATAGTTCTTATAGTTTCGGAAAAAAGTGGCTGTGACATACGGACGGACAGACACGACGAATCTATAAGGGTTCCGGTTTTTGCCATTTGGCTACGGAACCCTAAAAACGCATAAATAGGATACAAGGGTTAAAACAAGTTCCATATAACAACCCTTTAACCCGATTCCTGCCGGCTTTCCAATGGGTAGCATGGTGTATGACCAATTAGACAAAGATAAGTGGTATTTTCCACCGCTTTCCCTTTTCAAACTTTTCACTCTTCGTCACTAGACCTTATAATATTTAGATCAATGCTAACATGACTAAAATAATTGCTTTCTCTTGTAACTTATTAATGTAGTAATTATGGGAACAGGCTCTATTCTACGCGGGTAACACTAAGTTCTTGATTCCGAATTAGATCAAGCCGGCTTTCCGTAAAAACATATCTCAAAACTAAAAATAAATTGTATGACCTTCACCAACTGGTTACAAAATATTGTGCAATTCTATACTGTTTGTAATGTACTATCTACATAACTACATGTACTATGTACCACCGAACAATGATCGTTTATACCTACCAACGCAACGCATCAATTGATACGAAGCGATTGAGTACAGTAAGATTGTAAGATCAACCTATCTGTTACTAAACCTAAAATTCAGTTACGTATGTCAATGGTCTCACTGCCAAAGATCATGGAGGAAAAGCTGGCAAGCGGGCTGAAGTCCGTTTTTAGGCTTTACCTCATCCACTTCGGAGCCAAAGAATTCTACAATAGGGACCTAAGGCTGTGACGATGATACCCTAATTTAATAATAGTAATTTGAAATCCTATGACATGAATTTTTGTATCAAAGTACCTACCGCGTCTTAAATAAATACATATTCCAAGATAATGTTCCTTCAAGATTCGATAAATTCAAAATCTTCGGCGCTCAAGCCAATCTAGGCTCTAGCGCAGGTTTTTCTTCATCGATTGGGGACTTCTCGCACCCATAAAAGCTGTAACCAAAAGTATAAGGAGTAAACAGACCACTTTTTTTTTTTTTACGTGCGGGAAATCCCCACGGATACCCACCCCTCCGGAGCCGGAGGGGGAGGTTATGTCGGACTCGAACCGACTAAACCGCACGCCGTCTTTGGGTCGTAGTGCTAGGCCGAAGGTGAGGTTGTCATGCGACATATCCCTCGCACCCCGGCTGACCCAGGGCCATCCCTCTCGGTCTGGCCCTCCTCGGGAAGGGGGGGACCACGCGGTCCCCGACTCAACCCCGGTGTGGGGAGGCGCGCATCGTCCTACGATGCGCGCCGCCGCCGTGGCCTGCTTCTGCTAGGGTGACGGGCGGCTCCACCCGTCACCCTCAGGCCCGCGCTCATGGGGGGCGGAGGTCAGTTTGCGCCCTCCGACGACCGAGCCGCCTTCGGGCGCGTGCAGCGATGTCAGCGAGCCTTTCTCGCTCATCGCGCCGCGCATGGAGTAAACAGACCCCAGTCTCTAACCGAGATCAAAGCCTTGGATGCAACCAGGAATAACGATAAGACTGTGGCTAAGATGTTGAAAAGGAGAACGGTAGGCTTCAGAGCATAGTACACCCAAAGTACAAGCTTTTTTTTTACACACTTGATGATGAATCACTGACAAAGTTTCAATGTGATGTGTCTCGATTTTCGTTATAATAACAAGTTTTTGAAGTTGATGTAAAAAGTAGAAATACCTACTCAAATGATAAAAAATCTTAATTATTATAATCTATGTTTTTGCTTTGTATTCAAGATACGTACAATCACAGTGATTTAGCATTTTATATACGACTAGCGATCCGCCCCGGCTTCGCACATAAAAACGTTCCCGTGGAAATCCAATATAGCCTATGTTACTTAGGGTGAATGTAGCTTTCCAATTGTGAAATAATTTTTAAAATTGGCACAGTAGTTTTTGAGTTTATTCACTAGAAACATACACACAAAAATACATATCTTTCCTCTTTATAATAGAAGTGTAGATAGATGAGTCGGATATTATCGTAGGATGAGTGAAAATGTTTGCACGAGTGTCTGGGGCTAAAAGTCCCTAAATGCAGTACTCACGGATTGGTACGATGGTGAGGAATGAGGCTCCAGGCCAGATTCTTCTTTCGGCATTTGGGAATCAGGCTCCCGAACAGATCAAAATAAACGAAATAATGGATTGGAAATAGGCTCTAAAGTGCAAACTTTGGATGAGACAGTGATTGGGGCGATGCGTGTAACAGCCACAGCGACACAGTTTCTTACTTTGACAAGAATTACAAGATATGACAAGAGGGGGGCTTCTTCACTTTTTTATTTATATATAGATATTTTTAGTCGATTATACATAAATATTTATGAATATCGAAAACAGTTAATACCGTTTGTGTGGAGTTCTTCAAATCTTGGTGAAGTATATTTTATTAAACGCAAACTGATGTATAATTTAATTTTATTTAGATACCAACGGTAAGTAGAAACTACGGTTGGTGCATAACTATAATACATAATATATAACATAAATGCATACTGTTTTATTGGAGTTCAGCAAGATTTGTCATTGTTGGCAGAATTGTCCAGTTCACGGAATTCTTAGTTTTACTAGTAGCCTGGTCAATTTAAACCAAATTATAAGGTTGAGTGTACAATAATTCGTACCCAGCTGAAATTTAATAGGATTGTTCATACATTTAAACACATTTTAACATAGATCGTGAATCGTTTTAACTTTATGAATTAGGTTAGGAACTTTTTAACAGGTAGGTAGGACACTATGGTATTTCCGTTCAATTGAGCAGTCCGACTGGGGAAGTCCGCCCTACAGAATTCCGCAGCCATAATAACTCCGGGTTGTGTTCCCGGCGGTGAGTAGGGCAGCCAAAACTCACTGTAGAGTTTTTGTGCTGTCAGTGGGATGACCTGAAGCGTGTCCTGCTTTATTTTCTACACTGACGGCACAGAAACTCTCTGTTCTAACAGGGTCGGCAGTGCGAGTGTGAGGCCCTTGGTGTTGCACACGTCCATAGGTAACTACTTTCCATCAGGTGGGTGCTTGTCTGCCACCTAAGTGGTATAAAAAAAAGGTCGGTAATTAGGATTCTTCATCCAATCGTGATGATAAATATGTTTAGCATTACGTGTAATTAGCGTTTTCCATAGACTGCTGACATTTTCTTTGTGTAACTAACTTACTATTAATACCTATGTAACATGTTACAAAACAAATCGATTAAGATAGGAAACAGTGAATCGCTCAGGTGGGACTCGAACCCACGATCTTTCCCTTACATTTCATTCAATTATTTACGCGGAGTCATCGAAAAACAATGTTTAAGAATGATTGCAACATCATTCATTGTTTCCGATAATTTGTATGAATGTCGGTAGATGGCTCCCACCGTCACCCTAAGACGGTAGTATAGGAGAATTTGGATAGATTCAGGTGTGGCTCGGTGGCTCAGTGGTTAGAGCATTCCCCCTGTAAGGGAAAGATCGTGGGTTCGAGTCCCACCTGAGCGATTCACTTTTTCCTATCTTAATCGATTTGAAAAGTTAGCATAGTAAATACTTCAAAATTTCATTCAATGTTACAAAACAGCTATAAACAGAAAATGTGACAACGTGAACAACAATCTAAAAAGGTACACTTTTGCGTTGTACCTAAGTACATTTTATTATATGGTTTACTTTTTAAAGAACATTGATGACTTGAGAATTTACTTTAAAAAAATGGTAAACACTTATGATGATGATAGTAAGATAATAAAGATATAAGTAGCTACATCACACAGTTGTGCGATTGCATGGTAAGTAAGTAGATTTACATACTTGAGAAAATAAATAATATATATTTGATCTTTGAGACCTAGTTGCCTCTAAGTAGTAAAAGTAATTGGATTGCCATTATGTTTTGTGACAGGCTCTGTGTGAGTGGTGGTGAAGGCGGGCGCTACGCGGGAGGCGCGGGTGTGATCCCTGCTCAATGCAAATATTTGTATACATGAATATGGGTATTTGCATTGGTCTGGTCGTGCCTCGGAGAGCACGTTAAGCCGTCGGACCTGGTTGCCATACGAATTATTTTTGGCAGTCGTTACGGGTAGTTGGAGCCCTCAAAAATTCAACAACTGGTCTAACTGCAATGCTTCGATATCGCGTTTGGTTTGTGGAGGTCAGATGGTACTCGCTTCACGGAAAATATCTAAGTTCAGTCAAATCCACAGTTAGACTGGTGAAGTGAAGTTAGACTCCAAGTTGAAAAGCTTAGGATGCGACTGGGATTAACGCTAGGAGGAAGAATAAGTCGTTCTTAGAATTGAGAAAAACTGAAAGTGCGTAGCGCCTTTTTTATTTTAGTAAGCAACGTTTAACATATCCATTATTCTGGTATGTGATTTACTCATGCACAAATATATTTTAGGCTTTATACTTATTTTAAATTTTAAAACATCTAAATCCAATAATTCTAGCCTCCTTCAGGGCCCCATCATTCCTTTAATGTTGTCAAATCGGGCTAAATTGTCTTCGATTTGCAATAAAATGCAAATGAAGTAGGTAGGTAGGCATTAAATTTGACAGAGACAACCATCATTCAGATTTTAGCCATTTCACGAAATCGTTGCTTCATCTATAATATATTCTAAGATCCCATGTATTTTATTTAGATACCTGATATCTGGAAATTGGCCGCCTGGTTAAACTAAGGTAGACTCGCGATCATAGTACATAGTAACAATACTCAATCGCATACATTACGTTCGTAAGAAAATAATAGGGGTTAAAGTATGCAATTGCCGTTTCATTGTAATAGGTACTTCGAATTGACATAGAACCTTCATGGTTTGAGATTTTTGAGTGAAACTTTTTCCACATGGTACCTATGTAGTTCTTCATTTAAAAATGTGCAACATTCGATTATCGACTTTCAGTTGTTTTTTTTATTCAGCTTAGACAAGAAAGATGGATACTTCGAAAATTCGAGTGATTTTTGAATACGAGTTCCGACGCGGAACTAACGCGGCAGAGACAGCTCGCAATATCAATGTTGCGTTTGGAGAGGGGACTGCTAATGAACGCACCGTGCGATTTTGGTTTAAACGCTTTCGTGATGGAAACTTTGATTTGAAGAACGAACCACGAGGAAGGCCGTCCACACAGGTGAATAACAATGAATTGAAAGACATGGTGGAAGCCGATCCGAGCCAAACTACCCAGGAATTAGCTGCATGGTTTAATGTTACCTTACCAACAATATTGACTCATTTGCGTCAAATCAATAAAATAATAAAATGTGAAAAATAGGTACCTCATGATTTGACTGATCTGCAGAAAGAAATGCGTGTTGAAACTTGTGTTGCCTTGTTGAATCGATACAGAAATGAAGGAATATTGGATCGAATTGTAACATGTGATGAAAAGTGGATTCTTTACGATAACCGTAAGCGAAAAATACAATGGCTGACCCCAGGTGAAACGCCACAACAGTGTCCTAAAGCAAAGCTTACCAATAAAAAGGTAATGGTAACTGTTTGGTGGTCTCAGCATGGTGTTATTCACTATAGCTTTTTACGATCTGGTCAAGCAATAACGGCAGATGTCTACTGTACCGAACTCCGAACAATGATAGCAAAACTAGCAGTGAAACAGCCCCGACTCATGAATCGATCTTCACCATTATTGCTCCATGATAACGCGAGACCTCATACAGCACGAGAAACCGTTTTAACTCTACAGGAACTGCAATTAGAAACTATCCGTCACCCTCCGTATTCGCCAGACCTTGCTCCAACAGACTACCATTTTTTTCGTGATTTGGACAATTTTCTATGTGATAAAAAGTTTTCTTCTCAGGAGGCAGTACAAAATGCTTTCACACAGTTTGTCGAATCTAGATCACCAGAGTTCTATCGCAAAGGCATAAATGACCTTCCTACTAGATGGCAGCAATGTATAGATAATAATGGTAATTATTTTGATTAAATAAATACGTTAAATTTAAAAAAAAAAACGAATTTCAATTTGTCAGTACAAATCGGCAATTTCATACTTTAACCCCTAATACGTGACGCCTGGCAGCACTGGTATCATGGAAGAATAGATGTTATTTCGAATCATAATGAAACCTCAATCATAATTTTCGGAGGCTGAGAAAAGTTTGTCAAAGCACTCTTGTTGACTGGGTTATAAAAACTTTTACTTTAAAACACGGGGTGTGATCTACTCACCCTGATTTATTTTTGGGCACGACTGCTATCTGAATTTATATTTTTTACGGATCTGATTACATTACTCTTGATACTTGGTACGAAATGCAAAAGTTAAAGGAGCTGTGAGAAAAGGATTGACCCTTGGTCTCAAGTAACATCTTGTGTTCTTCCATTATTAGTTTATCTTGGGTTTTAAATACAGGAATGGGACGAAATACCGTGTGGTTTTAACGATACGAATGCAACACCCCTCTTATTAAAAAAAAAGGATTAATACTACTACATTGATATAGTTTAGTTAAAATTAGCACTTAGGTATAGACCATGCACTGGGGTTTGCGTATTACTTAACAAAACGATCAGTAAGGTTTATATAAAAAATATTAACACAATAGCATGCATGAAATTAAACTACGTAGGTACCCATTTGTTTTTAATTGGAAGAAGATAAATAAATTACAATTTACAATTTATATGAGAACAAAAAGGATTTGAGCTTGTGCTTAATATTTTTGCTAATACATTGTTGGTGCCACTTTGGCCTACCTCGTACTTAAATAAAGATTGGAGTTACTGAGGGTGAAATAGCCGGACTATTAATAAATTTTTAAAAAGAAACCAGAATGGAAAGTTCTTGAATACTATCACGTAATATTTGTATTTGTTACAAGAGAAATATGAGTTGCGTAAACATCTAAATTCGGAATGTTATCACATGTCTTCAAAAGTACGATATTTTTTATATTCACGTTTCAATAGGATCTGACATAATATTAAACTATGTTTCATATGAAAGACCCTTTGAGCAGTTTCTAGTAAAAAATATTGTTATTGTCATTTAAGTGATTTGAGCTGCGTATAGTCACGATGACTTAACACTATTATAATATGTTTGACAATCACCGTGGCGTAGCGGTAGTGAACGCGGGTTCGATCCCCATTCAATACAAAAATTTAATGGAGGTAGGACATGACGGTATTTCCGTCCAAATGAGCAGTCTGACTGGGGAAGTACCTCTACCCTACAGAATACTGCTGCCATAATAACCTCGTGCTGTGTTCCCGGTGAGTAGGGTTTTTGTGCTGTCAGTGGAAAGACTAAAGGCTATTCCTGCTTTGTCTTCTACACTGACGGCATACAAACTCTCTGTATTTACAAGGTCGGCAACACGGGTGTCACTCCTCTGGTGTTGCACACGTCCTAATGCCACGGTTACCACTTCCCATCAGGTGGGCCGTGAGCTCGTTTGCCACCTCAATTGTATAAAAAACTATTTGTATGCATGAATATGGCTATTTACATTGGTTTGGTCGGACTTCGGAGAACACGTTAAGCTATCGGTCTCGGTTGTCATACGAACTTCTATGGTAGTTCTCTAACTGTACCCCAGAATATACAACAGAATAAATAAAATCTGCTTTATACGTAAATTATAAATAAATGAAGCTAAGGAACTTATTCTGAAAACCTTACTTGCCTGGTCCTATGATTACACGGAAAGCATTTCGAAACCTTTGATGTGAAGTCTCAAATTAAATGCTTTGACCTTTTGGATTGCATGTTGTTTAGATTTTTATGTAAAACTTATGTAATAGTGTTTTGGGCACTTCAACTATATCTTACCTACTGCTGTAAGAGCTGAAATGAATTAAAAAAGATTTCCTACAGGACAGGCTTAGCCTAGTGCAGGAAGCGTTTGGCCTTACCGGACTTGTTCCTATCTAAAACTGTTGTGTGCGGCTCCTGGAACACATGTAAGTAATTATAAGGATAATTTCTTTAAAAAAGCCAACACCTGGCCTAACTGCAATACTTCGATATCGCTTTTGGGTTGTGGAGGTCAGATGGCAGTCGCTTCACGGGTAATATCGAAGTTCAGCCAAATCCCCAGTTAGACTGGTAAAGCGGACCCCAGACTCCCAAATTTAAAGCTTCAAATGCGACTGGGATTAACGCTAGGAGGAAAAAGGATATGTCATTTATAAGTCATTCGTAGATCTTATTTTATCTTAATATAATATATATAAATCTCGTGTCACAATGTTTGTCCTCAATGGACTCCTAAACCACTTAACCGATTATAATAAAATTCGCACACCATGTGCAGTTCGATCCAACTTGAGAGATAGGATAGTTTATATCTCAAATTATAGTCCGATTCGCGATAACCGACATCCACGCGGGCGGAGCCGCGGGCGACAGCTAGTTTCATTATAATTCTTAAAGTGAACATGAATGAAATTCCCTTTCATGGCATAATACCATATATAAAAATAATATATTACAACAATATAAAATAATTCTTAATATTATACAATGACGATACACAGCAATAAAAATCACGCTTAAATCCCCGGAGCGTTAGGCAGGGTGAATTAACACCCATATTTCACCTAGCTAGGACTAGTTGGTCCCACGTATCTAATAACGGATGAGGCTGTTGTTATATTCGGGGATATTATTTATTGACTGAAATCACGGAGCTGACATGAAAGTTAATAGTTATTTGTTATACAAGAGTGTACAGTTGCTTTTTAGCCGCATGCTCGTTTTTGATGACCGTGCAAGCGAAGGATTTTAGAATTAGAATAGAGTTAGCGAGGGAAACAAACAAGCACGAGGTAACGTAACTTTTCATCCCACCTAAGCGAAGAAATGATATAAAGGCGCGTGCAAAGCAAATTAAAAAAAAGTACACCAATTAGGTTGCGAGTCTGAGTTTTTAACCAGTTAAAAAAAGTCGTATGGTAAATTCGGCACCATTAAAATAGCACTTACAAAATGTACGCTAACGTTTCGCAAATGGACCACCGATTCCTAGCTCGGGAAAATTCCGAGACATCTCCGGCCAGTAAGTCTGTGGGCTATTTTGGTCTATTTACCAACATGCTTACTAAATTTAATTAGAATGTTTTGAGTTTCAGCAGTATATCAAAGTAAGCAATTCATTTCCAACCTTATTAGTCGTCTAAATATTCTTGAGTTTTATAATTTATCCAAGACTTAAAATTTGTATCAATGTAAATCTGTTCTAATCTGTACAAAATATTCCAGTCTAATAACCTTATCATCCAAATTAGATTACAATTTGAAATAATAGGGGTTAAAGTATGCAATTGCCGTTTCATTGTAATAGGTACTTCGAATTGACATAGAACCTTCATGGTTTGAGATTTTTGAGTGAAACTTTTTCCACATGGTACCTATGTAGTTCTTCATTTAAAAATGTGCAACATTCGATTATCGACTTTCAGTTGTTTTTTTTATTCAGCTTAGACAAGAAAGATGGATACTTCGAAAATTCGAGTGATTTTTGAATACGAGTTCCGACGCGGAACTAACGCGGCAGAGACAGCTCGCAATATCAATGTTGCGTTTGGAGAGGGGACTGCTAATGAACGCACCGTGCGATTTTGGTTTAAACGCTTTCGTGATGGAAACTTTGATTTGAAGAACGAACCACGAGGAAGGCCGTCCACACAGGTGAATAACAATGAATTGAAAGACATGGTGGAAGCCGATCCGAGCCAAACTACCCAGGAATTAGCTGCATGGTTTAACGTTACCTTACCAACAATATTGACTCATTTGCGTCAAATGAATAAAATAAAAAAATGTGAAAAATGGGTACCTCATGATTTGACTGATCTGCAGAAAGAAATGCGTGTTGAAACTTGTGTTGCCTTGTTGAATCGATACAGAAATGAAGGAATATTGGATCGAATTGTGACATGTGATGAAAAGTGGATTCTTTACGATAACCGTAAGCGAAAAATGCAATGGCTGACCCCAGGTGAAACGCCACAACAGTGTCCTAAAGCAAAGCTTACCAATAAAAAGGTAATGGTAACTGTTTGGTGGTCTCAGCATGGTGTTATTCACTAAAGCTTTCTACGATCTGGTCAAGCAATAACGGCAGATGTCTACTGTGCCGAACTCCGAACAATGATAGCAAAACTAGCAGTGAAACAGCCCCGACTCATGAATCGATCTTCACCATTATTGCTCCATGATAACGCGAGACCTCATACAGCACGAGAAACCGTTTTAACTCTACAGGAACTGCAATTAGAAACTATCCGTCACCCTTCGTATTCGCCAGGCCTTGCTCCAACAGACTACCATTTTTTTCGTGATTTGGACAATTTTCTATGTGATAAAAAGTTTTCTTCTCAGGAGGCAGTACAAAATGCTTTCACACAGTTTGTCGAATCTAGATCACCAGAGTTCTATCGCAAAGGCATAAATGACCTTCCTACTAGATGGCAGCAATGTATAGATAATAATGGTAATTATTTTGATTAAATAAATACGTTAAATTAAAAAAAAAACGAATTTCAATTTGTCAGTACAAATCGGCAATTTCATACTTTAACCCCTAATACTATAACGACACCAACTGAGTAGAAAAGGCCCACAGGATCATGATGATGGATGTGCAGGATGCGGCTGCAACCGAACAGCTACCTGTAAATAATTGCATAGTGTGACAAAGTTGAATTTAAAGTGTACATTGGCCATGGCAATGAGTTTTCTTCGAAGGGCAGGGCCGGATCCAGGCCCTTTTTTTTAACGTGCGGGAAATCCCCACGGATACCTCCCCCCCCGAGTCCGACATAACCTCCCCCTTCGGAGCCGAAGGGAGAGGTTGTGTTGGACTCGAACCAACTAAACCGCACGCCGTCTGTGGGTCGATGTGCCGAAGGTGAGGTAGTCTCGTGACATATTCCTCGCACCCCGGCTGACCCAGGGCCATTCCTCTCGGTCTGGCCCTCCTCGGGAGGGGGGACCACGCGGTCCCCGACTCGCCCCCGATATGGGGGGGGGGGGCGGCCAGCGATGTCCGCGAGTTTTTCTCGCTCGCTGGATCCAGGCCCTCTCCCCCAATCCAGGCAAGCCGGGGCACGTGCCCATGGCGGCAATACGGGGCGGCCTTACTAGAGCTGGCACTATGAAGGCTTAAGGCCAAGAACGACACTACGGGATACGATGGCATTCCAGGACGAGAGGGTCCCACCTTTAGGGGAAGAGACTCTCGAGACCTCCATCCTTCATGGGCACCAGCCTAAGGGTTACAGGATACCAGTTACCCTAGTAGAAGTGGTAACACACAATCCGTGATTCCTAAGCCTAAGGGGGCCATGACGAATATGGATATGGCTCTAGGTCAAGTGGAGTGAGGGATGTCTTAGGCAATCTTACACTTCGGCATCTGAGGACCCGGGACTGTTCTCCATCTCCAGTTCCCCAATTCTGCAAGAAGAAAAGTGGACCGAGGGCCATATAGAGTTCTTGCCCCATCTAAAAATATTTTGAAGACCTGGGGCTGCGCGCTACGCTACGTTATCATTAATTATGTCTTGTTTGGTCTCTACCTTGGTGGTTTTATAATCAATTTAAACAATAACAAGGCAGAAATTACATTATCAAGAGTTAGATATCAATATTACATCAGAATCAGTACAAAACAACGTATTTTCACTGTGTCATTGTATAATTACGTGTGTCTTGTGACACATACCTATATGGTATATAATAAAGGTAATGGTGCGTGATAAACTATAATTGCATTCAAAGCTCTCAGATTCAGTTCTCAGTCGAGTTTACAACTCGCCGATAGTAACTGGTGTTTTTGTATTGACGAACTCGTGTATTTTGTTGTGAAATATGGCTCCGCAAATTAAATATACTAAGGTATGGTAATTTTGGAATAAAATTATTTTTACCGGATTCTATCATGATATATTTGTGTTTTTTTATATCTATTTAATTAGATTGATCCCGAGTTTCGATTGCTTTTCTACAGGCTTATGGGAACGTTTTCAATGTCTAAATTCGTATTAGCTGCCGGCAATATAACATTATGGTAGTTTTTATGGTAATAAATAACGTTATGATGTATGTGATTATATTTTGTGTTACCCGATGAGGCCTTCGAAGAACTGGTAGGTACATAGTCTCACGTGACTAGTTGATTACTCGTTTTCCTCTTGATCAAATTATGTATCAGTAGGTAAATCCTATTGTATTATGTAGTTTATGATTTTTTTGACAAAAAATATGTATTACTTTAGATAATAATTTATATTTATAATTTATATGGGTGTACGGTATCCCGTTAAGTTCTACATAGCCCAAAGAACTGTCTACTATCTGCTGACTGACGGAGAATGCTCTGGATCAGACTTTTGTTTGGTTGTGGGGTCATTTGCCGTCACTCCTGTAAATAAAATTGTGAAAGGCCCAGGATTAGCCTTACCAGGAGTAAGAGAGTGGATCCTGTGTTAGAGTTTATTATAGATGCAGTCGGGATTGGCACTCGGCTGAATCTTCGAAGCCATATGTGCATGTAATAAATATTTCGTCGCAATCGAATGACTAGTAATGTAGCGCATAGAGCACAAACATAGGCAATAGGCATTATTTGTTTAATTATATAACCATTATCTTATTTGTATTGTTGTTAAACCTTTCAGTATTCTGGCTATGATGTGCATTAATAAAACAGATAAAACTATCTGATAGTAGATAACAAAATAGGTATTTTATACAACAAGAGGTTGGAACAACAATTAATAGTGCTGTCACTTAGATAAGGTTTCCAGAGATACTATTATACTTAATAAGGGTGTGTTTTATAAAAAACAGGGAGAGTACGAGGAAATCCGGGATTATAGGAGAGATAAGGAAAACTGTTGTAGGAACGATTACCTCTTTGTACACAGGATTTTCTCATACTGTTCTAGTTACAATCCACACCAAACAACACAAAACTTCTATTCAGTATCCTGTTTTTTTTTCAGTTGTTCATTGACAATGAGTGGGTGGATTCAAAGAGTGGTAAAACATTTACCACCACCAGCCCCCACGACGGGTCCGTCATCGCCCGCGTCTCCGAAGGAGATAAGGTTCGTAGCGTGTGGTCATGGTAGAATATTATAGACTAAGAGCCCGTTCTGGAAGTCCATAGGAGAGGCCTATGTTCAACTATGTGCGGCTGATATGATGATGATGATGATGAGAGCCCGTGAACACCAGTACTTCGTCAATTTATAAAAGCTGGAATTTTTTCAGCGCATGTTTTTTTTTTTTTTTATTTTTATAAATAGGACACGTCAGTTTGACTTTACCTCGCCTGATGGTAAGCTGAAGGTAAAGTCTCAAGAAAGAGGGCCACCATTATATACACGTGCCATGTTAACAATGGTGGCACTCAGCTTGACGGCCTCATCAGATGCTTTTTCACGCCCCGCTTAAAGGACCCGGGACTGTAGGAAGAGGGAAACACGTGAGCTGGCAAGGAATTCCAGGTCTTAATGGTGCGACAAAGGAAAGAGTCACCGAACCGCTTGGTTCTTGAAGGAATGTTCTGCACCGTATAGGGGTGACATCTAAGTCCTGCACGTGTCGTCCTGTATAGGAAGGGGGAGGGTGGGACTAATTGGAATAGCTCTTCAGAACATTCACCATGGTAGAGACGGTAAAAAACTGCCAAGGAAGCAACATCTCTACGCATCTGCAGAGACTCGAGGGTACTCGTGACCTCAGGATTTCCGATAATGCGGACCGCACGTCGCTGCAACCTGTCGAGAGCATCTAATAAGTACTTTGCGGATCCATCCCAGAGATGTGAGCAGTACTCCACGCAGGAACGAATTTGTGTCTTGTAAAGAAGACACCGTTGCTCCGGCGTGAAAAACCGTCTCACTCTGTTCAGGACTCCGAGTTTACGCGAGGCTGCTTTGATGATACTCTCGATGTAGTTTTTGTTGTTCAGTTTGCAGCGAACATCCATACCGAGGATATTGAGGTTGTCCCGCAGTGGCAGTGGCGTGCTCTGAAGAGTGGGAAGGGGAAGGAAAGAAGATACCTTTGCTGTAAACGCACATGCCTGCGTCTTCTTGGCATTGAACTCGACCAAGTTCTCAGAGCCCCATTGGGAAATGTGATTCAGGATCCGGTCAAGCTCAGTGACAAGAAGCTGCCTTTTTTCCGCAATATGGGTCTGCTTATCCGCAGGACGTCCATGATAACTCCCGTGTAGGGTGCTATCATCCGCATAGCAATGAATGCTGCCGGTCGACAGCATGTCATTGATATGCAGAAGAAAGAGAGTTGGCGATAGGACAGATCCCTGCGGTACGCCGGCATTTACCTGCAAGAACTCCGAGGCTCGTCCATCACAAAGGACGCGAATACGGCGCTCCTGCAAGAAGCCGGCAACCCAGTCGCACAGTCTAGGAGGCAGACCAAAGGCTGGTAACTTGGAAAGAAGCGACTTGTGCCAAACTCTATCGAAAGCTTTGGCGATGTCAAGGCTAATTGCCAATGACTCGCCGTGCTTGTCCATAGCCTCACCCCAAATATGGTTAACACACGCCAGAAGATCACCCGCTGACCGTTTCGGCCTGAAGCCATATTGCCGGTCATTAATTAGGGAGTGATCTTCAAGGTGACGCATGAGCTGTTTGTTAATAATGTGCTCGAACACCTTGCACAGCACTGAGGTGACGGCTATGGGTCGATAGTTGTTTGGGTCTGAGCGATCACCCTTCTTGGGGATCGGCTGTACATTCGCCTCTTTCCAAGCCGAAGGCACTGTACCAGAGCTGTAGGACAGCCGGTACAGCCGCGCAAGCATTGGAGACAACTCCGCTGCACATTTTTGCAGAACCACCGCTGGAATACCGTCCGGACCACTGGCTTTCCGGACATCGAGTGACTGCAACACTGCTCGGATATCGCGTTGCCTGATACGAATATCAGGCATTGCATGGTTACTGACGGGCAGTGTCGGCGGCTCCATACCACAATCATCGATTCGGGAGTTGGCCGCAAAGAGATTAACCAGCAAATTTGCTTTCTCTTGCGGCTCATGGGCCAGGGATCCATCGGGATTGCGCAGCGGGGGCAGCGAAGGCTGGCAGAAGTTGGCTTGCACGGCTTTGGCCAGTCGCCAGTAGCCACGGCTGCCCGTGGGATGCTCTACTAGCTCCTGACCAAGCCGCGCTATGCGCTGGGCATCCGCTCTGACATAAGCCCTCTTGCAGGCCTTTGTGGCTCTGTTGTACGCCGCCTTGAAGTGGCCCACGTTGGGATCGCACGTAGCGCGCGCCCTGATCCAAGCGCGGTACGCAGACTGTTTATGATTAACAGCCTCCGCGCACTCGCGCCCGAACCAGGGGCGCGCCCTGTGGACACCGGCGACATCAGTGTAGGGGATATAATATTCCATGCCCAGACTGATCTCACCGGCGACAGCAGTTGCGGCCTCAGATGGGTTCTTACCTTCAAAGCAGCGTTCAACCCACGGGATGGACGCAAAATAATCACGCAGTCCATCCCAGTCCGCTGACGAGTAGTGCCAGAGACGCCGCTTCCCCTGCACGGGACGTGGGGGCGCTAAAATGGGCACCTCGGAACGGACCAGACAATGGTCGGATTCACCTAAAGCGGCGCTCACCGAAACACTGTACTGGTCCGGGCGACTCGTCAGCAGAAGGTCTAGCAGAGAGGGCTCATAGTCCGACCTTTTTGGTATCCTAGTGACCTCGTGTACCAATTGGGTCAGGCCATGCGCCAGAGCAAATGCATGGGCGGCTCTTCCCGCGTGGGTTGTTTTGGCGGAGCCCAACCAGATCTCGTGGTGGGCGTTAAAATCCCCCAAAAACACCAGTTCAGCGTTCGGAAACCGCTCCTGCGCATCATCTGCCGCCTGACTCAGGTATTCAAAGAGTCGAGTTGTCTCGGCATCTCCTGTATGGGAGCGGTAGAGGCACACATAGATCTGACTCGTAGAGCCATGGTCTATGTGTACCCAAAGGGTGGAAAAGGATGGGTCCTCTAGGCAGCGCAAACGGCGACAACAAACATCCGCCCTAACAAACACGCACACCCCGGCTTTTGCGCGGAAATTCTCCTCAAGGACATAGCCGGGGTAGAGTAAGTAGGTCGTGTCATCAGGGCGGCGTATTTGTGTCTCCGTAAGAAACAGCATTGCTGGTTTCGCCGTCTCCAGGTGTTGGTGGACGGCGTTGAGGTTTGTATGGAGCCCACAGATGTTCGTGGACTCCACCTCAAATAGCGAGCTCGAGGGAGAGTTTCTTGCCGCTGTGTAGACCAATCTACTGTTATTATGCGCTGCCATGAGAATGAAGAGGAGGAGGGAAGGCGTGAAAAAAAGAGGCGATTGTTGTCGCAGCACAGCGTGACAAAGCGTGGGATATTGGTTTTATCTATGAATGTGAGGTATGGCGAGAGCCGACGCGCCGAACGGAAGGGCCCCCGTACCCCCCCGAGTATGGTCGCCGGGCTCCCTCGTCCGGTCACCAACCGGCACGACGAGCCATATCGGGATTATGCGCGACCTGGTGGGGCAGCCTCCCAGGGTGGTTAGTCCCGGTTGGGCCCCTGTACTATGCCGCGGGCGGCCAGCGGCACCACCGTTTCTACAGGTCTCCCTGTTCGGCGCGTCGCCCCGCGCCACCCCCCACTAGACTACGCCAAGACCCACCGGTCCCACTCGTGCTGCGACCTCAATCCCCCCTGCCCGGCTATGCACTTGCTGACCCCTGAACACAATCCAACCGAGATTGGATTACTATGGAGGATTTTTGCAAAAGTGCACGGTGGTACTCACCCGGTCGAAATTTGTGACAAATTTGTGCCATCAAATTTCTACCACCCTAGAATGTTTCCAACACAGGTCCCAGAACCAACTAAAATTTTTAAAATAAAAAATCGAAGTATTTTCACAGGATTCTTAGCAATCGGATGATTTATATACAGACACTTTAACATGATGGTACATGAACATGATGCACCCCTTGCCAGATACCCTTAATGTTCATGAAAGTATATGTTATAGCATAAAAGTTGATTTTTATTCACAAATAGCTGACCCGGCGAACTTCGTACCGCCAATATTTTACTGCCCGCGTGGCGTCAGATCCCGTTCCCGCTGCACCCTGTAATACATTAAACCTGTATTAGGTATACATATAAACCTTCCTCTTGAATCACTCTATCTATAAAAAAAACCGCATCAAAAACTGTTGCGTAGTTTTAAAGATTTAAGCATACAAAGGGATATAGGGACAGAGAAAGCGACTTTGTTTTATACTATGTAGTGACTCGTGCCTCAAAATTCAAGGATAAGCCGGCACAGGGTGGACCTGCTCATGGTTACTAAAGAAAGAAAATGAAAATTTCTCTACTTACCTATTATTATTTTTAATACTTTTAGTACCGTTTATCTGTAAAAGCCACTATGACTCGAACTTCATAATTTGCCATCGTTTTATCTGTGTTGGGTGCATGCGCTGGCAAACTTTCAGTTTTTATCCCTTATAAGCAGTAATAAAAACAAGTCTTTTATTAGGGTTTCTTAACTATATACTTAATCATAGAATAGATAATAAGCAGTACTGACGTACCATACTTACGGCAAATCTGTAGACTGAATCGTAATAGCGGGTTTTTCTAGCAGACTGGTAAACAGGATATTATTTGCTTTGCACAAGAAGTTAGACATTGTAGATGCTGTATTTCTTCCTGTTTTACTATTACGTATACAGGTTATAGTAAAAACCGGAAGAAATAGCATAATGTTAACAGGATAATAGTTGTTTTGTAAAAGGAATAAGCACTGTACTGTTTTGTAGTGTATTTCTTGCTGTTCTTACTATTGCGTAAGTACGCACATAACGTAGACAATAGTAAAACAGAAAGAATTTTAACGTAACTAACAGACTTATGCCGGTTACAATGAAATATCTCAGTATTAGGTCCCGAAGCTAAAAATGCAAATGCAAGAAGCGCTGAAACAGCCAATTGAGTAGTCGTGTAACCCAAAGATCTAAATTACATTGTTTTACTGTAGTTAATTTAATAAAATAAACTAATATGAAAATTCTTATGTTATAAAACCGAGACATTTTCTTTTACTCGCTTGACTTCATGTGACTTATGAGGAAAGTAGGTAGTAACCGGTTTACTAGTTAACTTACCTGTTCATACATTAAATTACTGGTCTTTGGAAAATGCACACCTTGTTATTGACTCATTAACGATAACAAGTGTTTAACCCTGACACTGAGAAACGACCAAAGAAGGAAAATATATGTCTTACATAATATCCTTCTTTTAGGTAACCTTCCTTAATCCTTCCTTTAGGTAACTAAATATTAGGTCCTCCATAAAGGTTCTCTGAAAAAAAAATCTTTTGTCAAATTTTTGTATCAGTACGTACTTGGAATCACAGATTCACTGTTGGCGAACAGTTCATAATACAACATGTGCTTTGGGCGAAAAGTTAATGGTTAAATGAGTCCTAAGTCAAACTGTTCTTAGACCAATTAACATTTATGCAGAAATGTTACCAGTGCTGAAACACTAATCGTCTAACTCATGGACTCAAACCAATGGATTTCAAATGAGATTGATTTGAATTTTAATTCATAGTACCTAATAGTAATGATGGAAATAACTGGGTAACATATTTCTACTTGTCTATCTATTACCTTTTTACAACTTAGACGGTAATTGAACTTTAATGAAATAAACAAAGGCCCAGTCCTTTTTTTATACGCAGAAAATTGAGTAATTTAATAAAATGTTTTATTGCATACCCAGGCAGACATAGACTTGGCAGTGGCAGCGGCGAAACGCGCTTTCCACCGTAATTCGGAGTGGCGTCAATTGGATGCGTCTCAGAGGGGTGTACTCATAAACAAGCTTGCTGACCTCGTGGAACGAGATAGCCAATACCTAGCTGAACTGGAGTCATATAACAATGGAGCTATCCTGAGCTTTTTGAATCAATTCTTGGCCAGTATTATTAAAAATATGCGTTATTTAGCCAGTTTGGCTGACAAGATACAGGGTGATACTATTCCCGCAGGTATGATACCTTGAAATAAATTATTGGGCATTAAATTATTAAGTTAGCTATCTACAACGAAATAAT
Organism: Eilema caniola; assembly: GCA_949126895.1. Lineage (NCBI taxonomy): Eukaryota > Metazoa > Arthropoda > Insecta > Lepidoptera > Erebidae > Eilema > Eilema caniola. The sequence goes on along the minus strand of OX421471.1, from coordinate 9,699,699 downwards.
TAATGCTGAAGTTCTTTTTAACTCTTTAAAGCCAAAGTGAAAGTCAGTCATTATATTAATGCAGGATGCATGCAGCTAAAATACATATGAAAACAGAATCTCACTCAATCATTCTTCCAATGTTGAACCTCGAATGTTAAAAATTAATACCTAAATATACAAAATGTTTTAAATTTCAATTTACATTCATTTTACTTCTTTAGTGTTTCTGAAATTGAATAATTATGTGACTAGCTACTAGTCGTATAGTTGTAATTCTAAATATACCTACAATCAAACTTACAAATAAATTATGTTACAAGCAACCTATTCTAAACAAACTTACAGACAACAATGTTTAAAGTAATCGCATTCGATCGCAATCGCGTTTAATTTTATTTTGGTAAACAACAACCTATCTTAATTTTATCTCTCATTAATGTATATTAAACATATTTAATTGCTTAATGTATTGTTCGATATTATTATCAATTCGAACATAATAATCACAAGAGACGAAACACTCGTTATTTATTCATGGTCTATCAAGACTATCAAGGCCACTTCTCACTTAGCAACGGAACTTCATTCAAAACTTTGAATCATGACCAGTTTATATACAATGACCAGATTATACACAATGACTTGTCATTTTTTTATTTATATAACGAGCTTAGCATTGCGGTTTAAAACGTGATTTAGTGTGTTTTGTTGTTTTACAGACGGTGATCTGTTTGCGTATACTCTGAGGCAGCCAATCGGTGTTGCCGCGTTGATTTTACCATGGAACGGTCCTATTTTTATCTTCCTGTCGAAAATCTGCACTGCCCTGGCCGCTGGTAAGTTTTTATTATATTTTCTTCTTCATCCTAGCGTTAATCCCAGTTGAATTCGGAGCTTTTGCGGTCCGCTTTTGCCAGTCTAGCTGTTGATTTGGCTGATCTTCGCTATCTTCTGTAGCGACTGCCATCTGACCTCCACAACCCATTGGCGATATTTGAAGCATTGCAGTTAGAACAGTTGTTGAATTTTTGAGGGCTCCAAGTACACGTAAGTCGTAACGACTGCCATTGACGTTTATTTGACAACAAGAACCGATAGCTTAACGTTCTCTCCAAGACTTGACCAGAACAATGCAAGTAGCCAATTTATGCATACAAATATTTGCACTGAGCGGAAATTGAACCCACTCCCCCTGCGTAGCAGTCGCTTTCGTTCGCGTTAGCCAACGCCTCAGAGGCCGTCTAAGCCGTCGGTATATGTCGGCAAGTTTTTATCATATAAAAAAATATTATAAAACCATAAAATCATTGAACTGTGCTTTTTCAAAATAACCAATTAATTGATGCCTAAAAGGTTATCTGGTTCCCATATAAACACAGACGTGACGATAATACAGAGCTGAGGTAATAAACAGAGCACTTAGAAATATCTCTAAAGCTCCATTTCACCCAACTTCAATCAATGACCAAATAAGTTTAATCACGCATCGTTTGCGGTAGGTATTAGTAGGTACCTGTAGCTACTAGGCGCAAAACTAGGTTACTCTCAGAAAAATAAAAAATATACATTTATATTTTTTTAACATAGTAAAAAAATCTGTCCTTACTTAAACTGGAGTTAACTTTGTTATGTACAATAGGTATTCCTAAATGTTGCGCCGCGCGTAAATTTGTCTCCAGGGAATTTTATAGCAAATAAACTCTGAAAAACTTTTTATTATTGATTTATGTAATAGAATCTTGTATAGTGGAATCTTGTAGGCCAAATAAACATCCAGTAAGCAAGAATGTTATCTTAAATTTACCTCTCTGTTCTCTGCAATCAATTTCTACCAGCATGGATGAACTAAGTAAACCGAAGAAAACTAGAAGGTTCTCTTACTTACCAACTTCAAATTTAGCAGTATGTGGTATTTTATTATGCCCGGTTCACGTTATTCCAGTCCAGTAATCCAGCGAATCAATCCAGTCGAGTGCTGGACTGGATTGTAGTGTTCACATTATTCTAGTGTTTAAAACGCGCTTGAACTGGTAACGATCCAGTGACTGTAATAGATTACTCACTGGAATGGGCATATTCCAATGACGGTTCACATTATTCCAGTGGCATTCCAGCGCTGAATTCACTAGCTGGACAGAAATGTTACTGGAATAATGTAAACCGGGCATTATGTTCATAGAATTTGCAAATCTTCGTTTTATCCAGTTCAAAATATCCATTTCTCTTATTTTAAATAGATTTTAGAAATATTACCACTTGTAAATACATTATTGTGTAGGTATTGTTTCATGAGAAAAAACATAATAAGATTGCTCCGTCGAACCCCCTTGTGTGGGAGGATTCTGATAAGAATTATCGTAGCTCCGTCATTTATAATAGGCCCTTATCCCATCCTGATATCTAAATCCCAATTTATTTATAGGATACTCTTTAGGTGTTTTTCTAGGATACGCATTAACTTTTGAATTTTTTACCCGACTGCCAAGAAAGGTTATGTATTTCGGTCGTATCTTGTATGTATGTTTCTAATATTCTTAATAACTTCATATTTTCTGAACCACCGAAAGGATTTCAATGATTCATATCTCAAATTCAAATTTAAAAAACGTCGGTAGCTTAGTGGTTAAGGAGTCGGTCTTACAATCGAGAGGTCCCGGGTTCGAATCCTGGCCATTACACTACCGACGTGAACCCACTCCTAGCACAAGCAATTTAGCTTAGTTGGAGGGGTTAGAGGGAATATTAGTAATTTCGATAATGTCGGTTGCTAAAATTCTTTAAAAAAAAAACATGAAAAAATCATATATAAATCAAATTAAAGGTATTTATTGCCCGAAAGTGTTCTTGGGTACATAAAATTTGAACAAAATCTATATGTTGGTTTTTTGATGCCAAAATGTATGTGGTAAAAAAAAATATTTTCACTCAAATTTATCGAGTGGGTAGTATCAAATCAAGGAAATTAAAAGACGATTACAAAATATAATATGTCGTACTTAACTTACTTATTAAAAATAAAAAACCTAACCCATTAATTTTCACCTGGTTTGAGGTTTGTATATAGGTACCGCCTACTATAAAGCTTGATTCGAACTTTTCAGCATTAGTCGGGTTTTTTATTTTTTTTTAAATTACCACCTTCTTTAATTCTCATTCTAATGAGAAGCCCGTCCAAAAGTATCTTGACTATGAAGAAGTATAGGAAATTTATGTGTCTGTATCCTGTATAAATGGGTGACTCCTGGGTGTTGCAAGTTAAAGGTGTTTTCTCTTTAACTCCTCCAGTTAAGCTTAATTGATTGTGTTAGTAGTGGGGACCTTTCGATCGTAAAGCTAACCACTAAGCTACCGACGCTTACAAAGCTAAGGTGTGCAGTAAGGGCTTACCTGAGGCAAGTCACTAACTAGGTAGCAGCAGGGTCATAATTTTTCTAATCTGAGTAATAATCATGAAATTCCTACCAAAAACTTGTGTTTATTACATACATTTAGTACATTATAATGCATATGATATAATATCGGTCTTCATAAGAAATATTCGAAGAGAGACTAGACATACTAGAGAGATTTGAGAAATAAGATAAGATAATGTACTCAACTCATCGTCATGAATTGTTACAAATACTCACATACTTACTAATATTTTTCAATACTTACTGTATGTCATCTTGTTATAAGTAGGTTAGATGCTTTGACGATCTCTGTGGTGTAGCGGTAGAGCCTTCAGCACTTCGGATGTTAATTCAGAATTAGTATTAATAAATACTTAGAGCATGAAAATATCAAGGGACTGGTAGTTACATTTTTATCACGCACATTTTTTCAAAAAACGTCGCACTACAACGTAGAGTTCCTTTGCACGACTTCTGTCCAAAAAAGAAAATGTACAAAGCCAATGTCCAATACTAAAAATGTCCTATAATAAAAATGTCCAAGTTTTATAATGGTATCTTTAAAATTGTATTCATGACGGTGGTACATGTTTTTTGACTGTCCAACGACTGAATTTTGAGTGTGATCTTTATAATGATGCAGTCAAATAAAGAAGTAAGAGGGGAAAATTTCAACAATGAAATTACAAATTAAACTAATTTGGGTCCTCACAATGAAATTCATAGAGCAAAACGTGATAACGCAACTTAGTTAGATTTGATCGCATTACTTTCATTGGTGAAAACGTTAGTTCACTACACATTTACACATAACAGCCATTGTGCGACCAAATTATAGGAGTGTGTTTTAGTAGACAAGTATTGAGAGGAAGGTACTTATAAAACGAAGCTTTAAGTACAGTCATCATCAGATTGATCTTGAGTAGCAAGTATTTCACACATCAACACCGCCATGCATGTACAGTTAGCATCAGATCACTGCAAAAATGCCAAGTACTCAATGAGTACTTTATGAGTCTAGATCGATTTGATGCTTATATACTAAGTATATTTGTAGTAACGTTATTCGTGTTGATTTAATACAAAGTTTTTTGGTTTACCTAGGTTGCACAGTAGTAGTGAAACCTGCAGAACAAACACCATTGACAGCATTAGCTTTGGCAGCGTTAGTGGCTGAAGCTGGATTCCCTAAGGGTGTCGTAAACGTTGTAAATGGATACGGAGAGACTGCTGGGGTGGCTCTCACTCACCACCCATATGTAGCGAAGATATCTTTCACGGGGTCTGTTGAGGTTTGTCGCTTTGTACTGTACTGTGTTATAATTGTACATTAGTATTTATAACCGTACCACTTATTTAATGAAGAATTATTTTTAATTTTTTGTTCAAATCGTGCAAGGTCACGTTCTGTGTCTAGCATCTGATCATCTTTCAATTTGGTGTTTGACTTGCTAGTCAAATTGGTTACTTTTTACTTAACGTCAAAACGGTACGTTGTAAGGAAAAAGGTATGAAAAATTTATTTGAGACGTCATAATATTTAATAGTCAAAACATTTACTATTAAAGGTTAAGTGGATGATTAAAAATAAATAAGAACGATAACATAAGAAACGACGCAACTGTTTTCACTCTTTTACTTTTCTTAACTTAATAAGTGCAGCTAAATAATTTATTTTAATTACAGGAAAACTACCAATTTCATCTATTTGGCTTTTCCTTATTGTAACAGTTACGAACGAGGCAAAAACTATAATCCAAATCGGTTGAACGTCGAACCGTTCTCAAGTTTTACCACTAACACAAACGCTTGGATCTATAGAATTCGAAGCTAAAATATAATAAATACTAGCTGTTACGCCAGCTTTATCTGAGTGAAATATTCCAATATAAATTCTAACTATTCTAGTAACTATTTCAATATTCATTAAGTAACGAAATTGCGTTAGAAATATCGATGGATCCAATGTAATACGGAGCCCTATTATAGAGCATTTTAGTAGATTTAAATTAAACTGAATATTGCTATAATGGAATTTCATTACTTTAGCTAAAGGAAAATTTCATAACAAAAAATGCTAGCTAGTTATATCATTTGGTCACGTAGTAATAAGGTCGTCCCATTTCCATCTACTGGACACGTTACGAGACTGTTGCGTTCTAAAAAATTGCCGTAATGAAATTTATCCATATTGTACAACTTTCTATCTTGTACCTATCCTATGTTTAACGTGCAATAAAGAGTATTTATCTATCTTATCTTATCCAAGAGTTGGCAATATAGAAATGGAACGCCAACATAAAGATAAACTTTTAACCTAGGATCAATGAGAAGCTTTGTTGTTTTTTTCTTTACGTTTTGTTCTCTTCACTAAAACTAATGTAGGTAACTTTGTTTTTGTCAACCCTTTATACAGGTTGGAAAACTAATCCAGCAAGCAGCTGGAGCAAATAATTTGAAACGTGTCTGTTTGGAGTTGGGCGGTAAAAGCCCATTGGTCATCATGGATGATGCGGATCGTAAGTTGATTGCAGTAATGTATTTTATTACTTTAGTTGATTACAGATTTATTTGGCCTATGCCGCATATAGCTGTAAATTTTCCGTGTCTCACAGTCTGTTGTTAGCTAGTGTTGTGATACAGTAAACTTTTTTGATTTATAATTTGTTAATTTCATATGTATACCTGACAACTTTTTATATTTCAGTAAACGTTGCGGTCCCGTATGCTGCTGCCGCAGTATTTTCTCTTCAAGGACAAATATGTATAGCTGCCTCTCGTCTCTTTGTTCAATCTAAAATCTATGACAAATTTGTCGAAGCGGCTGTTAAGTACGCTCAAAATATCAAAATCGGTAATCCTGCACTTCCTACCACACAACACGGACCCCAGGTACCTACGAAATGATAGAAGTAATTTATTTCATACCTTAGAGAAGTAATAAACAAAATTAATAAACATAAAGCTGCCGAAATGAAATCTAAGATTTTGTTTGAATTGAATATGTTCAACGAGGCTAAAGTGACAAATAAGACAAAATTAAAAGTAGACAAGAATTCAACAGAATTTTAGATTTCCGAACGATTAATAGGTGGTTTATTTACATAATACTATTATAAATATAACTAATATTTTTCTTATAAGCTTAAAGCTATATTATTTGTTTATTAAAGGTAGATGAAGTCATGTTCAAAAAGGTGTTAGGCTACATCGAGAAAGGAAAAAAAGAAGGTGCCAAATGTCTTACAGGTGGGAAGCGAGTTGGTAGCACCGGATACTATATCGAACCCACGGTATTTGCTGATGTTAAGGATGATATGACGATCGCAAAGGAAGAGGTAATTATACATTATAAACTGTTATTAATATTGTAGTTATATTCTCTTTATATATATATAAACGCTGAATGTGTTGCTAATCGCAAATCTCGAGAACAGCTGAACCGATAAGCTAATTCTTTTTAAAGAATATTCCTTGCAGTACGAGGATGATTCATATCCGGAGATTTTTTTAGCAATAGCCTGAAAACATCTAAAAACAACACTTTTTTATATTCCCATACAAATGATTCGTAATAATACTTAAAAGTCAATTTGAACTTTAATACCATATAATAAAGTTCAAGTGTTACTGGAGAGGTTCCAGAAAGGCAAAACAATTGAGTGACGCATAATGTCTTTGGGGTGCTACGGAGTTGAAGTATGCTACTGACATTGCCGAGGCGGGACATACATACATATTGGTAGATACTTATATTACGCGAGAAATAATCCAGGTGGACTAAACTATTCAATTTAAATTAACATTTAAATAAACTAAAATGAACCTACAAAAAGACCCATATTATTTTGTCGTATAAATTATTTGAGTCAACAGCTGTAACTAAGTACCTACCTAATATTCAGGAACTTCAACTTGTATATTTATTAATACATAACATAATGATAGTAAACTTAGCTTATGTAGAAATATTATATTGACGTCAATAAGAAACAACCATGTTGTTCTAGATTGAATAAAAATCTTTAACTTTGACGCCTTTTAGTACCAAAAACCGAAAAAAATATTTGAATTTGTGGTGGAATTTCAATTGTAGGTACACCTGCCTCTTAATAAAGTATTAAATTAGATACTTCTATATTTGATTACTCTAATGCACACACAATGTGTATAGGATTATAATAGTGTGAAGAATCCGAATCATTAGCGTTCTTTCAGTCGATCTGTACCCAGCCTACGTTAATTCATAATTATAAGTAGTAATCGACGAAATCAAGAAAATATTATGAAATTATTTTAACTTTTGATTACAGATATTCGGTCCCGTGCAGAGTATTTTGAAGTTCGAAACATTAGAGGAAGTAATTGAGCGTGCCAACAACACGACTTTTGGTTTAGCAGCTGGAATATTCACATCAAACCTTAACACTGCGCTGCATTTTACTAAATACGTTGAATCTGGTGGTGTTTGGTAAGAATGAGATCTATCTAAATTTTGAAAAGATCCGTAAAATTTCAAAGATTTTATTGAGTCTGAGGCCGCCCGCAAACTCGTGTGAGATCATGTGGGTGCCCTGTTGTGAGCAGGGTTTTATGGATTTATAGCACGAAATTCGCTTAGTACTTATGGAGGTGTACAACAGCTGACTTTAGAGCAGAAGGCCAAATCTTCTTATATGTTCAAAATTGAGTATAGATCTAATTTCAATCGTCCAATAGTCAACGGTATTCTCGTTACACAATTTTCAAGAAAGCACGTTGACATTCTCATGGTTTTTGAAATTTGGGAGATTAGATTTAGAGTGAATTTTGAAGAGATTTTTACAAGAATTGGCCTTCAGATATGTTTGAGCAGCAATTTTTAGTTATATTCCTACCATTACTCGAAATTATGTAGTTTCCGACTTCTACATTGATTATTATGTTTGCTATTCAAGCTTAATAACTGTTTCTATTATTACAGGGTGAACACATACATGGCGATGGGTCCCCAGATGCCATTCGGTGGGTTTAAAGATTCCGGCATTGGTCGCGAATTGTAAGTGTTGTGAAAAGAATCAAATTCTTTTTAATCTTCCATTATTTATTTAATTTATAAAGTTCTTTCGCTCTTATCTAAGCTACAATAATAATAAAAACGTTTTATCATCTATTTGGACATGGACGTATCCATGGAGGACAGAATATGAATAATTTATTTGATACATTAATGTTAAACAAAAAATTATGATTATTTATCGAACAGTTTTGTATGGCTTAATAGAAATCTTGATAAAATTCCATTTCGTCCATTTTTCACCGATAAGGACTTAATTGGTGCTATTATTATATTATAATCTTAATTATATTAACTTTTACAAATCCTTATTTACTGGGAGATCCTGATCTGGGGGCACGGTAGTGCCCCCGCCAAGACGAGCCAAGCGAAGCGCAAGGGCACTACCTACCTTTTCTCGAAACGCTTCGTCGTTTTTTGCACTCTCATAATTGTGCTTTGGATGATGCTAAATAGTTCAAATTTTCAAGATAGAATGCCATCGGTACAATCATTAAACATACAAAGTTTGAATGTCGTAGCTATTATACTTTAGATCTTATCAATGTCTCAAGACCCTTAATTTCGTCACTGACTCATCACTCACTGATCATCAAAATTGTTAGGGTACTTCCTGAAGTCCCAAAAAGCTGAAATTTGGTATGTGAGCTAATATTACTACAAAGACAACAAAAAAATTAAAAAACTTAGCCTAACCTATCCCCTGGGAATAGGAGGTGGAAGCACAGATTCCCTACTACGGTGGAAGTTTGTATATGAGACTTGCACTACAGTTTGTGCTACATAAGTCAAAATTATTTAAATTATTTCTTAATTAGATAATAAAAAAATACTTCCGTCATAATTTCTAACCAACTTACAAAAATAAATGAAATCCCAACAAAAACATTTTCATTTAAAAATGTTGCCACGACGAGTTCTCGTAGCTTACCCTGTGAAAAAGTTATCAGATCTCGTGTAAAGCCAAGTTCTAAGGACTGCACTAGCTCTTCACTACACCTTAGGTTTAGAGCGTGCAGTCTTTAGAGCTTGGCTCTGATAACTTATTATATATTATTATTATAACTTTTTCACAGGGTAAGTGCAATTATCCTACTAGGCTACGTGAACTCGTCGTGGCAACATTTCTACATGAAAATGTTTTTGTCGGGATAATTTTATTCCTGCAAACCCTTTAGTTTTATGTTTTATGTAGAATATGTTTTATGTTTTCTGCCTCTACATTCTTCTATAGCGAATATTTTTCTTTTCAGTGGCATTGACTGCGTAAAGGAGTATACAGAAGTGAAAACTGTAGCTATCTCTCTTCCTAAAAAGTTGTAAAGAACATATAAGCCGTTTGAAATATTGCAATATGACACTGGGACGTGGTTCCTAATCTATTATTGAATTGTTAATGGTATTTTTTTGTTTTGATTATATACACCACTGATAAAAACGTTTGTTTTGTTAAATACATCTGTGTCATCATCGTTCTAGGGCTTCGTCCCCGGTTACATACAAGACTTTCACCTTGGAGCCCTAACCCTTTTATTCCTTCTCCTCCTATACATTTGGTTATGCCACGACCGTCTGAGCTCCCAAATCTTAGAAAGAAGCCTATGCCAGAGTCTCGTGCGTAAATCAGTGTACTGTGATGACGTGGACGTCCCTTGACACCAACTGTCTGGAACTGTCTTCGCTAGTTCATTTATTTTCCTATCTTTCTGTTCAAATTGATTTTTATTTTAATAATGTTGACGTGTAAAGGTCTGGCATAAATATGTAGGTCAGTCGAATAGGACAGACGCCAAAGTACTATGAACCGGCTGGCAGGTGAGGTTGGCTTGCCGTTCAGGGTCCTGGTGAGCCTCATACGCCCTTAACTAACTGACATGAAAATAAGCATGAGAATGATTACATAGAAAATGAGGGATGAATCAATAGGCGTTTCATTATTGTTGGACAAAATTTTTAAAAGGCCCAACGTCCCAATTAAATTGAATGAACTCCTTTGATGCCATTTTCATGTCTCAATAATAGATCAAATTCTTTAAGAGAGTGTCACTCCAAAAAAATTGTTCAGACGTAAAAATATCTCGAGGCATTACAAGACACAATCCCTATATAAGAAGATTATAAGTGGAGGCGAGAATCAAACTGCTATATTGGGAATAATTAAACTTGGTACAGATGGCACATTATGAATAAATAATGATGCCTCAGATATTTTCGCAGGGACTTCCGGCAGTTTAAAAATGTATGTAATGGCAAAACTTTATAATCATATTCACCTAAACAGTCCTTAGAAATATAGGAGCCCACAGTGCAAGAAATACATACGGGGATGGTTTAATTTTTATATTTTTTAAGCGGGCGATAGACAAAATAATTTTGGGGACAGCCTTCGTGGCGTAGCGGTAGTGAACCCGGTGCAAATATTAGTGCAAATATTTGTGTTCATAAATATGGGTATTTGCATTAATCTGGTCGTGCCGTCGGTCCCGGTTGCCATATAAACATCTATGGCAGTCGTTACGGGTAGTTGGAGCCCTCAAAAATCCAACAACTGATCTAACTGCAATGCTTGTCGCTTCACGGAAAATGTCGAAGTTCAGCCAAATCCGCAGTTGGACTGGTTAAAGCGGACCCCAGACTCCAAGTTGATATCTTCGAATGCTACTAGGATTAACTCTAGGATGAAGAGACAAAATAATTTTGGGTACCTTTGATACACAGGATAATATATATAACGTCTTACCGGAATCAGGTAGCGCGATAGTTGCACTCAAATTTCACGGCAAGAGTTAAGGCGTTATGGCTGACGGTCAAGTCCGCTTGGATTTCTGAGGAATTCCAGCCTAGAGTATACTCGGGGTCCTTTCGGCAACCTTCTGCTAACTATATGATTTTTCTTAAAAGAAAACAGAAGGCTGTACAATCATTTTCAAGTTAGGACATGACCAATGGAAAAGGGTTTTTTTTATGGAAAACTTTATTTAGAAGTGTAGAAGTAGTTATAAGTATGTATCGAAAAGTATGAAGCTTATTAGCACCAAGCAAGTAATTTATTTGATGTCGACTTTTTATGCTTTTACTCAAGCGAGTTGTCACAAATGAATCTGTATTATGTTATCTATTAATTTTCTGAACAATTTTCGATTAAATTTAATATTATATATTATAGAATAAAGTCATAATAATTCATTGTCATGCATGAGCATTTAAGTATCGATTGTTATTTGTAAAATGTTATGGATGGACTAGAAATACTTAATGCGTTCATTTGTTATGTGATAAAAAATATTCTTATTTATTTAACCCTATCATGAGGATACGGACATTCTTTCGCAACATTGGATACATACAAGTCACAGTCGTATGCGGATATCCTTGTAAAGTGGTAAATAATGTTGATTTATTACATCTTTTCCCAAGCATTTGGAGTGACAGTTGACATTTGTTTGGGAGAAGGATAGATGACATTAGGGGAGAACTTTTAGGTGAATAACATTTTTGTGTAACACGTATTTAGGCCTCCTGAAACTTAAAAAAAAAAACTTAAAGCTTTTTCAGAAAAAGTAAAGTTGTTGAAGACGACAAAGCTTGATTCAATCCAAAATCAAGTTTTGCCGTAAGAATAAGAAACTGTAGCTAACTATTAGGTAGGCCTGAGGGTGACGGGTCGAGCCGCCCTTCACCCTAAGCAGGCCACGGTGGCAGCGCGCATCCCAACATCGGGGGCGAGTCGGGGACCGCGTGATCCCGCCTCCCGAGGAGGGCCAGACCAATAGGGATGGCCCTGGGTCAGTCGGGGTGCGAGGGATATGTCGCCTGACAACCTCACCTTCGGCCTAGCACAACGATCCACAGACGGCGTGCGGTTTAGTCGATTCGAGTCCGACATAACCTCCCCCTCCGGCTCTGGAAGGGGGGGGGGGTGCGATCGGTGGGGATTTCCCACATTTGTTTCTAAATTAATTCATAATAAAAAACTTCAATCTAACATTAAGCATAGCAATATGCCTGTAGCTAGAGTATAATACTAACTGAAATTATGATAAGAAAAATGCTGAATGATGATTAATGTGTTATGCGTAATATTACCTAGGAAGGAAAAGTAGAAATATAAGACACTTAAGTGGTGTAAAAAACCTTCTAACGGCAAATTAAGGTCACACACGTAGATTCGAGTATGTACTTATAGGTATCGATCTCCTGCACGAAAACAATTTATTGTCAGAATCTCTTTTATACATTAGTGCTCATTAAGGAAGGCGTGTATTGTTTATCTTTGAAGAATGTTTGAGTAGTAAAACTTAGTCAAGAATGAAATTCTCTGAAGCAGTTCTTTGTAATAAATAGGTACACGGGAATAGAGTAGTGTACTAAGTCAACGGATCGTCACCGTTACTTACTGCTTTTTGTCGTATTTTTTTCTCAACAAATATGCATAGTAAACCAAAATATTGCCTAACTAAACTGAAACTTAGACTTTAAATTATTTTTAATTACTAAAATAATATAAAATATAAATAATCGAAATAAGATAAAATTTAGAACTTGTTGGATTCCTTTATAAAAGTCAATCTTATTATGCCTAGTACATGTGTAAACGCAACGAAGACTGAGATAAATGCAATATTCTCTTACACCTCTACATTTGCACTACGCGCCAGCACGCTGTGATATTACAGTGTGCTATGATTTTTAACCGACTTCAAAAAACGAGGAGGTTCTCAGTTCGTCGCCTATGGGATTTTTTTTAATGTATGTTTGTTACGCGATATCTAAGCCAGTTTTGAACGGAATTTTATTATTAGCGGCGTTGTATAGCGTTTACTATCATAACATACAACCTAGTAATAATATTTTACAGGACATACGTATTAATCAATAATTTGTTGTGTTGTTTGTACGTGATGCACCGAATTCTAACAGATCGAAAATGTCTAAATTCTCCCTCTAAATTCAGTTGTTTTAAACTTTTTTATCAATTTGGTTGTGAAGTCGGTTTTTTAATGATTTATTTTTTCTGTTTTAGTGGGCCAAGACTTGCCTTAGTAGTCCAAGATTAATCCAGCCCTCCTGCAAGCCATCAACCACAGTTTTCATCTTTTAGGACCATAATACACCCAATGTAAATTCTTTCTCTAAATTCAGTTATTTGATTTTTTTTTATCAATTTGGTTTTGAAGTCGGTTTTTTTTAAATTACTTATGTATGGAGGAGCGTTTTCGCGCAGCTCGAGGAATTGAATTTTCAAAATCAAATGTTTAAAACTATTAGTCATAAGAGTATTTCACTTCAACAGTGCATTATATTATTTTAAAATGTTTAGTTTACGATATTAAAAACAAAATGGGACACAAGCCTATTCTTTGCTGATTGTCACAGAAATGACTCACAGCGTAATTTCCGTTTTTTATAATGGCATCTCTTCCTAGCATGATTGAAGTTAGCTGGACCAAGAACCTACAACTACTTAAATGTCTTGTTTTTATATTATGATACGGGTGCTGGAGAAGACTGTCCTCGTTTTTAAAAAGTTCTCTTCTATTGACTGTGCAGGTTTTTAATATTTAAAATATAATTATGTTCTCGAACTTTTGAAGACTGGACTATAAGGACTGAGATCAATAGCGGAGTAGGCAATTGTATAATGGCACTGCGGTTAATACGGTTTTATATTCACTTGTCAACTGTAAGAAATTCAAATGATTATTAGGTCAAACGTTAATTTGAAGAGATTAATTAAATAAACAAGTTAATGTTCATTCGATGAAAAAAAAGAAAAAAAAAATCTGTTTATTGGCAGATTGATTTCGGTAAAACATATCAAACCAACGAATGAATTACAAATTCTGACATCATAAGTGTACGTTGGCCACGATAACCATTTACCATAGGCGATTCGTATGCTTATATGCTACCTGACCAGTTTTAAAAAGGTATTGTCTTTTTGACGAATATTTCTACAATCAATTTTAGTACTTAAGTAAGAATTTTACCGATTATACTGACGGCGACACGTCTTCTTTGTAGGGTGGAAACTTTAAAAAAACCTAATTATCTATATAAATCCAAAGATTCATAAAAAGGCCTTTATTTAATTCTATTGTTCTAGCTCACTTTTATTAGGCACATCATTTGTAATGGAACCTTTTATAGGACTATAAAGTAGGCAGTATCCAGAGGGATAATTGATATTTACGATAGTTAAAATATATTCTAGCCCTATGTCCCCTCAAATTTATGTAACAGCCTACTGTTATTTAATTTTATATAGTCAACAAAAGAACGGACGTCATCGATTTGATCTATTTCACAAGTCCTCACAAGCCTTTTTCTTATTGCAAAATTCAAGAACCAAGAAATTTCATCCTCTCCAGTAAGTATTTTTAATTTGAACACCAAAGTTCTTGAGAATTTCTTAAAATGTTAGCTAGGACAAGCTCTAACCATGAGATTTTTTCGTGCCGGCACTTTCAAGCCTATTATCGGCACTTTGTCAACGGCTGATTGATGATTACTGACGTATAGAGAACAGCGAAAGAACCTAAAAATATGCCTTAGAATATATGTTTATTCTAACGTTTCTGAGATCGACAACAAAAAGGTACTCATCAGGTTTAACAGCATGGGAATTATCATATAGATATGGAACATCTGGAATTTACATCTCTATAAACCTGGGATTATTTTAATGCCAACATCAATAATATAATGCAATGGCTTGAAGTGTATGTATGTGGCAATATTTCTGAACGTACCTGAAACTATAAAGCATTAGTAGAACATAAAGCGTACTTAGTCGCGTATCGATACGCATCGTGGAATGAAAGTTTTGGCACTGGTGATGATGATTATGATTAAAACGAATACACAATTAAAATTTTATATTTGGCAACTAAGATGAAAAATCAATTCTGTGTGTTTTCTTTCATAGTAGAAGGGGGTTTGCAGGTGTGCATAATGCCCGGGTGCAGTTCAAGGACGCGTAAATTTACGTACTATCGGCTGATTGTAAGTGAATGGAAATTCTCTTCAGCCCCTTAACGTCTAACGCATGTCATAAACGTCAAATCCCATACATTCGTCATTTTATTCGATCAAACGCCGCTGGTCAACGACATAACACTTGTCTAGAGGGACAGATCGAATCTTCTAAAATTCTTTGATTTAGGCATATTTTGAATTGTATCTCGAAAGAGTTGGACTGTATAAGTAAATAAATAACATTAAAACAATTATCACTATTTTATACTAATACAATAATTTAAATTTTATAAAAATAAATAAATCTGAAATGTGCAATATGAAAAATATCAGTGAATTGTTTATTCACAAGATCTAAGAATACATGGATTCCAGATAATATCGCAAGAATGGTGTGTTTAGAAACATCTGGCAATCATCCATCACTTTGTAAGTATTTGAATAAACATACATACAGTTTGATTCTACCTGTCCATCAATGCAATGTTAGGTTTACTCATTCACCACTTTTTACTAGACTGTTATATTCGAATAATTAGAGAGCAATAGTGCCAAATATATAGATACAGATAACCCAGTTTGAAAAACTTTAATTTACATATTTGGGTAAAATTTATTCTTAATTCTGTGCTTATTTCTGTGTAGTCGGCTCACGTAAACTTCTGCAAGTTGAATTGTATATGAACTTTCTAAGAGCACCAGAGACCGTATCTTAATTTTATTTTTTCCACTTTACCTATCACGTATTTAACACGTTCATGCGAATGTCTATATGCGATGGAGCACTCCATTTTTCCATACAAATTCGAGCGACGTCTAATGCCGTTGTGCAATAAACTAAGGATTATGTATTCTATATATTACTCTAACGTCCGTAGATGGCGACTTTCATAATATACACTTCTTCAGTGAACCAACGTACCATCACGATGTGCGCTTGCAATGAAGGTAAGTACATACTAAGAATGATAAAGGAACGCCTCCGAAGGTGTAGCATTATATGATAGTTTTGAGAGCTTGATGTGATGTGGCATATTAAACAAACTATTAAATAATCGTAAGGCCCGGGGTCTTAGTAGTACGTTATGCTCTATAAATCGATATTTTGATGGCCGTGATTTTACGTTGTGCCACGGTAACGTCACTTATTTTGGACGTGTATATACGTTGTTCGCATGAACGTGTTAAAATAGTCAATAAGACATAACGGCGCTTTTTAATTTAACTGCATTTGGAGGTGATCTTTTTCACAAAATTGGCTTGCATATTACAAAATAAGTTATCAGAGATTATTTAATTATTTTTAGCAGTTTCGCTGGTTACTATCTGGCTCGAACGACCCAAATGATATATAGTTTGATAACCATGCCGAGAGAAACTATTGTAGCAAACCATGAGAAATAAAAAATCTGACTTTAAAACAATTTGTTTTATTGTATATTATATTCAATGTCTTGAAAATGCGAAGAAAATGAAGAAATAACACATAATATCTTTGAATAACATTACTGACTAGACTGCAGTCCATTTACATTTCTCCTGAATTATTTTTTAAAACTACCACTCACGTAGGTACAATACTCCATCAGTTTTCTTGTTCGGGCATCACTTATTTTGTTAGTTAAAGTCTGTGCGCACAGAGAGCGCTCGGATGGGTGCAACAGGCGTGCTAGATCTCGTACTGAGCGGACCTCGTCTCACAGATGTGCAAGAAGAGCATGTCGGTGCACGCTGCAGTCGACCGAGATAGCTGCTACTTGTGCCACGACGAGTAATGCCGTTTACGCCAACCATTTCTGTAACAAGAATATTTTATGTGTGTAAAAAATCCATCAAATATCACCATAAACTTTGATGTAGGCTCTTTGGTATTTTTTGTGTATCATGTCAACTGTCGTATAGTCCGATCAACGAATAAAGTAAAAAATGACTTTCAAACTCCCCCTATAATCCAACCGCTCGTCCTGATCGTCCACCTAGATTCAGGTGGATGGGCGGACAAACGTAAACAAATTTACTGGCGCGATAACGTGGCTCTGGTACACTTGAGATTGGCGTTTCGC
Organism: Eilema caniola; assembly: GCA_949126895.1. Classification (NCBI taxonomy): domain Eukaryota; kingdom Metazoa; phylum Arthropoda; class Insecta; order Lepidoptera; family Erebidae; genus Eilema; species Eilema caniola. Next base: position 9,682,228 of record OX421471.1, on the reverse strand, counting down.
CATTAATAATTTTATATTACATTTTATGTAACATTTACCCTACACCTTGAGGTTGGCACAATCAATTCTCTTTCTTTTTTGTTTAACACAAAATGTTTAGTTATTACTATTTATTACTTGACCTAAATATGCATTTGGTACCATGTATAGGAAATTACATCCATACAAATAGCGGACTCTCGCCAGTTTGATTTGTGGCAAGTGACACGTAGGTGCTGGCGCTAATCAAAGTTTTGCAATTCGTCCCTTCTACAGCGCCTACCCAATATGCTCCCGTCACAGATTTCGAGAAAAGCGATATCGAGTACCTGTCTGCTGTTCTACGAGGAATCAATCTGGCTGCATATTGAGAGAACAACTCAATCGAACCGTGGTATACCAAAAATATATGGGCAGATAGATTTTCCTAGTTATTGTCGTCGGTCATAAGGTCATTGAGATACTTTGTTATCATAAAAACATTTGCTCACGCCTATTTCCCTCCGTTACCGACATAGTTCGCAGAATAAGCAACCTGAAGTGGCAATGGGCTGGCCACCTCTGTCGAAAGACCGATGGCCATTGGAGCAGACGAGTCCTAGAGTGGAGACCGCGAAAAGGCAAACGGAAGGTGGAACGCCCCTTAGCCAGATGGACTGATGATCTGAAAAAGGTGGCTGGGACAGACTGGATGCGGAAGGAAGAGGAGCTTGTGAATTGGAGCACATTAGGCCTATGTCCAGGAGTGGACTGCACTGGGCTTATTGATTTCCCTCGGAGTAGGTAGAAGCAATAGCCCGCCATTTGCTATCCTGACATACTTCATGAGCTCCCTCTATTTACACTAAAGGCCGCTGTTTTGGAGTGCTTCTGACCTGTTTTTCTACATCATTTTCCAATTTAGTCAGTGTATGTACCGGGAGTTCGATCACGGCTGGCTCGCCCATTCACCTGTGACTTATATACTTGGTGTAAGCAAAATTATATTTCAAGACCCCGTTAGGTACACGTTGAATAATTATTATGTGTAAAGTTGTTTATTTTTAAATATGTACCTATGTACGAAATAAAAATAAATATTTCACGACATTCTACTCCACGCTATCTAGACCCATGGTTATAGAATCTAGAAAGCGATACATTTTATACATAGTAACACCCAGACCAATGCCAATATACATGTTCATTCATACAAATATTTGCACACACATGCAATTTGTTTGCTTTAAGTAGTTATGGTACCTACATACACTTGGTGTGTCATTTGTGCCGTACTCATTCGCTCTACGTGCTCAAACCGCCATAGCGCCCATAGCATACGCTTTTCGATTTTCTTACGATATTCTCTTTCACACTTTTTTCGAAGCTTTGTATTTCTATATCTATCAAAGTCAACCAGCCTTACTACACATATACTGTGCGAAGACCGCATCTCCATTGTATTTATGCTACTCTTCCTACTTTACTAATCTTTTAGCATGCTCAACTATCACTTCCGAACATTACTTAGAATGCCTAAAAATTAATTTAAAAACTTAATTAAGACCATGTTATGTAAAAAGCACACTATCCATACTAATATTATAAATGTGAAAGTAACTCGGTCTGTCTGTATGTTACGCTTTCACGATTAAACCACTAAGCCAATTTTGATGAAATTTGGTATAGGGGTAGATTAGAGCTTGAGACAGAACATAGGCTATGTTTGGTTGCGATAACCGACATCCACGCGGGCGCAGCCGCGGGTAAAAGCTAGTAGGACATTATCTTAAAGAGTTTTTAAGATAATCATATATAAGTGTGTCTTTAAGATACTCATCTGTCCTATTTAATACAGACAAAAATATCTGTCATCAGGAATGCAGTGCACCATTCACTCTCCTTTCAAGATCTTCATGTCGTATATTCCATCCCTTCTCCTTTTTTTTCTGTACGGCACTTCTATTTTCAAATTCTATTTTCCCAGTGTTAACAAACTCTGTCTCTTGTTCTAGGTATAATCACCGCACTTCCAATCTTTAAGTACATCGTATTCAGTCATTGTTATACACCGAATGAATTTAAATTCTAAATATAGCATAGCCTCCCCACGACCCTAATATTCAAGACTGCTTTATAAAAGATTCTTTATTTCTAAAGCGTTCAACCGATAGATCTTTTCTTTCACAACCATTGAAACTGACGTGCGACGTGTTGAAACCATTTTAACAAAACTGTGAAAATAACGTGAAATATCAAATTATTCTAAGAATAACTATGATCAAAGACCAAGTAATAGGTACTATTGAAAAAACTGTGACGAGTATCATACTGTACATCAATTGCTTTTACCAAAAATAATTGGGTCACTTTTAGGAAGTACCTACCTACCTATTCTACTGAGAAAGGAATCAACCTTTTTCTTCGATTAAATGCTGGCAACGAATTAATAAGCAAAGTAATTTTAAGAGTCGACTAGGTAAATGTGAAAAGTTTTTAGGTTAAAATTTATTTCTGTATATGTATGTACAAATAAAAGTAACTTAGGTTATGTTAAATGAGCAGTATACTATCCGTAGTAAAAAAAAGAAGGGTTGCACTCTGGGAGTGCCGGCAGAAGTGAAAACTTTTGCTTTCTTTCTTTCTTCGTTATATACATAGAAAAACATAAAAAGAACATACCATACCATACCTATAATATAGCGCCACTCATAGAACTTATCACTAATTTTCTGCTAATTTTCTGTCAGAAGAAATTAATAAATTACAATAAGAAAAAATAATCACAAAAAGTAATCAATTACAAAAAGAAAGAATAATTACAAAGAGCAATAAATTACAAACAGAAAAAATAATCACAAAAAGTAATAAATTACAAAAAGAAAAAATAATCACAAAAAGTGTCAGAAGGCCAGGTTTGAACCCGATACTATCTGAAACCATAAGGTCTTAAAGTCGACTATGATGCTATTTGTTGTATCTCGCAAAATAGGCAGTCTATAGATTATGTTGTATGACGTCAGTCGTCGGTTACGGTCCAAAGGTCAAGCGATCCTGACGCGAGTTTAACGCTTTTCACCCATCCAACGCCGCTAAAGAAGTTTTCACTTCAAAAACCCCGTCGCAATTGGCCCTTTCGGAGATAACAAATAGGCTTTTTTTGTTTTAAGTATAATACCTACATACACTGATATTTATACACTTCAATGGTGATGCCGACGCAAAACTGATTGTAGATGGCAGCAGCAATGAACAATAACAAACTTATAGCTGTCAGATTTGAAGAGACAAGCAATGAAATCTACGTAGATGACAGCTAACATTGGCCATTATGAGGCTCCCTCTGTAGGGATAAAAGCGCAGTCGGCATACCCATTTTATTTATTTGTATAGACAAACCCATAAATAATTAGTCTATAGAATCGGGTTTATAAGTTACTGACTTACCAGACATTTGAACTCCCTCACAAGCACTAGACCGGTGGCGCAGCGGCGTATTCAGTCGCATGCGGAATAAGCATGCAAAGGCCTAAAAATAACAAACTTATTTGTTACTTGAATAAATAATATTGCAATGAGCCTACCACGATGCTCCTACCAAGATTTGTGTCCGGAGATATACCTACCTCCGGACACCAATGTAGGGGACCTAAGTCACGACACAACCAAGGCCCTGGCGCGCACGATGTTTTGTAATAATCAATGCTTGGTAAATTTGATTGCGTCCACCGCCGCGCCGTAGAGACATAGATCACATTTTAGGTCTAAGATATATTATGTCCTGAGGTATATGCAATTCATTTTTGGCTAGCGGTGCATAGAGGTTCTCTTACCTTACATTTTTTTAGATTATATTTATTAGATTGCAATGTATTTAAAAAATGTAGTACAGAATCAACTCTATTAACGGACCCCGGACACCAAGATGACGGCCACAAACACGACCGGGCCCCGATTCTGCTAATTTTACGACATAAAAAACCCACTGTCATATACCTATCATTGCATAAAAAAAATGTCATTAAATATTAGTCTTTGCCTGAGTTTTAAAGTCCAGAATGAAAAAAGAAAGAGTTTCATTTTTTTTTTTACTTACTCTACAATATTGTCATTTAATTCAAGACTTTAATAGTAGCATAGTCTCGAGGAGGGCCCAACCGAGAGGAATGGCCCTGGGTCAGCCGGGGTGCGAGGGATATATGTCGTTGACAACCTCACCTTCAGCCTAGCACAACTGCACAACGAAACGAACCACAGACGGCGTGTGGCTTAGTCGGTTTGAGTCCGGCATAACCTCCCCTCGGGCCCGTGGGGAGGGGCGGTATCCTTGGGGATTTTCAGCACGTAAAAAAAGAAACAAAAAAAAATAGAATCAAAGTAAAGTTTAAAGTTAAATAGCATTGCTAACAGTGCCTGTGTTACCGCAGTGGTTTTGCCACGAAAAAAATTATAGCAGAATCAGGGCCCGGGACTAACACAAGGATAATGATGAGAATTAGACTTCTATATTACCTGTTTGAATCCGCGTCTATATCTTGCATTCATGTAGCAATATATAATAGGGTTGTAACAAGAGTGTGACATTGCCAACCAGTGGCTAGCAAACCACACGTACGGCATGCCCGGCCACATGCCCCAACTATCGTCCTCTTCATGTATCGTCCATAGCACCTGAGTATCAGGAATGTATTGCATTAAAGGAATGTTAATCTTTAAAAATCATTGAAAAAAACCACCTTTTGACGGATTCTATCGTGATTTATTTGTTATTATCTACTTTAGACCAACGTTTCGGCTACATTTCAGCAGCCATGTTCGCGGTTTGACTAAGGATGGTAGTTGTCATATAGTTTGATCATGATGAACTGTTGATGTTACTATTTACGCAGACTGAGCTCACTGTGTCGATAAGTCTGTCTGTATTTTGCTGTTTACTAGGTTTGATTAAGTGAATGTTTGGGTTCTAGGCTGCTGGTACGCTTCAACCTGCTCCGGAGGGGAGGGGGGGGGGAGGCATTTCCGTGGGGATTTCCCGCACGTAAAAAAAAGTTATAATCCGTTCAAAATTGGTTTTATTTCAATGACTGATATTCGCGCAAACTTTTGAAAATATCCGCTATCAATCCGAATGGAAAAAGTGAATTGCTCATGCGGGACTGGAACCCGTGATAAGTCCCTCACAGGGGGAGTGCTCCGAGTTATTGAGCTTCGCCTTTCCAAATTCTCCTAAACAAACATCTTGGGGCGACGCGAGGGTGGAATCTCACGGTGGGCAATCGATTTGAATAGTTAGCATACTAATTGCCTTTAAATTTCATTCAACTCGAGTCAATCTGCACAATTAAAGAATGAAGAAGAATGCTCTATGACAGCAGTAAAAGTCATAAGTGTTACAGTCACCGTCGCCAACTATGACTTTATACTCAATACATCAACTTCGGAGCACTTCGCTGGTGGGCGAACCACGCGTGGCTAACGTGGGCCATGCGCTTTGCGCAAGTGGTCCATGTGCTTTCCACGAGTACGTATCTTTATAAAATATAATCAATCGAAATTACTAATATTCCCTCTATCCCCTCCAACTAAGCTAAATTGCATGTGCTAGGGGTGTAATAGCCAGGATTCGAACCCGGTACCTCTCGGTCGTGAGGCCGACTCCTTAACCACTAAGGTATTAACTAACCGATCCTATTCACGTATTCTTTTTTGTAAAACAACCCTGACAGAAAAGAGTGCTCTGAAGCCTCATCAGATTAACAGTAGGTATACAGATTTATAGGTAAAATTAGAGTGGTCCCACATACACATCAGATTGAATTAATCGAGTTATAATGGTACATAGGTAATAAGAACGAGTACTTGCAATGAACATGTTGAGAGGTAGCCAGCATATTGTAAACACCGTTACCACGATTACCATCATCTTGATCATCTGTAACAAAGATAAGCATTATATTACAGGTCTTAAATATAACTAGCTATATCTAGCAACCCATGTAATCAACACCAATTATTTAGGTGAGCCATGTCCTGGTGCCGCGGCTTTGCAGGCAATATGATATGCAATATGCAATATGAGAATATTGCATGTCAATTTGACTGAAATATGGTGAATCTAATGCATAAATTGTAATAACTATGTACCCATATATCGCAAGAAAATGAATTTGATTTGATTTGAAAAAATATCCTATAAACCTATTGTCATTTCGAAAAAAAAAACAAGAAAAGATATAAACTGTAAGTATCTAATATAAGCAGGTTGTATTTATATCGTAAAAAACTTAACTCAATCAATATACAATAAAACTTATACGTTTTGAAGTGTACACAAACCAGCGTTATATTTTATATAGGTATCTAGGTATAGATGGGTTGGGACTTGTAACAAAAATCGGGTATAAGATTCTGTTGTTTTAACTTCCTGGGTCCTAGCGTCATATATATAATACATCGAATGCAAAAAAATATAACATCGCCATTGAGTTTAGTTGCAACTGTTAGTTTCGTTCGATGAACTATCTTACCAACCGTTGTTCTAAGCTGTAATTGGTCAACAATATGACATTTAATACTTAAATTCTGTTTCAAAGTGAGCAATAGTGTCGGGGTTAGAAACACGTGGTAGATATTTTTGAGTTATTTTATACAATATTATCAATTTTGTTAAGGATTTATGTTTATATTATGGTTTTTGGTACCTTCTCATTGAATATGCATCAGCATTAGTTGCCAAGTGCCCGCAAATTTTGAAAGTATAAATGAAATCTCAATGTCATACAGGTTTTACATGAGTTCCCAATGACTACTATAAACACTGTGTGAGATGTCCTTTAATATATAACCTATATATATATATATAATAAACCTGCATTTTATTTGTTATTTTTTCACTAAATACGTTTGATAACGATATTCTGAATTATTAGTATGAGTTAGAACACGATTTAACCAACGAATACGATCCAGAAACTATACCAGTGCCTCGATATAATGATAGTACCGATTCTGACTTCAGGTCTCTTAAGTTTTTTAGACGTAGAAGAAGAAAATCGTCCGGTTTGAGAGTATCTTTGGCCTCATCAACTACCACTATCTCCAGTGGTCTAAAACAGTCTAACTTTTGGACAAAAGGTACTCTTTTTACATTTGCCTTCAAGGCGCGACACCATTTAGGAAATTTTCAAGATCCACAATTGCTATCATGTCCAAGTTTCAGCTCTTCATATTAATTACGATAGAAGTTATAGAACTTCATAAAATCGAACGAAAAAACATTTTATTGGATTAGCCTACAACACTTCTGTGTAAAGTTAAATTTCTAGTGGAAATAACACGTTTTCTCCTATATTTTATATCCGTACCTACTGGTATGACAAAAAATTACCATTCAAATTTTACGACGGAATCTAAGAAATTAAAAAAAATGAGTTGATAATGATGAATCCTATAAAACAAAATCAAGAAATATTTTGTCCATATTTTCGATTTAAATCAGGTACTCGTCTATATTGCTCGTGACTTCTTCCATGTCATTTACTTAATAACTAGGTTTGTATTCGTTTACTACTCAATAAGCAGTTTAATTGAGAAACTGTGATACAGACCTTTCGTTTAGAATGTTGCAAACGGGTGTCTCGATCACCTTGCGCTTCTCCCGGAGGCCTGCCACCCCATACCGCGCAAGCAATTCGTGCGTATGTTGCAATGAGAGCAGTCAATGGTAACGCAAACTGTAGTACTAATAATGCTCCAGTATACTGTGTACTCCGCCACGGGTGGTCCCACTGTTCAAGACACATATCTCTGCAAACAGTTAGTAATTGATATTTAAAGTCGATTTCTATGCATGGTTGTATGGAACACCAAAGATGGTATCATGAAATTCCACAACTCGATAAGTGACTTTTTTCGTCCGTCTATATGTCGTGTTTAAGTAATAACTATCAAAGTTAGGGTTAATTACTCACATTTTACAGTACTGGTGCCATTCCGTTGGCCTCTGTAGTTGTGATACTACAGAGATCGGGGCCGCTGTTGCTAACGCTCCGCCCCACACTGCTGCTACCACTGTCTTAGCAGCTGTCTTCCCTAAGCGGGGCTTCAGCGGTCGCATTATAGCCATATACCTATCTATAGATATAGCCAATAAAGTGTATGCACTAACAAACACTGACACAGCTTGTGAATAATTCACTATTTTACACATTATCAACCCAAATGGCCAGTACCTCAACACTAGTTGCGGCACAAAAGAAAACGGCACACAAAACAGTGTCATTAGTATATCACCTACAGCTAAATTCACTATAAAGTAGTTCGTCACTGTCTTCATTCGTGGAGAAGTTTTTACCACAAAACACACTAGTCCGTTTCCAAGAAGTGCTATGAAGAAAACGATCGAGTACATTAAATAAACACAGCTTTGAAAAAGTGTGGATGTAAGAAAGTCTTTTGAAGAAGCATTCGGATTGCAAATATCGTAATCTGACCATGTTGTGTTTGTAGATGATGTATTTACATCTTGCTCATCAAGTTTGTTCATATATGGAGTACTTGTTTCATATTCTAATTCATTGATATCTAACATCGTTGCCTGCACCTCTGCACTTCTATGTTTCATTTTACCTCCACATCATGCTTAGATTATTTCCACAGGATCTGCTCACGAGATCTGAAAATAAAAAAGCATTGTATTAGTTATATTACTAGTTTATTTTAGCATGTCAAAATTTCTTACACAATACAAACAGATTTGGTTTTCACTATGTGATTTATGCGACAAAATGGGTGTATAAAGAAAGAAATCTAAGTAAAGTGTATAGTAAATACTAGGATAGACTTATTGCTCCCTAAATATGTGTTTTCCGGTAAACAAAGACTGTCAAAGTAGTCGTAATATCGTATACTTTATGAGATGGAACATAACGTACTATGCCACTAACAAGACGCGTAAAATATGCCATGATATGGACCTTGTTTGTACAGTATTAACGAAATGTAAGCGATAAAAGCTGCTGGATGATTTCAATGGGATCATTTTGAATTATTCCACTAAAATGTACTAATACCTTATTGTAACCCACTGCTGGACAAAGGTTTCTACCAATGTCCATCATTCTGTCCTATTCTCTGAAGGACCGATGACCGTTGGAGCACCGAACCACATAAAATGCTTTTTTTTCAGTGTCCACTCTGATCGCATTTTCATTCTAGCGGTAAACTGAACCGTACTAGGCTTCAACCGGGACTAATGCTGTGATGGTAGTGAATAATGGAGACAAATAGTCGAATTATTGTGCTTTCATTCAGATATTTACTACAGAAATCACAAACCTAAAAAAAATCAAATCGATAAAATAATTAAAACTTAAAAGTAGGTTCATTTCACTTCTAAGATTTTTTTTACTGACGTTGTTAGTCAAAAGTGAAGCAACGATGAAGCTAATAAAACCTTGTTAAACTAATAAGTTGTTTTTCAGAAGATTTTATGTTTGTGTTTTGAGGAGTTGATTAAACGAACTTTGGCGAATACTCACTTTACTTCCAATTTAATTAAGCAATTCGAAAAGATCCTTATTGATATTTGTTTAATTAATCATTGCTACAGTTAGTCACGAGACAGGCTAGACCTAGTATGGGGTTGATAGGCAAATTTTACTTTTCTTTAATGTTTATTAACTAAATTGATTATTTATTCTAAGACAGATTTAAGTGAAATGTAAAATGCAAATGTTTCATGGCAAATAAACGATTATACGATTTATTCTTACGAATTCTTCAAATACTTAATGTTGATTTACTTGACTACTGAAGAGACTACTTTTGTAGAGAGATGGTTTATCTGGGTACTATAACCGAATTATTAACGTAATACTAACATAGATTAAAACAAGAACGTGTGTAGTGTGTGTAGGAACGTTATAACAAAACACTTAGCGTATTATATAGTAAGTCGTTTCATATGAAATTGCCGAAATTTATTCCAGTAATTTAATAGCTATTTCCATTATTTATACTTTGTTTGAAAGTTGATTTCAAGATTTTACAACTCTATATTAAATTTTGTTTTTATTGGACGCTTGATAAATTAAATTCGATTTTCAAAAACAGTGCTTCCTAAATGCCATCCATTTTGATGATAAATTTCGTATAACGTTTTTTACAGCTGTCACTTTTCAAAAATATAATAAAGGTTGCTGTTAGCTTAATGTTGTCCCATTCATACACAAAAAAAAACATAACATTTGGATTTGTCATTCCTAAAAGAAATGCAACAATGTTAGTACTGCAAATTGGGTTTCCTCCAATTTCTTTAATAAAACGGAAATTTCATATGTAACAACCTATAATATAACAACGTTTCATCACAATAATCTCAATAGCTTGGGCACAGATGGCTTGTAGTCCCAAAACTTGGTAATTCATTTGTAGGTAACAGTATTAAAATGTTTAATAAAATTCCTCAAGATTTGGTTGACATGACACTAAATAAGTTTAAAATAGAAGTAAAAAAGTATTTAATGAAAAAAGGATATTACAAAGTAAACGAATACCTCAATGATAAAAATGCATGGTCATCCTAATCTTTTTGCTTGCTCGCACAATATAAATCTATTAAAAAAAAACATTGTTTTAAAAAAGAAACTATAATATTGTTCACTGAGTTTCTTGCTGGTCTCTTCTCAGTAGAACCAACTTACCGAACCAGCGAAAGAATAATTTGCAAATGATTTATTTACTTAATTTAATATTACATTAGTAATGTCTTGACATGGCTGTAAAATTTTGACGTTCATATGTGCTCTTTATGTGCCTAAACTGAATAAACGAAATTGATTCTTTGATTCTTGGGCATTCATGTCCTCTGATACCAAGCCAGCGCTTCTTGAGACTACCCCTCCTACCGCAACCCATAGGGGCGCCATTGCCAGATATTTGTTACCCACGTAATCTGGCAGTCCACAAAGCGCATAAGTACGAGTTTATAGCATTTAAATAACTAAGTGTGCCCCAATTACATGTATTGGCGTTCCGAAGGGTTGGTTTGGGATACAACTCACTAGGAGAGTGGATTCTGGCACAGTTTTCTGTGACTCTGGGCTTCATGGTCCAAGTTTTGTTTGCGTTCGACTTTGGCGCTCGGCAGAACACATAGGCAGAAATGTATTTGTATAGGTTTAAAGTGCATAATACTTTGAACGTTAGGCAATACATTTATCTAGCAATACTTGTTTATTTTTGTCGATGCCTTATTCTATATTGAGTGTTTGTATTTACGATTTTTATGAGATCAAAGTATTTTGCTCGTATCTTTAAGTGGTTGGTTTTGCTGTAGGCGTGCTTTTATCTTTTATGACTACACTATTAATATGACCACATATTTGCTTTAAATGTATTAAAATAAGCATTAAAATAAGTGCACTTGCTATTACCAATACGTTGGAATGAATTTAGTAACCACGTGTTCTTTGATACACATAATTCAAGGACAACCACTCCTCTTCCCGTAAATATCGTAGGTTGCCAAAGAATACCGAGGCTATTTGTCATTAACAAAAGTAGTTACTTTTTATTAGATCGATGTATCGGTATAATGTGGTTAATTATCCATAAATTAAAAAAAAAATATTAGACATAAACAGAACCTAGGCACCTACATAAAATTATTCCCTGGATACCACATTAGGATTTCCTGTGTCGTACGATCCATCGATCCGTACGAACATAATTGGTAAAATCCGAATTAATATAGCAGTGGGCAATTACCTATAAGTATTTAACACTTTATGTAAATTTAACATGTCTGTAATATATATTTTCAAAATATCAGTGCAAGTATAACATCACAGCGATGACAGGTTACGCAGAAACTATTATATTATTTAATGTGTGATACGGGAAGTACGGGCATATTATTATCTACGGTACGGGTGCGCCATGTGTGCTAAGTAGTTATTAAGGGTGAGGAATGTTGGGATACACCACAGACACACGTGGCTTGCGGTCAATTTAGGCACCGATAGAGAGGGAAGTGAATAATTTTTTTTCACTTTAATAATTATCCCGGCAGAGTAGAATGTGGGCCACCTCATCTCTTCCAGATATTTAAAGCCCAGACACAGCCTCAGGTGCATGGCTGGAATCAACAATAGTGCCCGGAATACCGCCAATAGGCTTATCCCCTATTACATGCGACGGAATGCGAACTACTATTTCTCCTGTACATTAATGATATGCCTAAAGTTACACGTCACGCAATTGTCTTGTTTGCTGATGATAGCACTATACTTTTTAGTGCAGAAAATACTCAAGTAATAGAAAACAATATGAACGAATGTCTAAGGGCACTTGGTAATTGGTTACAGACAAACAATTTAAAATTAAATTTTGACATTTGAACAAAGGACTAATCACATAAAACCTAACATAAAATACGACACTAAAATAATTGAAGAAATAGATTCTACAAAGTTTTCGGGCATAACACTAGACCGAAATATGTCTAGGCAAACTCATAACCTCTCCAAAATAGTGGGCACGCCGTGATTGCGGCGGTAAGACCCATCATGGGGGAGTGGCTAGAGAGGCCACACGGTGGCCTCTCGTACCGTCAGACGCAGGTCATTACCGGACACGGTAACTTCGGGCGGTACCTGCATCTGATGGGCATAGAGCCAGCGCCCGAGTGCCATCACTGCGACGCGAGCGTGGACTCGGGGCTGCACACGCTCACCGAGTGTCCGGCGTTTGAAGCGCCGAGGCGGGAGCTTGTGACGGCCCTGGGGGTGAGAGTGCTCACGCTCTCCACCCTGCTTGCGGCGATGGTCCGCTGCGCGGATGCGTGGGCGGCCAGCGCCTCCTTCTGCGAGCAGGTCATGCTCGTGAAGGAGACAGCAGAGCGGGCGCGGCGCAGCGAGCGAGAAAGACTCGCGGACATCGCTGGCCGCGTTCGAAGGCGGCTCGGGCGTCGGAGGGCGCAAACCGACCTCTGCCCCCCATGAGCGCGGGCCTGAGGGTGACGGCTCGTCACCCTAGCAGAAGCAGGCCACGGCGGCGGCGCGCATCGTAGGGCGATGCGCGCCCCCCCCATACCGGGGGCGAGTCGGGGCCGCGTGGTCCCCCCTCCCGAGGAGGGCCAGACCGAGAGGAATGGCCCTGGGTCAGCCGGGTGCGAGGGATATGTCAAAAGACAACCTCACCTCCGGCCTAGCACATCGACCCACAGACGGCGTGCGGTTTAGTCGGTTCGAGTCCGACATAACCTACCCCTTCGGCTCCGGAGGGGTGGGTATCCGTGGGGATTTCCCGCACATAAAAAAAAAAACCTCTCCAAAATAGTAAACAAGACAACTGCGCTTACTGCATATCATGCTTTTGTAACATAATCTCTAAGATATGGAGTCATATATTAGGGTAATTCCACCAACACAGAAATGGTATTTAGAGCGCAGAAAAGATGCGTTAGACATTCATGAAAAATAATTTTCATCTATTCGATATTGTGAATAGTTCATGGTATAGTTATAAAATTAGATGGATACAACATAAAAAAACTGTATTCAATCAAAATTTTCTTGGAATGGTGCCTAAAATATATAATAAAATACCAAAATCTATCCTTCAAATTACTAACATTATGTTATTTAAAAGGGTACTAAAGAAAATGGTAATAAATAAGGTATATTATAAAGTAAAAGAGTATCTTGAAGATAAAACATTAAAATTGATGTAATAAATAATAATAATTAATATGATGGATACTTCAATTGACCAAATGTATGGTATTTTTTTTTACTTGCTGGTAATCCCCACTGATACCCACCCCTCCGGAGCCGGAGGGGTAGGTTATGTCGGACTCGAACCGACTAAACCGCACGCCGTCTCTGGGTCGTAGTGCTAGGCCGAAGGTGAGGTTGTCATGCGACCTATCCCTCGCACCCCGGCTGACCCAGGGCCATCCCTCTCGGTCTGGCCCTCCTCGGGAGGTGGAGACCGCTCGGTCCCCGAGTCAACCCCGGTGTGGGGGGACGCGCATCGTCCTACGATGCGCGCCGCCGCCGTGGCCTGCTTCTGCTAGGGTGACGGGCGGCTCCACTAGTCACCCTCAGGCCCGCGCTCATGGGGGGCGGAGGTCAGTTTGCGCCCTCCGACGCCCGAGCCGCCTTCGGGCGCGTGCAGCGATGTCAGCGAGCCTTTCTCGCTAATCGCGCCGCGCCCGCTCTGCTGTCTCCTTCGCGAGCATGACCTGCTCGCAGAAGGAAGCGCTGGCCGCCCACGCATCCGCGCAGCGGACCATCGCCGCAAGCAGGGTGGAGAGCGTGAGCACTCTCACCCCCAGGGCCGCCACAGGCGTCTCAAACACCGGGCACTCGGTGAGCGTGTGCAGCCCCGCAGTCCACGCTCGCGTCGCAGTGATGGCACTCGGGCGTTGGCTCTATACCCATCAGATGCAGATACCGCCCGAAGCTACCGTACCCGGTGATAATCTGCGTCTGACGGTACGAGAGGCTACCGTGTGGCCTCTCTAGCCACTCCCCCATGATGGGCCTTACCGCCGCAATGACGGCGTGCCCTGCGCGTGGTTGCCCAAGTCGTCGCTCCCACTCGGCCACCATGACCTGGTGGAGCCGGGATTTCTCGGCCCGAATATCCTCGGGCTCGGGATCGAATCCCCGCTCCCGCGCTTCCTTTCGGAACTTATATAGTGCCGAAAGGGCCCTCGCTTCCAGGATCCACGGTGGCGATCCGGCCAGGAGACTCGCCGCTTCGAAGGATATCGTGCGGTATCCCCTGATGGCCCTGCAGGCCATCGTGCTCTGCGCCGTACGGAGCAGAGGCACGAATCTGGCCTCCAGGGTGTCCGCCCACACGGGGCACCCGTATAGGGCCATGGACCGCACGACACCCGCGTAAAGTCTCCTGCAGGAGGACTCTGGGCCCTTCAAGTTGGGAATGTATGGTGACTGAATATTGTCATTTGTGATTTATTCTGTGTTATTATATTGATTTTTCCTTTTTTGAAGTGAAAACTTCTTTAGCGGCGTTGGATGGATGTAAAATGTTAAGGAAGCGTCAGGATTAGTTGTCCTTTGAACCGTAACCGACGACTGACGTCATACAAGATTAGGTACAGACTATCTATTTTGCAAGTTACGATAGATAGCTTCGTAGCTTAAACGGTAAGCACTTCGACTGTAAGTCCTTATAGTTTGAGATAGTATCGGGTTCAAACCACCTGGCCTTCTGAAACTTTTTGTGATTATTTTTTCTTTTTGTAATTTATTACTTTTTATGATTATTTTTTCTTTCTGTAATTTATTACTTTTTGTGATAATTTTTTCTTTTCATAATTTATTAATTTCTTCTGCCAGAAAATTAGCAGAAAATAAGTGATAGGTTCTATGATTAGCGCTATTGTATAGGTATGGTATGGTATGTTCTTTTTTATCGTTTCTCTATGTACATAACTAAGAAAGAAAAAAAGAAAATGTTTTCATTTCTGCCGGCACTCCCAGAGTGCAACCCGTCTTTTATTTTATTATGTACTTATGGTAATTAGTGATATTATTATTATTTGACATTGAATTACTATTTCATTTGTCTTTTGTATTTCATAATTATTGTGGTATTTTGTGACACTATTATTTTGAATCTTTAATTTTAATATTTATGTACCTACTGCCAATGTTCAAATATTGCATGCCGAAATTGGTAGAACATGTATTTCTTTAACATCACACAATACCTTAGATGCACAATTAATGTTACATGTTCAGCAATAAAATGATTTGATTTGATTTGAATACAACCTAATAGGTAAGTATTTATGTACAATGGATAATTTTACTAATTTGGTTTAAAGCTAGTTTCATTAACACTAATAGTTATTAATAGTCTCTAGTTTACTTTAATTAGTCTAGTTTATAGTTTAATTTAGCATTATTTATATTTTATTGTACATATTGATGATTTTATATAAGAAGTGATATCATAAATTAAGTAGTTAAACTGTATTTACTTTAGGCAACGCTGATTATTGTTTCGCGTTATCCACAGGTAGTGTGTTAATATATGTGATAACATTAACTAATTATACAAAAGACAAACCACATTAACGCAAGTATTCTCCAATTATATTTATTACCTTTTCCGCTTTTTATAACTTATAATATGTCTTACTCTGCTTTCTTTTTATTGTCAACATTATTGAAAATATTTATTTGAACACGGTAGATGTATGCCCGTAAAATCAGTACTGATTGACATTTATGTTGATTTGTGTATCTATATTTCAAAAACTCCAAAAAATCTGTTTTTATTGTCCTAAAATTTGACACGATATACCTACAACCCGCCTCAGAGAGGGTTCTATGTTACTTTTCTCACGTCTGGAGATAGAACTACAATCAGGTTGTTAGTTTTTTGTACGAATATATCGGGAAAATTCGGGGCCCGGACTTCAGAATAAATAATAGTAGGACGTCCCGGACCGTTAGTATCCTATATTTTAGTATTATTTTTAGATAAACTTTACAGCTCTAAGTAGTTAACAAAATACCTCGAGCATTTGTTTATTTTCGAGGCTTTGAGATACTCGTCGAGGCCCTCTTCGTACCCGTGGCTGGTAGTGGCATTTTCGATTAAGCTCTTGTCAGTGAAAAAAGAAAATTTCAGGAGCAGTCGGGACAGTGAATGTCAACAGATCCGCTAACACTGAAGGTTATTTCCATATTGTGAAATAAATGGGTAGATATCTCAATATTTTTTTGTAAAATTATGATAACTGTGACAATAATGTCATCATCATTGTAACGACGTCGTGTTCCGACTATAGCAGAAATCTTCACCTCGGAACCCCATGTCCGTTTTCTGGCATCGTCTTAGGTATCCTTGGCAATGAGAGCCATGGTCCCGTGACCAGGGCAAAGCCCATATTTATTGTCCTTGAGTCACACGTCTATCGAATGCATCTATTGACTACCAAAACATGTATGTATTACCGGAGTATTCTCAACAGTCAATGAATGAATAATTTCTCAATATTTCTATTTATAATAATATTCAGCAATAGTACTTTAATCATAGGTATAGTTACAACGGGTTACTATTTACTGGGTTAACCTAATATCTTCACCAAGATTGATTACCAAATGCATTAATTAAATAACTCCAAAACTCATCCGTATCGAAGTACGGAAAATTAATCATCATTGAACTAAAAAGAGACAAGTAGATTTTGTCTACTAATAGAATGTTTTACATAGAATTTTATTTTAGTTTATTTTTTTAATTTAGGTTCACCAACAATTGTTTACATAAAAAACTTACGCTAAATTCGTGCAATCTAAATTCACACAAACGTTTAAACTGTTTGAATTATATTTTATGGTCAACACAATGCTTTAGAGTAGAGGAAACTCACCTACCTGTCATCAGCATCTTAGCGTTAATTCCGTGCCGGTCATCCTATCCGAAGCGCTCACCTTTTACATTTTATCTGCAATGTCACGGACATGAATGCTGCGCCAGGTATAACTGTTCTTCACCCGATTCACGTGTGACTGGCTTAGGATAGAGATTAATATACTTTTATAGGTCAAATGTTACAAGGAGAGTATACTTATTTTGTACAAATTACACAAGTGTAACAAAGTTACAACGTTGGCGATAAGTATGTATTATATAAATAATATGGTATGAAACCAATTTATTATTACCATTAGTTACACAAACCAGGACTGACGCAGAAAAAGAGGTTACTTGTGAATATATAGTACTCGCTCCACCCGCGTGGAAGACGGTTATCGCGACCAAACATAACCTATGTCCTTTTTCAAGGTTTAATCTACCCCTATACCAAATTTCATAAAAATCGGTTCAAGGGTTTAGGCGTGAAAGACGGAAAACTAACACACGCATATACTTTCCAATTTATAATATTAGTATGGAAAACCATTAAATTATTGAACCTTTAAATTATAGACTCCTATGAGTTTGCGCAAACCCTTGAATAATTTTGGTACCATCGCGAACATAGGCTAGTATCACGATGTTGATATTGTTTGCTTATAATAGTCCGGAAGCCATCCGTGCACATTTCAGTAAAAATACCGGTGGTACAGTGCTACGACAGCTTTACAAATTAATCTTAATGAACTACATTATGTTTACCTAATAAAATCACTTGCTTCTGCCATTGGTTACCTTACCCACAGGAACCGCGGTTTCCGGAGTAAAAAGCCTATCTACGTATATTCTCAAACTATAATGTATTTCTTTTCGAAGTCAAACACAGTTTCGCATTTATAATATTAGTAAAACAGTAGGTATTTCTTGTGAGTTGACGTGGGTTGATTTTCTTGTGATACGAAAAATCTTTCACTTAATTTTAGTCTACTTTTAGATAAGGTACAACTTGCTACATTTGAAACAAAGGTAATGTTTGGTTTGACATCTACGTATCACTTTCGTGATGAAGGACATTTTTCAAGATTACGTAGATCACAGTAACTATAATAAAATCTATTCTGACAGTTCAAAAATGTGTTTGTTTTTGTTTCATCTTAAACTCTCATTTATAAACAATCCTTCTGCCACAAAAATTAGCAATGAAATATGTATTACGTCGATAGAATGAAGGTTTTCGATAATTTTTCTGCCACCAGGCGGTGTTTTCGCAGGCGTCAGGTCCAAACACGCCACGCGTGTTTCTTTAAATCGGTTTTGCTGGAAAACTACAGTTACCCGCGAGACGTGAGAATACCTATTGGAAGGTCTCGTCAGCACCCACACGGGGGTGCAATCTGTTAGTTAGGTTTTTGTAAAAATTTAGAAACTATCGCTTAAAAATATTCTGTTTACCAGAAAACTTTAGCCTAAATGTGATTTTCTGGCAAACTGTACCACTCAGAGAATCTGAAACGGCAGCTACGGTCAGAGGATATCCTTTTAGAGAAGTTCTAAGCACCAAGAGTACAGGTTTCTATGAGTAGAACACCAAAAACGAGCAGCAGGAAGTATAAATGAGTAGGTTCCAAGAGGGCTCGTCACTCTCTCGGAAACCTCATGGAGTATAGGTATAAATTTGGTGAAGTTGTAGTTTTTATGAAAGTTAATTAAAAATTGGCCTCATGATGCACGATGCTGATGGTGATGTATCCTCATGAGATGGCGGAAGACAGGTAATGTCTCCGTGCACATGATGGTATACAATTTGCAATATGTGCCCGCAGAAAAAAAGCAGGATTTGGTTAAATAAACTGATAAAAAGTGACGAAAATCCCTAAGGCGCTGGCGATATACGGTTTTGTGATTCACAGGACCCACATGATGTACATACTTTTACCGGTCTAACTACGGATTTGGCTAAACTTCGACATTTTTCGTGAAGTGACTGCCATATGACTTCCACAACCTAAAGGCGATATCGAAGCATTGCAGTTGTTGGATTTTTGAGGGCTCCAACTACCCGTAACGACTGCCATAGATGTTTGTATGGCAATCGGGACCGACGGCTTAACGTGCTCTCCAATGCACGACCAGCCCAATGCAAATACCCATTTTCATACATTTATCATTCATACAAATAATTGCAATGCACGGGGACGTAACACGCGCCTAATGCGTAGCGGCCACCACGACGCCACGGAGGCTGTCAAAAAATTGTAAAAAAATTTGTTTAAACTAGGTTTATTGTCCTGGTTTACGATTACAATGCTGTAGAAAAATTTTACTAGTAAATTTTTGCTAAAATCATGCATTGACGTAGATGAAAGGTAGTTAAAAATATATTGACCGGATATATCAGTCTAAATACTCTAAAAGTTTGGGGGTTTTTCTGAAGTAATAAATATTTGCTTTGAATCAAAACATGACAGATCAACATTGTATCCGTTCTGTTTAAATATGTTTAAATAATTCAATGCTTATGCTATTAATGTATATTTTTAATTAACAGGAATTAACCCGGGGCAAAACCCATTATTGTAATTATTGTACTTCACACATACACGACGTACATTGACCATGGCAATTCAGCAGCCATATTCGTATAGGCCAAATAAAGTGTTATTTGCTTATGAAAATATAATCGATTAAGACAGGAAAAATTGAATCGGAAAGATCGCGGTTCGAATCCCGCCTAAACCGATTCAATTTTTTCTATCATAATCAATTATATTTTCTACTAACACTTAAATCCACATCGCAAATAAATGCAGCAGGGTCACGAGCACGCTCTGCGGAGACCAGGGTACGTGGCAGTGGCGAAAGTTGCCCTATAACCTGATTCCTGTCGGCGTCAAAAAGATTGTATTGCGCATGACCAACTAGGCCGAGGCACAGAAGTTTTTTTTTCAATTCACTTACTCATAAAATGGCTCTAATCTCACCGCAATTAGGCATACAATGATACCTATAACCAAACAGTGGTTTTTAATTGTTATATATGGGATATAGACTACTTTTTTATTTTATTGTTGAGTTGCATTACTTTTAAAAAAATCGATAAAAAAGATCATGTTCAAAAGAACAAATAAATTAATATACCTACCTATTGCATATTCATTTCATGTAACTTCGTAGTTACAAAAAAAAGACGGGTTGCATTCTGGGAGTGCCGACAGAAGTGAAAACTTTTTCTTTCTTTCTTTCTTCGTTATATACATAGAAAAAGATAAAAAAAATATACCATACCATACCTATAATACAGCGCCAATCATAATCACTAATTTTCTGCTAATTTTCTATCAGAAGAAATTAATAAATTAGAAAGTACTTTTGTAGAGAGATGGTTTATCTATGCGATAATATGGTTTATCTAGCGATGGTTTACTACTGAAGAGACTACTTTTGTAGAGAGATGGTTTATCTGGGTACTATAACCGAATTATTAACGTAATACTAACATAGATTAAAACAAGAACGTGTGTAGTGTGTGTAGGAACGTTATAACAAAACACTTAGCGTATTATATAGTAAGTCGTTTCATATGAAATTGCCGAAATTTATTCCAGTAATTTAATAGCTATTTCCATTATTTATACTTTGTTTGAAAGTTGATTTCAAGATTTTACAACTCTATATTAAATTTTGTTTTTATTGGACGCTTGATAAATTAAATTCGATTTTCAAAAACAGTGCTTCCTAAATGCCATCCATTTTGATGATAAATTTCGTATAACGTTTTTTACAGCTGTCACTTTTCAAAAATATAATAAAGGTTGCTGTTAGCTTAATGTTGTCCCATTCATACACAAAAAAAAACATAACATTTGGATTTGTCATTCCTAAAAGAAATGCAACAATGTTAGTACTGCAAATTGGGTTTCCTCCAATTTCTTTAATAAAACGGAAATTTCATATGTAACAACCTATAATATAACAACGTTTCATCACAATAATCTCAATAGCTTGGGCACAGATGGCTTGTAGTCCCAAAACTTGGTAATTCATTTGTAGGTAACAGTATTAAAATGTTTAATAAAATTCCTCAAGATTTGGTTGACATGACACTAAATAAGTTTAAAATAGAAGTAAAAAAGTATTTAATGAAAAAAGGATATTACAAAGTAAACGAATACCTCAATGATAAAAATGCATGGTCATCCTAATCTTTTTGCTTGCTCGCACAATATAAATCTATTAAAAAAAAACATTGTTTTAAAAAAGAAACTATAATATTGTTCACTGAGTTTCTTGCTGGTCTCTTCTCAGTAGAACCAACTTACCGAACCAGCGAAAGAATAATTTGCAAATGATTTATTTACTTAATTTAATATTACATTAGTAATGTCTTGACATGGCTGTAAAATTTTGACGTTCATATGTGCTCTTTATGTGCCTAAACTGAATAAACGAAATTGATTCTTTGATTCTTGGGCATTCATGTCCTCTGATACCAAGCCAGCGCTTCTTGAGACTACCCCTCCTACCGCAACCCATAGGGGCGCCATTGCCAGATATTTGTTACCCACGTAATCTGGCAGTCCACAAAGCGCATAAGTACGAGTTTATAGCATTTAAATAACTAAGTGTGCCCCAATTACATGTATTGGCGTTCCGAAGGGTTGGTTTGGGATACAACTCACTAGGAGAGTGGATTCTGGCACAGTTTTCTGTGACTCTGGGCTTCATGGTCCAAGTTTTGTTTGCGTTCGACTTTGGCGCTCGGCAGAACACATAGGCAGAAATGTATTTGTATAGGTTTAAAGTGCATAATACTTTGAACGTTAGGCAATACATTTATCTAGCAATACTTGTTTATTTTTGTCGATGCCTTATTCTATATTGAGTGTTTGTATTTACGATTTTTATGAGATCAAAGTATTTTGCTCGTATCTTTAAGTGGTTGGTTTTGCTGTAGGCGTGCTTTTATCTTTTATGACTACACTATTAATATGACCACATATTTGCTTTAAATGTATTAAAATAAGCATTAAAATAAGTGCACTTGCTATTACCAATACGTTGGAATGAATTTAGTAACCACGTGTTCTTTGATACACATAATTCAAGGACAACCACTCCTCTTCCCGTAAATATCGTAGGTTGCCAAAGAATACCGAGGCTATTTGTCATTAACAAAAGTAGTTACTTTTTATTAGATCGATGTATCGGTATAATGTGGTTAATTATCCATAAATTAAAAAAAAAATATTAGACATAAACAGAACCTAGGCACCTACATAAAATTATTCCCTGGATACCACATTAGGATTTCCTGTGTCGTACGATCCATCGATCCGTACGAACATAATTGGTAAAATCCGAATTAATATAGCAGTGGGCAATTACCTATAAGTATTTAACACTTTATGTAAATTTAACATGTCTGTAATATATATTTTCAAAATATCAGTGCAAGTATAACATCACAGCGATGACAGGTTACGCAGAAACTATTATATTATTTAATGTGTGATACGGGAAGTACGGGCATATTATTATCTACGGTACGGGTGCGCCATGTGTGCTAAGTAGTTATTAAGGGTGAGGAATGTTGGGATACACCACAGACACACGTGGCTTGCGGTCAATTTAGGCACCGATAGAGAGGGAAGTGAATAATTTTTTTTCACTTTAATAATTATCCCGGCAGAGTAGAATGTGGGCCACCTCATCTCTTCCAGATATTTAAAGCCCAGACACAGCCTCAGGTGCATGGCTGGAATCAACAATAGTGCCCGGAATACCGCCAATAGGCTTATCCCCTATTACATGCGACGGAATGCGAACTACTATTTCTCCTGTACATTAATGATATGCCTAAAGTTACACGTCACGCAATTGTCTTGTTTGCTGATGATAGCACTATACTTTTTAGTGCAGAAAATACTCAAGTAATAGAAAACAATATGAACGAATGTCTAAGGGCACTTGGTAATTGGTTACAGACAAACAATTTAAAATTAAATTTTGACATTTGAACAAAGGACTAATCACATAAAACCTAACATAAAATACGACACTAAAATAATTGAAGAAATAGATTCTACAAAGTTTTCGGGCATAACACTAGACCGAAATATGTCTAGGCAAACTCATAACCTCTCCAAAATAGTGGGCACGCCGTGATTGCGGCGGTAAGACCCATCATGGGGGAGTGGCTAGAGAGGCCACACGGTGGCCTCTCGTACCGTCAGACGCAGGTCATTACCGGACACGGTAACTTCGGGCGGTACCTGCATCTGATGGGCATAGAGCCAGCGCCCGAGTGCCATCACTGCGACGCGAGCGTGGACTCGGGGCTGCACACGCTCACCGAGTGTCCGGCGTTTGAAGCGCCGAGGCGGGAGCTTGTGACGGCCCTGGGGGTGAGAGTGCTCACGCTCTCCACCCTGCTTGCGGCGATGGTCCGCTGCGCGGATGCGTGGGCGGCCAGCGCCTCCTTCTGCGAGCAGGTCATGCTCGTGAAGGAGACAGCAGAGCGGGCGCGGCGCAGCGAGCGAGAAAGACTCGCGGACATCGCTGGCCGCGTTCGAAGGCGGCTCGGGCGTCGGAGGGCGCAAACCGACCTCTGCCCCCCATGAGCGCGGGCCTGAGGGTGACGGCTCGTCACCCTAGCAGAAGCAGGCCACGGCGGCGGCGCGCATCGTAGGGCGATGCGCGCCCCCCCCATACCGGGGGCGAGTCGGGGCCGCGTGGTCCCCCCTCCCGAGGAGGGCCAGACCGAGAGGAATGGCCCTGGGTCAGCCGGGTGCGAGGGATATGTCAAAAGACAACCTCACCTCCGGCCTAGCACATCGACCCACAGACGGCGTGCGGTTTAGTCGGTTCGAGTCCGACATAACCTACCCCTTCGGCTCCGGAGGGGTGGGTATCCGTGGGGATTTCCCGCACATAAAAAAAAAAACCTCTCCAAAATAGTAAACAAGACAACTGCGCTTACTGCATATCATGCTTTTGTAACATAATCTCTAAGATATGGAGTCATATATTAGGGTAATTCCACCAACACAGAAATGGTATTTAGAGCGCAGAAAAGATGCGTTAGACATTCATGAAAAATAATTTTCATCTATTCGATATTGTGAATAGTTCATGGTATAGTTATAAAATTAGATGGATACAACATAAAAAAACTGTATTCAATCAAAATTTTCTTGGAATGGTGCCTAAAATATATAATAAAATACCAAAATCTATCCTTCAAATTACTAACATTATGTTATTTAAAAGGGTACTAAAGAAAATGGTAATAAATAAGGTATATTATAAAGTAAAAGAGTATCTTGAAGATAAAACATTAAAATTGATGTAATAAATAATAATAATTAATATGATGGATACTTCAATTGACCAAATGTATGGTATTTTTTTTTACTTGCTGGTAATCCCCACTGATACCCACCCCTCCGGAGCCGGAGGGGTAGGTTATGTCGGACTCGAACCGACTAAACCGCACGCCGTCTCTGGGTCGTAGTGCTAGGCCGAAGGTGAGGTTGTCATGCGACCTATCCCTCGCACCCCGGCTGACCCAGGGCCATCCCTCTCGGTCTGGCCCTCCTCGGGAGGTGGAGACCGCTCGGTCCCCGAGTCAACCCCGGTGTGGGGGGACGCGCATCGTCCTACGATGCGCGCCGCCGCCGTGGCCTGCTTCTGCTAGGGTGACGGGCGGCTCCACTAGTCACCCTCAGGCCCGCGCTCATGGGGGGCGGAGGTCAGTTTGCGCCCTCCGACGCCCGAGCCGCCTTCGGGCGCGTGCAGCGATGTCAGCGAGCCTTTCTCGCTAATCGCGCCGCGCCCGCTCTGCTGTCTCCTTCGCGAGCATGACCTGCTCGCAGAAGGAAGCGCTGGCCGCCCACGCATCCGCGCAGCGGACCATCGCCGCAAGCAGGGTGGAGAGCGTGAGCACTCTCACCCCCAGGGCCGCCACAGGCGTCTCAAACACCGGGCACTCGGTGAGCGTGTGCAGCCCCGCAGTCCACGCTCGCGTCGCAGTGATGGCACTCGGGCGTTGGCTCTATACCCATCAGATGCAGATACCGCCCGAAGCTACCGTACCCGGTGATAATCTGCGTCTGACGGTACGAGAGGCTACCGTGTGGCCTCTCTAGCCACTCCCCCATGATGGGCCTTACCGCCGCAATGACGGCGTGCCCTGCGCGTGGTTGCCCAAGTCGTCGCTCCCACTCGGCCACCATGACCTGGTGGAGCCGGGATTTCTCGGCCCGAATATCCTCGGGCTCGGGATCGAATCCCCGCTCCCGCGCTTCCTTTCGGAACTTATATAGTGCCGAAAGGGCCCTCGCTTCCAGGATCCACGGTGGCGATCCGGCCAGGAGACTCGCCGCTTCGAAGGATATCGTGCGGTATCCCCTGATGGCCCTGCAGGCCATCGTGCTCTGCGCCGTACGGAGCAGAGGCACGAATCTGGCCTCCAGGGTGTCCGCCCACACGGGGCACCCGTATAGGGCCATGGACCGCACGACACCCGCGTAAAGTCTCCTGCAGGAGGACTCTGGGCCCTTCAAGTTGGGAATGTATGGTGACTGAATATTGTCATTTGTGATTTATTCTGTGTTATTATATTGATTTTTCCTTTTTTGAAGTGAAAACTTCTTTAGCGGCGTTGGATGGATGTAAAATGTTAAGGAAGCGTCAGGATTAGTTGTCCTTTGAACCGTAACCGACGACTGACGTCATACAAGATTAGGTACAGACTATCTATTTTGCAAGTTACGATAGATAGCTTCGTAGCTTAAACGGTAAGCACTTCGACTGTAAGTCCTTATAGTTTGAGATAGTATCGGGTTCAAACCACCTGGCCTTCTGAAACTTTTTGTGATTATTTTTTCTTTTTGTAATTTATTACTTTTTATGATTATTTTTTCTTTCTGTAATTTATTACTTTTTGTGATAATTTTTTCTTTTCATAATTTATTAATTTCTTCTGCCAGAAAATTAGCAGAAAATAAGTGATAGGTTCTATGATTAGCGCTATTGTATAGGTATGGTATGGTATGTTCTTTTTTATCGTTTCTCTATGTACATAACTAAGAAAGAAAAAAAGAAAATGTTTTCATTTCTGCCGGCACTCCCAGAGTGCAACCCGTCTTTTATTTTATTATGTACTTATGGTAATTAGTGATATTATTATTATTTGACATTGAATTACTATTTCATTTGTCTTTTGTATTTCATAATTATTGTGGTATTTTGTGACACTATTATTTTGAATCTTTAATTTTAATATTTATGTACCTACTGCCAATGTTCAAATATTGCATGCCGAAATTGGTAGAACATGTATTTCTTTAACATCACACAATACCTTAGATGCACAATTAATGTTACATGTTCAGCAATAAAATGATTTGATTTGATTTGAATACAACCTAATAGGTAAGTATTTATGTACAATGGATAATTTTACTAATTTGGTTTAAAGCTAGTTTCATTAACACTAATAGTTATTAATAGTCTCTAGTTTACTTTAATTAGTCTAGTTTATAGTTTAATTTAGCATTATTTATATTTTATTGTACATATTGATGATTTTATATAAGAAGTGATATCATAAATTAAGTAGTTAAACTGTATTTACTTTAGGCAACGCTGATTATTGTTTCGCGTTATCCACAGGTAGTGTGTTAATATATGTGATAACATTAACTAATTATACAAAAGACAAACCACATTAACGCAAGTATTCTCCAATTATATTTATTACCTTTTCCGCTTTTTATAACTTATAATATGTCTTACTCTGCTTTCTTTTTATTGTCAACATTATTGAAAATATTTATTTGAACACGGTAGATGTATGCCCGTAAAATCAGTACTGATTGACATTTATGTTGATTTGTGTATCTATATTTCAAAAACTCCAAAAAATCTGTTTTTATTGTCCTAAAATTTGACACGATATACCTACAACCCGCCTCAGAGAGGGTTCTATGTTACTTTTCTCACGTCTGGAGATAGAACTACAATCAGGTTGTTAGTTTTTTGTACGAATATATCGGGAAAATTCGGGGCCCGGACTTCAGAATAAATAATAGTAGGACGTCCCGGACCGTTAGTATCCTATATTTTAGTATTATTTTTAGATAAACTTTACAGCTCTAAGTAGTTAACAAAATACCTCGAGCATTTGTTTATTTTCGAGGCTTTGAGATACTCGTCGAGGCCCTCTTCGTACCCGTGGCTGGTAGTGGCATTTTCGATTAAGCTCTTGTCAGTGAAAAAAGAAAATTTCAGGAGCAGTCGGGACAGTGAATGTCAACAGATCCGCTAACACTGAAGGTTATTTCCATATTGTGAAATAAATGGGTAGATATCTCAATATTTTTTTGTAAAATTATGATAACTGTGACAATAATGTCATCATCATTGTAACGACGTCGTGTTCCGACTATAGCAGAAATCTTCACCTCGGAACCCCATGTCCGTTTTCTGGCATCGTCTTAGGTATCCTTGGCAATGAGAGCCATGGTCCCGTGACCAGGGCAAAGCCCATATTTATTGTCCTTGAGTCACACGTCTATCGAATGCATCTATTGACTACCAAAACATGTATGTATTACCGGAGTATTCTCAACAGTCAATGAATGAATAATTTCTCAATATTTCTATTTATAATAATATTCAGCAATAGTACTTTAATCATAGGTATAGTTACAACGGGTTACTATTTACTGGGTTAACCTAATATCTTCACCAAGATTGATTACCAAATGCATTAATTAAATAACTCCAAAACTCATCCGTATCGAAGTACGGAAAATTAATCATCATTGAACTAAAAAGAGACAAGTAGATTTTGTCTACTAATAGAATGTTTTACATAGAATTTTATTTTAGTTTATTTTTTTAATTTAGGTTCACCAACAATTGTTTACATAAAAAACTTACGCTAAATTCGTGCAATCTAAATTCACACAAACGTTTAAACTGTTTGAATTATATTTTATGGTCAACACAATGCTTTAGAGTAGAGGAAACTCACCTACCTGTCATCAGCATCTTAGCGTTAATTCCGTGCCGGTCATCCTATCCGAAGCGCTCACCTTTTACATTTTATCTGCAATGTCACGGACATGAATGCTGCGCCAGGTATAACTGTTCTTCACCCGATTCACGTGTGACTGGCTTAGGATAGAGATTAATATACTTTTATAGGTCAAATGTTACAAGGAGAGTATACTTATTTTGTACAAATTACACAAGTGTAACAAAGTTACAACGTTGGCGATAAGTATGTATTATATAAATAATATGGTATGAAACCAATTTATTATTACCATTAGTTACACAAACCAGGACTGACGCAGAAAAAGAGGTTACTTGTGAATATATAGTACTCGCTCCACCCGCGTGGAAGACGGTTATCGCGACCAAACATAACCTATGTCCTTTTTCAAGGTTTAATCTACCCCTATACCAAATTTCATAAAAATCGGTTCAAGGGTTTAGGCGTGAAAGACGGAAAACTAACACACGCATATACTTTCCAATTTATAATATTAGTATGGAAAACCATTAAATTATTGAACCTTTAAATTATAGACTCCTATGAGTTTGCGCAAACCCTTGAATAATTTTGGTACCATCGCGAACATAGGCTAGTATCACGATGTTGATATTGTTTGCTTATAATAGTCCGGAAGCCATCCGTGCACATTTCAGTAAAAATACCGGTGGTACAGTGCTACGACAGCTTTACAAATTAATCTTAATGAACTACATTATGTTTACCTAATAAAATCACTTGCTTCTGCCATTGGTTACCTTACCCACAGGAACCGCGGTTTCCGGAGTAAAAAGCCTATCTACGTATATTCTCAAACTATAATGTATTTCTTTTCGAAGTCAAACACAGTTTCGCATTTATAATATTAGTAAAACAGTAGGTATTTCTTGTGAGTTGACGTGGGTTGATTTTCTTGTGATACGAAAAATCTTTCACTTAATTTTAGTCTACTTTTAGATAAGGTACAACTTGCTACATTTGAAACAAAGGTAATGTTTGGTTTGACATCTACGTATCACTTTCGTGATGAAGGACATTTTTCAAGATTACGTAGATCACAGTAACTATAATAAAATCTATTCTGACAGTTCAAAAATGTGTTTGTTTTTGTTTCATCTTAAACTCTCATTTATAAACAATCCTTCTGCCACAAAAATTAGCAATGAAATATGTATTACGTCGATAGAATGAAGGTTTTCGATAATTTTTCTGCCACCAGGCGGTGTTTTCGCAGGCGTCAGGTCCAAACACGCCACGCGTGTTTCTTTAAATCGGTTTTGCTGGAAAACTACAGTTACCCGCGAGACGTGAGAATACCTATTGGAAGGTCTCGTCAGCACCCACACGGGGGTGCAATCTGTTAGTTAGGTTTTTGTAAAAATTTAGAAACTATCGCTTAAAAATATTCTGTTTACCAGAAAACTTTAGCCTAAATGTGATTTTCTGGCAAACTGTACCACTCAGAGAATCTGAAACGGCAGCTACGGTCAGAGGATATCCTTTTAGAGAAGTTCTAAGCACCAAGAGTACAGGTTTCTATGAGTAGAACACCAAAAACGAGCAGCAGGAAGTATAAATGAGTAGGTTCCAAGAGGGCTCGTCACTCTCTCGGAAACCTCATGGAGTATAGGTATAAATTTGGTGAAGTTGTAGTTTTTATGAAAGTTAATTAAAAATTGGCCTCATGATGCACGATGCTGATGGTGATGTATCCTCATGAGATGGCGGAAGACAGGTAATGTCTCCGTGCACATGATGGTATACAATTTGCAATATGTGCCCGCAGAAAAAAAGCAGGATTTGGTTAAATAAACTGATAAAAAGTGACGAAAATCCCTAAGGCGCTGGCGATATACGGTTTTGTGATTCACAGGACCCACATGATGTACATACTTTTACCGGTCTAACTACGGATTTGGCTAAACTTCGACATTTTTCGTGAAGTGACTGCCATATGACTTCCACAACCTAAAGGCGATATCGAAGCATTGCAGTTGTTGGATTTTTGAGGGCTCCAACTACCCGTAACGACTGCCATAGATGTTTGTATGGCAATCGGGACCGACGGCTTAACGTGCTCTCCAATGCACGACCAGCCCAATGCAAATACCCATTTTCATACATTTATCATTCATACAAATAATTGCAATGCACGGGGACGTAACACGCGCCTAATGCGTAGCGGCCACCACGACGCCACGGAGGCTGTCAAAAAATTGTAAAAAAATTTGTTTAAACTAGGTTTATTGTCCTGGTTTACGATTACAATGCTGTAGAAAAATTTTACTAGTAAATTTTTGCTAAAATCATGCATTGACGTAGATGAAAGGTAGTTAAAAATATATTGACCGGATATATCAGTCTAAATACTCTAAAAGTTTGGGGGTTTTTCTGAAGTAATAAATATTTGCTTTGAATCAAAACATGACAGATCAACATTGTATCCGTTCTGTTTAAATATGTTTAAATAATTCAATGCTTATGCTATTAATGTATATTTTTAATTAACAGGAATTAACCCGGGGCAAAACCCATTATTGTAATTATTGTACTTCACACATACACGACGTACATTGACCATGGCAATTCAGCAGCCATATTCGTATAGGCCAAATAAAGTGTTATTTGCTTATGAAAATATAATCGATTAAGACAGGAAAAATTGAATCGGAAAGATCGCGGTTCGAATCCCGCCTAAACCGATTCAATTTTTTCTATCATAATCAATTATATTTTCTACTAACACTTAAATCCACATCGCAAATAAATGCAGCAGGGTCACGAGCACGCTCTGCGGAGACCAGGGTACGTGGCAGTGGCGAAAGTTGCCCTATAACCTGATTCCTGTCGGCGTCAAAAAGATTGTATTGCGCATGACCAACTAGGCCGAGGCACAGAAGTTTTTTTTTCAATTCACTTACTCATAAAATGGCTCTAATCTCACCGCAATTAGGCATACAATGATACCTATAACCAAACAGTGGTTTTTAATTGTTATATATGGGATATAGACTACTTTTTTATTTTATTGTTGAGTTGCATTACTTTTAAAAAAATCGATAAAAAAGATCATGTTCAAAAGAACAAATAAATTAATATACCTACCTATTGCATATTCATTTCATGTAACTTCGTAGTTACAAAAAAAAGACGGGTTGCATTCTGGGAGTGCCGACAGAAGTGAAAACTTTTTCTTTCTTTCTTTCTTCGTTATATACATAGAAAAAGATAAAAAAAATATACCATACCATACCTATAATACAGCGCCAATCATAATCACTAATTTTCTGCTAATTTTCTATCAGAAGAAATTAATAAATTACAAAAAGATAAAATTATCACAAAAAGTAATAAATTACAAAAAGAAAAAATCACCACAAAAAGTGTCATAAGGCCAGGTTTGAACCCGGTACTATTTCACTAATTTTCTGCTAATTTTCTATCAGAAGAAATTAATAAATTACAAAAAGATAAAATAATCACAAAAAGTAATAAATTACAAAAAGAAAAAATAATCACAAAAAGCGTCAGAAGGCCAGGTTTGAACCCGGTACTATCTGAAACCATAAGGACTTACAGTCGAAGCGTTTACCGCTATGCTGCGAAGCTATTTATCGTATATTGCAAAATGGATAGGCTATAGCTAATATTGTATGACGTCAGTCGTCGGTTACGGTCCAAAGGTCAAGCGTTCCTGACGCGCGAGTTTAACAATTTTTACCCATCCAAAGCCGCTAAAGAAGTTTTCACTTCAAAAAAATTATGTTGCACGTGTATAATAATAATAAGAAATAAACCTTTCACTTAAATATAACTTTTGCTTTCTCTCTGTTAAAAACTTTAAGAAAATTTACCATTTTTATACACGTGATAAACAAAAAAAGAACCCTCGTCACACAATCACCACATTTACACACTTGTACCATAATGTACTAACAATTCCCCTTTGACAATGTTCACCCTTTGCCAGTGCTACGTGGGTATTAAATACCAGGCCTGGTCGTTACCTCCGGTGAGCCCCAGTTGGAAGGATAGACCCAAGAAGTACTGGCTAGGCGTCGAAGCGCGTAGAAGATAACCATGTGTACCAATGACGAACGTGGAACCCAGAACTCTGAGGTTAGGACTTCGGACACAACCAGGACTAACGCGAAGACGATGATGATGAACATTATATTAAATAACCGGATAACCTTTGTGGCGTAGCGGTAGTGAACGTTGGGTTGTGGAGGTCAGGTGGCAGTCGCTTCACGGAAAATATCCAAGTTTAGCCAAATACGCAGTTAGATTAGTAAAGTGGACCCCAGACTCCAAGTAGAAAAAGCTTCGAATGCGACTGGGATTATCGCTAGGATGAAGGTTCTCCTTCATAACTTGTTATATTTCCAACAATTTATTAAGTATACAAGCATAATGAAAGAATAATTAATACGTTTATTATCTATACAAGTTTGCTCGTTTTTACTAAACTTTATTTATGAATGTTGAAATTGAAACTTTTGATTACTTTGATGAAATATTCATTACATCCGTTATGTAAATGTAAGCAATATACACTAGAGATTGGAACTTCGCAGTTTATAATAACAAATCTGTTTGTATGAGTTGAGAACTATAATTAGCTTCACTTCGTCCTCGTAGTTACATATAGAACCATTCGTCTAAGATGACAGTCCAGTGACCAGCCCCTCTAGACAAGTGGCAATTCGTTGGCGTTGGTAGAATAGAATGACGAATGTATGAGATTTGATGTTTATGACATGCGTAATAGACATCACGTGAACGTTACGTGAACGTCAAATCCCATACATCGAATTTCTTTTCTATCAAACACCGGCTAACAAATTGCCACTTGTCTAGAGGAGCAGGTGCCTTAGTGTTCACTACAGTCGTTACATAAATTTACATAAATTCCTGTCAAAAACCTGTTTAAAATTAAACAGGTTCAGAGAGGTATATAGGTCATTAACCGAGTTTGATTGATTTGATATTTATTACCTGTAGCCGACCAGCCTCGGTTTCGCCCGTGCAACAATTCGTAACCCCCGTATACCTTCCTATAACCCCCTATACCTTCTTTTGATCCATATAGGCATGCCCGAAATTATAAATACTCGTAATGTATGGGAATCTGGTCGATAAATGTCAAAAAGACACTTATGATCACTACTTGAGTCCCTTGATTAATAACTTGATTATTTATAGCCTATAACCTACGTCGATAAACGGATCATTCATCACAAAAAAAAAAAAACAATTCGGCCCAATAGTTCCTAAGATTAGCGCGTTCAATAAAATAAACAAACAATCTCTTCATCTTTTTAATATGTATAGTATCTATATAAGAATATTTTTATGTATTTACCCAATACAACAGGAAGCCGAGTGAGTGTTGGACCAGAGACTGACTTAAATTTACATTTGATAGTAAGTCTCTACCTATTTACAAGTACAAATATTCAAATCGTAATTAACATCTCTATATATCTAGATATAATGTAAATCAATTCGTAATATATTATCTAGTATAAATCACCATTTGTTATGCAATAGATAAGAATTTATGAGAACACCAGAATTCGTAATGGGTTTTGTGTAAGTTATTGAATCAATTACCCGTGTACAAACGATTTTATATCCAAGTAACCCTTTGCGAAAGAAAACTGCAGAATATGGAAATTTCGCGAATTATGGCCATCGGATCTCTCAAACTCATAAGTATAGCCTGCACTATGTCATAACCCGTCATTAGCAGGCGTGAAGATGTTAGGTGTGCAGGTTCCTCCTGTCTTTCTTTCAAATTTATACAGAACAGGGGCTGACTAATCAAAATGAATATGTGTCAATCGCATACATTCATTAGTCTATTTTACAATACACCGGACAACGAATTGCCTCTTGTCTATGCTTGTGCTCATTTACTTCTATCTGCTGTGAAATCCTATGCCATTTCTTTGTTACATAGTTTGTTGTACCGGGCTAGTGCACATAGCTGGGCATTAACTCGTTAATCCATTATTCTTTAATTAACGAAGCTAACATTTCAAGTAACGGATTAACTTTTAAGTTAACTTTAAAATATGTTAACGGACTTGTTAACTTCCGTTAAATTTCTCAAAGTCTGTTAATCGGTAATCTCAAGTTTCAGGAGCGTTACAGCTCCCGTGGTCCCGGTGTGACTGCTGGAGCTGCATCGCTCCCGAAACGTCGGTATACAAGTAAGAGTTTAAATGAAGAGGTGAGTGGATGAAGGACGTAACTAACAATTTCTAAATATCCAGATAATCGGCTTCAAAGTTTGAACATTTCATTTGCAATTATTATGTTTTCTTATAATTTATGTCGTAATATTATGGGGTCAAATTATAGTAATTGTCCATATTTATTATCGGAGATGCATAAACATACAAATAAGTGGATGGAAATTTATTTATTTGAAAAACTATGCATATACATTCTTCTTCCATTGACAATGTAATAGAAATTACGAATATTAAAATTGGAAGAAGGGAGTCGAGTAATGTAACATTAAATAATATAAAAACATGCATATATTGCAAATTTATCAACTTAATCTTGGGCAACGAGGTTATGTTATCAATACTGATATTCAGGTTTCTAGATTTTATATGTTTTTTAAATATTAACTTACGTTTTCTCAGAAATAAACTAGTAAGTTGGTACTTTATTTTCTCCAACTTTAATGTCTACTGCTAAACCTTTTTAGCATATCATCACCATCTCAGAGTTGAATACCGGTCACACTACAAACTTTTTACACTTAAGAACAGTCAAGACAGTCATTCATCATCATCTTTACATTAGTCCCGGTCGCATCCGAGGCTTTCACCCCGGAGTCCGTGATCCGCTTTCCAGCTTTTACTTTTCAACTTCACACGGTCTTGGGCACCTATGGTGTGAGACTATTGGCCCGCATATCATCCTCCATGACGTAAAGTCAGTACTTTTTGGGTCTACCCTCTTACCGGGGCTCGGTGCAGGTGGTATGGATAAACGTAGCCAAGCCAACATGACAAGGCTGCCCCGGATGCGTGACTTCCTCACGCTATTCTTAGGTGTACTCAATCCATCAACCATAGCATATTCATCTCCGTATCAAGCAGCTCCTGCTTGTGTTGCCCTAAAAAAGGCCATGCTTCGCAGCCGTGTAAGCGGACAGGTTCTTGGGGTCACAAATGCCACTTGTTATCTTACGCAGCTTGATGGATGGACGCAGCATGGAGTACACCATATACTCGGTCGTCGCCACATTTAACTTCGGGCGGGGAGCAAGCGCCACCTTTCATCACTCTCATCAAACTACCCCTGTCCAATCCACCAGTGCGATACAAACAGCATAAATGAGCAGCCGCGGAGTCTCTGATGCTGTTCGACAGAACGTTTAATACCAGGTTTAACAGAAATAGACATCCTTTCCTTGGTTAGTACTTCAACAGTCATTTTTTTTGTACATATATGTCACACGACACCCACGTGGTTTAATTAGCCAGTTAAGTTAAGGATTAACTCGGAGGGTTTCCGAGCGGAGTCGATTTCAATTTGGAGTGGAATTGGTTTGGAGTCGGTTCGGAGTTGGAGTGGGTCGGAGTGGAGTCGCTTTGGAACCGGAGTGGAGTCGGTTTAGAGCCCGAGTGAAGTTGGTTTAGAGCCCGAGTGGAGTCGATTTGGAGTAGGAAGGGAATCGAAGTGAATTCAGTTAGGAGTCGGTTCGGAGTTGGAGTAAAGCCGGTTTGGAGTTGGTATGAAGTCGGTGTGAAGTCTGAATTTCGAAGCGGCGGGAGTCGGTTGAGAGTTGGAGCGAAGTCGATTTGGAACCTGTGTGGACTCGGATTAGAGCCGGAATGGTGTCCATTTTGAGTCTGTTTGGAGTTGGAGTTGGAATGGAGTTGGAAGGAGGTGGAGTCGAGTCAGTTGAGAGTTGGAATCAGTTTGGTGTTTGAGTAGGAGTGGAGTTGGAAGGAGTCGGAGTAGAGTAGGAGGGAGGTGGATTGAAGTTGGTTTGGAGTCAAAATGGAGTCGCCTTGGACCTGAAGCGGAGTCGGTTTAGAGCCGGAGTGGAGTCGATTTGGAGTTGGAAGGAGTCCGAGTGGAATTGGGAAGGACTCACAGTGGATTCGGTTTGGAGTAGGTTCGGAGTTGGTTTAGAGTTGCAGAGGAGTCGGTTGTGAATCGGAGTGGAGTCGGCTTAGAGTCGGACTGGAGTCGGTTTGTAGTTAGAGTTGGAGGGAGTCGGGGTGGAGTCTGAATGAAGTCGGTACGGAGTCAGAGCGAAATCAGATTGGATTCTTTTATATTTGACATGCAATGCGTGAAGTTCGGTAACACATGCGCGATGTTGGCTGCTGATGCGCAACATGACATATCTTGACGATTGATCATTCGTGGACTTACAAAATTTTTCAACTGCTGCGCGTCTCCGTTGTGTGAGAATTTCGCACAACATGGTACGTAACAATGTTGCTTAATGGCTATTGGGTTTCAAGGAGGGCATTAAAAGCTGAGACCATATACTGTATAGACACAGCTTCGTAAGAAAATTCGTCACAAAAAACTGTCTGGAAAATCGGTTATGCTTAAGTTAACTAATGTCTATATTGTTCTTTAAACTGACAATGTGTGCACATCATAGCATGTATGTATGACGCCGTTCTGTCACACTTGTGGCGTCCATAGAGTTTGTATAATAGTCTCAGATTAAAAGATTCCATCTGGAACAAAAACTAAATAATGAGCTAATATATTTTGACATTAATCTGTACAATATAGTGCGCCTTTTTGTATTGTCATGTATAACGGTAACAAAAGTTGCTCATTGTTGTTAGTCAAGTAGTAATTTTTCAGAATAGTTACTAAGTTTTTTGTTATATACAGCCAGTCTAGTAGAATACATAGAAGAGCAGCACATAAAGCATCGTGGCAGTGCATTTTCCTGCACATAACCTTCCCTTCTTCCATGGAAGAAATACTTTTAATTGACTAATTTCAAATGGAAGAAGGTGTTAAGTCACATACCTCCTTCTTCCATGACACTTTTGCTATTTTTTGCAGTTATGTCCTTCATCTTCTGGTATTTTTGAAACTGAGCTTAAATTGCGGGGTTTTTTGGTCTAATATAGTTTATATACACCTATAACCGCCATTTAATGCATAAAATCAAAAATCTCAAAAATGTTAGTTACGCCCTTCATCCACTCACGTCTTTAAATAATCACGTTTAAGTTCCAAAGACTACGTAAACCGTGAAAGCCAAAAAAATAACACCTTAAAATTAACCCTTAATTCGACGTCTTAATACGCTACTTTTACAAAATTGTAAATGACGCCTAACAAATCATTATTGTAATTTTTTTTGGAAATTGGAAAATTAGATTTGTATAGCCTAAATGGCTATACAAATCTAATTTCCTGAACATCCGGAAATGTATAGTATACTAGCTGTCGCCCGCGGCTCCGCCCGCGTGGATGTCGGTTATCGCGAATTGGGGTATGAAAAATAGATGTTGGCCGATTCACAGACCTACCCGATATGCCCACAAAATTTCATGAGAATCGGTCGAGCCGTTTCGGAGGAGTTTGGGAACGAAAACTGTGACACGAGAATTTTATATATTAGATTATACTACCAATAAAAAAACTCGAGTACTTAGATTTATTTTATTATTTTTTGTAGATATTCTAACATAATGGCATTACATTACATGACATTAATATTCTGGAAACAAAAATCAGAAATTGTCACTTATTTTATTGTCGAAGTAAGGGTTAATTCGTTCAATCCGTATTTCGTCCAGAACACAATACAACAATCGGCCAAATGAATGAAAAGCCATTGCTTGTCAACATGCTTATTTTTTTTTGTAAATAAGATTTGTCAAGAACAACTTTTGTCAAGAAACCTAGTACAATTTTTTAAGGCATAGTCTGTACGACGAATGAATTTACCTATGAAGGATGGCGTCAAGTTAACACACACACACGCGCTACCTATTCGATTTCAAGTAACAATCGAATTGTTTATGAAGAATTTTCAATCGATTTTACACAAATGTTACAAACTGGAATAAGACGATTTTAACAAATTCTATAGTGATTTAGAAAATGTTGTCGTATTATTTACACTGATCCTAACATTTCAGTTACTTACAGGTGATAGGGTTCATAAAAATAGATATTTAGGATTTTACATATATAATATATTGGCAAATCCATACACAACACAACTTTCATGTTTTGATGTTATCCTTTGATAGTAGGTAAAATATTAATATATTTATTTTATTTTATTTTATTTATATATTTATAGTTATGAAAAACCTGGTAAACTCTAAGATATGAACTAGTAGCCGACCTACAGTATACAACAGATACCTACAGCGCACGTATGAAGTGGACTGAATGTAATAATATTGGTTATGGCTTTAATTATTGCGGCTTCTCAATACAGCCGTTTATGCAGTATCAAAGGTTTTTGCTGGAGAACAGTTTGGGTTTAGAAAAAACAAGTCGTGCTCAATGGCAGCATATAATTTAGTTAAATCAATAGTGTGTAACATTAATGCTAAAATACCAACTACAGCGTTGTTCCTAGACTTGAGCAAGGCATTTGATTTTGTTCATCACCCTACCTTAATGGTCAAACTTGAAAGATATGGTATCAGAGGTCCAGCCATTGAATGGATCAAATCTTTCCTGACAGATAGAATGCAAATCACGAGGGTTGTACAATTCGATAAAGAAACAAATAGTGTTGTTACTTTTGATTCTGAGCCTAAATGTAATCACTTTGGTGTCCCACAGGGAAGTATACTAGGACCAATATTATTCCTTCTATACATAAATGACCTTCCCCAGGTTGTTAAATATGATTGTGTGCTGTTTGCTGATGACACAACAATAGTAATGGACTGTGAAAAAAAAGAATCGTATGAAACAGATATAAATAACACTTTGGACGACATAGCCACCTGGTTGAATCAAAATTCACTAAAAATAAACATTGACAAAACTAAAATTATTAATTTTAAAACTCACCAGAGTAAGCCTTTAGACCTCAACATAATATATAAGGATGAACAGGTTGAACAAGTACATAGCACTAAGTTTCTTGGCATATTAATAGATGAGCATCTAACTTGGAAAGATCACATTGATACCTTAAGCATGAAAATACATAGATTTGTCTTTGCTTTGAGAAAAGTTAAAGAAATAATATCCAAATCTACAGCCATAATGGTATATCATGCCTATGTCTGTTCCATTATCAGGTACGGCATTGTTGTCTGGGGTAACTCTTCAGAAATTTCACGGGTCTTTATAGCGCAAAAAAGGTGCATTAGAGCTATCTTTGGTATGGCTTGGACTGACTCTTGTTTACCTGTATTCAAAGCCAATAAACTATTAACTGTCCCATGTATTTATATTTATGAAAGTGCCATATTTGTGAAAAATAATCTGTCACTGTTCAATAAAAAGGACAACTTAAATAAAAGGAAGGTTACACACATGCCACTTGAGATGCCGGTACCTAGGTTAGAAATTTTTAGACGTAGTTGTGTTTACATGGCTCCACTAATTTACAACTCATTGCCAGCGCCGATTCTAGACCTGCCTTATAAAAAATTTTGTGTTGCATTACATAAATGGTTGGTGGACGAAACCTTTTATACTATGGAAGACTTTTTAAAGAAATATGCATGTCGTTCGTACCACTGCAGAAATGCGCTGTAGCCGCCGCTGTGCTCTTATTGTGACTGCTATATTATTAGATTTTAAGTAGTTATTGATGTATAATTATCTGTGTTTGCATGCCAACATTATGGCGAAATGTGCTTGGACTAGATATAGTTACTATATTTTATGTTACCATCTCTCATTGTACCACATTACACGCAAACGAATAAATGAATTTGAATTTGAATTTGAAAAAGGTTTTTTAATCGGGAAAGATTACAGTTCATATCCTATCGTGTACCTATTCTACCAAATATATTAACACTTTTTAAAAGGAACCTAATTTATAGTACAGCCTGGTGTTAAACACTAAGCGCGCACTCATTTATTTGAATGCTGCCATGATTTACCTATCTAATATTATAATTATAATATCGAATCAACGATGTATGTATATGACGCACACCGGCAGAATTAGCGGAACAAAAAAAGGAGGGTATAAAATAGTTAGCTTTATTTTTAAACAAATAATAATTAAACATGAAACAACAACATTTTTTCCAAACGCCCGTAATCTCTTCAGGGAGATTGCGAAGCGTATGGTCGACGATTCTCGTGACCATACAACGTGGGCAATGCTGCCAGTCTTCTGTGAGCACTTCCACAAGAGGCATGCGATGCAGATGAATTCCACGACGCATTTTAACTTATAGTTTTTTTTCTGTATTGTATAAGTATATGGTAACTTTATTAATTTAATTTAATTAAAATTTAAGATTAAATTATATTTAAGATATAATAACAAATAAATCGCAATAGAAGCCGTTAAAAAACAAACAATAACATTTTTAATAACGAGTATTGATTGATTAAGGTTTCCATCCGTCTGGGCATGCTGCGAATGATGTTGTTAATGATTTCTTGGTGCAACCTCTTCCATTCTTCAATTAATGTGTTTCGCAGCTCGCCCAGATTGTTAGGAGGTGGCTTTCTTGGTTTGACACTTCTCTTTAGCAAGTCCCAATCGTGTTCAATCGGATGCATATCCGGGGACCATGCTGGCCACTCCATCACCGTAACACCAACCTGGTTTAGTAATGCCTGTACTGAGCGAGCACTGTGAGCCCGAGCATTATCCTGCATTAAAATGTAGTCGTTACCAATAAATAGGGCAAATGGCACAACACGTTCCTCTAAAATCTCCCAAATATACCAATCAGCAGTCCGATTTCCGCCGTCGACTACCACTAACTCCGTACGAGCTCCTAAACATATCCCTCCCCAGACCATAATTTTGTGTTCCGCTAATTCTGCCGGTGTGTGTATTACTTAATTAATCCCGGCATTCTGAAACAAAATCTCCCGAAATCCAGGCTATTTTCAGCTGGCCGTAAAAAGGCATTTCTCGGATAAATGATCATTATTTCAATATTTTTGGTTCTTGAATAATTTATGCTTTTTTTTGGTTTTATTTATATCTCTTACACGCTTATTTAAATTACGTAATAATAACAAATTGCGGCAGTATTAGAACATATTATTATTAGATATTTTGTTCGCTAATAGGGAAACCTAATTTCATTAACGTAATAACATTATTTCTTAGTCAAAAGATTTTCCTGCAACGATATTTAGAAAGTCGATGTATTTTTTTTTTCATAAGTAAAGAGAAATAACGGTATTTGGCTCTCTTACTTTGTATGTTTTGAGTTACTACAGTAATATATAATCATAAATGTTAAAAAAATGATAGATTTATTTTCGGAATTAGTGAAGTTAACTCTAATTGGAGAAATGACAACACATTCACTCCGGACTCCGGGGTGAAGGCCTTGGTTGTGGTCGGGACTTACTTGAATATGATTATGATAGTAACACTTTTATCACTATTTTTCATAACAGTATTTACCTACGCTCTATTCCAGAGTAAGAACGGAATTATTACATATCAGAACCTTACCAACCAAGAAAATAAGAATAATCAATTTAGATAGACACTGATATTTGTCGGAGTAATAACATAAGACTTCTTATGCTATACAAGTATATTTGCTTTGCTTTTCCTTTATCTAACCCAAGTTAAGATAAACATATCAGGGCGAGTCGAAGTTGCGCACTAAAGATTTAGTACAAAACTGGGTTCAGGGACAAACTTAATGTTGGTTTTGGAAAAGTGATGTACTCCCACATCAACTTAGGTTATGGTCACTTTACCAACTGCGAATCTGATTTCTAAAACCAGTATTTATACCGTCTGCTTGTTATGTCCCACGATACTAATAGTGGGACTAAGGACACAAAGAAGTTTCTTAGGAGCTGACGGAATGGCATAAAAGGTCTAAAAACAGTAGAGGATGCTCGAGAAATATGTAAGGACAGAAGCAATTGGACACCCCGGGTGAAAGATATAAAGAAAGAAAAAAGAGAACGACCAATTTTATTTCTACCTTTCCAAAAAATTCGCAAGACACAGTTACATAATAAAACACGGGCAATACATTTTATAGAGCCGCAACTAGCTAATATTATTAACTTAAATGAAAAAGTAATAAAATGGTATCTATATAATAATGTCCGGTTTCATAGAAGATTCGTATTTACTTTTGATTCTCAGTAAAACAGATAGAGCTCCTGCTCGAGTTATAAAAAGAAACGCCGTTTAATAAAACAGACTTCAAAAACTCAAAAGTATAAAATAACTTAGATAAAAAATAACTGAATTTACATATTTACTATTCTGTTAGAGTCGGTACCTAGCCCGCGAGGTCATATTTCAATTTATTCCAGTGTACTAGTTCAGGCACCACAAACAAAGTTGGCATTTTACTTTTTCTGTTTTTGAAGTCGGCTTTTTTAAACATAGTTAGTTTTTGAGTTTTGTTACATAAAATTGACATAATGCTCCCAATAACATAAACGAGACATTCATGCTATATATATAATAAAGGAGTTCTATTGTCTGCCGCCAGAGTTCAAGAATAGGTAATTCCAGCATGTCCTTGACCATCATAATGTAGCTTACCTTGTAACAGGATCGTCCTAAAACTAGCTAAAACGCAATCATTTCCCATTTCCTATTTGATTTTGAGGAGTTCTCTGGTGTGTCTCTTAAGACAAGGTTTATCCAGCATCCATGAAATTGATATGGTACCACCTGCGACTTATACTAAATCTAATGCCAAAAGAGTTTTTGAAATTGGTTCATAAACGACGTAAATATGGGACAACATAAATAATGAATCAATTAAAAGCTTGAATTAAAAAATATATACAAAAATGTTCATACAATGGAAACTACTGGAACGAAACATATAAATTTTTTATGGGACCAAATGGTAACTATTCCGCATCGTACTAAAAAAAAAGTTTATCGAATAAAAAATCATAGAACCTCCTCCTTTTTTGGAAGTCGGTTATAAATCTAGTCTAAATAAAAAAAAGTTTTTTAATTCATGGTTTTAATGTGCAATTATTTCGCGATTTGCAGTCAATCACAAGCCACGAGCAGACTCAGACCTAGAAAACACTGATTCCTCTGAAGCGTAACTCAATGTTCCCAGGATTATAAATGATTTCGAGGCCTATAGAGGCGATTCCTCTATGGGCCTAGTCCTAGCGGTTGCCGCAAGACGTGTCCGCACTTTATCTGCAATGTCAGGGACATGAAGGCT
Source organism: Eilema caniola (assembly GCA_949126895.1). Taxonomy (NCBI): domain Eukaryota; kingdom Metazoa; phylum Arthropoda; class Insecta; order Lepidoptera; family Erebidae; genus Eilema; species Eilema caniola. Next base: position 9,638,431 of record OX421471.1, on the reverse strand, counting down.
GCCGTGGATGCGATACTTCCTCACGCGGCCTTCACACGTGACTTCGCACATCTAATGCAGTATTTTCATCTCCATGACACGCAGCTCCGGCTTGTGCAACCCCAACGACAGGCCAGGGATAGGACAGGCCTTATAGATCAGCCCCTTCAACGTGACTGGCATTATAGGATCGCATGTTACGCCAGTTATTTCCTGCCACTTGGCCCAAGCGGCGGTAATGCGTGTCTTGACGTCGTATCCGATGTCACCAGTCACGTGAAGTACAGCTCCCAAGTATTTAACCTGGTCCATGCGCTTGACCAAGTCATTATCTATGAGGACGGGTGTGGGATCTGTTGAGTTTAACGCCAGTATTCTTTCTATCTTCGCCATATTTAGCTTCTTTCACATTTTCGCACGTCACCTTAGTCGTCCATCAGCGCAATGTCATCAGCTCCGAGTAACCATAGAGGTTGCTCATGTGAGTTTCTGATGCTGCCCGACGAACGTCTAATACCACGCTAAAAAGTTAGGACTAAGAGCAGATCCTGGTGTACCCGGAAGGTGATGGGGAAGATTTTCGTGTCGCCAATATTGGGCCAAGCCACAGAATCATGATACATGTCACGGATGGTGTCAATGTAAATCTCTGAAACTCCCTTATACCGTAGTGCCCACCAGATCATTGCGCAAGGAATACATTTGAAGGCCTTCTGCATGTCTAGTAACAGGCAAAGCAGGAGCATCTTCTTCGCCCTGTATTTTTTCCTGATAATCCTTAGGGCGACGCCGAATCCATGGGCCCAGGCCCGGGACGAAACCCATTCTGACGCTCTGAGAATGCACTCTCCTGTGGGAACCGGAAGTCCATTATCCTCTCGCAAAGCTTCATGGTGTGGGACAACTTTATGCCGCGGTAACTGCCACACTCTGCACCAATCCCTTGCCTTTGAAGACTGGCGTAATGATACTCAGCCTCCAGTAAGGCATGATCTTACCAGTGAGAAATACATGATTATGTATAGTTATTTTCAGACAGTTACAGTGCAAATGACGAAATTAAGGTAACCTATTGAAATATCGAATTTCTGTTACCCGAATCTTAAAACCCCGAAAACGGTTGGTAGAACTTTTAAAAGACAGATGTAATGAATGACAACTTTCTAAAATTCCGTTTTTCATTTCCCAGATGAATCAATTTCCAGGTGCACTAAAACCAAATTTTCAAATAGTATTTTTTTGTTTTCCATATTGTCATAATCCAAATATAGTTATACCAGATTCTCAGAATATTTCTTTTTGTTTCCCATCGTACCATTTTCCAAATAAACTATTACCAAATTTTCATAATCTTTTTATTTGGTTCCCATACAAATCGTGTTCCAGCTAAACTATATACAGGTATAGTAAAAATCAGTAAATTTATACGATTCATTTAGGGTGTGTAATGGTTGATATAATAATAAAAAATCTAACGTTCACTTAAGACATAAATAATTTCACTTAATATAATGAAAGCCTGAAGACTTATAAATATAATATAATTTTGTTTAAATTATTGTTTTCCATGTCATGCATGAACAGTTTTGTATGCAGGTATAATCAATGAATCAGGAAAGCGAGCTCGTGAACACTGCGTACCACACCCGACCCGACTCGCCGTGGTACTTGTCTGCCCTACACTAGAGTGTTATTTAAGAACCGGAGGCGCGGAGGGAGGGGAGCCCCTTATTTCGTAGAAAGAAATTTCATAGAATTTCGTTTCACAGAAAATGCCTCATATAATATTTGGTTCTTATATTTTTATTTCGAATATTATTGTTTCAAAAACAATTTCCTACAATGAAACATATTTCACAGAAACACAATTTTTAATAAAAAAAATTTGTTTAACAAACTTATCAAACTGTAGAATTATTTTTAAAGAATATTAAACCACCTTTATAATGTTCCAAATCACATTTTTAACTGTAACATTTACAATTTTAACACCTCGACTCAGATTACCCCGACTCGGATAGGTTAGGTTAGAAGGCTAATGCGGTAGCGGAGCGTAGCGAAGCTCCCGCATTAGGCCTTCGTGGTTATTTTTTTATAAACCACCCAGAAGTAGGAGCCCCGCGTAGCGGGGCTCCGTCGACCTTGTAGACGCATCAATTGTTTAATTCATAAAAACCATTTATATGATAATATGTTATTCTTTGTAATAAGTTTCTATTAAATAAACAATATAATGATTAAGAATAGTTGATTTGATATTCTATGAAATGATTATTCTAATGTTTAACTTGATATGAAACAAAATTCAATGATTTAAAATTATATTAATTAAATATAATGATTATATTAATTATTCTATGAAACGAAATTATGCGAAACATTTTCTGTTATACGAAATTATATTAAACAATTGTCTATAAAACAACGCACACCCGCGGAGCAAAGCCGAAGCTGCGGAAGCGAGCATGGGTGCCCGAACTTTGTTACGCAAGGGCGGAAGGACTGCACTACCTCCGCGGGTGTGCATGCTTGCCGGTTTGATTGCCAGCTTGCCTGCATGCATGCTTGTTTGCTTACATGCATACATATATTTTTTAAGGCAACGTGTGTTTTGTTCAGTAGGTCTCCAATTGTAGTTAGTAGACGCCATATGAGGTTTAGTTTTAGGTTTAGAAATCTGGATATTGTTTGTCTGGATATCAATTAATTGCATTTCAAAAATTTGTGTTTTAAAAATTGGGCTTTCGTGCATATGGATTACGGTCATCTGGATTTTGTGCATTTAGATTTCGTGTGTCTGGAACTCGTTCGTCTGGATTATAAAACGTCGTACAAATGAATAAATGGGCAAATGAAATTCGGAGTTGCGATTATATGGAAAATAAAACTTCGGAATTTGAAAAACCGGGATTATGCAAAATTGGCCAAACGTTTTCTGGATTATGATATTCGGAATGTTACAATTCGGGATTAAGATAGGTAACCCGAAATTAAAGATGATTACCATATAGACTTCCAAATTACATCCATAACTACGTCTTGTAAAGGTAAAATTTGCAAAAAGTTTCCAATATGATCTCATTACGTGATTTAATCTTAAGAATCGTTATCATTACAAGTTATTAACTTCCTTCTTCGAGATAAATCGAAATTGCTGTACATGCGAGCAGCGGCCGACAAAAGTTGTATGAAAATCCAAATCTGTCGTGTTCTAGAGGCCAAATAAATTACTACGTAAACTCATATCTATCGTATAATTTAAAAATGGAACCATCTTTTACTCCGGACCATGGCAACCAAGGAGGTAACTTATCCAAGACATTTTTAAATACAGAACTGGCTGTTTAATATGAAAAATAAAAAACAAATGTTGTTCGTTGTTCGTCATTGATTTTGAAAATTAGGTAACTAATTGTATATTAATTTCCGCGCATTGTTTGAAAAAAGCACTTAATAAGCCTTGGCCACAACTGAGCGTTGACAGACTTCGTAATGCGTGCCTCGGCCGCGCCTCGGCCCACATACTACCAGTAACACTGTATTTGTCAAATAAATACGTCTATTTATACTTTGTATACTTGTTTGAAGAATCTCTTAGGAGAATAGCAATATGTATTTGAATTGAATATGCAAACGGATATCAATATTCTCTTTGAATATGCACTGAATTGTCTATTCACGTACATTAGATGGAATAAATTAAGTTGTAAGTTGATTCATAATGTGTCAAATATTTCTGATGGGTATATTTATTATTGATGCGACTAAAAACCGGACGCCGTCTTGGCTCTCAAGTATCTACCAGGGTTTTAGGTTACCGACACACCCGGCTTGCCTTGGGTCATGCACCTACGGTTTTTAAACGGTCCCTTTCTACCCTGGGAAGGGCGCACGTCATGACATTGTCCAGGGTCTGCTTCTGCTAGCGTATAGCGAAATTGAATCATCTTCATCCTCATAGGGTTTTTCAGTTGCGTTCAAAGTTAACACTTTGGAGCCCGATGTTCGCTTATTGCTTTTTTGATTGGTATGTCGACTATTCTGGTAGCGTCTGTCTTCTGACTGGAATGCCTGCTAGCAGGTGCATGTATCTACATATCAGGTCGGATTGGGCCACAAGAATGTTTCGTAGGGCCCTGTAAACCCCGATATTACCTACCTACGCGATTTGTAAAGTCAACATTTTAAGCAATAGGCAATAAGCGAAAGTCAAATTGTTTAATGGAATTGAGAAATCACGAAGAGTCGGGGAAACCTCGCGCAATGTAACGTCGTTTTAAACGATATTTATGTCACTGCATGCATGGTATATGTTACATATTATGCACCTTTGATTTGTATAGACATGGAAATGCAGCGTGGCCAACAACTTACAGCCGGTGTCGGTTGCGTCAGCGCTACGGTCTCAGTTGCAAGTGCACATAAGTGTCGGTATTACGAGTACAGGCCATATAAAATAATAGGCCTAATGCTAGTTTCATTTTATAGACCTGCCTGCGTGGGTAAATGGCGTGAGACAGTTCTTTTCATTTGCTTAGATGCTATTACTGCCTACTTAAACGTATTGTACAAATGTTGCAATTAAAACGAGCTACGTTTGCAAACCGATTCTGAAGTTCGATTGCAGTAAGAAGTTAACGGTTTTAAAGTTTTACTAAGGAGTGGAAGGAAATCAATATCATATTGTTATAGAGAAGTGCAGGAAAATTGATTATAAATAATTATTTGCTTGCAGATAGCCTATTGGTCTAAGATCCGATCTGACAACCACCTTCACTTATCTGATTACAGAATGAAAAATATGTTTAAGCAAATAAAATGTGTTGCAAAATACATGCCAACAGGGTTGCCTAGAAAAATGTGGTCAAAAAGTTAATTATTTCACATTTTTGTACGTTACATGTATTCTAAAAAAAATCTCGTTTAAAAATTTATATAAATTCCCTTTCAACTTTTATTGTAATTAGCTTCGTTGTGAATAAAACGTCTATGCGACTTTTAAGTCGTTAAGCTCGAAGATCGTTTGTTAAGCAGCTAATTATGCGCATTTGTTGTTTCTAAAGTAACCGTCCCATTTCTCAGAAATGTTAGTTTGCCGTTTAACTTCTTGGTAGAATTGTTACTAATAACAATCATAATCCGCCTAGCAATTTCTTGTTGGCATTCAATGCTTACGCTTTTGAGCGTATTATTTTTAATTATACATATTTGTTCACATTTACGGGAGAGACGATCATTGGTCCTCCTAACCCAAGAGAAAAGTCTGCAAAAGAAAAGATGAGGTTGGCTTGCTTTGGATAGGCCCTGTAGACTAGCAAAAATATTGTCTTATTGGTATATAAATAAACCTGAATGATCATCATCATGGATCACCACGCTCACTCGAATAGTTACACTTGTGATGGTGTCGCTTGACATAGCAAGCAACGCATGCTCGCTAAACTTTATTTTAATAGTTACACTTTTGCGTAAAAACAGACACCGTTTACCTGCAAAGAGATTGATTATAACCGAGAATAACACATAGGCTACTTTTTATTCTGGGAATAGGTTCCTGTGGGTCATTAGAACAGGATACTGACTTCATGCGACGGATGCTTCTGCAATAGCTTTTAATGTAATAAAATACAACTTGCTAAGGGAAGCTGGCCTAGACAGATGAAATGTCTAAACATTGTAATAAAACACTGTATAAAAACGTATAATATTGTATTGTTTTTGTATTATGGTACAATCATTTGTGTAAGTCATATATAAAAGTATAATATTTAAGTATTGATGCAGTTAAGGTTATGCTCATATAATGTTCCCTTAGATGTATTATTGTTAAGTAGAGCCGTCTACGAAGCAATCCTTCATTTAATTGAACTTGCAGGGCTGGCAATGTCGGCTCCAAAATTAATTACTTTCAAAAGACACGGAAAACTGCAAGAGGATAGATATAATTTTTACCGAAATAAAATTATAGCTGCCCAAAATATTTAATATATACGTTGGTACCAACCTAAATTATTTTATTAGGGATTCCGCGAATGTGTTAACAAGCGTGATATTATTAGGTATCTTCTATCTCTCTTCGGTTTGGCAAAATTCCGACTAAACTAAACTATATTAGTTTAGTCACGTCAAATTGCGGTTTCTTATTCGGGAAAACACCAACTAGCTTAATTTGACAGGACTAAACTATTTTTAGTTTAGTCGAATTCAATTTAGTGAAAATCTCCATTTTGCTATTCGGTAAGGCAAAATTTTATTCCTGTCAAACTAAAATACGACTTATTTTAGTGGCCATATTTTTGGTCGCGATTAAACTAAACTAAACTAAACCTTGTTCTGCTGGTTGAAATTTTTAAATTACAGAAAAATGAACGAATATGTTGTGGCTGCTTTTTTCGAGGAGCAAGAAAGGTATATTTAGTTGATAAACATATATTTAGTTGATAAATAAGAAAATTTATCAACTAAATATATGTTTATTTGTTCAAAACTGACCTAGCAGTAAAAAATTCCGCATCAATGCCATTGTGGAGAAGCAGTTGACCGACTCGGACACCATGGCCTGTCATGCTGCAGGAGCGCGGGGCGAATTCCACGGCACGCCAGCCTCAACGATATAATCCGCCGTGCTCTTGTCATTGCTGGTGTGCCAGCTGTGCTTGAACCATACGGTTTGGCGTGCGACGATGGCAAGAGACTGGATGGTATGTCAATAATGTCTTGGAAAATGGGTAGGACTCTGGTGTGGGACGCAACATGCGTCGACACCATTGCCCCTACCCATATACCTATCACGGCTGGCTGTGCCAGTGTCGCTGCAGCTTCTGCAGAGGCTGTTAAGCGGCGCAAATACTCCAATCTTATTGGAGATTATGAATTTGTGCCGTTTGGAGTCGAAACGTTTGGGCCTTGGGGTCCGAGCACCCGCAATCTCTTCAGGGATATTGCGAAACGTATGGTTGACGCTTCTCGTGACCAGAAGGCTGGCCTCTTTTCAGGTCAGAGATTAAGTATTGCCATACAACGTGGCAATGCTGCTAGTCTTCTGGGAACTCTACCACAAGAGGCATGCGATGCGGATGAATTCCACGACGCTTTTAAACTTTTAGTTTTATTTTTTTATTATATTTAGTATTGTGTATATATAGTAACTTTATTAATTTAATTTAATTTTTGCCAATACATCTGTAATATATGTAAAAATTGTGTAAATATAAAAATAATTGAAAAATTAACAATTATCATAAAGGTTGGGTTTGAAATTTATTTAGGTTAGAAATTTATTTGTTTTTCAGAAATCGGGAAATCGGGCCAGGTTGCTTCGGTCGAGGGATGCATCAAATCCGTTTGAGATGGCCGACCGCAAATTTAGAAAATTCTTTAGGGTCCCGTCATCAGCGGCCAAGATCCTATTGGAGAAACTTAAAAATCACCCTAAATTAAGCGAAGAGAATTTTTTTGTGATTGTGACATACTTATTTATTTTTCCTCTTTTCACGTAATATTCCCATTACCATACCGCCAACGTTGTTGTTTTGGTTTGTTTACTTTTTCAGAGGTTTAATTTACGGTCACGTTTGAACACATGTTTTTTGCCAAGAAGTTAAGTTGTCTCTCTCACACTTCAACAACTTCTTATTGTGATTGTACTAATTTACCATAATTTACAACGTAGACGGCCTACTTTCTTTTTCTAAGGACGTTGTCATTCGTTCATTGAATTCACAGATTAAAAAGGGTTTATTCAATTTAGTCGTGTGACCTTGACTAAAAATGCATGCACTGTTTTTAAGTCGGTGGCCAAACCGAATAGACAAAGCGTTGAACTAAACTAAAATAAGATAATTTTTAGTTTAGTTTAGTTTAATCGGGTGGACATGCCGAATTAACACCATTGCATAATATTTATAATGTTCTTTTTTTGTCTTAATTTGTAGTATTTAAATCATATCTAGTGAAGAGTAGTGAGTTTCAAATAGCGAGTTATTTGACTATTCACTGCAACAACTATTTGCGGCATCTCTAATTTATATTGCCACCCTACATTCAGCTGTAGGGTGTTCAATATTGGGATTTATTGTATGTTTCTGTGAGTTTCGATCAGTAAACTATTAGATATGGCGTAAACAAACGTTTAGGCTGGCCTCGCATATTCACAGTGTTTCTCAATTCGTATCTAATCTGAATTCATAAAATTCATATTATAATTAGTTCAAAACGTAAGAAATTATGATCCACACGTATTCCAAATAACCTAAATTTTGATGTTCTCAGGTCGATTGAAAAGAATTATACTGACAAGCGTTTTCAGTTCCTAATCAGAATATTGACACATACTTTATGGACCAAGAGCCCGTGAAAGCCAGACCTTCGTAATTTTATAAAAGCTAAAAGTTTTCCAGCGCGTGCTCCTAAAACAGATAAGAACGATGGCCTATAATGAAATTTGGATCATAGTGGCTCTGACAGATATACGGTATTAACGGTGTAAAAAATAATAGTAAGTAGAGATTTTTTTCATCCTTGAATTTTGGGGCAATATACTTTCACTCTGAGATTTATTACCTGATTTACGTGATTTTTTTTTGTTTGATGCGGAATAGTTGCTACTTGAAAAGTTGTTGCAGTTGAAAATAAAAAAATATTTTTTGTTTGTTTGTTCCAGTAGTTTTCATTTTATGAACATTTTGTATTATTTTCATTTAAACTTTTAACCGACTTATTATTTTATGTTGTGCTATATTTCCCGTTCAGGGTCAAAATGTCCAATTCTCAAAATGTCCAACGGTGTCAAAATGTCCAAATCCCAAAATGTCTATGTCTCAAAATGTCCAATTCCCAGAATGTCCAATTCTCAAAATGTCCAATTCCCAGAATGTCCAATTCTCAAAATGTCCAATTCCCAGAATGTCCAATCTTTGAAAATGTGGTAAATTTGTTCAATAACACATCACAGTGCTTGATTAATACTTATGAAAAACAATAAATACAAAATACTAATAGAATCAAAATATGTTTTATTTATAAGTAACAAATTAGACCAGAGAAGACCACAATATACCCAAAATCACTATTTTTGTCATAATGTCATATTAAAATATACAATAATCAATATCATAATTTTTATAATTATGAAATATTAATTATATACAATTATAAATAATTTTGTCATAATGTGATATAAAAATATACAATAATCAACATCATAAATTTCAATATTATAAATTGAAACAAAAATTATCGATAGGATAGAGAATTATAAAATATATATTATAGTATAATTATTATCCCTAACATTGTTATTGTAATGTTTCCATTTGCCATAGCAACCAAAAACCCATCGTGTAACGCTAACAACACCATCTATCGAGCTATTTTGTTCCTAAACAACACCACCTATCGAGCTATTTTGTTCCTAAGTTTTCTAGTATTTAAATTACTTTGTTACTGTGAGTTTTTAAAATCTGTATTCAAATAGGTACTTGGGTTATTGAACCACGGATATTAATTTTATTAGTTATTTAAAACCAAAACGAAAAATGTAAATATTATGCATAAACTAAACGCATCATGTGATAAAAGTATAAGTTTCTTTAATGTGGGTATATTTGAAAAAATATTACGCCGTACGTCCATTATTTTATTAAATGTCATTTGATGTATTACCTACGTGTTATTGCCTTAAACAATAATGTGGTCACAATATTGTATTCGAAGTTTACGTGTGTGTTCTTTAAATTTTTATATTTTCGAAATCTACAATGACGGAAGGATTTGAGTTCATTTGTAACCAGAAAGATAAACTTACTTTGATTCGTAATGGGTTCCAATTTTACAAAAACGTGACTAATAAAAATGGAAGCTCTTTATGGCGTTGTATTAATCGACGGATATGTACAGCGTCAGTCACAATAGATAAATCAAGGAAAATCTTATTGAGAGAATCTACGCACACTTGCGAACAAAATCTTGTCCAATTGCATATTAATAAAGTAAAATCATCTTTGAAGAGGGCGGTATGTACAGATTTAGGACCGATTCAGAAAATTTGTGAAGAACCTTTGAAAAAGTTAAGGGAAGAGTACCGTGATGATAAAGATTTAATACCGTCATTTCATACCATAAAAAAAACTTTATATAGATCCCGCAAAAAATATCTGAATACTAATTTATTAATACACAGTGATACGAGATCAATTAAAATACCAGAAAACTTGGGAAAATCATTTCTGATTTGTGAAGATGGTGACACGGATAAAATTATAATATTTTCAACAAATACGGCGAAGAAATTCTTAAAATCACCAGGGTCATACTACGCAGATGGAACATTCAAAGCAGCGCCAAAACCATTCTATCAGTTTTTTGGTATACATTTAGACATTAATTCTGATGAAAAAACAACAAACATTATACCAGTGATCTACGCTCTTTTGCCAAATAAAACGGAACACACCTATGTGCGTTTATTTTCGCTCATAAAAGTTAAGTTAGGTGTCAATATACGAAAGTTTAAATCAGATTACGAAGTCGCTATATTAAATGCCGTATCTTACGTTTATCCGCAAGCTGAAGTGACCGGATGTTACCACCACTTCAATCAAGCCATCTGGAACTATTCTAAAAAAATTAAATTAATTGAAACAAGCGCAGGAAGAAATACTACCCGAATGAGTGCCACTATTCCTTTAGTTCCGGCAAATGAAATACCAGCTGCATGGCACTATATTTTAGAAACGAGCCCAAACTCTCGCGAAATGGATTTCGTAGGTACTTTGAGTCCACATGGTACCCAAAAAAGTCGCCAGCTTTATTGAGCTGTGCTGCACAGCGTCATAGAACCACTAACGCATTAGAAGGATGGCACAGACGACTAAACAGCCGTATACCGAAGAATCCTAATTTATACTTCTTTTTGTACAAATTGAAAAAAGAAAGTAAATATTGGGACTGTCGTTTAAGGGATTCGCTATTTAAGAAAATGAGAAGTACAAGACGACCTAGAGACATCCAGTTTGATCGGAAATACAAAACATATCTAATAAAATTACAAAACAAAGATCTAACAGTGAAACAATTTTTGAAAAAAATAATATTTTTGAGACTTAGCTTGTTTAAAAAGTAAAATGTAATATTATTATTATGACATAAATCATAAAACTCATAATATTGATTATTATTATTGTATTAATAAAACATATTTCGTTGATTATAAATAAAAATTATGATTATTACTTGATTGAGTGAGCAAAGTCATTAAGAGGACATAAAGTATTTTCTGTCCTAACTTGGTTATAAAACGATGTATAATGTTTGTTTCAATTTATAATGATAAAAATTATAATGTTGATTATTATATATTTTTATATCACATTATGACAAAATTATTTATAATTATATATAATTAATATTTCATAATTATAAAAATTATGATGTTGATTATTGTATATTTTTATATCACATTATGACAAAATTATTTTTAACTGTATATAATTAATATTTCATAATTATAAAAATTATGATATTGATTATTGTATATTTTAATATGACATTATGACAAAAATAGTGATTTTGGGTATATTGTGGTCTTCTCTGGTCTAATTTGTTACTTATAAATAAAACATATTTTGATTCTATTAGTATTTTGTATTTATTGTTTTTCATAAGTATTAATCAAGCACTGTGATGTGTTATTGAACAAATTTACCACATTTTCAAAGATTGGACATTCTGGGAATTGGACATTTTGAGAATTGGACATTCTGGGAATTGGACATTTTGAGAATTGGACATTCTGGGAATTGGACATTTTGAGACTTGGACATTTTGGGATTTGGACATTTTGACACCGTTGGACATTTTGAGAATTGGACATTTTGACCCTGAACGATATTTCCGTCGCTTATGAACCGTTTCAGAAAAAAATTGCATTGGGCTTACTATAACCCACAGGTGGTCCCATATCAATTTCATGGGTACTGGACCTTGGACTCTGAAAACACACCAGAGTACTCCTCAAAATCAAATAAGAAATGAGAAATGACTTAATTTAGCTAGTTTAGACGATCAAATATCGGTTTGAATTTATATGTCATTATTTACTGGTTAAATCTAAAACATAAATTTTATGAATGATTTATGATAGTATTCGTAATAGTAATTTGCTACAATTATATCAAAACTCATCCGAACACTGTCAAAAACAATAACCTTTCAGACCTAGAAGTTAAATTTACTTTATGAAGATTTAATTCTACGAAGTTCTTGAAATAGTAGGTTTATACCTACTATTTCAAGAACTTCGTAGAATTGATTCACTTCTCAGAGGAATTTTCATTCAATTTATTATTAAATTGAATGAAAATTCCTCTGAGAAGTGAATCATTGCTCTTATGAATGAAGCTCAAAAAAATTGTTGCAAGTACACTCATTTTAAATCCAGGCACATCTGTATTTACTAACCTCAAACAGAGTTGATATATTAAGATTAGCTACTAGGTCATCTGCTGGGATGATGTGTGAGAGTTATATTTTGTTGCGCTCGGTTTAGTCGTGAGAGAAATAAGACAGCGACAAATTACTGACGATTTCACTGTAATAATTCTGCACGAACTTGACACTAATATGAAGTTACTTGTATTTCATAATCATCATTACTTTAGGGTTGTTCCAAATTACATCCAAAGCTTTTTCTTTGCTTCTCCTGCTTTTGGTTTGACTTACGATTTTTTGCGAACGACTACCGCCTGATATGCCAATCTCGAGAATAAAGCCAGCAGATGTGCTGACTTATACACGAGGTCGGTTGGTGTATTTCCTAGGTTTCCCCATAGTTGGACAAATAATAGACCATTAATTTTCATTTCCAATATTTTTCTAAAAAAAATTGTATATATTCTCGGGTGTGAGGATCGGCAACAAATACCCCAAGATGGGACATAACCATCCACGCTGGATCTTTGGGTTGGGTTCGGTTGGGTATCCGTGGGAATTTCCCTACTATAAGAAAGGTTGTCTATTGCTTTGAGAATATCCTAATAAAGATTTTGAATTTAACCAAATTACTAGTCTGAAACAGCGTAACCAGCAGAACCATGTCTCAGCCAACGAATTAGAAGTTACTGTGACTCAGCAGTGCGTTCTTCAAAGGACCCTTTTCGTTAGATACCCATAATTGCTACATACGCGAATTAAACATGGTATTTCTTAGAGGGGATGGGATTTATTAGTATTAAGGTCGATATGATGAAGATAATATTATTCCATAAAAACAACAATAGAGAGACGATATTCTTAGCAATCCATGGATTCTCCGTGCGGGTGCCGGGTCCATCGCGTTGCTGAGTTGGGAACTCGGGACAGTGCCTGGGACTTGCGACCCAAGTGTAGGTTTAGAAGGGGCCCCTTTTGTTGATGTACATCAACACTCACCTTCACTACCCAAGTTCCCCTCCCTGCCTAACCAAATTTGATACGAACCTACTAGTGCCGCTTTAGACATTCGTCCTAGTAATGAGCTTATTGTAGCTCTCGATAGGCCTAGATCTTTAAGTAGGTTATAGAGCGATTTAGCTGGTATACCTCTCGCTCCCACTTCTACTGCATACAAATTAACCACGTAACCGTTTTTGATTAATTCGTTTGTGAGATCGTAGTATTTATTTTTCTTTAGTGTGTGGTCCTTCGGTATATTTGTTTCCCACGGTACAGTAAGTTCCACAAGGACCACATATTTAGTCTTTTTCGAGTATAGAAATATGTCCGGTCTAGATGACGAAACCCCAACATCCTCCGGAATTTTATAGTGCTTTTCATACGTGTCGATTAGGAGAGTCCAATCTGGGGCAGTATCTAAGATTGAATAAGGTTTGTTCCTGGATTTTATGGATGAACCTTCAGACACAAAGTTGATATGACGTCTGTTAGTAGTCAATCCTTTTTGGGCTCTAGCTACTGCCAGACTCATTGCTTCGCGTATGATGAAAAGCACCTTATCGTGGCGGCGTGAGTATTGGCCTCTATCAAGAAGCACCCTACATCCTACTAATATGTGCCTAGCCGTCCCTATTGCCTCACCACACGTATAACATTGTTTTTCTGTGGCTTTCCCCCACCTTACCAGATTACTCTGGTCTGGAAGGGTCATCTGAAAGGCGTTAAGGTAGAATTTTAACAGGGCCGGCGACCACTCATAAAAAGTTTTCTACCGTAAAAGTTGTGAGATCCATGTAATACCAAGTCGGTTATTAATTTATTCAGTCCTTACTCAAGGTAACTTCTGTCAACCTAACAACATCTTGTACTGACCACATCAATATTTAAAATCTTTAACATTTGAAATGAATATATTGATTCGGCCATCTCATGAAAGCACAATATATCTTAAAAGTAATACATATATAAATTAGATTGTTTAGTGTTATGTTAACTTTGATTATATATATTTTATGTATTTTGAATCCATACTAATATTATAAATGCGAAAGTAACTCTGTCTGTATGTCTGTCTGTCTGTATGTTACGCTTTCACGCCTAAACCACTGAACCGATCTTGATGAAATTTGGTACAAAGGTATATTAGAGCTTGAGAACGGACATAGGCTACCTTTTATCAAGAGAAAGGGGATTTAAGGGGGGGAAATAGGGGATGAAAGTTTTTATGAAAGTTTGTCATTTCTGAAGATATCTTAATGAAATTTGGTACAGAGGTAGATTAGAGCTTGGGAACGGACATAGGCTACCTTTTATTGCTAAAAGGGGGGTAGAAGGGGGGACTAAGGCCTTGGGATGAAAGTTTGTCAGTTTTGAAGATTTCTTGATGAAATTTGGTACAGAGGTAGTTTAGAGGTTGGAAACGGATATAGGCTACCTTTTATCGAGAAAAGGGGGGTAGAAGGGGGCGGACTAGGGCCTTGGTATGAAAGTTTGTCATTTTTGAAGATTTCTTGAAGAAATTTGGTACGAGAGCCAAATAGAATGCAGTAAAGGGTTGAGAAGAGAGGCGAATAGGGAGGCGAGTGGAAAGATGAATGTAGTGGCGAGTAGAGATCGAATAGAGAATTGAGTAGAGATGGGAGTAGATAGGCAAATGGGGAGAGTAAGATAGAGAGGCGAAAAGAGAATCGAATGGATGGGCAAGTAGAGAGGCCAATGGAAAGGCGAGTTTAGAGGAGAGTACAAAGTCGAGTAGAGAGGGGAATAGAGAAGTCAGTAGATAGTCGAGTATAAATTCAAGTATAGAGGCGAGTAGAAAATCGAATAAAGAGTCGAATATAGAGGCGAGTAGAAAGTCGAGAACAGAGGTGAGTACATAGTCGAGGACAAAGTTGAGTAGAGAGGCGAATTTAATGCTCAATAGCGTCGGATCAACACTAAGCGATAACCGACATTCACGCAGGCGGAGCCGCGGGCAACAGCTAGTATAAAATAAAGGATTTCTTTAATATAAAATTTGAGGAATAAATCTGAATTCTCAAATCTGGCTTAAAAACTGATTTTTTTCTTTCTAAAAATTTACATTTATAAGCACAAAGGAGATTCGATCGCAATTTACATACAATTTCATATGAAAAAGTGCAACCATATCTCATTTGTCCAACTGTACATTTTCCAAAATGTATCCAAGTCTAAAAACATAATGTTAAAATTAACGTCAGATTATAATATCACAAGACATTAAAACACCGTTACACTATAGGCAATAGCAGTGTGTTAGCTATGAATAATTTTATAAACAAAACAAAATTTATGACAACCATGGTTAGCTTAAGAATTGAGTTATGTTCACTGTAATGTTAAGAACAAAATTTGCAAAACAAAAATATATTCATGAAACTATTAACATAAACGAAGTGAAAATGAGACGTTTTTACAGCACACCCGAGATTTTATTTTTACTTTTCCTGATTTTAAGATAAATCAGGTCAGCGGTTAAATAAAAAATGGTACAAAGTAGCGGTCAAGTTCCAGTCCATGTGAGGATTCGATACGAAATTTAATTGAGGTGTGAACGAACAATATATATTCAGATCCTCGATATCGCGATAGAGGATCGTGATCCAATAATATAGACATGAATCGCAGTTATAATATGTTAATTTTATTAATATAATATGTATTAACTGAATTGCGATACAAATTGACTGTCTATACTCTAGGAGAGTGTAGACAGTCAATCTGATAGGAAAAAACTGTTATGACTCATGATAAAATATATGTATAGTTTGATACCTGATTTTTTACGTACATTTATTATTTTCGGAGTGTATGTAACACAAGTTAATATCCTTTTGTCCTTTGTTAACATGATGTCGTACCAAGCCTCGAGGAATAGGGGATAAGTAGATAGGTATAAAATGTATTCGCGTTCCTGAACCCCACATCACAAGCTGATTCCGGTGTGTTTAATTTTAGTCTAGATACTGGTGAGGAAAAGACTGCGTCAAATAAATATTGTATTACTTAAGCCATGTGACTAATAAACTTACGACTAACCTTCATTGAAAGGTAAAAAATAGTGTTTAGGCAATTTGTTTGCAATGGGATGAACACTTCAACAGTATGGTTAGGGAATACGAACAAACAATGATTTTTAATATGTAAACGTGTTAACCAACATTATAGGTATACTTTAGCTAGTAAACTTTATGGTTACTAATTATTATAACCTTATTTTGCGATGAATAAAGTTTTATAGTATGTATTATTGTCAATAAATTTTGATAATAAACTGTTTTAACGGATTCTATCATGATGTATTTATTATTATTTTATTATATACACTGATCTAACCATCTCGAACCACAGTATAAATACTAATACTGTGCGGATACCTTACAACAGCCAGTCGGCGATGAATGACCTCTGTCTCCCATGAGCGCGGGCCTGGGGGTGAGGGGTGGAGCCGCCTATCACCCCAGCAGAAGCAGGCTATGCCCCATACCAGGGACGAGTTGAGGACCCAGAGGTCCCCACACCCGAAAAGGCCCAGATCGAAAGAGATGGCCCTGGGTCAGCTGGGGTGCCAGGGATATGCACTTGCTTCCTCACCTTCGGCCTTGCACTGCGAGCCACAGACAGTGCGTGGTTTAGTCCGACATACCCTTTTGCAGCCCTTTTGCAGCCATACCATCGTGTCCTACCTTCTGTAGGGCACGATGGTATGACTGTCCAATTGACCAGTTCGATTGGGGAAGTACCTCCGCCCTACAGAATACCGCGGCCATAATAACCTCGTGTTGTGTTCCGGGCAGTAGGTAGGGTAGCCAGAGTTCCCTGTAAACACAGAGATTGACAGAGACAGAATGCTTTGTCTTCTTCACTGACGGCACATAAACTCTCTGTGTTTACAGGGTCGGCAGCACGAGTGTGACTCCCCTAGTGTTGCAGTGTTGCACACATCCATAGGCCACGATAACCACTTTCCATCAGGTGGACCGTGTGCTGGTCTGCCACCTTAGTGGTATTAAAAAATACCCTTCCCTTACGGCTCCTATAAAAAAAACAGCCAGTCGAATCTACCAACTGTCAAATCGGTCCCTTGGAACAGATTTATTTCGATAAACGATCTGAAAACGGTATATGACACTTTAGTTCGGATTAAACCTTACCAGAAGATAAGTGATTGGAAAGGCGAAATTCTACGTCTTCCGTTCGTGTTTCTTGTGGGCCTGACATTTCGGATGTTGCATGGTAGCCTGCACGGTCTCGAAAAAACTAAGAAGCAGATCATGTTTTGAAAACTAATTTTATTTTAATGTGTAATATTTGCGTGAACTTTCAACCGTATCATGTCAATACATCGTTATAATAACGTGGTATTACTTTTATTACAATAACTTTTAATATAAGAAAAAAAAGAATCAGTCGGTAAGAAACAACTGTTTGGATAATTAGAAATTGTATTTTTAAATCGTGTCTACGAATACTCATCTTTTCGGATGCGATTCCATGCGATTTCATATTTCTGACGAAAAGCACAATTTCAGTGAATGTACACCTATGAGTACCTACATGCTATTGTCTGTATTGAAGTAGAATTTTGCAGCAATCGAGTTCCATCTCAGTCCAGTCCACGCTGCCGGCTGTCATCTCCGTAAAAGTTAGTTCCAACAGTTATTTTATCTCAATTGGATATTTCTATTAAAAACCATCTTGCAAGGAAACATAGGAACTTACTTGAAATTGCTTGAACATTTAATAGATCTTGCTTCTTATAAGGTTATAGTAGATTGTTCAACAAGGGACTAAAACAAGCCATAATGACACGAGATGTTTTAGCCACCCGAGCGAAGCGAGGGTGGCTAATAGTCCGAGTGTCATTATGGTTGTTTAGTCCCACGTTAAACACTCTACTTTTCACTTTGAATGCGAGGAAAAAAAAGCGACGTTTTATACAAAATTATAATATTTAAAAAAAAAAGAAATAGCAAATATCTTTTTCAACCTAAATATATTAATTTATCATATCGATAACGGGGTAAAGCCTCCGTGGTGTGGCGGTAGTGAACGCGGTCGCTACGCAGGAGGCGCGGGTTCGATCCCCGCTCAGTGCAAATATTTGTATGCATGGATATGGGTATTTGCATTGGTCTGGGTGTTTCTATGTATAATATGTATGCATTTACAAAAAAAAAATATCTAAGTATGTTTATCCGTATTCTAGATTCCATAATACAAGGTAGTAAAGCTATGCTTACCATGGATCTAAATAGCGTTGTGTGAAATGTTGCGGAATATTTATTTATTTTTATTTATTTATGATAACAAAGTTTCTAAGTTGCACAATTAATTGGTGTAGGTAATTGGTGATTACAACGCAAGCTTATTACGAATAATCTATTCAGAATTCAAATTGCAAAGAAATTTGTCCCGCGGTTTTTTTGTTGTTAAGTGACGTACGGTTTATATGCTTGCATATATATTTAGCCAACAGATTCAAACTTGAAAAATAATTTAAAACGAATTGGAAATGGATAATAAAATGAACTTTTCCTTAGTACTTACATAATAATTAATTAAATTAATATCATTAACCGTGGTTCACGAAATTAAATGGGATTTTTTGATTTTTTCAAATGTCATTTTGAGGTTATTTCTATACACAATCACTAAAAAGGTGATAATCCTCCCATTCACAAACACCGTGATTGGCTGTTTATGAAAATTTAAAAAAAAATTACTTTAGTCCCTAGAGATTAATAATGAACTTTAGTCCCGCTATGCAGGGACTAAAGTAACATTTTAAGAGCATGAGAAGTGAAAAAGTTTTAATATGAAGACAGCCTGAATGTAGTCACCGAGGAACACAGGCTCCTGTAGGGAACTTTATGGTCATAAATTTTTCATAAGAGATAACTACTAGGCATTTTAGAGAATACTAGATACCTTATAATAAAATTAAATTTATACCCACCTGGATTTTATCTAGTTCACGTAAAACCATCGATTATACATTTTTTCTTATGAATCTTTAACAAATACAAATAAACTTTATGTTTTATTACATTAACGTGGGTATTGTCAGATTAACACAATGTATGTATATTTTAGACAGCCAAACTATCGGCACGGTCCGAAAGGAAAATAAACACAGGCAATTATGACAAAGACGTGTTTATATCTAAATTCAGCTATCGGGATGTTAGTTCGCATTATCAATACTTAGTCAAAATAATACCGTAACATAAACAGAGACATCGGTATGGGGGCATAATTCATTTCAATGTTTTCTACAAAGCAATAATTCATTTCAATAGCTGTTTTCCACAAACTGAAGCATACCTAATAAGCAATTAATAATCACAATACTGGGAATAAAGCCATTTACGCTTATTCCATTGTAAATTATGGTGTATTCTATAAATGCCACTCAAATGTGTTGCGTTGCGTGCCTAGTTGTTGCGTCCATTGTGAACTAAGAGATATAAATAAATAATAATAATAAATAAATATTCCACAACATTTCACAGAGCGCTATCTAGACCCATGGTAAGCATAGCTTAACTAGCTTGTGTTATGGATTCTAGAATGCGGGATAAACATACTTAGATACGTTTTTTTTTTGTAAATACATACATATTATACATAGAAACACCCAGACCAATGCAAATATACATATTCATGCATACAAATATTTACACTGAGCGGGGATCGAACCCGCGCCTCCTGCGTAGCGGCCGCGTTCACTACCGCTACGCCACGGAGGCAAGAATATTTTTTGTAAGGAATCAAATCCAATCAAATCATATTTATTTTGCATAAAAACACTGATGGTTACAAAGTTGTTATAGAATTATATAATATCGCAAGTATTTTACATATGTTATTGGAGCCATTTGAAATATACTTTTATGCATTAAAGTAGTTTTGGAATGCTGCATACATGATGCTGAGACGATGCACATCTCGGTGCCTTCTTTTACATATGCTACTGTTGCTAATTCATACAATTGCTGATTATTTTTTACAAATACAGCAACTTTATTAATATAGAGGCATGGTAAACTTAAGATTTTATGTTTTACCACACCTCGGAAGCTCTCGGAAAAATGTATGAAACAATCGCGTTGTAATTACTACAAACATAGCTCGTGTACATGCACGGTTGCGTTGATGTGTGAGAAAATTAGAAATGTCATGGATGGCACTAATTGAAATTTAAGCTAATTTTCGAGTGAGATAGCGTGATTTTTCTCACTCTATCCGTTGGTGTCATGATTGATCCGACGGAGGCGACAATCCTGCTGTTACAAAAAGTTATATTCAAATTCAAATTCAAATTCAAAATTCAAAAAATCATTTATTCCATAAAAATATTAAATTTGTTTGGATTCGTCATTATTTTTTCCCCTACCGTGCAGTGCGTGACATGGCAACTACTGAGAAACACTGCCAAAAAACTCAGTAGGAATCCTTTTTAAAAAAAAAACGTCGTCATGTATGTACATTCATTTTCTTGTGTTGACTTAGAGCTACTTAATCCCAAGCATTTTTGTCATTCTAATACTCTGAAATGTTATAATATGCTCTGCTACACAATTTGGCCTTAATTGTTGTTTTAAATTTATTTATGGACAATGTTCTAATTTCATTGGGAAGTTTATTGTAGAATCTAATACATTGCCCCATAAATTAATGATTTTGACATTAAAACTTCTTTTCTTTTTTCTTTTTCTTCGCTTCGTAAGAAAAGAATATGGCGATACATTTTGGTCCTTTCAAACAACAGAATTGGCACAAATAACAAAACAATACTACAACACGACTTTGATAATTATGTTTATAGAGTAATTAAAACCGATTGTGTTTATAAAAACTAGCTGTTGCTCACGGTTTCGCCCGCGTGAAATTTTTCATTAATTATAAATAGTCTCCGTTCCGTTCGGTCTATAGGGCACATTTCTTATCAAAGAATCAAAGAATCAATTTCGTTTATTCAGTTTAGGCACATAAAGAGCACATATGAACGTCAAAATTTTTACAGTCATGTCAAGAAATTACTAATATAATATTAAATTAAGTAAATAAATCATTTGAAAATGATTCTTTCGCTGGTTCGGTAAGTTGGTTCTACTGAGAAGAGACCAGCAAGAAACTCAGTGAACAATATTATAGTTTCTTTTTTTAAAACCATTTGTTATTTTTTTTAATAGATTTATATTGTGCGAGCAAGCAAAAAGATTAGGATAACCATGCATTTTTATCATTGAGGTATTCGTTTACTTTGTAATATCCTTTTTTCATTAAAGACTTTTTTACTTCGATTTTAAACTTATTTAGTGGCATGTCAACCAAATCTTGAGGAATTTTATTAAACATTTTAATACTGTTACCTACAAATGAATTACCAACCTTTTGAAGTCGGAGTTTTGGCACTACAAGTTTATTTTTATTTCTAGTATTATAATTGTGTACGTCAGAGTTTTTTTTTTTTACTTAACCGATTGTCGCCAAACTTGGCATACTTGTTCTTTGATTTAAAACATAATATTTGCCTAGAACTTTTTTAATCGGAGGAGAAAAGTGGTGCCTTTTCTGTCGCGTTATATATGAACGGATATTGATGATTTTTGGCTGAAATATCTGAACATGATTCCTTACAGGTAGTTGTGGAAAAAAAAACATGAGAAAAGGGGGAGACGTTTGTTGTGACTTTTTTAAGAACGGGTTGTCAATATTTATTGGTGAAATATCCCGAGAGCTATAAAATAAAAATACGTATCGTATAAAAGAAATATAAGTGAGGATACCAGATTTGATGCCAAAAAATGATCTGGAACTCTTTACATAACTACTAGTATTTATCCCTTAGTAATTAATGCTCCATTGCCAAGGGTGAGGTAAAACATTTCTTTATAAATGGTGTTTTTATTAAGTACCAAGGTTTCTGAACCTCACTGACAGACACGGATTTTATGCCCGGTTTTTGTAATAACTATCCTAATACTTATTTAGAATTGTCAACGGCGAGTAGGAAATTAGAAAAATGGCAGTTAAGTTCAGCTTACCATCAGGCGAGGTAAAGTGAAATTGACGTGTCCTATTTATAAAAAAAAAATAGTTTTAATTTATTTAAGTATCAATTATAATTTATACTAAACGGAAGTTCACGGAAAGATATCTATTTATATTTTTTAGAAACAAATGGTTTTAACCGCTCTATACTTTATAAAATTTAAGAATCATAATTTTGACAGCTCACGCCCATGAAGTGTGGTTTTTTCTTCGATTTGAATGTATCACAATAAAATTAATGTCGTCCATCATGGATACCGTCATTGCCAGGTACCGCCCATTTTTTAACCCTAGAATGTATATTAATCTAAATCTGCATCATATGCTTTTGAGTTATAATCTTTATAATGTTAAAAAAAAAAATTAAGAACTGGGTATCCTTTATTTTATAGACCGTGTTAATTTTCAATGTTAGCGCACCTTCTGGGTAAAATTTAATTCCGGTTTACAACTATCCAATGTAAGTAAATACTCACTTAAATAAATAAATAAAATCATAGTTTTCGAATAGTAATAAAGTAATAAGAAAAAATCATGTTAAGATTTTAATATTTACTTATTTAATGCCACTTAAATCCTAAATAATTAACCTATAATCAATATCGGTCCACCATAATGTCACTTAACACGCTAGTTCTAAAGTTATTTTCTAAAGAACCCGGACTATATGAAAATTTTTATAATTTATAAGATTTTTCACCTATTTATTCCTGGGCGAACCTGGCATCCAGTTCATTAATTTTTTTTAAACTGTTCATTGATGACCCTTGGTTGAACTTGTTGTTACACATATTGAGAACACTTCATTAGTTATTTATACAAAAAGGCAAGATGCATTTGAGGGTTAAATTTCACTATAGTCATGTGTGAAAGAGAGGACGCATTAAAAACCGAAGCTAGCCGAACTTTTCACTCTTCTTCCCGAAGTGCCGTTCCTACACATTTTACAAGCGACAACCTTTGTTTTAGGCGCCCATGAAAGCGCCCATGATTTTGACGTGCGGGGAGAGGAAATGAAATCGGTGGGAGGGGGTGAGCTTCCATTCTGTACGCTAGTACTATTACCTATTCTGTGGTTTTACGAAGAATGGTTGACAGCTGTCTGTTATTTTTAACCCAAACATACTTGAAAATAACGTTCTTATTAGTAGAATTTCCTCAGAAAATTAATCCAAACCGTAGCAAAGATTCAACTGGACCACGGTATGCCGTCAATGTGGTGCTAGTGTTGGTAACTTGCACAAATTGTTAATTTTTTCATACTGTTGATCAATATGCGACTACAACATAGGAGTCGAAGAATTTTAATAGATTGCTTCTTACACCATACGCTTCAAGTTTGTTTAATAATATATCAAGATCAACATAGTCGAAAGCCTGTGTCATATCCATGTAGAAGGCGCAGATTGGTATTCGTTTGTCAACATTTGTCATTACTATCTCTAAAAAGTCGTATAATGCCAAATTTATTGTTTTACCTTGTCTAAAATCTTTTTACTCCTTTGCCAAGATGTTTTGGTATTACAGTTAATGATTTTTCAAAAGAAAAATGAGAATATCGGCACTAGAACTTGCTATTGGTCTATAGTTTTTGATATTGTATTTACTGTCCTTTTTATGAACGGGTTTAATAATAGATACGTTATCTAGAAACACTCCTTTTTCTAAAGATAATACAGCCAAGAGAAGTGCTCACACAATCAACTACATATTTTACAACTTTATTGCAACTCCATCATTCCCAAGCCCAACACTAGTTGCGATTTTAAACGACTTTATTATCTGCGATACATCACCTGGTACACACGGATTCATGAATATTGATTGGAGTTTAGATGCCATAAGTATTGCTTGTGTTGTTTGATTTTGCATTATTTATCCGTGTTATATTGTCAACCTAAAAAAGATTTTGGCCTGCCGGCAATTCTCTGTTGTCAGTTTTGCGACCACACAATATCAGTTGTGAGTCGTCAGTTTGTCGCCGTACGATCACCTACTGGCTATGGTCTGATATCAGTTACACATAGACTACGAAAAACAGTGCAGTTTTTTTTTTTCAAAGTCCACTTAAAGTTGCCGCACACCAACATTTGGTATTAGGTAAGTAGTGCCATATATTAAAATGATGCTTAAAATATCCTTCAGTTAACCTCAAAATGGTGTTTCTTTTATTTGAATTCGCTATAAAAAGATTGTGCTTCTTAAGAACCTGCGTAGGTACAACCTTTGGTTTGTTTAACACGGTAGACCTATTAGTGTTTTCCTTGCCACTTTTAAGTCAGTTTGGGTTATTGAGTCCTGTGTGTTGCAATGTTGCGTGTGTCAACATTTTTATAGCTACTTTTTGATTCTTGGTACAGACCTGTCTGTGTTTGCTTGTCTTTGCACTGTGTTGTTTGTTTTTCTTCTGTGCTGATTTAGAAGGAATTTCTTGATTGGCTGAGCATAGCTTTATGGTGAGGTTCTTAATCTCACCCCCTAAATTAGTGAGGAGCTCGCCATAGACACATGAAGTGACTTGGACCATAGACACATGAGATTCTGCACAGAGTCATATAAGTCACAGGTTCTGTTACTAGTGTCATCGAGTGTAAAATGTGCATGGCTATTGTTTAAGTCATCTGTGTGGGATGACTTAAAAAAATGTGCAGATATGTGGGCTAACAGGACTAAATTTCTCAGTGTGTTCGTTTGCAATCAGGTGAGTCAGAATAGTGTTTTCATAAAACATATGGCTAATAGTGCTTATTTAGTGTGCTGTACGGTATGAAAAATATATAAGGAACATCTTCATATCCACCCTCAAGCTGTAGGATGAACTCTCCGTAGTTTTTCCTGGCGACTGCAATATGTGGTTCTTCAAGGTCATTAGAAGGTTCCTACAGGGTCGGTAGCACAAGTGTGACTCCCCTGGTGAAACACAAGACCATAGACTATGGTAACCACTTTCCATTAGGTGGGCCGTGTGCCAGTCTGCCACCTAAGTGGTATAAAAAAATACCTATCTATAGATTTACGTTGATTTGCTGATAATGCCGAAGATATTTTGAAATTGCTTATTTATGCTATAGACAGTGTGTTGTTTATTAATTTATGCTCGGTTACCTCCGTCTGGAATAAGACTAATAAAATAAAGGAATTATGCATTCGTCCAAAATTTCAAGAGTCAGCAATACTAAGCAGCCTCGGTAATTTTTCCTTGTACACTTACAAAGCTTTGATCCTTAGTTTTCAACTCCTGATGCCGAAGCGTTACAATCCGTGCTGAGTTATTGGCAAAAATTGGAATCGTCGACATCAAAAAAATACTTTTCATGTTTTGCAAGTTTTAAGATTAAAAAAATAATTTGCACAGATTATGTAGTAGCGTTATACGTGTCAAGTTTTTATCTTCATGAAAATGTACAGATTTCGTTTACCCAGCTTCTTCACTTTAAATGAAAATCTATCTTTAGATCGGATAATTATGTATTGTGATCTTTGAAAAATGTCCGTTACCTTTCAAGTCTGTAGGCTGTAAAATGCAGGGTGCATTTTCATCTGTCGAGGGCTACATAAGAAGATTTTTCACAAATTAAATAAATGTGTACGTAAGTATAAATAGGAAGCATTTTTGAAAATCTGGTCCATGTATCCAACAAAGGTAAACCAACTTCCAAAAACTAGAAAGAGACACAGAAAAGTGGAAATAACTGAAATTACAGAAACACTGATCTCTTGGAAGTAGAAGTCTGTTTATTGCCACAAAACTTTTTCCTCAAAATATGTTTCCCTCATGTTACAATCTCGGATTCTTTAAGCTGAGCAGCCGTTCTCAATTGATGGGCTGTATCAAATCATAAAACTTATTATACATTTGATTACCTACTGATGAAAAGATCAAAGAAAAAAATTCTCAGTCCAACCAATTTAAAGTTTTATTAGTAAGTTAGTAGTTAGGTTAGCAAATTAAACTATGTTTATTTTCAGAAATTTGTGGATAAATTTAAAAAACTACTCCAATCGCGTGAAATTTTAATCCAGAGCCCGCAACACAAGGAACCTATTTTTCAGGATAAAAAGTAGCTCATGAATTATACTGAACTGTAATCTATCTCTATAGCAAATTGTAGTCAGTCTTTTAGTAGTTAAAGCGTCTTCACAAACTTTTACATTTATAATACTATTTACATTTTTTATTATATAGGACACGTCACTTTATTTTCACCTCGACTGATGGTAAGCTCAAAGCAAAGTCTCGGAAAGAAGGTCACCATTACAAACAATGATTGATATTCGTGTGAACTTTAGGAAATATCATGAAAAAAAATGTTCAACTGTCCGGGTTAAAAGCTCGAAAGTCCGGGGCTTCCGCGTTTCTTGTCCGAGTTTACGAATTTTGGAGATGACAACCTTAATCTGAAAATTGAAGATCAGACCAAATAATTCATGTGGTTTTGAAAATCGGTACATTTAGTCTTTTAGGTGCCCTGATGAACATACTAAGAATCCCCAAATGAGGGACACGAACCGGTGGTGGGGGAGGGGGGAAAGATCTCATTTTCAGTTTCTTGCTTGCTGCAAAGGCGATGAATACACCTCAAACACTTACCCAGAAATGTCTGCCAGTGCCCGTGGCTTTGTCTGGGTCGACGTAGATGTGAGTTTTATTTTTCACGCGGGTCCCTAATACTTTTTCTAAAATAAAAGTAACTTAGGTTATGCATTATAACATCTGTTATATATATATTCAAATTCTTGTCAAAATCAGTCGAATCACTTCTGAGCTTATCCGGAACAAACAAAATATTTTTTGTTATAGGTATGTATATCTATAGACGTACATACGTTGATTTTATTTTACGTTTATATGTAAGAATGAGTTAATCGCTTTTACAACTGTAGGTATATCTATAGTCCGTTTTTTGAAATGAAAACTTCTTTAGCGGCGTTGGATGGATAAAAATTGTTAAACTCGCGCGTCAGGATCGGTTGACCTTTGGACCGTAACCGACGACTGACGTCATACAAAATCAACTATAGACTGTCCATTTTGCAATATACGATAAATAGCTTCGCAGCATAGCGGTAAACGCTTCGACTGTAAGTCCTTATGGTTTCACATAGTACCGGATTCAAACCTGGCCTTCTGACACTTTTTGTGATTATTTTTTCTTTTTGTAATTTATTACTTTTTGTGATTATTTTATCTTTTTGTAATTTATTAATTTCTTCTGATTGAAAATTAGCAGAAAATTAGTGATAGGGTCTATGATTGGCGCTGTATTATAGGTAAGGTATAGTATGGTATGTTTTTTTTATCTTTTTCTATGTATATAACGAAGAAAGAAAGAAAGAAAAAGTTTTCACTTCTGTCGGCACTCCCAGAGTGCAACCCGTCTTTTTTGAAGTGAAAACTTCTTTAGCGGCGTTGGATGGGTGTAAAATGTTAAGGAAGCGTCAGGATTAGTTGACCTTTGAATCGTAACCGACGACTGACGTCATACAAGATTAGGTAGACTATCTATTTTGCATTTTACAATAGATAGCGTCGTAGCTTAAACGGTAAGCACTTCGACTGTAAGTCCTTATAGTTGCAGATAGTATCGGGTTCAAACCACCTGGCCTTCAGGGATTTTTTGTGATTGTTTTTTCTTATTATAATTTATTACTTTTGGTTATTATTTTTTCTTTTTGTAATTTATTACTTTTTATGATTATTTTTTCTTTCTGGAATTTATAATTTTTTGGAATTATTTTTTCTTTTCATAATTTATTAATTTCTTCTGACAGAAGATTAGCAGAAAATAAGTGATAGGTTCTATGATTAGCGCTATATTATAGGTATGGTATGGTATGTTCTTTTTTATCTTTTTCTATGTATACTAGCTGTCGCCCGCGGCTCCGCCCGCGTGGATGTCGGTTATCGCGAATCGGGGTATGAAAAATAGATATTGGCCGATTCTCAGACCTACCCGATATGCCCACAAAATTTCATGAGAATCGGTCGAGCCGTTTCGGAGGAGTTTGGCAACGAAAACTGTGACCCGAGAATTTTATATAGATAACGAAGAAAGAAAAAAAGAAAATGTTTTCACTTCTGCCGGCACTCCCAGAGTGCAACCCGTCTTTTTTTTTTAATTCAGATAGTAAATTGACAACTGCAAATGTCAAATTGTGAAATAATGATACCAGCTTTTAGTGCTTAGTGACGTGCTCGAAACGCTCGACAATGTTTGTGGCCGAAATACAAGTGGTTTGGCTTAATTATATTTTAAGAAAAAAGTTTAAATCAAAATCCATCCATATAAGCTAAATATAAAATAACCTACAAAAATCTGTACTAAATTTAATTTATCGACAACTTTCCATACTGGTGGCTCAGGACTATTTTTCAATTGCTAATGTCATTTTACTATCTAAAATTTAAAAAAACAGACTATAGTAATATAGCGTAAACTAGTTAAGGGTGCGGGGAACGAGAGTTACTTAGTATGATTTCTCGCTAGCATGAGGTCAGCAAGTCCTTGGCTGTCTTCTGCGCAAAAATTTCAGTGACCTTGTGTGTTAGTAGGTCGATGGTTTCATTCACTTGGAATAATCACTGCAGTGTTCTATACGTTTTCGTTAACCATAAGTAAAACGAACACTTGGGTTTGTCGCCTTATACAACATTCATAAGATGTGATTTTCTTCTTTTATACAACCAAGAATGTTTGTTGCACTCCAATAATGAAATACTAACGGTCAGGCTTTAATATATCGCATTAGGAGATTGGCCTTATTTATTGCACAAAGTCAATTTAGCACGATTTGACAAATTGTACCGATGGTGGCGCCATTCTTCAGTTCATGAAATTGTTGGAACTTTAGTTATGGGGAGCTATTGTTCTTTATGGGCTTTGATTAAACGACAATGAACCAGCCATAAACGAAGGTATTCATTGCTAGGTGAAGCTTGTATGTGACATTGTTCCTTACTGCCAATAAGAAATGCCATTAAAACAAATCTATCAAAAATTATACTGGCCATGAAGTTTTATTAGTCGTAAAGGGAGCATCGGTATGTCATGTTTATTCACAGCGTTTATAAACGTTGGAGGAATATTTTTAGAACGCTATCAGCTACCATGTTTATATGCATAAAATGCGTAAAAAGTAAAACATATCTCCCTTTTATAGGTTGCTAAGAACCTAACGGCCTTACGTTGATATACTTAGTCATATAATTTCGCTCACAAAAAGATTTCTTGTCTATTAATCTTAAATTTTACTTTGATTACTCGCTAGTTACTCAGCTAAGGTTAAATAATTTCTACAAACAATACTACTCTGTGGAAAGTAAATGAAACACAGTCAGCACCAGATCGGTCTCGACTAAAAAAGTACTTAAAATGATCTTAATACGTTGCTATTAAGACCATTTAATAGCCAGCAAGGGGGAGGTTATGTCGGATTCGAACCGACTAACCCGCACGACATCTGTGGGTCGTTGTGCTAGGCCGAAGGTGAGGTTGTCATCGCCTTATCCCTCGCACCCCGGCTGACCCAGGGCCAGCCCTCTCGGTCTGGCCGTCCTTAGAGGTCTTGCCCTCCTCGGAGTCTGTCCCTCCTCGTAGTTTTGGCCCTCCTCGGAGTTCTGGCCCTCCTCGGGGATACACCTTGTTATTAAGACCATTTTAAGTACTTACTAATCAAGATCATTGGATGCTGACTGTTCCTGTTGTGGTCATCAACAATAATTTCATATAATGGTGGCACTTCACATAGCTGTTTGTATCTGCATGTTTGATATTTTTGACAAACAATTAATGGTAATTGAAATTGACAGTATATTTGGCAAAGCCTATTTGACAAATATGGCCAATACCAAATACGTACGTATAGTATAACCAACGACTTCGTGAAATGGCGAAAATGATTTATTGACAAAAAATATAATTACATTTAAAACTAGAAGCTATTATTAAAATAATCTAAAATTAATAAATATTTACATACATAATGCGTCGTGAAATTCCTCCGCATCATCACTGACCGGTAACGTTCCCAGAAGGCTGGCAGCATTGCCACGTTAGATGGCAATGTTTATCCTTTGCAAGATAATAACCAGCCTTCTGGTCACGCGTGGCGTCGATCAGCCGCTTTGCCAATTCTTTATAAAGAAAACGGGCACTTGGACCCCATGTCCCCAACGTTTCAACCCCAAACGGCTTAAAAACATAATCACCAGTTAAATTACAGTATTTGCGCTGTTTGAGGTTTTCCGCAGCAGCGCCGGCACAGCCTGCTGTGCTTGAAAGATGTGAAGGCGCAAGGGTGGTGGTGGCGAAAATAGGCACTACGATTGTCACTGTCAAATGTATATTGTTTTGCTACAAATCGAAGACAATTTAGCACGAGTTGACATGATTAAAGGTAAAGTGGTGGCCTCCTTCGGTTCACGGAATTATTGGTTTCATTTTACAATTGACAAGCTCCTTTTACCAGTAGACAAAATGTGACAAGTCACATGTGACACCTCTATAACGTGAATACTTTTTTGTGAAGTAAATTATATTTGTCTGTTTGCATATGTTATGTACCAAGTGGTAAATTGGCCTTTGATATAGTGTCCGGGCATTATGATAAATGTGAGAAATGGACATTGTGTGCCTCGATATGGATAGATATAGGTTAGAAGATAGGAAGAAGGTCGAAGTTCGTGGTTTTTTTATATCCACCCATCCATACATGAGCCTTAGTTGAACCTCGTCATGAACCTGAGTCTAAATACCTATTTATACTCTCATTTTTATCATCATGCCTGGACCATACCCACTTGTTCCATAACAAAAATTCGTCAAATATTTTGCCAATACAACAAATAACGTTATTTCTTTTACAAATAGCTATGTGAAGTGCTACCATGATATTTTGTTCAAAAAGCGAGAGGCGCTTTTACCTGACGGAATGCGGGCGTTAATAAGTTCCTATGGGTTACGGGCACAAGATCAAAATTTCGCTCAGGCGAACGATCTTAAAATATCTACTCGTAAACCAAGTCCCTTCCCTGCCCTATCTTTACAAATGACGTAGTTTGCCTTAAGTAATAAAGGTACCCGATGATGTTATCTATTAACGAAGAATAAACATAGACGCACTGTCCTAAGTAAATGTACTGTTGATACGAAACCATGACGTCATAACGATTGTTGTCCATCGGCATCATGGAGCATATAACCCACTAGAGATGAAATTACGGTTTTGGACGAGTACTTTGGGGCGACACCGTGGCGACGTCGCCGATTACGTATCCAAGTAATTAATATTAAAATGTATGGTACCTAACTCATTAGGCAACGGTTTGGCAACGTCGCCAAGTTGGAAGCGTGGGCATGAGCTACAACTCCCTAAGTAGCTTCTAGATACTTTGGTGTTTTGGCGAGGTTGCCAGTGTTAGCAACTACCGCTTATTCAGTCGCTAGTCAGCCGCCATTTGTCAGCGACGTAGATGACAAAGAAGTACTAATAAGACGTAAAAAAACTGACTTTTGAAACGCCAGCGCCATTCGACTTGGTACCTTCGGATGCCAGAAGTATGGCGCCTTAGTGAGGCAGAGCTCTATATCAATCTAAGCCCAAGCGAGTCAAACACGGTATTCCAAGGTCAAGGTATTCCAAACTAAAAACCTAAAAAAAAGAACCTAGGTGCCCAACATAACCTTAGCATAATTTCCAGCCGGTGTTTTAGAAGAGGACGCTTAACAGCCGTGATAAATATTCAAAAGTCTTCCCTGGACGGGGACACATTTTCACGAACGGAAGCAAATTTATCAGATCTGACTAGTGCTAAGACTATCTTATCGGTTTATGTCAATAAAATAAAATACTGTTCTTTGACTCCGTTACGATGACATTTTTACATACAAATGAGGTCTAGCGCGAAGACCGCGAGAAGGCAAGGCGCGTCTCGTCTCAGTACATTCCATAACATTGAAAAATTCCGCTTAAAAGACTCTTGCAATGAGTCTAGAACAGATTTAAGAGCCATGTTATCTTAAAAACCCTGAGACGTACTCCGATGAACTCTTTCATTAAACATGTATGACTACGATGTCGGTCGGTCCCTATACAGTACAAACTGTATCTTTCAGGTTCAGTACCCCTTTTACACTGCATAAATGGCGACGATGATCGTCAACGCCCTGTACGACGTAGCGGTAGAGTGTTCGACTGCTAAGGGAGTTTGCACATCAAATCAGCAAGCAGCAAAATTACAGCAAACTCTGTATAGTGAATATTTTACTCGTGTCACTATTATTGATTCTGTGCTCGTGTGTGCGTATTATTATAGGTAGGTAATATTTTTAAAAGAATATTTATTTGCTTTCAGCTTACTTCTTTGGTGTGCGGCCTCGCTAACTCAGAGGTCACGTGTCGCTCTGGTCTGGGGTACTTCTTTCTTTTCAGTTCGTCATAATGTCCTAATGTGTTTTTCTTTTCCTTCAAATCATTCATACAAATTCATTTCTGAAACCTTTTCTTTATTACCAATTTTTTACCAATACAAAATTTTCCATTCTACAATCCCAGGTTCCTTATGCGTGACATAAAAAGCCTGTTTCGAGTCTCGACGTAACTGAAAACCTTTTAGCATTTAGAATCATGAGCTTTATTCGAAGAACTTCACTATTTTCATCACTCTTTCATGAACATGACGAAATGTAAATAACTATAACCAAATCGCTTACTTCCGTCTGTCATTTAATAAACCGTTTAGCTTTACATGCGGATATTAATTATTATGTTGGACGAATCTCTTTGATTTGAACTTAAACTTTGTAGTTTGTAGTCATGGCGAAAGGGTTGTTTCCGGTCGAACAAGACATACATAAAGGAACGTCGATAATGACTGAAATTCTGCAAGTTCCCGAAATTAACAGTAATTTTGAATATTTGATTTTCCTCAATCCTATATATCGTACTAATATTGACAGTGAAATGTTAGGATGTTTCAATGTTTGTTATTCATTCAAACTCTAA
The DNA here is from genome assembly GCA_949126895.1 of Eilema caniola. Lineage (NCBI taxonomy): Eukaryota > Metazoa > Arthropoda > Insecta > Lepidoptera > Erebidae > Eilema > Eilema caniola. The sequence goes on along the minus strand of OX421471.1, from coordinate 9,604,936 downwards.
AAACTAAACTTTATATACTTATATAAAATGGATAAACTATATAACTACTTATTGTGTAAATATTCAAGGATAGCACATAGGCTTTTTATCCCTAAAATAAGTTCCCATGGGTCCTGGGAGCGGTACCAGAAGTTTAATCAATTTGAGCGTTAAGGCATTTTTAACAGAGGTCGACACAATATTATATTTGATTACCTAGGTAAATTCAATTAATAGGCGAAGTGTAATAAGATATCGCAATAGGTATATTTACATACATATTAAAATATTATAATTGAGAAGTGTGTGTGTGTGTGTGTGTGTGTTTCTGTTTGTCCGTCTTTCACGGCTAAACCACTGAACCGATTTTGATGAAATTTGGTATAGGGGTAGATTAGGCTATGAGAAAGGACATAGGCTATGTTTAGTTGCCGATATTCATGCGGGCGAAGCCGTGGGCAAAAGTTAGTTACAAATAAATACAAAAATAGCAAGGAAAATTGGAGGAAGTTAATAAAATTGGTGTACCAAAGATATTGAAATAAAAATGGTGAAAATCGTGTACACGGTGCACATCATTCCTTTATGCGGCACCAAAGGCGTTTCCTATTGCACCGACTACCCATAAAATAAATAGTTAAAGGTAGGATAAGATAGAAAACTCATGAAAGAGGTGTCATCAAATTTGATAAGAGAGCATTACTTGACTTTTGAAAAAGTAATAGAGATTATCCTTCACATTTATATTCACTGGCGTTTTAGGCGTATCTATAGCCAAACAATCATAGGCCTGAAAATGTTATATGTTCGACCTTCCTAGGAAATCGCAATAAAATCTATTGCAAATTTTTCGAGCAACATATTATGTTACACCTAATTGGCATAATGTGTTTGCCATAAACGAAACCGCTAGTCGCTCCCTTCGGTCACTCCTTACTACTTAATCAATAGTTGATCATATTTTGTCTTCTAGAATATGATATGAAAAATATTGAATCGGTCTAGACAGGGTTTGAACCCGCGATCTTTTCCTTACAAGGGCAATGCTTTGACCCCTAAGCTACCAGACCTTGCCCGAACCAATCCAAATTTCTCCTTTTATATCTGTCTTTGAGGCGACAGTGGAGGCATCTACTGATATACTAAGAACTATCGGAACCAATAAATGATTTTTCAATTATTTTTAAACATTGAGTTTTAAATACTCAAAAGGTTAAGATTGCGGGTTCAAGCCCCGCCTAGGCCGATTCAATATTTTTAATATCTTAATCGATTTGAATATTTAGCGTGCAAAATGCTTTAATATTTCATTCAAATTCTAAAATATCCTTAACTTTAGTGATTCATTTACACTGTAATAATTATAGTCTGGTCAAATCCCATCGTATTGAATGGCTGTAGAACCAGTTTTTGTACAGAATAGTGACCGGCAAAGGTCAAGGGCACAACGACTGGCTGTACTGAAAGCGTTTCCAGGTGGTTGTGCCGAGCGCGACAGACATACCATGATTGGGTTAATAACAATCTGTGATATTAAACCAATTATGAGCTCAAACGGCTCATAGATTGATAAATTAATTCTGAGTTTTTTTAGTTGGTTTGTATAATGCGCAAATTTTCCAACTTTTATCGGGTTAGGTACTTAAATACCTATTATGTTCACAATGTTTACCGACACTTTAATTTAAAGTAACTCAACACAAAGGATATGTCCCTATAACCTAATCTATCCGTGTCAACGAGCTCGGTCCACTCGCTCCATCATCATCATTTCACTCGCTTCCGTGGCATTTAATGAACGCCGTGAGCGTTTAAACAAATAACTGTAACACAACGAAACATAACATCAATTTGTGTAATTTATTGATAACTGTTTTGCATTCAGATAACAACAAGAGAAATGTTGATTTGATGTAAATAGGTTACATTATTTGCTTACTTACCAGTCGTTTCAACGAGATAGACGTTTAATAAAGCTAGATATTATATGCAATGGAATCTTCCTAAGGGTTGATTTTACGATAAAGGGCCATTTTAGGTCAAAAACATACAACCTTTTAAAAACTATTCTTTTAATAATGCGATAGGATCGCTTCTTATTATAAGAATTTATATTATACTATTATCTGTGTTTTTATATTTATCAGTAAAACATAGTTGGTGTTTGGATGACAACATATTGCTATATGTGCTTTTTATTATTTAAAGGCGTATACTTTGCCTAGTTTGAGGAAGTTAGAAAGTTGCACCAGTGAATAAAAAATTGAAAAGCGAGAGACTGTCTTTAATTAATTAAATTAAATAATTCTTTATTCAAGTAACTATGACTCAATTATGTTAGTAACATTTTTTTTTACTTAAAGCTATGTTAGTATCGCAAGTATTTATTATAATTATTCGAATTACAATTATGAATTACAATTAAAGTTATGTCAAATAAATATATATAATGTCAATAATTAGAATTCAGGCTCTGTGGACATATTACGAGCAGAGATGAAAGTAATGTTGCAAGGAAGATTTAAGGTATGAATTTACAAGGCTTCACGAGCAGAGGTAAGCCCAAGAAAAGATGGATGGATTGCTTGAAGATGATATGGCAGAGAAGGAAGTAATTGAGGAAATGACACCTCGCAGGAATTTATGGAGGAGATTGACATGTTGCGACCCCAAATAATTCGGATCAGGGCAAGTAGATGATGATGACTTTTCTTAGTTGGTTTGACCACCGGCGTGTGGCATTAGAAAATTGATCCCGTGCCCATAACCCATGGAATACCTATTCCTTGGATAAAAAAGTAGCTTGTATTATTCTAGATTAAACAGTCAAATCTGTTCAGCCGTTAGAGAGTTATTGAATAACAAACGTTCAAATATCTACACTAACTTTAACATTTTATATTATTTATTTTTAATAATTGGTGAAATTCTGGTGATTATTTTGAAGTTAATTAGGCATATTGATTGCGAGAGTTGAGAGATTTGTGACTATAATGTATAAAGCTTCAGGTTTACTTCCCAAGTTGAGGATAGAGATACTGAATTTTTATGTTAGGAAGATTTATCAATAGCTGTCTGGGTTGTGCCAGAAGTAATCCATTGACGGTAACTGACTCGTCTTAATTACATAGAATCAAAAACAGTTGGCAAAACGCGCCTATACTCTTCTCTTTCAGAAATGTTTGTGTTTATATTGATTACTTTTAAATATATCTTATCTTTGTAGATGATGATGAGCCACTTTATGAATCTTTGGGATAAAGATGCTGACTCAGGCAAATAACATCAATTTCTCCTTTCGTACAGTACCGAGATCTTGTTTTACACAAACAATGTTATAATAAGCTCGCCCCAAGAGTAGACAATCGTCCATAATATTTAAATATATCATATTTTATATACATAAACAGTTGGGAATACACATACACAATATAAAACCAATACACATTTTTGGCAGGTACCCAGGTCCTCCGTTCTTTCTTATTTTTGCAGTCGGCGAAAACGTAAAACATTAAAGATCCAAACATCCGGCGATGCGTAATGGTTCAAAGTAGAACAAATAATGTTACTGTCTTACTTTACCATTTAAACATTGCACATAGCACTAATATCTGCTATGTATAAATGAGAATCGATATCAATTCATTTATAATCTACATCCATATTTATACCTTTTTAATTTTATTTAATGAATTGTTACAAAAATGTCAATTAGACAGCCAAGCATTTTGTCACGTAAATAACCCGCCTCGGGTCGTGTCTGGTGCAAAGGAGCCCAGGACACTGGCTGCATTTCCGCGCTGGATTGCAATGGCTAGTCTTTGCACCAGGTACGATCCGGAGCGAGAGTCACCAGATTTTTCAGTTAGTCGTCGACCTATGTCGGCCACCAGTTTCTTTGCCTCCATGCCCCAACTGCCCATGGTCTCGACTGGCACCATGATATATTGCGGCTCGAGAGCTGCGTACTTCACGCGTTGTTTACTGGCCGCATGTTCGGCCGCGGCCGCAGAGGAAAGAGCCGTGTGGCCCGGGTGACTCGCAGCTATGGTACTGACACAGGTCGCGTCCCATACCAAGCACCTACCCCTTTTCCAAGGCATATTCATACTAATATTAGAAATGTGGAGTTAGCTCTGTCTGTCCGTCTGTCTGTCTGTTTGTTACGCTTTCACTCGAAGTAGGCTCGAAGAAGAAGAAGGGGCTCCAGCTTCAATTGACTATTCAGTCTGTTATACATTTTATAAAACATTATGTACTGTTTAACTTTAAAGGATATGTTTTATGAACAATAGAACTATCTATTATACTACTTAACAGCCTCTGTGGCGTAGCGGCAGAACATTCGGCTGCTACGCATGAGCCGCGACTTCGATTGCCGCTCTTTGTTAATATTCTATGTAAGTATGCATGAATATGAAGATTTGCATTGCTCTTGGTGTGTAATATATTTGTATTTACAATAATGAATGTATCTAAGTTCCTAAGTTTATCCGAACTAATATCATAACTGCTAAAGTTATGCTTCCTTTGGTTCTAGATACTCGTAGCGCTGTGTAGAATGTCCTATAATATTTATACTTATTATTATGTTATTCCAAATCTATATTTGTTGAACAAGATACTAAAAATACGCTACGTGTATTTCAGTTGCTAGCATCTCTCTAAATAGGTATCATTTCTTCTCAATAATCAGCATTTTTTTTTAAGATAATGAGAGGTAATTTGAAAAAGTATATCATTAAAGGAAAACCGGCTAGGCCAATAATTATATCTAATTTTTTTTTTATTATTTTGCATGGTAGACCTTAGCAAACTTACCCTATTCTACGATTTGCTCTTGTAGCTTAGAAGACTAAGTACCTACGTTACAAGGTTAAGAAAATCAACAGTAGCAAAAAACTTACAAGTTATAATTAACTAGCTCTTGAGCCCTTTTCCGCTAACTATGGGAACCTATGCCCAAGATAAAAACATATCGACGGTTAAAAGGCGAATTGATTCAAGCGCCACTTTGGGCGATGTTGAGTTATATACATCATTGGAATCGTGGAATTTTTCCGCGTCGTTTGAGCCGGGTTTGAGATTAATCTGAGCACTTTTTTGGCGCTTGGCTCCATTACGAATTTGGGTATCTTTTCTATTTACGAGGTATCAAGTGTAGCAATTTTGGTTGTTTTTTTCGAATTTTTCATTTTTTTTCATAAAAAAAAACGTTTTTTCTTACTATCTGTAGTTTAAACCATTAATCCCTGGATGAAATAAAATAGTTTTGACATTTGAATTGTTTTTACTTGATCATAAATAATGTAACATGGATGTTAATTCATTTCGCTTCAACCAGATTTATTAATGTATGCACCTTAAATCATTTTGCCTTGAACATTTGAACATTATCTCTGTCGCTTGAATCAATCTTACCTGAATAAGTATAATGGAAGTATATGACTTGTGGTAATTATCCTTGACCAGTTTTTAGTGTTTATGCCATTTAGAACAATTTTCTCTATGCATAAAATAAATATCTGCACGTTTGATTCCTATATATTAATTTAATAATTAAACTTATGTCATACTTAAATCAGTTTACTTCTTTCACCTCGCATTAAAAATGGCATTTATATCTCAAGCAACAGAACACAAACCAACGCGGGTAGGTACTTAGATCCACAACACGCGTGTCGCGCGTGGATTCGAGGTCGGTTCAGTCTGCTGCGCGATGCGTACATAATTATTAAACGCGCGAAGATCGTTAGTACCTAACAAAAATCCATTAATTTAGTTATTCTTAATTATAACGTTGTGTTTGAGTAGTAAAACAATCCCTATTATAAGTATAAAGAGTTTTTAATTACGAGAAATAATGGAGAGAAAAAGACAAAAGTATTTTAGAGAGGTGATAAGTAAAAGCTCCGAAAGTGATGTAAAGTGCAAAAAAAAGCAGGCTGTTGATAAATTGAAGAATAAACCAAGCCCCAATAAGGAAAATATATCAGATTCTGTAAGTACATACAGCATAATTATTATACATTTTATTAGTGCATAGTACCTATATAAAAGCGTTATTAATAATAATATGGATTATTTGAATAACTGAATATCTTGTTTATAGTCGGAAAACATAGCTCAAACTTTTGCCCAAATGGTGACGGTTGCAGTTGCAGATATACACAACAGAACGAGGAGCTCAGCATCTACTTGCCAATGTTAATAATCAGGCTTCACGCATAACAGACATAAGAAGAGCTCCTTATCAGGAGCAATTTGATGATCAAAAAAAGGTAATTTTTCTGATAGCTTACCTAATAAACAATTGAAAAATTAAGGAAACTTAGAGAATACTATTTAAATTAATCCCATTGCATTTTAGGACGACAATCATAGAAATGTAATCAACTATGAGGAACCCAAAATAAGTGATGATCAGACACCTTCCACTTATACAAGTCATAATCAAGTATTGCCAGATGCTGATTCTGCTAAATCTATAGACTATCAGACAAAAACGCCCAGCCGTGAGCAAAGTGAAGAATTACAGCCAACTTTCACTGATATTATACCAGAAGAGACTATGGAAATCATTCGTAAATCACTGGAAGAAGGCGAAAACAATGATAGTACCATTTTAACAATACCTGATATAGACAGCAATAAGCAAGAAAAGCAGAAAAAGAGACGCAACACTATTAAAAAAACATACATTGATTTTCTTTCTGATGACGAAGACTTCGAATGGGACTCAACATCATGGAAAGACACTGATAAAGAATCATCTTCAAGTGGAGAAGTCAAAAAAATGTAAAGGTTCGGTAGATGGAAAAGTAGGTGAAGAGGGCCTGAAAATAAAGAAGATAAATAAAAGATTAAAAGAAAAAGAGGCTCGGCAAAAAGGCAAAAGATACACTAAAAAAATGGAACAATTGTCAATGAAAAGATTTTACATCCAAATCCCTGCATAGGAAAAAAATGCGGCCATAATTGCCAAGAGGTAACTGAAGAAAGAAGAAAGACTCTTTTTGACTATTTCTGGAGTTTGAAACCTGCAAAACGTAAGGATTGGTTAATAGCATTAAGTAATAAAAAAGAGGCAAAAAGAAAACGCGTTAAAGATTCAGGATATCGAGTAAATACTTTTGAGTACTTCATCAATGATGGAGAAGGTCGACGACAAGTTTGCCTTAAATTTATGTTGAAGACTCTTGATCTTAGTCATAAGTACGTCTACTATACTTTGTCGCAAGCGGTTCACGGGTTAGCAAAGGATGATCAAAGAGGAAAAACTATCCCAGCTAATAAGGCGACTGAAGCTACTCGAGAGTCTGTTATAAGATTCATAAAAAACCTTCCAGCTCTCCCGTCACATTACTGCAGAAAAGACATCACTAGACTTTACCTTCCAGTAGAATTAAAAAGTATTAAAAACTTATACAGGATTTATAAAGAAGATCAAACGAGCCAGTCATTACATATCGTCAGTGAAAATATATTTCGAGACATATTTAAAAAAGAATTTAATTTAGGATTCCACGTTCCAAAGAAAGATAAGTGTCTAAAATGTATGCGACACGAAACGGATGTACTTAAATATGAAGCAGAAAAAAAGGAACATTTAGATGAAAAAGTGGCTTCAAAAAATAGATATGCCTGTCATAGAGATCTCGGGAAAGAGAATCCGTCTATCTTATGCACGTCCTTTGATTTACAGAAGGTTTTAAATACTCCTTATGGAAATAGTATTCTTCTTTTCTATACGAGAAAATATGCAGTATACAATCTCTGTTTTTATGAAAATGTGACCAGACAAGGTTATTGTTTCATCTGGGGAGAAGCAGATGCCAAACGAGGTGGCAATGAAGTGGGTACTGTTTTAGAGAAATACATAGAAACTGTGGATTCACGTGGGTCAGTCAAGCATTTAATTCTCTACTCGGACTCATGCTCGGGACAAAACAAAAATAAAATTGTATTGACAGCTGTCCATATCGCACTAGCAAAGGCACAAAATCTTGAGTCTATTCAGCTGAATTATTTGCTCCCGGGTCACACCGAAATGATCGTTGATAGTATGCACTCTGTTATAGAAAATTCAATACGAAACACGACTGTATGGGCCCCTTCCCAATGGCTTACCATTTGCCAGATAGCCAGAAAAGATGTTTCTCCTTATAACGTGCAATGGCTAGATCACAAAGAGTTCAAAAATTTCGAAGAAGTATCCAACAAATATTTTTAAGGGAACCTTACTGAAAAATGAGTAAAATCCGTATTGCCACATTAAAAAAAAATTCTTTACCGAACCTCTCAGTGAAATATTCCATGAAAGAAGATACTAAAGAAGAGACGATATCAATTATTGGCAAACCTAAAATGGTGATTACAAAACTTTACAAGTCGTTATTACCCATATCAAAAGCTAAATATAACGACTTGAAGAAGCTTTGTGAAACTGATGTGATTCCTAAAATTTTTCATAGAGAATATTTGGCTATACCAACAACTGGCGGTATAATTGATACTTTAATTGACACAGACGTAGAGGATATATCCGAAGTAGAGTGTTGAAGATAGTTATTGTGTACTTACACGAGTATAGTGAGTATACGCATACGAACCGTAAGAAAAATAATTACTGTTAATGATTAAAAAAATATTTTTCAGTTAAAAATAATTATTATCTTTGTAATATTATAAGTGTATACTACACACAATTCCTTGCAGTTCGTGCGCGAATCACACTTATTTCCTACAGGTTACTTTTATTGATTTTCCTTAATTTCAACACATGGCTCAGTTCATTGATAGAAACTAGCTGGTTTTTTTTAAATAGCAAAAAAATACCAGGTTGTTTCTATTATGTAACCGAGCCATCTGTTGAAATTAAAGCAATTATATAAAAACACCTTGTATATTAACCCTTTCATTCAACTTTATCTCAATTATAATTATAAAAATTAAATTAGGAGAATTACCAATATTTGAAGAAATATTACCATTATTTGAAGAAATGTTACCTATGTTTAGAGATTATAAGTAAATTAATAATTACAACCAAAGTAGAAAATTACAATAAGTTAAAATTTGAAGATGTTGAAAATTACTAATATTTGAAGACTGATTATTAGTGATTATAAATGTTACCTATGTTTACAGATACCTACTTAATTTTACGTAAATGAATAAATAAAACAAAAATTGATACATAAAGCGTTGTTTTATTTTGTTTCGTTTTACAAAATCAATTTTAAAGTCTCATGTTCTTAAAAGTATGCCAATTTTATCTATTTATGTTACTTTTCTTAAAATTGATGTGTCATTTCATTCGCTTTCCCTACATCGTGAAATTTATTTTATTACCTTTGAGCTATTTTCCTCAATTCAGATTCAAATAAATCTTGCGATTAAAACAATTTGCTATAAATAGTTATTATAACACTGTGTAATTTGAGTCATTCCTCCTTGAACAGTTACAACTAGGTGAGCGGTTTAACTCATTTATCCATGAACAGTTACAACTAGGTGAGCGGTATAACTCATTTATCCATGAACAGTTACAACTAGGTGAGCGGTTTAACTCATTTATCCATGAACAGTTACAACTAGGTGTGCGGTTTAACTCATTTATCCATGAACAGTTGACAAATGGGTAAGTGATTTAAATCATTTATCCTTGATCTGTTCAAGAAGCAAGGAACACATAAACTATTTTGCTTCGAATACATAAATCGTTATCGTGTACATGGACCTTTCTGCCCTGATCAAAGAATTGTGCAAAATGGCTCAAGTTACATCTAACTTGCTTTAAAAACACCTTTTATTTGTTATAATATAATCATAAATTAGCATAAAATATACCGCTTTTTAGTTGGGGAGATTTGTACATTTTTATTGTATACTTTAGGAACAGTGATTTTTTTTCTTAAAAAAAAAACTTTAAAATGCTCTCCTGTAAAGTTCTCAAAATGGCGCTTGAATCAAGTCGCCTTTTAACCGTCGATATGTGATGTTCCAGACTATTGGTTATCCCTATACCAAATTACAGCCAGGTCCGTTTAGCCGTCAGAACGTGATGAATAACAAACATTCAAATAAATTCATAAGCTTTCACATCTATACATATAAATAAAATTGGAGTGTAACTTAGGCTACTTTTATTTTAGAAAATTAGCGTTGACTCAACAATAAGCGATAACGAACATCCACGCGGGCGGAGCCGCGGGCAACAGCTAGTTTTTAATATTAGTAGGAAGTAGGATTTTATGCATTCAAAACACTTAATAAGCTCCCAGCACTCTTTACTTCAACTTAAGCTTTATATAGAACATGACTCACCCCCACAAAATTTGCTGAAAGCGTGACGCAACGGCACATTATGTATTAATTAATCAATGTCACTACTTTTCCTTGTTTAATCCATCAAACACTGAATGCTTATACAAATCAGGTTAATTTAGAACTGCTCTAGTCCGTATGAGACTAGATATATATGTTTTGAAACACAGAGCCGAGGATATTTTTCCCCGAAGAACTTTCTCCAAAGTACTTGTAAGAAACTGGAAATCGATAAAATTGTTCACAAGACCAAGAGAACATGGATTAATTTATAGAATGCATACATAGATTTAACAAGGCGGACCCCGAGTTCCGAGGGCATCTCGGCCACGGATGCAATCAGGATAACGTCTAAATGTCGATGATGATTTAACTGCAACACTCGCCAGGTCGGCCTTAGGATGGGTGATCGTTCTTAAGATCGCCTCTTAGAACACGTTAAGCCGTCGGTCTCAGTTGCCATACGAACATCTATGACAGTCTTTGCGGACAACAACTTACGGACTCCATGGTTGTGGAGGTCCGATAGCAGTCGCTTCATGGAAATATCGAAGTTCAACTGCTTCGTAATTAGCATGAAAAGCCGGCTCCAACTGAGTTGGGAAAACGCCCAGAGCAATAAACAAATTTGATAACAAAGGTTAAATTGCGTCATTATATTCGATCAATTAGGGATGTTTGTGTAAATCCACTTTTTCAATCCGTAGGCACTCAAAGTAACTTTGAGTGTCTGCTACGCTTTCACGCACAAATCACTGAAATGTACTTTGATAAAATTTGGTACAGAGATAGACTATTATAGGGCTTGGGAAACGGCTTAATCTAGGTTTGGTTATGATAACCGATATTTACGGAGGCGACACCTTAAGTAACAGCTTAATAAACTATGTTTTTGTTAAACTACATTGCAACAAATATTGCAATTTTTACCTATTAAAAAATGCTTGGTATTTTACTTTCAACAATTCTAACGCACGAGGTGTGGTAACGCGTGAGTTCTAAACAAAGAAATAACTATAAAACATTAGTAGGTATTTAAAATGTCGGTTTCCTTGAAGATCAAAAGAATGCATTTATATACGTCAGTACCATTATCTATTATTCTGTGCCTCTGTACCAATCGCTGTTATGTTTTCAATGTAACAAATACTGATGTATGTAATAAGATGAACTTCTTGATGTCAGCGCTAATCTCAATTACATCCAAAGCTTGCAATTTAGGGCCCGCTCTCCTGTTTTTTGCCATTATCTGGTTTAGTTGGCTTTTACGGGAGTGACTGTTGACTCACTTCGATGTCTGATGTCGGCTTGGCCCCCGAAGTTATAATAGAGACATTTACATATGCATATTATTTACCAATTGGTCAATCAAATGAAATTAGGCTAACGAGGGTATTCAATATGAATGTACGCTGTTTAGCCGCCCCCGCAGAGACTATATTAGGTCAATCATCGCTTTAAACGAACAGACTGTTTCAAGCATTAATAGATAAATATAATATAGTATTATATCTACTAAAAAAAATGGATGTTGGTATAAGTACCATCTTTTCTGTATGCGTTAAATCTTAGAATTAGGTATAATTTAGACTTTTCGATGCTTTTAGAAGTTATGTGTGTATTTATCGCAGGTTTATAAGTGCCCGGTTAATGCTGGAATTTCCCACGTATACCGGAGGGAGAGGTTATGTCGGATTCGAACCGGCTAAACCGCACGCCGTCTGTGGATTATTGTGCTAGGCCGAAGGTGACGTTGTTATCGACATATCCCTCGCAATCCGACTGACCCAGGACCATCCCTAACGGTCTGGCCTTCCTCGGGAGGAAGCTATCTATCTGTAGTCATAGGTGTTATTGGAAACGATTAACGATGTTGCAATCATTTTTGAATATGGCTGTTTGATTACTCAACCTGATCAATTTAATTAAAGTTTAAAGCAACTAGTACGTTTTTACTATTACTACTACTATTTACTGCTATTTAAGATTGGAATTTTTAATTGATATTTATTTATTGGTATTATCCAATTTAAATAGATACATAATTGTTTATTGAACAACAACGGATTTACAGTAGGATAAGTAGGTAGCATGTATACAGTTTAATGTACAATGTGCGACTTTATCGCTGGAATTTAGATCAAAATAGAGGCGTATAACAAAACATTCTATATTAAAAACAGCCCAAATAAAACAATGCCCATAGGGGAGGATAGCGATAATTTCTAAAGGAAGTCGGAAAAAATGTCGAGTTCAATAAAATGTGAATTGTAAGTAGCTAGAATCGGTGCAGAAGCGTCTGCTTCTCGTATTTACAAATATTCGATATCAATTCGTATATTGATATCCATGCTCCCATATTTTATTTCACACTGTTCTCTACAAATAAGGAACGTAGTTTCAAATAAAAACATTTGAAGTATTGTGAATTTTGAACGATTGTAATAAATATCAGAATAGTAACATAAATAATAAGTTGAATAGAACAAACATTTCGAGCCTTTGAACAATTATTTTGTCTTCCAAAGGAGATGGCTCGTTATATTTGGAGCTTAGGCTCTCTTCAAATTATGGCGCACAATAACGAAACGCAATTTGATGTGTTCGTCTCATATTCGGATTAGGTACAACGATATACTTCCTTTCATCCTGTCTGAAGTATTGACAAAAACGGTATCAAAACTAAATAGGTATTGCCTTATCTTGAAACTGTACGACTCAAAACAAAATAAGGGCTACTAAGATTTGTTGCTGTAACACGAAAACAGTAAAGACATTGTTTAACCTGTAATACATCGATCATCGTAAAAAATAGACTTTACACTCGTCTGTAAAAAGCAAGTTTAAATATTGACGGGAGAATCTTAAACGGTTTGCACGTTGAACCCTGTTCAGAGGAATTCAATTATGGATGGTTTGGTCACTGACACGGGTACCCGTTGTCAGCCTTAGGTGATGTTGTAATATCCGGGCCGTAAATTAATTAAAATTGAGAAATTAAACCTTACAAGCTAAGAATACAATCGAATAAAAACATTACAATTACATTCAATTTTTTTTTCTTTATTTATGGAGCTTAGTCATAAATGCTGTCTACGTCGCTCCGTCCGTCGTCGTAGCCACTTTCAAAGTACATTGTATACAGTGTTTTTGCAGCATCTGACATTGGATTCGCTAAAACACTGTTTAACTGCCCCAAATTACACGTATTTAATCTAAATAACTGTGTTCTAATATGGCCGCTTCGCACACACTCCATTATAAAATGATGTATGTCTTCTACTCTATCGCATATTTCGCAATTAGGAGATGGCGATATGCCCATTAGATGGGTAAACTTTCTACATGGAATGTGTCCGGAACGTAGCCTATTTGTGTGTATACACATTTTTGCCGACTAAGGGAACAATTAACAATCTAAGGAATCGCTAAAGGTTCAGGTTGTATGGTCTTGTACCAGATGCCCTTTTCCACTGAACGTTCGTCAAAATACTCCTTCCAAATTCGCTGACAATAATCTAGAACTGTGTACAAACACTCCGAATAATAAGGCAAAACTGTGAGAGGGATACCCACTGAACAAGCCCGTTTGGCATATTGGTCGACTATCTCGTTACCAATAATACCTACATGTGAGGGGATCCACTGGACTTGCACTTCCTTAGAAAGTTGCCCTAACTCTAAAATTTGTTTGATAGTTACGTAAGCCATCGGTATTCCTCGAATTGTCGAAGTACAACGAGCCACGTGTTGGAGTGCGCTTTTAGCATCAGTTAAGATTACAAATTTGCTGTGGTTAATTGTGCGAATATAAGACAAGGCTTCGCTTATAGCCAGTAATTCAACATGCATGATGGATAATCTTGAACTAGTATTGAAAAGTATATGAGTATCTAATTGGGGATCAAAAAATGCGACTCCAGTGTCACCTCTGTCTTTGGAACCATCTGTAAATATTTTGTTGAATTCTGCATACTGACTATCTAACGAATTGCAACATAGTTCTTTTAAAGCAGCCGGACGATAGTGCTGCTTAGACTTAGTCATGGGCTTAATGTTGACTTTAATATTTCTGCGCCATGAATTAATCCCAACAGAGAATTCGTTCAATAATTTTATAATGATGTTATTATCAAGGATTTACTTTTTAAAATAAATTTACCAGCTAAGTAGCATCTCCGCACGTGTAGCGGCTGTATACCGAGTTCACTGCCCATAACGTGAACAGGTCGCACATGATTATCAATATGGTATCAAGTCAAAAAACGTTGTTTTGAGATATTGCGTTTGAAAGATTAGAAAAATCGTTACCATCAATTCTTACATATTTAAGACCTTATTATGATTTTGTGGCAATGACACATTACTGTTCTTTATAATCTTGGAGTATTCATGAATTCTAAACCAATATTTTTCATTTTAGAAATTTTTTTTTAATAACATTTTGAGTTGATACTTTATTACCAACTCAAATGATGATATATTTTTATTTAATACTGTATAGCGGAGTCATTACTTGAAATTATGGAAATCTATGATGTAATAAAATAAAATAATACCTTATTCAATAATCATTTATTATCAACTATTCAGTCTTTTAATCAATTAAATAGTGTTCAGTGTTAATTATAGCTGTGTTGAGTATATCTCAATAACTTTTTAAAGACATTGGTAATCTAATCTGAGCAATCTTGAATACAAATAACAGTCTCATCATTTCAATAAACTAATAACAAAAAACAATAAAGGAATTTTCTTAAGAAAGTAACGTAGTACACCTAATACCTACTTAATGAGTAAGTAGAACCATTATTATAACCTTATATTAAACACTTGACCGTTATTTGAAGCTTACTTTATGAGAGTAGCGCTTGTCGTATTTCCGGTTACTTCTGTCTCTTTCACTCCTAAATATGTGTATCTCGCTTGCACATCCGGCTACCCCACCAGGCTCCCCCGCCGCTATCGCAGCGGAATGTGGCAGGCGGGTTTTTGAATCATTGGCGTCTTGTTTTCCGTCGAGTGCAGTCGTTCGTCTAGACTACGTTGCACCAGTAATTCAGTCTCTTATATATGCTATATAGGCATATTAATTTAGTTTAAATTACGTAAAAATCGACAGTGATCTTAGTGAGTCTTTATTACTTTATAAGCATAAGCTATCTTGAAGTGCTTCCACTTTCAACGGGTACTGTAAGTGATTATTTTTCTATAATATTCAGTATGCCTTTTAGAACAGCGGGTACATCAATATAATGGTTTTACCGTTCGTTTTTCATGTAATCGAAATCAAATCTGTTTTGTATATAGATTACTTTTGAAATAATTTTGTACCCACATTTTTATTGACTTTTTATTACTTCATATTTTAATGTGAATTATTTTGTCCTGTGTACTAGGATGTCCGATCCAAATGATATTATCACGGCCCCGGTCGCGGGGCCGTCAGGTATACACGTCGGGGAATCCACTAGTAGTATACCACGGGCAAAAGACAGTTCGTCTTCCTCTAGTACCAGTAGTACCACTAGTTCTTCATCGTCTAGTGCCTCTATGCGTAAAAGAAAACGCCGTCATCGCCGTAATCATAAGAAAAGGGGGGGCAAACGTAACCGCAAAGATGCTCTACTACACAAATTATCTTGTGAAGTTGGCGAACTACGTAAACAATTTTACAATGGTGGCCCTGTCCACCCAATCACCCAACCTGCTGTAACTTTTCGCTGTCCGGGCGAGGAGCAGGTTAGGGACGACGAGGACGTAATCTCATTATTACCTAATGAGGAGTTTGGTCCCTTGTACGATGAAGAGGTTGAGGATGAACTCGCAAAAGAGTCTCACTTTAACTTCGATATTCACGTCAAACTAAAAGAACCCACTGTGCCCAAGACTCCAGCTGAATTTCTGAAAGTTTTGGAGAATATTCAGCACTTGGACAAGGATGAGTGGAGTGAGGTGAGGTATTCTGAAGTCCAGAAGCTGTACAACCACGCTCCCGGCTTTACAGAATTGGAGGTTAATGAGGAAGTTAAACCTTACGATTCCTTACGCCACTTAGCGTATGCGGATAAAGCGTATGGTGCATTGACTTTTTGCATTCTGAAACAGCGTGAGGTTTTGCAAAATAGTATGACCGGTTTAATTGCCTGGGCCGAGGAAAAAGGCAGTATATCAGCCCAACAACTCCACGATAAGGTCGTGGATTTGTTTTCTGAAGGAGACTACCACAAGGTATCCTCCGATATGTTGCAACTCATCTGTGGTCATCGAGCAGAGACTATTCAAATGCGTAGAGATGGTATCGTCAAATTTGCAAGAGACCCTTTAATCAAATCGTCCTTACGCAAAATTCCACCTTCAAGCCAACATATCTTTAACTGCGAAAAATTTACATCATTTTTAGAGAAAAATGGAGGTGTAAAAAAGACTTTTTTACCCCCCAATAAAACTGATGGTTTTAAAAATAAAAATGTCTCACGCAATCCCTCGCAGGGATCAGCGAATTGCGAAGCACCCTCGCAGGGTACTCCTCAGACCTTTCGCATTGGACCATGTTCTGTCCAGCCCTCGCAGGGCTGCGTACATAGTCGGCCCAGTCAAAGCTATGGACCCCCACAGGGTTCCGGTAACAAACACAGCACTCGCAGTGCCAACACTACTACACGAGGCTCCTTTCGTCCACGTGGAGGTAGTCAGCGTGCCAATAGACAAGAGCCCGCTAGAAGCAGGAAGCGCCCTGCAGGCCCCGATTCCTATTCAGGAACTAAGAGAAGAAGGTACTGACTACTTCCGGGCGGGCCAGTTGACACATTATGTCGATCGTTGGAAGAAACTGGGTGCACCAGATACATTGCTTCGCCTAATAAAAGGTTATCGCATACCTTTCATTCGAAAACCTCCTCTGGTTTTACCCAACATAAGCGGTCAATTCAAAACAAGGGAGTCCAAAGAGATGTCAACTATCATCTCACAAATGTTGTCTCAGAGTATACTAGAGATGGCCCCATGGTCTCCAAGTTTCTTATCGACAATGTTTCTGGTTCCGAAAACCGATGGCACCAATCGACCAATTTTCAACCTGAAAAATTTGAACCAATTTGTCTTCACTCCACCGTTCAAACTCATAAATGTCTTCCGTGTAACCAGCTTCCTTCAACCAGAAGACTGGCTTTGCAAAGTAGACCTATCACAGGCTTACTTCAACGTGCCAATTTGCCCGTCGCACAGGCGATTTTTGCGTCTAATTTACAAAGGAAGGCTTTTGCAAATAACATGTCTTCCATTTGGCCTCAGTACAGCCCCCAGAGTATTTGCGACTCTGACAAACTGGGTAGCACAAACGTTAAGACAGGAGGGCATTCGAGTACTGGTCTATTTAGACGATTTTTTGGTGGCTCATCAAAACCATCAAACGCTCAGAGTGCACATTCAAATAGTGCTAGACCGGTTGCGCTTCCTGGGCTGGCAAATCAATCTCCAAAAGTCAGTGACGTCACCGTGCAAAAGACTGATATATCTAGGCATTGTATGGGACCCATGGCTAAACGAGAGATCTTTGCCGCAAGAAAAAATAACGTCCTTAAAAGAGAAGATACAACAGTTATTAAAAGAGGGTACAATAACTTTAAAAAACCTCCAGAGCTTAGTAGGGACACTGAACTTTGCAAGTTTCGCAGTGCCCATGGGCAGGCTCAATTTTCGAGACACACTGATGTTTCTAAACAAAATCCAGAAAGAGAACATTACCAGCTCTTACACTCTACCAACAGAAGTAAGAGACGACCTGAAGTGGTGGCTGCTGAATTGCCGCCTATCTTCCCCAATTCATCTTACTCCGCCGTCGCATTTTCTTACCACAGACGCATCAAACATTGCATGGGGAGTTCAATTCGATGGCCAGTCACTGTCAGGTCACTGGACGAACCAAGAACAGAGCCTCCATTGCAATCAAAAGGAAATGCTCGCGATACTGAAAGCCTTGGAACAACACGGGTCACAAATGGCCAAATCGACGGTCTTGGTACAATGCGACAACAGAACTGTTGTAGCTCATCTAAGAAACGAGGGGGGGACCAGATCACCCGCCTTGACGGAGCTAACAAAACGAGTTTTCCAGCTTCTTTGCGTGTACCAGATCAACCTAAAGACACAACACTTACCAGGCAAATACAACAGTTATGTGGATCACCTGTCACGACACCGGCGTCCCCCGGAGTGGCATCTCTTACCACGGTGCACGACGAGAATATTCAAACGCTTTGGCGTACCAATGATAGACCTGTTTGCTTCGGAACGGGCAAAGGTAGTGATGAATTACGTAACGCTGGACCAGAACGATTCTCAAGCGATATACCACGATGCATTCTCCCACAACTGGAATTATCCTTTAGCTTGGGTTTTTCCACCACCTTACCTCATACCGAAGGTGTTGGAGCACCTCAATTCGGCGACCGGAATATTCCTCATGGTAGTTCCGAGGTGGGAGCGAGTGTTCTGGCGGCCGGACCTGAAAGCTCGTGCGCTAGCAGCTCCGTTCTCAATAGAGAATCTACACCTGCACCTGATAGACACAGTGACCGGGCTACCACCCCCCAAAGTCCGAGAAATGACTATGGAAGTGTGGAAATGCTGTGGGGGTGGTCACAATATTTGACAGAATGGAACGATGCTCAAGTACAATTATTACAATCTGCCTGGCGTCCATCTACCAGAAAGACGTACAAAGCAGCATGGAACAGATGGCTTAAGTGGACAAGGAAACATGCAATTAGCCCCTTGACAGTCACAGGACCAATCTTGGCTCGTTTTCTCGCAGATTTGCATATTGTAGATGGTTTAGCGTACAATACTATCTTGTTACATAAATCAGTTGTTTCTACCTTGAGTAACACTGATAATGCAGATAAACTAAGCTCAGACGTTTTAGTTAAGCATATTCTAAAATCTATCGCATTGAAAAAGCCTGTATCTATGAAGCAACCGATCTGGAACATAGATAAATTTGCTTCATTTTTGAGTGCGTATTCTGTAAATGAGAGTAGTGCTTTCGCCACTTGTAGACATACAGCAACATTGCTGCTCTTATGTTCGGGCAGGAGAGTACACGACTTGACTCTGTTAGCCGTAGATTCAAATCACATGGTCGATAATGACAACTATTTGATCCTATGGCCTATCTTCGGTTCTAAAACGGACACTGCTGTATACCGACAGTCCGGGTGGAAACTATTTCACAATCCTACAAACGCAAACTTAGACCCCGTATTCTGGATAAAGCGTACTATAGCTGTATTAGAAGAGAAACGTAGTACAAGTAATTGTAACAACCTATTCCTAAACTTTAGAGGGAAACCAAGAGCGGCGTCTCGTACTATAATCGCGGGATGGGTCAAATCATTATTGTTGGAAGCTGGCATCGTGGCCTCACCAGGAAGTGTTCGGTCGGCCGTCGCGTCTAAGAACTGGTCTGACAATTTTCCCTTAGATGAAATCCTCTCCAGGGGCAATTGGAGGTCACAGAATACCTTCGCACGCTTCTACTGCAGGGAGGTTAAGTCATCAAATACTAACTCTAGTATAACCAGACTGTTTAATCCAATTAATTAAATCAATTTGTTAATTTCTAATAGAGAATAAATAATTTAACCAGTGTTAATCAAATAACTACTTCAATCAGTTTTGTTAATTTCTACTGTGCGTACATTATTGCACCCCTTGCTGAACATGATTTATTTGTGTTCTTTTTAATAAGTAAATATAGGACTTTCTTGCACATCACTTGGTTTTATTACAAATAGAAAAGGGCATTCTTATCTTAACCCTGAATATTCGAATAATTCATATATTTGTGCCTAGAACTTGCGCTTAGGTACTTATATATATCACATTGGCGTCTGCCCACCAGGCGATAACAGACATGTCTCATAAAGTAAGCTTCAAATAACGGTCAAGTGTTTAATAGCAGTGTTTTACCTGAAAATAAAACACATATTAAATACTTACCTTATTTGAAGCTTACACTTTAAATTCTGCCTGGTGCAGATCTGAGACTCAATGATTCAAAAACCCGCCTGCCACATTCCGCTGCGATAGCGGCGGGGGAGCCTGGTGGGGTAGCCGGATGTGCAAGCGAGATACACATATTTAGGAGTGAAAGAGACAGAAGTAACCGGAAATACGACAAGCGCTACTCTCATAAAGTAAGCTTCAAATAAGGTAAGTATTTAATATGTGTTTTATTTTCAGGTAAAACACTGCTATTATAGTCTTATAGAAATAACAGAATCACATAGTTTCATTAAACGCCTACTAGAGTAATAACAACTTCCAAAAATAACCATGTAACAAAATCACTATCAAAAAATATCTTTTGTAGATAATAAACTAAATGTTAATCACAATGAATTTATAAAAATCAAAATAGCTTTTAAGAACGTGTCTTTTATTTCAGGATAACTGTTTCTTTTTAATTCTCATTCTTAATCTTTGTTTAAATTTTTAATACTTACAAATAATAGTTACATAGTTTCATTAAGCTAATCACAAAAAAATAATGCTGCCATTTTCATATGAAAGTAACATAAAACGCCTTAAACCTACATAATAAGTACGTACTAATAAAACCAGTCTCATAAAAATAACAAAATCACAGAGGTATTTTGAACATCTAATAAAGTAATTAACTTCCAAAAACAATCATGTAACAAAATTACTTACAAAAAATCTTTAATAGGTACCTAATAAACTAAATGTATAAAATCACAATGAATTATAAAAATCGAAATAGCTTTTAGGAATATGTCTTTTATCAATTAGTTTCATGATTTCTTGTTTCTTTTTTTCATCGACTTCTATTTTCTTAGTATAAGCTTTGTTTAAATTTTCAGGCAAGTTGAAAGTCTTATTTCTAGTCTGTTTTCTTATTTCTATGCGTTTAAATGAAGAATCATCCATGCACTTATAAGAAGTCTTGACATAGAATGCAGCTGGATCATCTTTTCGGAAATGTAATACTTTTATCTCAGAAATTTTAATTGTTTCATTTTCAGTAGTTTTGGAAAAATTATTTCCAATTTGCTCACAAAGACCTTTCACATCATAAAAATCACTATATGAAAGTTCTTCAACGGCATAGTAAGGAGGATTTCTTTTAGCCCTCTTAATGAGAGTGACGTACTCTTGAGGACTATAAATAGGACCACATTTCAAAGCTCTTTTTATTTCTTTTTCGATCATAGAGTGTACTGCGTCCCCCTCATTTTGAGTATGACCTTTTACTAAAAATTTGTGAGTTATACTTTTTATTTTAAATTTGTTAATAGCATAGACGTACAAAGCAATCATCATCTTGTTTTTTTGTTGACCACAACAATTATCAGTATAGAAAACAATTTCTAAGTCGTCACAGTCAATCTCCTGAGACTTTTTCTCTAAGTAATTTATAATACAGGAACCGATTTCTGTTACTCCTCATTGCCCCTGACCTTCATGCCATACATAACATGTAGTTGTACCAGTCACCAACTCAGATACAGTTAAATTATAAGTAGCAAATTTAGAAATGTAATAAAACACTGATGTGTCTCCTCACGGAGCTGACAGAACAGCTTGCAAGTCATAACAGGCCACAACATAACGTGAATCAATTTTACTCTTATCTCTATTTTTCTCAGCTCTACTTAATTCTTTTTCTCTTAAATGTTCATCAAAACTATTCTGCATCTTTTTTTTCTCCTCTTGACTGCTGTTTTCGTATGCTACACAAACCTCACACCTGTCTTTTTTAGGCGTAAAAAAAGATATATTGACATTATCATGAAAAATTCTGCTGAAGGTGGATTTGCTTACAAACTGCTTAGATTTTTCGATACATGACATTGTGTAATCATTGTATAATTGTGATAAGCTTTTACCACTGTCTATATATTGGCGAGTAGTCTGGGCTCGCAAATAATGGCTTTCTACTCTAGGTATGGCATCAATAAATTTGTGCACATATTTGGTCTCTTCAGTCAACTGAAACCTATTTGTATGTTTGCCCCTCATATCACCGGTCAGAAATCCTTCTGTGTTTATTTTTTCACGTACAGTCTTAATAACTCTATCATTAATATCTAAAGTTGAATTGAAGAACTTCTTACAAACTCTAATACGGTTTGTTTGAATTTCAAAATAAAAAGCATAATTAAAAGCACGTTGATTCTTCGTTGCGCTACAATTTTCACACGGGTACCTGTATTTTGGCTTAATTTCTTCAGTGTGATCCTTTATAAAATCACGTTGCCTATTTATATCGCCTAAATCCCAATAATTCTTTAAAATAATTCTACGTTTGTCCTCACTAATATTTTCGGTACATTTCAGTCTACAAGTCTTCTCGTTACATGGTAATTTTAAAGATCTCGGTTCAACGCGCATTTTTTTCGAATTTATGTATTCCAATCCGCAATTCCTATTTATTTTAGCAATTTTTCTTTTGCATTGTTTTCTTTTCCTTCCCATTGTTTCTAAGTTAGCTTGTTGCTCGATAGACAATTCAGTTGAGTATGATTTGTGCATTGAACAGCTTCGATCAGTAATGTACTTGTCAACATGAATTACACAAAGAAATCCATGACATTCTGTACATGTACTAGATACTTCTTTAAAACATCCTTCATACTCACAATGCTGATAAATTTCATTTGTAGTAAGAACTGGGGCATCAGGTAAAGTATTAGTATTAATTGTTTCTCTACCAGGGTCAGTCGAAACTTTATCGGAAAACAATATTTGGTTCACATTCGTCAGTGTTCTATCTGCAGATTCCACATCATTCAATTCAGTCAATGTCTTGTCCATGGACATAGTGTCATCACGACAATGTATATCGTAAATTGTACTATCAACTAGCTCTGGAGTTTTACTAACATGACGTGTACAGTTATTGAAAGATTCAAAATCATCAAAATGCTCCCAACAAAGAAAACTGCTACACTTACTACAAGCTGCAAAAACTTCAGATGTGCACGAAAGATATTCGCACGTCTGCTGACTGCTCGAAGACTCCCTGGTAACTGGAACTGGTGATTGATTTTCATTCGGTACATACGTAGGATCAGTAGAGATATCGTCCAAACAATGAAATGGATCCTTTTCGCCAATAATTCCATTGGTAGAACTGCCATCTGAGTCGCTTTCGTTATAATTTACAGCCATCAGGATTCTGGATATTCTTCTGTGTCTCTTCATGGTGTCGAAATGTTACAGAACTGAAATGAGAAAGTAAAAAGTTTAACATCGAACAAGGTCACAATTCCTAATAACCTACTTAATTTCGAAAATTTGATTCTGTAATAAAGTATTATCTCAAAAAATCTATGGCAGTAGAGTAATATAATATTAAAAATACTTTATAAACTCAAAAAACTATTAAAAATAGATCTGTAAGACAGTTATAACTTGAAATAAAACTTAGTATAATAAAATAATGTCGTGAATAAAATCAGCAATATAGTATCAACTCTAAGATACACTTTAAATTACTTACATTTGTTAAATTTGATTTCGATTCCGTGTCTTAATATGAAATGAAACACAAAATGACGTGCGGTCCTGGCGAACACTGAGCGGCGAATAAATTGAATCAAATGTGACTATATTACTGGGTCGCGGGGGGAGGGAATGAATAGTGTAGAAAGACTTTTGACATCTTCAACCGGTGAATAGTTGACTTATGAATACAATAGTTTTATCAATTTGTAGACAGAAAAATCTATTATCTGGATGTGTAATAAACCCAAAACCGCAAAATTTTGAGATACGACTATGTTGATAATCATGTGCGAGGTGTTGTTTTAATAAAACCTCCAATAATTCTCATCGCCCGATTTTGAGATATTTCCAATTTATTAAGATTGGCTTGGCACCGTATAAATAGCATACATAATCTAGTCTACTTCTAATAAGTGAAATATACGCTCTCCTTAAGTGTTTGGGGTGTATGCCCCAATTACTACAGCTAGAAATTTTAAAATGTTCAGCAGTTTGGATATTCTTTCATTTATTTCCTTTATGTGTTTGGCCCATCTGAGAGACCGGTCTAACCACAAACCCAAATATTTAACGTTTTCCACAACGGTTAAAACTGTGTTATTCATTTTAATCTTAACTGCCTGTGGGGCCCCTTTTGAAGACACATATCTAACTTTTAGATGATGAAATTGGTTACCTATCTTAATCCCGAATTTTAACATTCCGAATATCATAATCCAGAAAACGTTTGGCCAATTTTTCATAATCCCGGTTTTTCAAATTCCGAAGTTTTATTTTCCATATAATCGCAACTCCGAATTTCATTTGCCCATTTATTCATTTGTACGACGTTTTAAAATCCAGACGAACGAGTTCCAGACACGAAATCTAAATGCACAAAATCCAGATGACCGTAATCCATATGCATGAAAGCCCAATTTTTAAAACACAAATTTTTGAAATGCAATTAATTGATATCCAGTTAATTGATATCCAGACAAACAATATCCAGATTTCTAAACCTAAAACTACAATTGGAGACCTACTGAACAAAACACACGTTGCCTTAAAAAATATATTTATGCATGTAAGCAAACAAGCATGCATGCAGGCAAGCTGGCAATCAAACCGGCAAGCATGCAGGCAAGCAGGCAAGCATTAGTGTTGCTCTTCTCCGGCGCTGCGGGAAGTGCAGTCCTTCCGCCCTTGCGTAACAAAGTTCGGGCACCCATGCTCGCTTCCGCAGCTTCGGCTTGCTGGTCGCCTTTGGCGACCAGCCTCAGCCGTTCCAGCTCGCCCGGGCGCCCGAGCTTCGTTACTGCGGGCGAGGACTGCCCGCCCTCCGCGGGTGTGCGTTGTTTTATAGACAATTGTTTAATATAATTTCGTATAACAGAAAATGTTTCGCATAATTTCGTTTCATAGAATAATCAAAATAATCATTATATTTGATTAATATAATTTTAAATCATTGAATTTTGTTTCATATAAAGTTAAACATTAGAATAATCATTTCATAGAATATCAAATCAACTATTCTTAATCATTATATTGTTTATTTAATAGAAACTTATTACAAAGAATAACATATTATCATATAAATGGTTTTTATGAATTAAACAATTGATGCGTCTACAAGGTCGACGGAGCCCCGCTACGCGGGGCTCCTACTTCTGGGTGGTTTATAAAAAAATAACCACGAAGGCCTAATGCGGGAGCTTCGCTACGCTCCGCTACCGCATTAGCCTTCTAACCTAACCTATCCGAGTCGGGGTAATCTGAGTCGAGGTGTTAAAATTGTAAATGTTACAGTTAAAAATGTGATTTGGAACATTATAAAGGTGGTTTAATATTCTTTAAAAATAATTCAACAGTTTGATAAGTTTGTTAAACAAAAAAATTTGATTAAAAATTGTGTTTCTGTGAAATATGTTTCAGTGTAGGAAATTGTTTTTGAAACAATAATATTCGAAATAAAAATATAAGAACCAAATATTATATGAAGCATTTTCTGTGCAACGAAATTCTATGAAATTTCTTTCTACGAAATAAGGGGCTCCCCTCCCTCCGCGCCTCCGGTTCTTAAATAACACTCTAGTGTAGGGCAGACAAGTACCACGGCGAGTCGGGTCGGGTGTGGTACGCAGTGTTCACGAGCTCGCTTTCCTGATTCATTGATTATACCTGCATACAAAACTGTTCATGCATGACATGGAAAACAATAATTTAAACAAAATTATATTATATTTATAAGTCTTCAGGCATTCATTATATTAAGTGAAATTATTTATGTCTTAAGTGAACGTTAGATTTTTTATTATTATATCAACCGTTACACACCCTAAATGAATCGTATAAATTTACTGATTTTTACTATACCTGTATATAGTTTAGCTGGAACACGATTTGTATGGGAACCAAATAAAAAGATTATGAAAATTTGGTAATAGTTTATTTGGAAAATGGTACGATGGGAAACAAAAAAAAATATTCTGAGAATCTGGTATAACTATATTTGGATTATGACAATATGGAAAACAAAAAAATACTATTTGAAAATTTGGTTTTAGTGCACCTGGAAATTGATTCATCTGGGAAATGAAAAACGGAATTATAGAAAGTTGTCATTCATTACATCTGTTAAAAGTTCTACCAACCGTTTTCGGGGTTTTAAGATTCGGGTAACAGAAATTCGATATTTCAATAGGTTGCCGATGAAATTTCTAATCCCATGTTCGTTAAGTACGCTGTAAAATCATTTAGAGATAGCTGTAATTGGTCAGTAGCTTCCTGTAAGCTGCTAGTAGTGCAGTAAATAACAAAATCATCTGCGTACTGTGACACATGAATTAAATTATTATTGATTTTATTACATATATCAACAGTCGCTGCATTAAATAATAATGGTGATAAAGGATCGCCCTGGGCCAAGCCAAATAACATTAAATTTTATTTTCTCAAAATGATGGCCAGTACTTTTGAAATTAGGTACACGAACACACCAGCCTGAAAGAGATCAGGGTCTAAAAAGGTCATATTGTATGTTCATTTACTGATCATCTTGTGTGTTATTTGACTAAAAAAAAAGGTAAAATGGACACTTTTTGACTATCATAAAACGAAGCTTCTTTTGAGTACGTCATCTCATTTGACAGTTTTGTATGCAAATGCGTAAAATGCTCTCAATTTACGAGCCATTCATAATGTCAAATTCGTGACGTATTGGATATTAGTAGGGACTTACATTTTGCGTTCATTTTGGTGTTTTCATTTTCATTGTTGTAATATAAAGCGTTCGTCTCAGAACCTACAGAAACATTCAAACAAACTTGACAACCTTACCAACACTTACCACTCAGTTTTTTAAATCATATCAGACAAAATAGCCACACTGAAATAAAAATAAAAATAGAAAACTTATTTGTAGTTTTCGCTTTATTTTACTTTAAATTCAGGTTTATTAGATGTACATCATGAACGATTGGTATATAGAACATAATAATTACCTATTAACGCTGTGTTAATGACAAAATCTTATTTTAGTCAATGCCGCACGAGTACAATTCGACTCGTCTTTATTTTTTATTGTTGTAGCAACATCAGTAGCAAATGTCACTGGAATATGAATGTTGCAGATGAAATATGAATGAAATAATAAACAAGTGGCCATTTTATGGTCTTTATATGTCTCCTTCTTATCTGCAAATGAACATCAATATGAAATCTGGCCATTTTAGACCTGCAGACGCCAAAGAGTTCGTAAAATTAATTTAATGCTACTTATCAGTTACTTTCATTTTAATAAAGTGCACTTAAATGTAAATAAGCTAGTGGCCCTTATTTTGTTTTGAGTAGTAGGTATATATATCTGACAGTAATATAGTAGATTTTTTACTTCCAAATAATTTCATAGTGATTATAATAATATATAATATAGCTTTATTTCATTCCTTAATCTTTTGTGCCTGTATGGACCCCGTTCAGGTAAAAGCCTCCTCCAAGGTACTCCATTCTTTCCTGTCTTGAGCAGTTTGTATCCAGCGAAACAAAATGTAGATTCGTGTTTTTTTTTTTCTTTTTTACTGAAAATTCGGTTGCAATATTGACAACCGTATTACTTACGCACGCTCCAATCTATATACCACGTACTTACTGAATTATTTATTGCCTTTATTATAATTGAGTTTCGCTTTGTAGAAACAAATATTAAAATATTAACTTTTTATTAAGTTATCGTAAATCGGCTTTCAAGTAGCTATTCTCCATCCAGTTTTGGTAACAAATTTATTACCTCTTTGAACAAGCTTACTTTGAGTGGATGAAAATGATTTATATACTTAATAAATGAATTTGAATTCTATAAAATTAAGCAATTCTAAGTCCTAGAATAATATTATTTTAAATGTAAAAATTTATGAAGATGTTTGTAATTCAATTACGATTTAATGGCTCTGACCATCGACCACGGATCATAGCTGAAATTTGGCACAGGGATAGATTAGGTACAGTTTGGAATACCACAAACACTTTTTATTCCAGGAATATATTTAGTTGACTTTCCTACACGAAAAAGTAAATTGAGGTCTACGGGTCTAGACCATGCCTACACAAACTTACCATCAGGTTCAGTGAGTGCTTCGCCAGTTATCACAAATATAAGTGACCATATTGCAATTTCGTGTAGAATATTATGTAAGTTGCAGATGCCCCAAATGAGTATTACAAGGTGTAGTCGACGATTCTCCCAGATGAATAAAATTAATTTTAGTGCAGCGCTTGATAGTGTAGATTGGGAACAGATAATGGCTAGGAATAAATGTCCTGAGTCATTATCAACATCCGTTATAAATACTTTGATTAATAAAATTGACATTTGCTTTCCTGCTGTAGTGTTAGAAATGACTCGTCATGGGTGACGTCGGACGTGAAAGACTACAAATTGTTATTATTTAATGTAATTGACATTAGTAATAGGTTTACAAATATAATAAATTTCGATAATATTATAGCTGACATGAAACAATATTATGATATTCTATTATACAAAACAAAGACGAAACACTACTCCAGAATTGTTCAGGGCTCACACAACATATCCAGGGCTATGTGGGTCATAGTGAACAAGGAAAGGGGTAAAAGCAACTCCCCGCGCCTTGAATTCACTGAAATTATGAAATCTCAGGATGGCAAGGGGTTCTCCTCGCCAAAGTCAGCTGTGGATGCAATGAACACTCGATTTGCATGTGCGGCGGCGGCGTGTGGTGCCCCCCGTGCTGATATCAGCGCAGTGTGCGACTGGCTCGGCGAAGTTGGACCACCAGCAGACCGTTCATTGTGGTTGCGCCCGTTTAACCCACGTGAGGTGTATGACATAATGAGTAAACGCATTACACCTAAGCCGTCTAAGGATATTTACGGCATTTCAATGGAAGTCATAAAAGTGGCGGCAGGTCCTCTCGCCCCCGTACTGTCAGGTTTGTTTAATATCTGTCTAAAAACAGGCATTTATCCTACCCAGCTAAAACGAACAAAGGTCTCTCCTCTGTACAAAGGCAAGGGGACCCAAGAATGCATGGACAACTACAGGCCCGTCTCCATTATCCCTGCTGTTGCGAAAATTTTTGAACATGGCTTGTGTACTCGCATTACTGAATACTTAAAGGCGTCTAACATGTTATCTGACCGACAGTACGCATATCGCGAGGGTCGGTCGACTACCTCGTTGACGCGTAATGTGATCCATCGCATCATGATCGCTCGCGAGAACAAGGAGCAAGTGGCACTCATATGCTGCGACCTTTCGAAGGCATTCGATGTTGCCGACCGCGACGTGCTGGCTGTCAAATTAAAATATTACGGAATAGGTGGGACAGCCCAGTTACTGATGACAGACTTAATGTCAGAGCGATCACAAGTCGTAGTTGCATGCGGAGGTACAGTACAGTCTGACCCGGTGAAATCTGAGATGGGGGTAGCTCAAGGATCGTCTGTCTCTAATATCCTGTTCTCATTGCTCCTGAACGATTTGCCGA
This sequence comes from Eilema caniola, assembly GCA_949126895.1. Taxonomy (NCBI): domain Eukaryota; kingdom Metazoa; phylum Arthropoda; class Insecta; order Lepidoptera; family Erebidae; genus Eilema; species Eilema caniola. The sequence continues at coordinate 9,575,084 of OX421471.1, read as the reverse complement.
GCTATGTTAAGGACGCTGATGTATTTATGTATGCAGACGATGTAGCTGTGATAGTTACAGCCGGCTCAATAAATAGTTTACAGCAAAAACTGAATAACACCGCCACCAATCAGCTGTTTCATTGGTTTAGTGGGAACGGCCTAGTGCTCAACCTGACAAAAACAAACTTCATAAATTTTGATTTGTCAGGTCGACCTATGAAGCCACTAGTGGTTACTGCGGATGGGTTAATCCTCGCACAAGTCGAGACTGTAACATTCCTCGGGTTCGAGATCGACAGGTGCCTAAAGTGGGAGGACCACATTGACAAGGTAAGTAATAAGATGGGGAGCGCATGCTTTGCCCTCAGACGAATTGCTAGGGTGGTACCTAGTACTGAGGTAAGAACGTGCTACTTCGCCACGGTACATTCTCTGCTCCAGTATGGTGCAGAGCTATGGGGACGCGCTGCTGACTGGGAGCGCGCGTTCCGAATGCAGAAGCGAGCCGTGCGAGCTATTGTAGGGTTACCGCAGGACTATTCAGCTAGACCATATTTCACACAGCTAGGTATACTAACCCTGCCCTCGATAGTAATATACCAGGTAGCGATACACGTGAGAACGAACCTTGGGCAGTTTGAGAAGCGGGGCGATGTACATTCATATCACACACGGGATCGCGAAAAACTGAAAGCGATACCCAGGTCACTGGCCAAATCTGAAAAGACGACTCATGTCATGGGGCCGTTAGTGTATAACAAGTTGCCACCTAATGTGACTTCAGCTCCTAGTATTAGTTCCTTCAAACTTCGACTGAAGCGATGGCTATGCGAGCAAGCATTTTACTCATTCGACGAACTAATAACAGTGAAATAATTATATATGTTGGTAAATTGTATCTGTAATGTTAGTAAATCTAAACGCTTAAAATGAATGTTAATTAGTTGTTATTATTATTGAAATGATGTAAAATATCTTGCTTTGACTATGTAAAATTTGACTACTATTAGAACTTGACATTTTTGTAATTGAACTATTGACATAATATTGACTGCATTGTAACCTGGCATGCTACATTGTTGACATTCTTGCAATTTTTCTTTTTTATTTCTTCTTTCTCCTTTTTGTAGAAGTATTAACTGTTGAGAATAGAAAGTTGAGTGCCAAACTTACTGTAATATGATATATGAAGTGTAATGATTATCCTTATGAATAAATGAGTTATGAGTTATATTCAAATGGATTGCGGAAATTCACACTTCCACGCGGGCGTACCCGTGAGCAACACTATAAAATGACAACGATCTTAGCCGAGCTCTCACTCTTTATCCCGAATTGCCAAATCAAAAACCGGGTACATAGGTACGGTACCAGCAAACCTACTTACTTATTAAATGATAGATACTTTTTTGTCTGAAACTAGATGAAATGATGAACATGAAGGACTGCCAATAGAAGTGGAAACAGTACATATGTATAAAACACGTTCTTGTACTTTGTGAATTATGCACAGTCAATATTAACACATTGTATACTAGCGTGGGGAAGAGCACACAAAACATCTCTGCTGCCTCTGGAAAGAACCTTTTTTACTCGAGGTTCCAGGCTTAATGTAATCTATGAAATAGCAAGGTTATAGTTAATCCATAATACCTATAGTTCGTTTTGGTTGAAATAATGTATATAATGTACATGTATATGTAATGTACTCATTTTACTCGTGTTTATTAGTTGCGTAGATTTCTGGTGACGTATATTTATTCGTCACCAGAAATCTATCTGTATCTGTCTGTAAATACAGACATATACAGAAACTGTTGTATCGAATGTAGGCACCAGTCTCACAATTACAGTTTTTCAGTTTTAGTTTTATATATATATTTGTTAATAATAATATTTAACAATAATAATTAATTGATAATAATAACGATAAATAATTTATTAGCCCAAAAACACAACTCTATTATCACAATATTCCAAATAATATGTATAAATATTTTAAAAAATTATTCATTATCAAACAATTGCTGCTGAACTAGGTTTGACACCTGTATTTCAGTATACAGTATTTTAAGCCCCAGAATTCATGTCATATATTGAGAATCAATTCTACTAAGTTATTGAACAACGCAAACTAGTTAAGCTATGTGTACCATGGGTCTATATAGTGTTGTGGAATATTTATTTATTGAACATAACTGCAGTAAAAATAAATTTATAGAGTATAGAGCAAGAAACTACTTTAGACGTTAAGTAATTCTTTAGAAGTAAATGGTGCTCAACCTTTCAGTTGACCAAAAAAAAGGTCAACCAAAAAGTGCTCCATACGTCTGAAAAAGTTTTCACTTCAATAAGTATTTTATACGTAGGTTACATGTGAGAGTTTCCACAATTGGTGAATTGTCACCATTTGTCGAAATCTAAGAAACTTGTGAATTGTATCATCGTGACGGGACTGATTTCTGTTCACCTAAAAAGCTTTCACTCCAAAAGTGCTGAACACGCCTACAGGAGCTTTCACTTCAAAAAATACACGTCTGGCCTTAACGATAATGGAATTTCTCCATTATTTGAAAGGGTAGACATGTATTAAAATTACTACTTAATTAATTAATTGCCGAAGTAATAAGCTCCTAATTCATGAATAATATTGTTACACTTGCCTGAAAGGAGTAATTTGAGATATAGGTGTAAGTGTGATAATTTGCGAGCATGAATACATGTGTGATACTCGTTGTAGGTAAGATCACAAAGATATATTTAAGCCTGGAATGTCACAGATTTCCTATTTCTGAAACAGATTTCTGAGGGCAGAGGGAACGAAATCAGTATCTCACACTGAAGATACGAACAAATTTTGATGATGATGCAACTGTTAAACATTCATTTTGCTCGAGTCTACAATGTACAGTGGACGAAGGAGATCCGATTGTACAGTCAGCATTAGGTCGATCTTGACGTACAAAATACTGAAAATGATCTTAATGCCTTGAATTCCGCCTTCCTGTTGAATAATTATTATTATGATGTACACACCTTTGGTTCAGGAAATAATACAATTTGATTCAAAGTCAAAGTCAAAAATCATTTATTATGTATAGACCATTTAAACGCCACTTACAAAACCTCAAATCAATAAAACCGTTTTATTTTCTATTAATTCTCTTCGTTTTAAGATCATTTTGAGACTGCGTCTTCACGCGTCGATAGTTCTGACGCTGACTGTACTTTTACAAACAGTTTAAAATGAAAAAGTGCAACTGTATCTCTTTTGTCGAATATATATAGGTACACATTCACACACAATGCATATCAGTATCATTTGGCCACACCACTTGTTGAAACTCGAACCGCAATTTAAGTATCCCTAGTTGCAAATTATTACTTATTTGATGTCGTATAATTGAGTGTCGTGAATACACCAGAAAACTTATCACGCTATAATCCAATCTTGCGGGGACTCCTCATAATCATGGATGGTGAAGTACTTCTTGGTCGTATCTTAATAATATCCGGGGAGCATGAATGGATTTTCGTATTTGAATAAATCTGTTCAGTCAGCTCAGTCTCATTTCGTTGATATTTTATTGCTACATTGATATGTGATCACGATGATTTTAATACGTATTGATTTTATTTAATGTCGAGGTCCCTTTTTCTTAAAAGTTTACAATTATAATACAGAATAATACTAAATAATAAAAATTATGCTATATAATACATACAAAAATAACATAAAAGAGGGGGAGAGACTGCAACTTTAGGCATCGAAAAATTCCTCCCCATCGACCTCTACTGGTGCCGTGCCTAAAAGGCTGGCGGCATTACCACGCTGAATAGCGATACTAATTCTTTGAGCGAGGTAAAGGCCAGCCCTATGGTCACAGTTAATTAATAGTTCAGTTTATTTTTAGTTTATTTATTTTTTATTCAGTTCTTTAATATTTTATTATAGAATTTTATTATTTTTATATTATAGCTACTACTACTTTTTCGATACTCTGAGATGCTACCGAAATTTGCTGGGCAAAAAAAACAATAACATTATATTAAACTCAGATAATAATATATGTACCCAAAACTAACCAAAGCGTAAGTAGAGTGTTCCCATCTGTTGGCTGAAATAAGAATTTTGACTTTCCAAAATTGGAATTGTGATTTTACTTATTGCTTTCTTTGGAAGTTTAAAACTTTAATCCATAAATCAAGTACAAGTTGGATTCACTGCACCACTGATTTTATGTACTTACAACACAAATTAAACCAAGTAAGGCTGAATACTTTTGCACAGCGATAACAATCATTCAATTAATTAGCGGCACTGTCAACATTTGGACTCTGATGAAAAAGAAACAGAAACCTTAAAGCCTTTAATCTAATGTATCTACAAACTTATCTATTTCTTCCGATATTACTAACTCGTCGAATTAGTTGACGTCTTTATCGAATCCTTTATCGTTAGACTATAAATTCACCTTTATCGGAATGAACGCACGATATTTTTTACGAGTAGATTGAAAGGACAGCGAGTCAATTTAATGACTTAATAAATTTTTCATAAAGGGCATATATATAACCAATAATGCGACAATGGTGGCCCTCAGCATTATGGCCTCATCTAATGCCTTCCTATGCCCGCGATTGAAGCTCGCTTCAATAATTGGGTGTCGTGAATACCTCCGAACATTTATCACGCTATTATCCAATCTGGCGGGGACTCCTCAAAATCATGGATGGTGGAATGGCAAGTTGACCCTAAGGACCCGAGATTGTGGGAAAAAAGGAAAAGTGCGGCAAAAAAAAGGAGAGAAAGTTTTTAACCACTACTCCATAAGTAAAGCTTTCAGTCTAATATCCGATAAAGAGAACGCTTCAAATCGGAAATACCGCGATTTAGGCGTGATTTTTTTTCAATTCGTCATTCCGTCAAACTCTGCTGAATGGTAGGAAGCTCAGGTGAACTCCAGATGATTATGCAGAAACGATACGGTACGGATAAGGCACAGATAAGATCAAAATTATTTAGACGAAGCGTGAAAATGGTGCGATGCACCATTAATTTTAATCGCGTCCGCGCTTCATTCGTGCTTGTTCGCATATTCGCACCGGATTGTTTACATACATGTGCATTTATTGGAAATCTACATACAAAAAATTACAAACAAGCATTTCTATTTTATTTGTTTGTGTAGATAATGGACGAAAGTCGTTAAAACAAACCAAATGAGGCCCATTTCGAGGCGTTTACTACCTGGTTCCGCTTAACAATTCCCCTATCTACATCCTGGCTCCACCCTCAGAACAGTTTGATAGTGTGAGATTAATGGGTTGTCATCAGAAACAGACACAAAGTTTCATATCGAATTCACAATTAGAAGCTTGATAAAATTTAATTTCCCAGATACAATCTAAACAAACAAACATACTCACAACCATTGCACCTCCATTAACTAATTTTTAAAAGAAATTAGCATGTAAAGTATCCCATCGATCTACATTCGAAACGACGAACGTCTAGGCCGGGACTTGAACTCGCAACCAGTCCGTTACAGGAGATTCCCCCTATTGACTGGTTGTCGGACTTTCTAACCAACTAAACCACATGGAAACATCTTGGAAATTCAAAACTCTCATATAATCGTTTGGGGTTACAGTGGAGCAATCAAGCTATATTCTTACGAATTAATTATCGGTAACAATGAATGTGTTGCAATCATTTTTAAACATTATTATTTATTAACATCTTCTTCATTCCAGCATTAATCCGTCACATCCGAAGCTTTTCAACTTGGAGTCAGGAGTCCACTTTTACCAGTCTAATTGCGGATTTGGCTAAACTTTGATAATTTTCGTGAACCGACTGCCATCTGACCTCCACAATCCAAAGGCGATATCGAAGTATTGCAGCTAGACCAGTTGTTGGGATTTTTGAGGTCTCCAATACCCGTAACGACTGCCATAGATTTTCGTATGGCGACCGGGGCCGACAGCTTAACGTGCTCTACGAGGCACAACCAGGCCAATATAATACCAATATTCATGCATACAAATATTTGCAATGAGCGGGGATGAAACTCGCGCCTCCTGCGTAGCGGCCGCGTTCACTACCGCTACGCCACGGAGGCTTTTTTATTAACATTTATTTATTGTTATACGGCGAAGTACCTAAAATACTGGGTAACAAACGTCTAACCATATCACTTCCGCCGGACCCCAGTAGAAAGCGCTGTCTGACGTCGTAGACGAAAATGACATGACTAAAAGGGTCACTACTATGGATGCCCATGACTGTGCAAAATACCGAGAGATCGTAGTTGCTTTGCAATTAAAACTTTAAATTACTGACTGCGCGTTATACACAGTAAGTTTTAATTAGTTTAGTTTATGTATATATATATTATATTTTATAGTATATTTACCATAATTTCCAACTATTTTTTTTTTCAACTAATAGTAAAACTAAGTGGATAAACCCCTACTCACTACTATCTTATATACGGCTCATATTATTGCAGTCCAGTCCAGCGGTAGCCTAGTGGTATGGGTAATGGGCTGCTGAGACGAGGTCTCGGGTTCGATCCCAGGTTTTCCATGGCACACACCAATGACTTTTCGATACTTTTCGAAGTTATGTGCGTATTTATCGTAGGTTTATAAGTGCCCAGTTAATGGCAATAGGCTCGCCACCTATTACATTGGGACCTAAACATAAACCGGCGAAAAGTGGGTGCTAGCACCTCTGCCTACCCCTTCGGGGATAAGAGCGTGAGTTTATGTTATGTTAATGCAGTAATCCAGCGAATCAATCTAGTCCACTGTAATAGCTGCTGTAATCCGTACTACTGTCTCTTGTAATTTAATGTTGGTGTACAATAAAGAGTTATCTATCTATCTATCTATCTATCTACTGCTGGACTGGACTGTAGTGTTCACATTATTGCAGTGTATTAAACACGCTTGAACTGACTATCCAGTGACTGGATTGAATTACTCGCTAGAATTGACACATTCCAGTGGTGGTTCACATTATTCCAGCACTGAATTCGCTTGCTGCACTGGTATAATGGGAACCGGGCATTTTATTTTAGCTACCATCAATCTTATCTAAGTTACCTGGTAATCATGTATGTCCAACAGTGGACTCCAGTGCGCTGATTGATTGATTGAATCAAGTATGTACAGTCGACTAAATCGATAGTATCCTACGTTTACATATAAAGTTATATGTAAAGGTGGGATACTATCGATTTCGTCGAGGTACCTACTGCAAGGAAAAAGAAAGAAATCAAGTTATTTATAAAAAATAATGTAAGTACAATCTATTACATACGCAAAACTAATTTTTGATTTGTTAAGCGTGTTCGGAACGCCAATAATATTAAGTAGTTAAGTACTTAATATTATTGGTATATAATATTATTTCCCTTATTCCATAAGATATATGGAACTGATAAATATATCAGTAGGATATATCGTTATTTTACTTTATTTATTTTAATATGAAACTATATACGTATCTAGTTTCATTTTAATGATCATAATACCCCTATGATATGTTTCTTCTTCCTGAACTTCCTCAATAGTCTATAAGATGAAATTGAAATTGATCATGATACCTATTATTTTACATCCTTCTGGAACAACTTGCTTGCTCTTGTTGAACTTCACACACTTTACAAATACATTAAATTACTAAAAACTTAGTTGAATTTTTTATACACTTTTTGACACGAGAAAAAGTACCTTAATTTCTTTTTATATATTTATTACATAAAATCACTGTATTTTTATGTTTATTGAAAGAGAAACTGTTTATTTAAATGAACAAATTATTCACCATATTGCTAAAAAGCAGTTGAAAAATGTACGTATTACGACACGGGAACCTTTCAAGAGGACAAACAGACGGGCGGTCGACTCGCTGCCAATCCGAATCTGTCCAAAGATCGCGAAAAGCTAAGGCGGGCGCTCGGAAAATTGCTCGCTTAGTTCAGTGTATTCGAATGCTACTGAATCATTGACCACATTGGTTTACCATAGACGACTTACACTTAAATACTTGTTCATTATTAATTCATCAACATGTTGTTGAACCCTGAATCGTTTTGGTGACCCGGGCAAATTTATTCAATATGTTCAATATGTATATTGCGATTAGGAATACTTAATGTAGGTATTTTCGGGAAGGTTATGTAGGTAAACAGTATATGAATTTATTTATTTATTATTATCTTATTCTTAGCTCATAAAAATATCACAAAATACATTAGGTATACAATAATAGTTACAAAATTTATTTATGGGCATCTGTGCCAGGACTAGACAAAATGGTATGTATTCCAGGCATCAGCGCTTCTCATTTAACATAGCCTAGAGACGAACTCATGTAAACATTACTTTACTGATTTACATCATAATCGTTATAATGGCACAGTAGAATAAGCTGCAACATAATGTGCAGTCTCTGACAACAACAATTAATATTATTAAAAAAAATCTAATTAATATTATTTCTGACAAAAAGCAATTACTAAAAGAAAGAGAATCCTCTCTGTGTGTAATATGAAGGTGTGAGTGTGTCAGTGTGAGAGGGTGAGTAGGAAGTTTACTTTAGTACATTCAGCAGATTTTCAGTTTGATCATATAATAGTTTCTGAAGGCATTCATAAAGTTTACATTTGCATTGGCATTTGTTCAATGAGTACAGATTAATAATCTTATCTATTTTAGCTTACAGATATGGACCGAGGAAACAATAGTAACTATTGACATAGGCATGTCGAAAGAGCGGCCTATCTAAATCCGGTATGGTTTTATGTAACCGTATCTTAGTGCTCGCTTGAAAATTCAATTCAGAGTGTGTCCTTACTGTCTCGAGCAAAATAAACAATTGACGAACCGTGAGGACCACACAGGACTGGTAAAGGAGGAAAGTTGGGTACCAATATAACGACAATACCTTTAGCACCGTTCTTTGGATTATTTCTAGAGGCTTTAGCGTTGTTTTGTTCACTTCTCCCCAAACCGTTATACCGTATTGTATAATGGATTTACCAAGCGCCAGGTAGACTCGCTTAATCAAGCTTTGCTCAGCTACATGTCTTAGGTTTTTAAAGACGAGTATCAACGTTCTCAGTCTAGAGATAAAGTAACTATATGTGGAGCTTGATGGATAGGTTACTATCAATAATTAATACCCAAGTATTTCACTGGAGTGCATGTAGTTAATTTGGAACAGGAGCAAATTTGATCATTGCAGCAACTTTGTGCTGTCAGTGAACAAGAGGACGGAGGCATATTAACATTCCGCATTGGGAAGGTAATGTACCTACTGAGTCTTCTCTGCATTAAGTCATTATAATTTCTCATTAAAAGGTAGACATAAAAAGGATTCATTCATTAATTTTATTGGGAGTACTTGAATATTTTTAATAACTTTAGTTTATTCATTTGCGAAATTGAAATTTTAACCCTTGTAATGTCTTGTTACTGCAACGGCGCCAAATACCACTTACATCGAAAATTACATTTTGAGTCGTTGAACTTGAAACGGTAATTAAGTTTAATTAAGTTACTAATTAAGATAATAATTAAATAGTTATGTATGTAGTACTGATTGAGTAGGTATTGTGAATAGTTAAAAGAAATGAATTGATACTTAATTACCTATTATTTTTTACAGTAGACGATTTTTATTTCAAAGCTTAGGTAAATAGTAAAAATAGAAGTAAAACAGATTACTAATGAGGTGGTATTTAGCATTTAAATAATCACTTTTTTAACCCATTAATCAAACTAGAATACCAAGAGAATTTAAGATGAGAATTACATTAAACTGCTGTTGCTGCATCCAAGTTGATTATGCTGCATCCAAGCTTAATCATTATGGATTTCCTTTCTCCGTTAAAGTAATGTGACGAAACAAAATAATTACATTTTGGTGGTGACGCGAAATTAAAACATGAATTTCCTTTCTCTGTTTTAATGTGATGAAACAAAATAAGCATCTACTTTATGATGGTGCCGTGTACTTAAATAGTTATTTGTTATACAAGAGTGCAAAGTTGCTTTTTAACCGCGTGCTAAATTTTGATGACCGAGCAAGCGAAGGATAACAAAATAAAAAAATTAGAATCCTGAGCGAGGGAATCAAAAGATCACGAGGTGAAAAATCTTTGCACTCGAGTGCAACACGTAACTTTTCATCCCACCTCAGCGAGGAAATTACTAAATGCAAAAAAAAAAACATTTACAATCACAAGATCTTTTTATTTCAGTTTAGGTACTACATATTATACGTTAGTATTATAGAATCATTATATTATATATCATTATATGTATTAATTAGGAAAAATTTAAAGTAACGTTGCTACAGTTCTTATCTTATGTTACTGGGGTGCGTGCTTTGGAGCTATCGCGGACACTTCGACCCTATTGGATCCTTTGTGTCAACCCCAACCTGGCCCCTACGTTTCGGGAGGGATAGCCCTCTCTATTAGGGTGGTTATTCCTCTTATTTGTAGATGCCTATAATCCTCTGTTTTTGGATAGCCCATCCCGAGAAGATCCATACGATGTCTTCCTAAGGCGTGGCACTCGCACAGTATGTGTTTCATCGTTTCATCGCCCTCCCCGCAGTGTCTGCATTTTGCGTCGTTCATGATACCAATCTTGCTCAAGGTGTACTTTGTGCAGTAGTGGCCAGTGAACGCTCCTATTATTTTCCGGATTTTGTCCCTGCTGAGATTAATTATTTTATTGCTCAGCCTTCCTAATTCATTACTTATGAATTCTTTCGAATGTGTTAGGCCTGGTCTGGTCTTCCATTCTTTAAGCTGCCTATTCTTGGCCTGTTCTGAAATAGCCCTCTTTAGTGTGGCTTCAGGGAGTCCAACAAATGGTTCTGGACCTATGGGTATTTTTGCAGATCCTTGTCTGGCTAGATGGTCTGCTTTCTCATTCCCTTCTATTCCCTCATGGCCGGGGACCCAGATGAGCCTCAGTTTGTTGGCTCTGCCAACCTTATTTAGGCTGCTTATGCAATTCAGCACTGATCCTGAATTTACCTTTGGAGAGCTTAGCGCTTTAATGGCTGCTTGGCTGTCACTGAGAATATAAATTTCCTTTTCATGGGTATTTCTATTTATAATCTCCTGAGCGCATTCTATTATAGCGTACACCTCCGTTTGGAACACGGAGGCGTATTTGCCTAGACTAACGCTTATATCGCAGTCTTCTGCATGTACCCCTGCTCCTGTGCCATCTAGCGTCTTGGAGCCATCGGTGTACCAGATTTGTCTTTTTCCTTGATTGGTTCTGAGACCTTGTTTCCATTCCTGTCTAGTAGGAATTGTCGCCTTGTAATTTCTATGAAGTACTAGTTTGGGCTGTTGCTTGTCAGACCTCATTTCTAGTAGTTCCCGAACATCAGGTGTTATCCCCATTTTTGTGTAACTTGTCGGTATGCTGGTTATATATCCTGCATCCTTAAGTCTTTTAAGAGCTTTTATTGCCTCTATTTTTACAGTTGAATGTAGCGGTAGCATACTTAGCAGCCGTTCCATCGCTGCTGTCGGTGTTGTTGTAAATGCACCCGTTATAGACATGCAAGCTATCCTTTGGATTTTGCTGAGCTCTTTCTTGCATGTTACAGTCGTGGTTCTTGGCCACCACACTATACTTCCGTATTTGATTATCGGTAGTATCATCATGTTATATATCCAGTACAGTACCTTCGGTTTAAGTCCCCATGTTCTGCCGTACGCCCTGCGACATATGCCGAGGACTCTCATTGATTTCTGTGTGATGAAATCTTGATGTGACCTCCATGTGAGTTGTTTATCCAACATGACTCCGAGGTATTTCACCTCTTCGGCTCACTCTAGTTCTACGCCTTTTACCTGAAGTCTTTTTAAACTTTTTAGGTCCCTTTTGCGTGTGAAATATAGGGCTGATGTTTTGGATGGATTTATCGTTAGATGATTTTCCGTACTCCATCTGTGCGCTATATTCAGACCCTTTTGTAGTAGTTCCGAGACAGTGCCTGGGAATTTACCGTTTACCATTATCACTAAGTCATCAGCGTATCCTATCGTGTAGAATGGTCCTTCATTTAGTCTCGTTATTAGTGAGTTGACTACTAAGCTCCATAGTAGGGGTGAGAGTACGCCCCCTTGGGGACATCCTCTAGTGGTCTTGGCATATATATTCTCACCTGCTAACGTAGAGCAAATTATTCTGCTCTTTAGCATCTGCTCTATCCATTTACAGGTGGTGTTATCCACCCCGTGTTTTATCGCTGCTGTCTGGATTGCTTCGAAGGTAGTTTTGTCAAAGGCGCCTTCAATATCTATGAAGGCTGCTACGCTTATTTCTTTGCATTCCAGTGCCTTACGAGCGCGTTCCACTACTAGGTGCAGCGCTGTTTCCGTTGATTTGCCCTGCTGGTAGGCGCATTGCAGCCTGTGTAATGGGAAACGTTTTAGAGGTCCTTCCCTCACATGCTTGTCTATCAGCTTTTCCACCGTTTTTAGGCAGAAAGATGTTAGGCTGATGGGCCTGTATGATCTTACATCTTCATAGTTTGCTTTGCCAGGTTTGGGTAAATAAACTACGTTTACTTTCCTCCATATCGTCGGTATATGGTTAAAAGCTAAGCATGCTCTGTATAATCTCACAAGATGAGGGATTAGTATGTTCATGCCTTGTTGTAATAGTACAGAATAGATACCATCAGGGCCTGGAGATTTATAGGGTTTGAAATCTCCTATGGCCCATTGCAATTTGTTCCCATCAACTATTTTCCGTGCAGTGTTCCATTCTGCCCTATTCGTTTTGGTACCTTCAGTACCATTGATTTTTATTTGATTTTTTGGCACTTCTGCAATTATTTCCGATCCAGGAAAGTGTTCACTCATCATTACATGTAGTGTGTCTTTTCCTGATTCCGTGAGCTTCCCATTTCCGTCTTTTACACTGGTGAGTGGGTTCTCCTTAGCTATTGCCAGGGCTTTAGCCAGTCTCATGCCTTCTGGAAGGGAATTTATTTGGTCGTTGCTCTCCATGACTTCCTCTTATATTTCCGTACGGCCTTGTGATATTCAGTAAGCATTTTGGAGTATTCTCTGAAATCGCCTTGTGCCTTGGCTTTGTTGAAGATTGCCCTTGTCTTGCGACGTAGCATCTCTAATTCTTTGTTCCACCATGGCACCTTTTTAGGTTTTATTTCCTTTTCTGGACAGTTTGTTGTCCATGCTTTTATGACTGATTCTGTTATCTTGTCCGCTTCAAATTCAATGTCGATTATCGAGTTGAGTTTGCATTTTGGATCTCCTAAGTAGACCTTCAGATCCTTTTTATATTGGATCCAGTCTGTGTGTTTGGGGTTTCTTCGCATTTCAACCCCAAACACCTTTGAAGTTTTATACTCAAAACATATGTACCTATGGTCAGATAATGAGATTTCATTAGATACTTGCCAGTTCATGATATCTCTGCTGGCCATGTTTGTGGCTAGAGTGATGTCAATAACCCAGTCCTTATCTGATTGATGAAAGTCGGACTGTTGCCTTTATTTATTATTTGTAAAGGAGAACTTACCAGATATTCCAGTACTTTTTCCCCTCGTTCGTTGATGTCTGAGCTGCCCCAGATCACATGGTGCGCGTTCGCGTCGCATCCGATGATTACTTCCGTGTTATTTCGGATGCCGTGATCCACTAATCCTTCTAGTATACTAGGGATGGGATTTTTTTGTTCGTATGGAAGATAGGCCGATACAAAGATTGTATCTCTGTTGCCAGCCTCTCCTCCACCGTTGATCCTGACTGCCGTCAGATCCCTGAAACAGAAATTATGTAAAACCCATGCGTCTATACCATTTTTGATATATATGCATGTTCTTGCATCATTTGTGGTCCTGTGATACCATAAAGTACCACCGGTTCCACCTAAGCCCTTTATTTCTCCTTTATAAATATAAGGCTCCTGAATTAGGGCAATGTCGTATTTGTTATCTTTCAGCGCTCTAGCCAGAAGGCCGCCGCCTTATTGTGTTGCAGATTAATCTGTACTAACCTTAGACCATCCATTTTCGCTGTCGTTATTGGACAGTCACTTTCTCAGTGACTGTCGTCGGAGCCCGGAGACTGTGCAAGGAGCCGGTCCTCATCTAGGTCGAGATCGTCCATCTCCCTGCACAGTTCTTTGGCGCCTGTTGACGACGCCAATGCAGTAGCGACCGTGGGCCGCTCTTGACTCTTGTTGGTCCCTGATGCCATCGTTTTTATGCCATCGCGGATGGCCTCTGCTGGCTGCATTTCAGCAACCGCAGATGACGACTCCATCTTCTTGACTTCATCAGCCTTCGCCTCCTGTTCTCCTTTCGAGGTCGACTCCTCCAGCAACTTAAAGTGGCTGTAGTCGATCCCCGTTGGGAGGGTGTAGTTGGAGGCCTTTATGACCTCCGCAGAGACCCTATCTACAAGGATGATACGGCGAACGTGGGTGCTCTCGACCAGAGTGTCGATCACCCGCCATTCTGCCGTTTTTAAACCCGGGTTGAGCCTCTGCAGAAGCTGGAGTACCAACTGAATGTTGGTTCCAGCCGTGTGTCGCGACTTCCATGCCATTTTAACTGGCTTTGGAAGGTCGTTTGCTGACACCACCTTAATTTTGTGGGTGCTGACTGACGAACCAGTTAGTCCCTTCAGCCAGCCCACCGATGCCTCGTTCGCACATATTACGTGCAGTGCGCCCGCCGTCATGTTACCCATGTTTATCAGTGGGAGTGGGTCTGGTGCCGCCAACATCCCACTGAACAACAGATCCTGTAACGCCGCGTTGTCCTCTGCTTCAAATCGCGCCTCCGGGTATGTTGCCGGGATGATCGCCATCCTGAAGCCTGCAGCAGCGTCCCTGTAGGAACCCTGGATCCTCACCTTTTTGGCGTCCCTCCCGAGTTCCGCTTTTTCGTCACTCACCTCCCTAATACGCTTTGCTGGCGTATCGGTGATGGTTCCGCCTACCACAGCGTGCTGTTTGCGGAGACGCCTAGCCCGGCGTTTCGCTGCTGCACGGCTGCCTTGTTGGATATGGAGTTGGGCCCCGACTTCCCCGGCGCCGTTCGGGCCCAATTGGGCCCGTTCGACTAGCCCGGTCGGCTGGTTCCCTTCCCCTCGAACCTTACTGCCTCCCGGGTTGGCTCCGGTTCTTCCCTGGAGGGCCGATCCCGAGGATCTCTTGCGAGATACTTCGGTCCAACCACTCTGGGAGTCTCCTTCGCTGACCACGGTGGCGGCCTTGTTGCTGTTTCCAGCCTTTGGTGCTGTTGCAAAAGCATAAGCCCAAACCCGCCCCTAAACTACAGTTACTTAAGTTGAGTGAATATTTCTATTAGGTACTGTAATGTTGGTGTTAGTGACTTGTGTATTATTTTTCGATAGACTATCTGTCATACTTAATAGTTGTACCGATTCATCGGATTCCGTTGTCGTAAATGTTGGCGAGAGAGGGTGATGGTTAGGTGTTTCGTAACGGCTCATTTTTTATGTAGAAAGGCCAGTCCAAGGATCTGACTGAGGCTCTTTCAGTGTAATGGCTCCTACGATGCCTTTACATATTTTAGACTTATTTTGGATGGAATCTTCTATGTGTCCCTCTACAACCTCATTGGACTTTCAGCCTCCATGGCGCTCAAGAGACAGGAGATCAGCTCCTGAATCGGCCAAAAGTGTGGCTGAAGTTCTTCGGAAACAATGACCCGTGTGCAACAGTGGTTCGGCTAGTTCAAGAAATGTTGCTATTTTCGTGGGATATTGTCCATTTTATTGGCACCGATAGGCTGTCTAACACACTTTCCGAAAAATCGATTGATTGGAGTGTTAGGCGGGCGTAAGGCTTGATATTTCTGAACAATATTTGCGTATTCCTTACGAATGACGAAGTTGCGATCTCTTTTTGTCTTCGTATTAGGTAAATTAATCAATAGTAAATCATCTGTATGTTTCTTAATATTTTTGACATTAAGGTGTGTTAGTTCATTAGTTCGACATGCTCCGTTTATACCAATAAAAAGAACAACCTGTAACGTAAAGAGTATTGTTGTAGATATTAGATAAATTAATAAAATTGCATGCATAAATACTGAATGTGCTCACTTTTGCCACCAAATATACGGAATCAGGTGCTTCGTTAAGAAACTTTTCAATTTCAGATGCTGTGAAAATCTTCGATTTTTTTGGTTGCTCTTTTTTAAAAATGCTACTAATGTAGGATAGGTATTGATATGTATGTCTTTTTTCATTTTTATTGTTGCTTTTAGCATTGAATACGTATTCCATAGAGTGCTTGATTTCTTGGTCTCGGATAATGCAATAAAATACGCCAGCAAAACCTTTTCTGAGAAAGTTTTGGCTCCTTTAGCTAGTCGCCACGTATTAAACATATTGTACTTACATATCGTGATTGTTGAGGGAGACAGCTCATTTGCGTATTATTCACAGTTTCAGTCAATTCTGTTGGCGTTAAATAAACTTCATCGTAGCTAGAATCACTCATTTTAGGTTTTTCACTTATTTTTAAGTTTCATTATTAGCTGTGCGTGCGCGCAAAGCAAATTTAAAAAAAAAAGTGCACCAAGAAGGCTCCGAATTTGAGTTTTTAAGAAATTAAAAAAAGGTTGTATGATAAATTCGGCACCATGGAGGTAGAAGTAAATAGGTTTAATGATGTTTCGAATTCACAAACTTAGTGCATACGATGTTTTAATTCAAATTTACTTTAACCCTCTAGCGGTTAAAAGTGGCTTTTGCTATCAGATATCGAAGAGTAAAATACTCTTTCCGAGCTGGGGGGATGAAAAATATTTTTTTAAATTTAAGTATAGAATATTGAAAATGTCAACCTGTGACCACTTTTGATTTTTGCTGAGGTTTTTCAATTTGCTGCAGTTTCTCTTATAAATTTGCCATTGTGTCTTTTCATAGACATGTGTTGTATAAAACTATGAAACCATTAATTTTGGAAAGCATCAAAATCCTAAATTGGGAGAAATTAAAAATATAGATAGTACAGTCGACAAAAGAGACACGGTTTCATGTTACCTTTACATACAACTTTATATGAAAAGGTCTAACGTAATGCGAGCAGTGTAATAAGACCCTTATA
Organism: Eilema caniola; assembly: GCA_949126895.1. Lineage (NCBI taxonomy): Eukaryota > Metazoa > Arthropoda > Insecta > Lepidoptera > Erebidae > Eilema > Eilema caniola. Next base: position 9,557,937 of record OX421471.1, on the reverse strand, counting down.
CATATGTCAAAGCATTATACCCGAAATGTTTGTGATAGTTGGCACAGCACAGATTATTAAATTTAATCTACATGGTTCATTTTCAATGGTAATGTGACCGATGTGTATAATTACAGTACCTACATAATAGTAAGGTTGTTACCTAATTTAGTAATTCATCTTGATAGCTAACGGACTTAACATACCTCAAATAGAAGTCTTTTGGGGGGCACTTCTGGCCATAGGCGATTCAGGAAGCGGATTTCAAGTTATCGCGGCCTATACACGTGTGCAAATACCAAGGGAGTCCCATTCTTGCTGTAAATTATGTAAAAACAGAGATATTCTGTGTCGTCAGTGCAGAAGACAAAGCACCGACAGCACAAAAACTCTCCAGTGACCTCTGGCTACTCTACCTACACGCCGCCGGGAACACAACACGAGGCTGTTATTATGGCCGCGGTATTCCGTAGGGCGGAGGTACTTCCCCAGTCGGACTGCTCAATTGGGACGGGAGTACCGTCGTGTCCTATCTCCGTCGCTCATCATCAATTAAATTCAATTCTAAACAGTACCTAGTTTATTTTCTTCGAATATGGTTACAGAGGTGGTTTCGATGGTGAAGTGGCTACCATCTGACTGGCACAACTTTATGGCGATATCGAAGTTTTTTCAGATAGACCGATTGTTCGATAAACTTGGAATGTTCCCGAACGGGTGTGTTTACACGGGGCGGGGTCGCCCCGCGCACTCTGCGCGGACGCCGGGCGCGCGCCTCGCGGCAGTGTCTAAGAAGCACGCGCGAACGATAGCACGTACTTTTCGCTCCGGGAATTTTAAGGGTGTGGTCGACAAATCCTTCACGTCGCGGATTTCGGGCTGTTGGCCATTACATACGCGAGTTCGCCGGGTTGTGTGTTGGGGTTAGTAGTCAACGAAAGCATTCTTGGGGCGCGCACGTACGCAATCGTGTCGCGAATTGACCACTAACATACGCGTATTCGGTACGCCGGGAATACACTATATATTCGCTTCCACTGTGCAAGGGGTAGTGTAGACAGTGAGCTCCCACGGGCAGAAGACATCGGAGTCAAGAATTGGGGGCCCCCTTTGACAAGACTTCACTTCGGGCAGCGGCAGAAGAAACCCGTGGTGAGTCCTTTTGTCTACCTAACATTTTGGTAGACAGAGCTGGTTAGGTCTACGGGTCATACGGGTCATTTGGGTTCTAGTTACGCGCCGGGCATTGCATAATAGGCAAGCGCATAGAACATAATTGCATTTTTGCGTCGCAATTCATAATTGTTAATACGCGGGTAGGTGCGAGTCGCGCGAGTGTTGCGTAGTATTATCCACCTGTGTACTAAGCAAAGATTATTTATAAGTAATTAAGTGGGTATTGTTGTTATTGTCACGGGCTAATTTATATTAATTTAAGTTTATATTGTAAACAATAATTGTGTAAGGTTCGTTGACTAAGTACAGTCACCTACAAATAAGTTGGACCCAACAATATATTGTTGCTAGTGTAGTTTGTATTGTATATTTGGTTGTTTGTAAACCTTCCGGAGATGTCGGCAAGGCAATTGAGGGCAGCCATCGGGTCCGAGCTCAGATGGGCTGCCTCAGCGCTGTTGCTGGTGGAGCGCCGGGACCGGCAGGGGGCCCTTCTACGACGGGCCGGGGAGTTAGACGCCCGTTTGGAGAGGGCGCGCAACAGCCTGGAGGGCTTATTTGCCTTGGAGCCGGCGGCGGATCCAAATTTATTGGAGGAGGCCCGCTTGGATATGGAGCAGTTGCAAACGGCAGCTGACACCATATTCGAGCGGGAAGCGGAAATACGGGCGGAGTCGCAGACGCCGGGGGAGGCAAAGACAGGGGTCCGGGGTGCCACGGGGGTAGTGGCGCGCCTGCCCGCAATAGCACTTCCCGTGTTCGCGGGGGAGATGGATCAGTGGACAGGGTTCTTGAACCTATTTGATTCACTGGTCCATCTACGAGGGGACCTGCCCGACTCATACAAGTTGGCCCAGCTACTGGGAGCGCTGCGGGGGGAGCCTCTGGAGCTCCTACGACACCTGGCGGTGACGGATGGCAACTATGCCGTTGCCCGGGATATCCTCATCGCCAGGTACCAAAATACCCGCCGGCTGGTGGATGCTCACCTGGCGAAGCTGTTCGCCATACCCAGGGTGACTCGGGTGACGGAGGTCAAGACCGCCGTGTTAAACCCGCTAGTGGTGGCCAGGCGAGCGTTGGCAAACTTGGGGTTGCCCGTCTGCGAGTGGTCGTATATATTATTCTACCTTGTGTTTAACCGGCTGCCGGGGGACATGCAGCTTCGGTTTGAGCAGTCCTCATGGGGGGGTGAGGGGGATTTGCCCACCATTGACGGGCTCACCTCCTACCTTGAGGAGGAATGCCGCAGGGTGGAGAACCTGGCTCAGGCGCAGCCCGCGGGAGCTGTGGCGGCGCAACGGGAAGCCCGGGGAGGCAAGGGCCACTCGCAGCGGGGGGCAAGGTACGGCCAGGTAACCTCGGTGGAGCCCAGCGGGGGGGATCGCTGCGGCTTCTGTAAAGGGGGGGGTCACTCCTTCGCAAGGTGCGAGGAGTTCCTGGCCCTTGAGGTAAGGCGACGCCGGGGCATAATCCAGCAGCGCCGCCTATGCTTTTATTGTATGGGGCCCCACTTCGCAAACCGCTGCGATAATTTACGCCCGTGCTCCTACTGCCAGGGAGACCACCACCCGATCCTCTGTATGAACAGAGCGGGACAGGGCCGGCCCAGGGGTCCGGATGGTGGGGCAGGGGGCCACGGGTCGGGGGGGTCGCAGGGCCGTCGATCACCCCGTGGAAGGGGCGACGCGCACCCCAGGGATAGTGGGGCTGGGACCGCTGAGGCCTTCATTGTCAGTGGGGGCAACGGCGCAGGTCGTGGGCAGTTCCGCCGCTCACCCGACAACAGGGGGAGCGAGCGAGCCGGCGACATCGCGGGCTGCGGGTCGGGGCGCGATGTGGGACTGCTGCGGTCCTCACACGCGTCCCAGGGTGACCAACCCAGCAATGCTGCCGGGGGACCCGACACGGGCGGGTGGCAAGGCCCACCCCTGTATTACGCCTGCGCCGGGCAGGGGGGTCCGACTCCAACTTGGGGTGGCCCACTATCGCCGCCGCTGCTGGAGCGACCGCGACTGGACCCACGGCCTCCACACTTGCGCTATCCGCCGGGGACCCCCTATGAATGGCGGCACATGCGGTACCCGGGTCGCCGCGGGGTGTATGCGGGCGAGTGGAGGCCGCCTACCGAGCCCCTCCCGGGACCCCAGCCTAGGGCAGGTGGTAGGGATGATGGGGACTTCTCGGGAGGGCCTTGGGGCTTGCGGGTACCCGAGGACTAGCTAGCGGTACAGCGACCGCTAGTCCCACTCCGACCGGAAGCGGTGGTGCTTCCGACCGTGTCGGTAGTGGTTTGGGGGGAGTGCCGGGGTAAGGCCGAAGCGGTCTTGGCACGCGCGCTGCTGGACACTGGGGCGCAGGGGAGCATTATGTCGGACCACCTCGCGCGACGGTTGGGTTTGGACATAATGCCCCACGGGAACAAACTCTATGGGGTCGGGGGTCTACAGGTGAGTGGCGTGAAAGGGAAGGTGGTTTTCAGATTCCAGGCACCGAAGCCGGGGTCGCCAATGCTGGCGGCGGGGGCGGTGGTGATGACGGAGGTGATGGGTAATCACCCTCACTCCAAGCTCAACTCGGGCATTCGTCGGATAATGCTGGACCGTGGCATCCGCGCTGGGGATCTGGCGGATCCGGACTTCGATATTCCACGCCCCGTGGACCTTCTATTTGGGGTAGATGTTCTCGGGAAGATACTCCTGCGTGACAGACGGGTGTTAGACCCACACGGGTTGCTGGCGATCAATACTGTCTTTGGGTATGCAGTGCTGGGTCCAGTCTTGCCTGCCGGGGTACCCAAGGACAGTGACCAGCTGTTAGTGGGATCCGTGCTGTCAGATATCATGCAGAAGTTCTGGGAAGTGGAGGAGCCACCTATGGCACGCCGTGTGGATCCAGAGTCCGAGGAGTGCGAGTTGTTCTATAAGCACAACACCGGCCGGCTTCCATCGGGTAGATTCATTACACGGCTTCCGTTCCGTGGTAATTGTCCAGCCTTGGGTTGGTCCTATGATGCGGCATGGGCCAGGCTGAGATCCATGGAACGGCGGATGGCCAGGGATAAGAATTTTCGGGAGAAGTATGTGGGCTTCATGCGGGAGTACGAGGACCTGGGACACATGTCGGTGTCGAAGGTGGATTGGGAGCGGGAGGACCACTATTTCCTCCCCCACCATGCTGTTCTCAAGACTCCCACCGGGAAGATTCGGGTGGTTTTCGACGGGTCGTCGTCTACTAGCACCGGGGTGTCACTGAACCAGTGCTTACATTCGGGACCCAAGCTAACCCGGGATGTGGGAGATGTACTCACGAGTTTCCGGAGGCACCAGTTTGTCTTTGTGGCCGACATCCGGATGATGTTTCGGCAAACAGTGATCCATCCGGATGACAGACGGTACCAACTGGTGCTCTGGCGGGAAGGCCCAGATAGGCCAGTGGTGGTGTATGAATTAAACACCAACACGTATGGACTGCGTTCCAGCCCTTATGTAGCGATCCGAACACTGAGAGAGTTGGCGGATCGGGAGCGACTGCGGTTCCCTCGGGCTGCTGCGATCCTGGAGCAGGATTTGTATGTCGACGACATCTGCACGGGAGCTGACAGCATCGAGGAGGGGCTCGCCCGCCGGGATGAACTCATAAGCCTGTTAGCCCAGGGTGGCTATGAGTTGAGGAAATGGTTGGCCAACTCTCCAGACTTGTTAGTCGGGTTGCCAGGGGAATATCACCAGGACCCACACCTGTTTGAGAATGTGGAGAACCCCAACATGCTGGCGGTTCTGGGTGTCCAATATAGGCCCGTCCAGGACGCCTTCACCTATCAGGTTGACTTGGACGTTCCCAGGGTGTGGACGAAGCGGACTATCTTGTCCACAGTGGCCAGGACTTTCGACCCCAACGGGTGGATTTCACCGGTCACCTTCAGGCTGAAGTGCTTTATGCAGCGGCTGTGGGCCGCGCAATTGGGATGGGATGACCCACTTCCGGGAGATCTGGAGGCTGACTGGGTGGAGTTCCACCGGTCGTTGGGTGAGGTTGATCGGATCATGTTGCCTCGTAAGCTGTTTCCAGCAGGGAAATGCCGGGCGTCTCTGCATGGGTTCTGCGACGCATCGGAACTTGGGTACGCGGCTGCGGTGTACCTCCGTACGGTGACCCCGTCGGGAAAGGTCGGGGTACAACTCGTGATGGCCAAGAGCAAGGTGGCCCCTCTCCGAGTGCGATTAAGCATTCCAAAGATGGAGTTGTCTGGGGCGGCGCTCTTGACACGGTTGTTGAATCACACCGCCACGTTATTGGGAGCCACGGTGGACCTTGATGAGGCTGTGTACGCCTGGACTGATAGCCAGATCGTACTTTGCTGGCTGAGGGCGTCGGTGCACACCCTTGAGGTGTTTGTGGCAAATAGGGTTTCTCAGATACAGAACTCTGAGACCCCCTTAGTGTGGCGGCATGTACCAGGGGAGATGAATCCGGCGGACGTAGCGTCCCGGGGCTGCCGGGCTCCTGAAATGGTGTGCCATTCTTTATGGTGGGGACCGCATTGGCTCACGCTAAAGCGGGCTCAGTGGCCGGGGACAACGGTGGTCCCCGTCAATATGGGGCTCAGGGAGCAGGTCTGCGTGGCAGAGCTTACGGAGCTGGAGGGGGGATTCCTCGCGAATCGGTACAGCTCCTTTGACAAGCTTGTGAATGTCACGGCTTGGATGAGAAGGTTCATCGCAAATTGTCGTGCGCCAACGCACAACCGAGTATTAACGCCGGTTCTATGTCCGACTGAGCGAGACCAGGCTCTGAAGGTCCTGGTACGCCTGGAGCAGTCGGTGAGCTTTAGTGACGTGTTGGATACCCTCAGGAGGGGCCGTCCCAAGCTCAAGGGAGCAGTCATGCGCCTCAACCCTTTTCTCGACAACGAGGGGTTGATCCGGGTCGGCGGTCGACTGCGGAACTCCGGGCTGGCTTACGGGTCACGTCACCCATTGTTACTGCCTAAATCGGGTTCGTTCGTGGAATTACTGATACGGGACAGGCACGTCCGAAATGCACATGCAGGGTTAACCGCCTTGATGGCGACACTCCAGCGGGAGTTCTGGATTTTGTCGGGACGTCGCATCATTCGTAGCGTTGTGTTTAAGTGCATGTCGTGCTACAGGATAAAGGCAGCCACAATGCAACCTCAGATGGGGGATCTTCCCCCTGATCGGGTCACGGAGGTTAGACCCTTCTCGGGAGTGGGCACGGACTTTGCCGGCCCATTTATGGTACGAAATTCTCGTACCCGGAACACTAGGCTAGTGAAGGCCTATTTGTGTGTGTTCGTTTGCCTGTCCACTAAGGCCGTCCACCTTGAGGTGGTTGGAGACTTAACTACTGAAGGGTTTCTTGCCTGTCTCGACCGCTTTGTATCGCGTCGGGGGATTCCGTCGTTGATTCGTTCGGACAACGGTCGGAACTACGTGGGGGCGGATAGGCATCTCAGGGAGGTCGTAGAGTTCTTAAATGTAAACCAGGTGGATATAGGGACAGGTCTTTGTCAGCGTGGTATCAGATGGGCCTTCAGTCCTCCGGGTTACCCCTCTTGGGGCGGTATTTTTGAGGCTGCAGTGGCCTCCGCAAAGCGGCATTTGTCACGCGTCATTGGTGAGACCACGCTGTCGTTCGAGGAACTCGCGACCGTATTTTGTAAAATTGAGGCGGTACTCAATTCGCGTCCGTTGTGTCCCGTTAGTTCGGACCCTAACGACTTCGAGGCATTGACGCCGGGACATTTTCTAGTAGGGCGTCCGCTTAACGCGTTGCCGGAGTACCCTTATGAGGGCGTGAGGTTGCATAGACTCACGCGGTACCAGATGTTGCAGCAGTTCGCGCAAGATTTTTGGAGACGCTGGTCATTGGAGTATCTGCACATTCTGCAGCAGCGCCTTAAGTGGACAGACAGGTCAAACCCTCCCCAGGTGGGAGACCTCGTGTTGGTTAAGGATGCCAACCTATCGCCACTGCGTTGGCGAAGGGGGCGCATTGTTAACCTGTTACCAGGGGCAGATGGGACGCCCAGGCTGGCCGAGGTCCTGGTTGGGGGTTCGGTCCTCAGGCGGGCAGTCGGTTCGTTATCCCGGCTGCCCGTAGGTTAATAAGTACTCGGGTTAGGGAGACCCTACTGCCGAGTAGGGCGGGTGGATGTTCGATAAACTTGGAATGTTCCCGAACGGGTGTGTTTACACGGGGCGGGGTCGCCCCGCGCACTCTGCGCGGACGCCGGGCGCGCGCCTCGCGGCAGTGTCTAAGAAGCACGCGCGAACGATAGCACGTACTTTTCGCTCCGGGAATTTTAAGGGTGTGGTCGACAAATCCTTCACGTCGCGGATTTCGGGCTGTTGGCCATTACATACGCGAGTTCGCCGGGTTGTGTGTTGGGGTTAGTAGTCAACGAAAGCATTCTTGGGGCGCGCACGTACGCAATCGTGTCGCGAATTGACCACTAACATACGCGTATTCGGTACGCCGGGAATACACTATATATTCGCTTCCACTGTGCAAGGGGTAGTGTAGACAGTGAGCTCCCACGGGCAGAAGACATCGGAGTCAAGAATTGGGGGCCCCCTTTGACAAGACTTCACTTCGGGCAGCGGCAGAAGAAACCCGTGGTGAGTCCTTTTGTCTACCTAACACCGATTGTCGGACTTTTTAAGGCTCAAACTAATAGTAACGACGGCCTGCCACTGCACGAAGGGGTCTCAATATCTCAAGAATGGTCACCAGTCCTAACACTGAAATGGCTAGTGTTGCTTAACCTTGCAATGTGTTAACCTATTCGGTTACCACTTAATCACGAGCACCACTAATCGAAAAAGACTAACCGCCATTAGTCATTGCCAATAACTTTTAAGCTAGTAATTCTCGTATACCTACACTATTATTTCGTCACTAACTGTAGAACTTTCAGTCACTTTGTAAGATACCAGTCGCTTCACAGAAAATATCGAAGCTAAGCCACATAACAACCAAGTTGAGAAAAGGCTTAGGAGAATGATCACTATTATTTCGGTAAAACTGCGCTTAGCATTCGACTGAAAATGTAAATATAGACTGTAAATGCGTTGTCCGGACTCTAAAATGGCGACAAAAAAATTATGACTTTGGTTCATCATTTTATGCACCAATCAGCGGCGCGATAGTGCGCAACGGCAAAAGATACGTCTTTAATAGTAAATTCGAGTTAGTTAGTATTCGATTCGAGTTAGTAGTTAGTATCCTAGTTATAATAAATCATTATTGACATAAATAATAATATAAGCGTATTATTAGTAAGTAGCTATATTTGAGCCATTTTTGAAAGCCACCATGTTCCTGCATGACGTATCTTTAGTTTATAATACATCATTGTTTAGATTAAGATTTGTTTAGAGCTTAGAACTTAGAACTCTACTAGTTATTCAAACCTTATATCACGCTATTACTTACAATAATTGTAATTTATTATTTTCAATTCGACGAATAATCCCAAAAATTTGCTTAAAAGTTTGAAGGCTGATCACGTAATATATTGACTTAAATTTAGTTACGGAGAGCTTTGTCAAAAACTGCTCTATACAGGGCATTTTTTCGTAAGTCCCGGGATGGTTTGGATTGGAGTCGGTAGGTGGCGCGCATTCGTACTATAGGATAACTTTTATTATAATCGATCGATACAGGAGGCCGTTTCACTAAAGCCACGTTTCAACTACGCGTGATTTTCATTTTGATGTCGTGTTAACGTGGTATTCAGTACAATCTGTCAATGCAAAATTTTTAAATACCTACCACAGAGGACAGAATATGATTAAGTAGCAATACTTTAAATTCAACTTCTTCAAAATGGCCTCTGCAGCAAATCGCCACAAATTCGCCAATGTCAGGTAAAATATAATATAAAATTATTTAAAAAAAAAGGCGACACGCCAATGTCGTGTGTACCAGAGCCACGTTAGCCACGCCCGTAAATTTGTTTCCGTGTGTCCTTTTAACAGGTTTTTTTAATAAGTAGTAAGTAATAAGTAATTTTGACAACGTACATCACCCATACAAATGGCTCAGACGCCATAATTAACTAAAATCGCATTTCTCATACGCGTGATTTCCATTTCAATAACTTATTAACGTGGTAATCAGCACGATCGGTCAAAGCCACACTTACGTTTTTATGCATCAAATCATGGTATTCAAATCGACAACAATTTTCTGCTCGATTGGTATACGTAGATAATGTTTACGAAAATTTTAAAACTGAATTGGTATCATATATGTTATTGGTATCATATTATTGGTATCATATCAATCACAGGAAAATCATTTTGATAAGTGTTTTTATTTTGATTAAAGCATAAGTGATTGCTAAAATGTATCATTAACTAAATTCTTAAATAAATATTTTACGACAATCTACACTAAGCTATCTAGACCCAAAGTAAGCATGGCTCAACTAACTTGTGTTATGGGATCTAGAATGCGGATAAATGTATATAGACATTTTTATCAATCAATCTTTATTGCAAAGACTAAATATGCCACAATATCGACGGTAAAAAGGAAAAACACTTTAAGCGACACTTTTGTTGAAAATGAGTTATATACATATTCGGAATCAGCGATTTTTTCCGCGTCGATTGGTCTTGGTTTAGTAGCGATCTGACCACTTTGGTGTCGCTTCAAGTAATGGCACTTTTAGGCATATTTTTTCCAGACGCTAAATGAAGTGACACAAAATTGTAGTGAATTTGGTCAAATTACCGCTTAAAGTACCGACTCCATAGTAAGATTGTTATTTGATGTGTTTTTCTTTTTCTGTTTCGGATATCCTAAGTCACTTAAATCGTTTTTCTCCGTCATAGAAAATGCAGTGTAAAGCACTATAGGTGTTTTGGCTCACTCTTGTATTACTAGTGCCGAGTCGCTACATTCGTTTTTCCTTGCTTTCATTGTATCTGTAAGATGGAGTTAATGTGTTTTGCTTTCACGATCATTATGACATATTATGGATTTCAGTATTTTTTGCAATTGCAGAAAGAATCGATAGTGAAGGTTAAAGTAACACCATCAATTTTTTTACAGAAACTTTTAAATTAACCGACATCGTCTTTTATTCCCATAACGTCGGTTCATTTAATTTCGTCGACTATCTAAATAAAGACGATTGTCGCTTAAAGTAAACATTGTTTTCAAAATTGTGTACTTAAGTTAACTATTCAAAATCATTCATGTCGCTACATGCAATGTATTTTTGTCTCTTTTGTGGAAGTTGCGTAACCTATGTAAGGAAGTGACACGTGACGTGGCGCTTCATTCACCGGTGAACTGTCGTTGCGGCACATACACAGGGGAAGTACTTAGTGGCATTCCGCTGTCGCAGGGAATTATTCTGGGTGGTGACCTAAACGGTCATGTGGATGATAGGTGTAAGGAGTTTGAGCGTGTCCACGGTGGTTTTGGTTACCGTAGCCGTAACCCAGAGGGTGAGCACATTCTCAGAACGTGTGCAGCTACCGACCTTTCAATCGTGAACACGTATTTTCAAAGGAAATCCGAACACCTTATCACCTACAAGCACGGGGAGCATGCTACCCAGATCGATTTCCTACTCACTAGGAGGCACAGCATCAGCAAGGTAGTAAACTGCAAGGCCATACCCGGGGAGAGTCTCACTACGCAAAATCGTCTCCTTGGCATGTACCTCTGTGTGAAACTCAAAGGCAAGCGTGTTGAGCGGGGCCAACGCAGAATCAGGTGGTGGCTGCTTGATGAAGCCAAGTCCCAGAGTTTCGTCTCCGTTATCGGTGACAAGTGTGCCGATGCTGAAGCCGAATCAGTACAAGATTGCTGGGACAAGTTGCAGGCAGCTATTCTTGAGGCAGGAACGGCCGTGCTCGGCATGTCTAAGGGTAGACGCAAGTGTAACAGGGACACTTGGTGGTGGAACGACACAGTCCAGAGGGAGATCAGGGCGAAGAAAGCCCTCTTTAAAAAGTGGCATGCGTCTAAATTTCCCGAAGACCGCAACGCGTACAAAGATACTAAACACGCCACTAAGAGAGCCGTAGCCAGGGCCAAACGAGACCACTTGCAACCGCTGTATCACAAGTTGGAATCGTCTGAGGGGCAAAAGCTCATCTATAAGTTGGCGGATTCCAGGCCTAAAGCAGCGCAGTCTATATCCAACGTCTGCTGCATTAAAGACCATGGGGGCTATTTGTTATACGAGGAAGTCGCGGTGAGGGAGAGATGGCGCTCATACTTCCATGAGCTGCTGAATAAGCAGCATAAAGAGGTGCAGTTAACAGATCTCCTCCAAATCAAGGACTAATGCGACGGATAACGCCTGCAGAAGTCCAGACTGCCATTCGACGCATGAAGGACCGGAATGTTGGACCCGACAATGTCCCCATCGAAACTTGGAAGGCAATGAGTGCCCGTGGTGTGGGCATCCTGACTAATCTTTATAACCGCGTTTTCTCCAGCGGTAAGATCCCGCACCAGTGGCGGCTGAGTATCATAACGCCAGTCTTCACGGGCAAGGGATCGGTGCAGGAGTGTGGCAGCTACCGTGGTCTTAAGATATCCCACACCATGAAGCTCTATGAGCGGATAATCGACACCCGTATTCGACAGGAGAATGCACACTCGGAGTGTCAGTATGGGTTTCGTCCCGGGCTCGGGACCATGGACCCGGTTTTCGCCCTAAGGATTGTCGCGAGGAAATATAGGGCGAAGAACACGCCCCTGCACTGCCTATTCCTAGACATGCAGAAGGCCTTCGACTATGTTCCTCGTGCGGTGATCTGGTAGGCATTGCGGTCCAAGGGAATCCCTGAGGCCTACATTGACACCATCCGAGGCATGTATCACGATTCCGGTTCTGTGGTTCGGTCCGCTGTTGGCGACACTAAAACCTTCCCCATCACCGTCGGGGTATACTAAGGATCCGTACTCAGTCCTTACCTGTTCAGCTTAGTGTTAGACGTTTTGTCGGACAGCATCAGAGACTGATGACATTGCTTTGATGGACACAGACAGGAACAGATTGAAGCGACGCGTGAAAGTGTGGAAGGAGGTGCTTGAGAACGGCGGTCTGAAGTTAAATGTGGCGAAGACAGAAAACTTGGTATTAATCTCAAGAGATCCCACACCTATCCGCATAGATGATTTGGTCAAGCGCACGGACCAGGTTAAGTACCTGGGATCTGATCTCCACGTGACCGCTGACATCGACCACGACGTCAAGGCACGTATTGCCGCCGCATGGGCCAAGTGGCGGGAAATGACTGGCGTCACATGCCATCTACAAATGCCAACCAGGTTGAAGGGACAGGTCTATGAGACGATCATTAGGCCTGTCTTTTTACACGGCTATGAGGCGTGTTAGAGCGACACAAGCAGGGGCTGCGTGTCACGGAGATTAAAATGCTGCGGGGGGTATGCGTACAGTATGTGTACACGTAAAGATCGCGTGAGAAGCTCTCGCATCCACGGCAGCCTTCATGTCCGTGACATAGTAGATAAAATGCAAGAGAGTTGCCTTCGCTGGTGTGGCCACGTCTTACGGCAACAGCCAGGCTACGTGGCTAACAAATGCCTGACAATGGCGCCCCCGCCGGGTCCAGGTAGAAGGGGTAGGCCCAAAAAGTACTGGCTTGACGTCGTGCAGGGTGACATGCGTGCAAATGGTCTCACTACCATGGACGCCCAAGATCGTGCGAAGTGGAGGAGGAAGAGCCGGAAGGCGGACCCTGAGCTCCGAGGCCGGGATGGTGACGGATGCAATCAGGATAACATCTAAATATCGATAATGATGATGATGATGATGATGACTAGTAGGTATTCCCCGCTGCGAAGTGTTTGTTCACAGTCACATCAGTCTAGCTCAACATTTCGCAGCGAGTTAAAACTGGGTATAAATATAGTACTAATTGCTCTACAATATTTTAGATGATTTTTCCTCTTTTTAACTATTTTCTAAAAAGAAATTTTGTATTTTGTCCCTGGAATGGGTATTATTTGTACAATACTGTAAATCAGTAAGCTTTTAAATCAATAAAGATTATAGTTAATTTATTTTATCTTTAAATTCTTGGTTTTATTTTGGTATCTATCGGTAGCGTAGGAAGGATTACAGTTAAAAATTCAAAATTTAATGATAATTTACTAGTGGTTATTGGGTTTTTCCTTTACTTAATATTTTATGGTTTTGTTGGAAAACTTGTTTTTCCACATCCTTGTGTCTCAGGCTGCATGGCGCATCATTTGTTTTTCCTCCAAGCTAGATCACCCATTGCTTGCCACTTAATGTGTTTTTCCTCGCATTTGTCAAGACACTGGTGTTGTGGTTAATGCGTTTTTCCTTGCGCAGTATTTAATGAAAAAAACTGAAGCGACACATAACTCCTCTTATATTGCTTAGAGATTTTTTGTAACTTTAATGGAAGAAAGTAACTAAAAAATTAAGAAACTGTTTTTTCGCTGGTTTTTCTAACTTCGAATTAGATTTTTTTATGATTTTTTTTCGAAAAAATTTAACTTTGATTGGCTCTCCTGTAAAATTCAAAAAATGTCGCATAAAGTATTTTTCCTTTTTACCGTCGATATAATGCCACAGCGTCAGGTTTTATAGTATTTCTAAGTAACATTCTGCCGTGTGGCGTTGAAATATAATACTGCATAAAACATGAGACTTAAATCAAAATAACATAAAATCAAGTCAAATTAAATCAAATTCAAACCAAATTAAAATCCAATTAAAACATTAAAATCAAAGTCAAATTAAAAAAAATCAAATAAAAAATTAAATAAATATGACATTACCTACAATGTATCGGTCTTTCAGTATTATGTAACTTACATAATACTGAAAGACCGATTGTTAAGATAGTTGGATCACAATGGATACTTACAACTATTTGAGTACTCTAATAACCAACATAAAATAGGAACAACTGTGTTATGGTTTTTTATAGCTTTTACTGGCTTATTTCTTAAATTTACTTTTATTACACTATTAAAAATAACTTGAATTTAAAAATAAAATAAAAAAAAAACAAGTTATTTTTTTAGTCTGGCATGTTGTTATACACTCGAGAGCAATGAATCCGGGTCACTCAAAGAATCCAAAAAATCTCGGAAAGTAAGAATGCTAGGTTAATTCAATAAATTGTATTTAATAGACAATTTAATACTCCTTAAATGAAAGTTAAAAAAATATGAGTCACCATACATTTTATTTACACAAAATTACATAAAGAAAAAAAACTGCTGATCTCTCCTTAAAACAAAAATAGGAAACATGAAATTTTTGAACTTTATGACGATTTTCTTGAATTTCAATACTTCGTATTACCTCCTCGTGCTTCCATTACTGCGTTTACGCGGTTTGGCATGCTGTACACCAAGTTCCTTATACGATTTTGGGGAATATTCTCCCATTCCTCTGTGAGAGCAATTTTGAGCTCAGGAAGCGTGATTGGGGGAGGGTTTCGTTGTTTTACGCATCTCCCTAGCTCGTCCCAAGCATGCTCGATCGGGTTGATATCCGGGCTGCGCGCTGGCCACTCCATACAAGTAATGTTCATCTCTTGAAGGTAGTCATTCACAATCCTACCTGTATGAGGTCGGGCATTGTCATGCATAAATATAGCATCCTCACCCAAATTGACCATAAATGGACCAACGTGTTCGTTGAGGATTTCTTCCACATATCTTACGCTAGTTAAAGAGCCGTTTTCTATGATCACCAGCTCTGTGCGACTTTCAGAGGAAATTCCGGCCCACACAAGTACAGACCCACCACCGTAGGCTACTTTTTCTTCGATGCATGCTTGCTTGAATCTTTCCCCTGGTCTTCTATACACTCTGTGTCTTCCATCGTGCTTGTAGAGCATAAATTTTGATTCGTCGGAGAACATAACTTTCGACCAATCTTCAATACTCCAATTTACGTGGTTCTGGGCATATCTTAGTCTTGAAATACGATGGCCACGCTCCAGTTTAGGGCCGTTTGCAGGTCTAAGGGGTTTTAAGTTAGATTCAGCAAGCCGACGTCTTACTGTCCATGCACTTGGGTTACTTCCTCCGAGGCGTCGAAACTGATTTGTGAGTTCAGTTCCTGTGAGAAAGCGATTTCGAAGCATGGTGTTCACCAAGTATCGGTCTTCTCGTGCTGTGGTACACCTAGTTCTGCCCGTTCCTGGTCTGCGTAGGTTAGAACCAGTTTCTTCGTAACGTCGGAGAACTCTTTGTACTGTTGACAGCGACACACCGACAGTCCTGGCTGTATCGCGCTGACTCCGGCCGGTTTCCACCAATGTAAGTATTCTGGTGCATTCTTCAAGTGTAAGCGACATGATTTCAGCTTGAATAATGAATATTGAGCACTATCAACCTGGTTTATGTACCAACATAAATGACAGATTACAAACAAAAGCAAAAACAAATCCTGTAATTTCGTAGTTCCATCTTCGACAGTGTTCCCTTTTCAAATTTGATTTTTTTATGATATAACTTTACAATAACTAAGAAGTTTTAATACTTTCATTTAAGGAGTATTAAATTGTCTATTAAATACAATTTATTGCATTAACCTAGCATTCTTACTTTCCGAGATTTTTTGGATTCTTTGAGTGACCCGGATTCATTGCTCTCAAGTGTATATGTTATATCATATACTTACATTTTCTTCTTTGCCAAAAACCATAGACTTAATAATACGCTACATTCCAAAAACCCACAATGAAAACTATAGATTTTACTCATCAAAATTGTACGTTACATTTTAGCAAGTCACAGAAACCACAAGTATTTAAACGTAAAGTTATTGAATCGGGCCCTCAATGTAGGTTTTGAACGTCTTTATGCTGGCGAAACGAGCGAACTCGCCGGGCCAGTTCATTATTTTTCAATTACTTAGTGAAATAATACTAATAAAGCCCAAAATAACGTCCAGGCAACTTCACTAACTAAATAGCAAACACTACAAACTATTAATAATGGCTTAATATCGTTTGCTAGGTACTTCAAATTACAACGATCAAAGGCTCGCCTCCGAACAGAAAGAGAAACAATTAACGATTTAAAATTTCAAAGCTGTATGGCATGTTCTTTTCACATACCCCTTCAAGAACATTGTCTAATAAAGATAATATTTCATTAGGTACATCCCATATAGGCACACTCCACTGTCTGTAATTACAGACAGTCTCTAATTAATTATTACAGGAGAAGCAAATTAATACGCTCCAAACCTTCATAATAGCTATATTACTTTGAAAGAAGTTCACATATTGTTTTGATTAGGTACGTCGGGCCATAAGAGGCGCCGTCAATTAATTTCAGTTCACAATATTCTAATTTATCATGTTTCTTGAATATCTACCTATTATTGTCGATCATAATATTATTATACAATGTTACTTTGATTATAAAATACTAGCTGTTGCCTACCGCTCCGCTCGCATGGTGTCGGTTATCGCAACAAAACATAAATATGTCCTTTCCCTAGGTCTAAACCATGTACCAAATTTTAACCAAAATCGGTTCAGTGGCTAAGGCATGAAAGCATAACAGACAGAGCTACTTTTGCATTTATAATATTAGTATGAATATAGATGGATACGGAATGCAATCTCGCTCTCGCGAGATCCCGATCATCCGAGAGCTCGCCTCATTTTTCGAGATCAATCCCGAAGTATAAAATGACGAGATTTCGGCCGGAACTAACGAGATCGAAAGAAAAAAAGGTACTAACTTGTCTCATTATTGATATTTTCTTCAAGTCTCATATAACTATAAATATGTGCCTTTTAAAATTTCGGAGTATCTGTGTGCATTAATCAATAAAAAAATTAAGTTCACAGCTTCAAACTTACAGTTTACCATCATCGAATTCAAAAGGAATGTGGTGATACAATTTCTTGAGTGATATGGACAAATGAAAGTAGTTGCTCGCTCCTTTCCTTTCTTAAAAACCTGTCAAGTGCGATTCAGACTCGCACACCGACGGTTCCATAAAAACTTGTAATTATTTATGAGCACTCAAAAGCAGCTAGCTTGCATAAATAAGGATAGAAGCTGATGGTGGATTGTGGCCCGAAGGGAAAAAAGGAGATCCCCAAAATACCTAAATAAAAAACTGGTCCTAACAACTTGACCAGTACGTTTGCCGCAACATTCGCTACTATGTTGACTAATGTGTAGAGCCGGCTTAAGAAGGAAGATGGAGTCACGGTTATCGTGTTGTACACATAAACATAAACGTCACATAAACTTATGTTACACATAAACAAAAACATATAAACATAAACGTCTGTATCTTTTGATTGTATTGCCGTAGAAGTAAGATTTTTTCATAGCTCCAAGACGTTGCAGACCTGAATATTTTGTATAAATTTTGCCTGTGCTGAAAATCTTTTAAAGCGCAAGTTCTTTCTCTTGCATTAAATTTTCTTTTTTTTATATTTCAGACATCAAAAGAAGGCCCGCCGCCGTGTAATTAAATATTTTATGTACATAAACATATTTATTTAGAGACCTACTTTGGGGACCGCACGAAAAAATCTCGTGTGTCTAAGTTTTCGAATATTGATGATATTTCTAAGAGAGGTAACTAATCAAATTAGTTGCTCAACCTGTATAATCCAATAACCAATAGCTTGCAAATCGAATTAACTGACGCAGACCTTTGATGGTTACTGTAAATCCTCTCTTCTCCATTACAGCATTTATCGTTTCATTTTATTATCGACCAAACTAGTTCTGTCAACTTTAAACCGGACAATCTGAATAATTATATAAATTAATCCCTGCTCCTCTTAGTCGCGAAATAACTCGAGACGGACTTGAACGACTTCATTGATTCTTTTTGTTCTCTAAGCCGAGATGAAAGTCTTCGCCAGAACGTCGTCTGTGGGTACTGATAAGCAGGTAAGGCTGGTTTGTGCCCAAATGCCCAAAGGTAAATAATAATATAAATTTGTTCAGTGTCACGAGATAGGAAAACGAAAATAACGCATAAGATGTATATTGCTTTGCACTGATCTGTACTTGGTCTCTGTGTTCAAAGTATACATATGATCAAAAATATCAAACATTTAATGAATTTGCAGAGATCAAAGAAGGCCCCTTGGTAAAGAGGACGGTGAAACTGAAGAGAGACGGAGGAGTTAGTGGTGCATGTATGTACGCAATGTAGCCTTTCATTTCACATAACAATACATACCAATTTATACTAATAGGGCAAGGCACCAATTAATACGAATATTTTTTTACAAAAATAACACTGACAGCCTCTGTGACGTAGAAGTAGTGAACGCGGCAGCTACGCAGGGGCCCGGAGGTTTCCTGCAGGAGACTCTACGCGGGTGTCGTGCGCTCCATGGCCCTATACGGGTGCCTCGTATGGGCAGACAGACTGAAGGCCAGGGTCATGGCCGTTCTGCGCACGGCGCAGAAGAAGATGGCCGACGGGCCCATCAGGTGCATGATATCCTTCGAAGCGACGAGTCTCCTGGCCGGGTCGCCACCATGGATTCTGGAAGCGAGGACCCTTTTGACACTATGTCGGTTCCGAAAAGAGGAGCGGGAGCGGGGATACGATCCCGAGCCTGAAGATTTTCGGGCCGTGTAATCTCGGCTTCAAGGGAACATGGTGGTAGAGTGGGAGCGACACCTTAGCAACCACGCCCTGGGTTCGCCGTTACAGTGGCAGTAAGACCCATCATGCGGGTGTGGCTAGAGAAGCCACACGGTAGCCTCTTGTAGCGTTAGACGCAGGTTATCACCGGGCACGGGTGCTTTGGGCGGTATCTATGTACAACTGATCGATGAGGAGCCAACGCCCGAGTGCCATCGCTGCGACCCAAGCGAGGTCTTGGGGCTGCAATCACCGAGTGTCCGGCGTGGGAGACGCCGTGGCGGGAGCTACGCTCGCCACCTTGCTGGCGGCGATGGTCCGCTGTGCGGATGCGTAGGGGGCCTGCCTATCCTTCTGCGACTCGAGCGTCGAAGGGCGCAGAACGACCGAGGGGACCCCATGAGCACGGGCCTGGGGGTGAGGGGTGGAGCCACCTGTCACCCTAGCAGAAGACCACGATGGCGGCGCGCATTAGGTTGTGGAGGTCAGATAGCAGTCGCTTCTCGGCAAATATCGATGTCATAGTTAGACTGGTAAAGTGTACCAGATACTCCAAGTTGAAAGCTTCGGATGTGACTGGGATTAATGTTAGGATAAAAAAGAGCTTTTTATTACAAAAATAAGTACCAACAATGTCGTAAACATTGGTGCACTACCCGTGCGCAGGTTCAAAATTGCAGTTTCTTCGTAAACTCACTGGTCTACGTCTGCAAGTAAAATGATAACTTTTTATTAATTAATAAAAATTATTTATTAGAGGCTAGCTAATACGAGGGCTGCCATTTAAGTCGTCTCGTTTGCTAACCTCCCACGATTAGTAAAAAAAATATGGCATTTTCATCTTTTTAAATTTAGAATTCGAAAACAAAAGAATGTTTTCAGGTTGGTCGAATAGTTTTATTGCATCGTCTATTCAAAGGTGACAAGTCGGATGTAAAAATGAAAATGGCGTACCCGTGACCACTTAGCATACGTGTACGTCATTATCGCTACCAGACAAACGTACGTCCCTAGGTATAATCTATCCTTGTACCATATTTCATCCATATCATTTCCAAGGTTAAGGCTTCTATTTATTCTGTGCTTCGGGCTCCAATAATGAAGAAGAAGAAAAAGAATTTGCTATGTATTATATACCTACCTACTATCAAAATATACAAAGATGAATATTATGTAACACAAAAAAGCACCACCACCACTTAATAGTATTAACAAGTGCCTATCAATAAACATTCGATTAGTAAGAACAACAGACTAAAGAAATATGTATTGTGTAAAAGGTACTTATAGGGTTAATTATAATGAAAATGAGTTCAATTAAGTACTTGCAATAACAAAATTTAATTACATGTAGGTATTAGGTTTGCTCGCGATTGCTGGTCAGGCACCTATAATGTTACAAGGTGTTATCTAAGGGTGCCTGCGTAGAGGAGCAGGCCCCCGATTCTACTAATTTTATGACATAACAAAACCACTGTCTTACCGCTGACATTACATAAAATGTCATTTCATTTTAGACTTTATAGCTGAGAAATTAAGACCAAAATGAAAAGAAAAAGAGACTATAACATTTTTCATTCACTCTACAATATCTTTATTTAATTTTAGACTTTAACAGTGTTGAAGTAACGTCCAAAGTTAAATGGCATTGATTAGGTACAGTGTCTGTGGTATCGCAGTGCTTTGGCTATGAAAAAAATAATAGAAGAATCAGGGCCCAGGTCGGGCCGGGCGAGCCGGGCGCGATCGTATACATAGGTACTTTACAAATTTTAAACAAGAGCCAATCGTTCCTGGCTTGTCGAAGCGGGTAAAACACTTAAGGGTTTTATAATTGAGTGAAGCGAGCGAGAGTTTCTATTTCGACAAGGTGGCCAATTTTGCTTTTGTCCGTATCTATGTCGGTTTGTCAGTTCCGGTCAAGAGGGCTCATTTCTTAACCGGTTTTCACCAAACTTGGCCCACATTTTCTGTGATTTAGAACACAATTTTTGTCGAGAGCTTTTCTTGATAGGAGGGGAAATGGGGGAGAAAAGTGGGGGAAGTTTTCCATCGCCTTATTTGTGAACGCTATTATTTATGACTTGATGATTTTTGGCTGAAACATCAAGGACATGATATGCCTGACAGATTGTTGTTGAAAGTGGGGTGCTCGCGAAGTCTACTGTTCCCAAAACTACTAGAGTATATAAAAATAATAGTTACTATATAGTGTAGTAGTTAGTTAGTTAGTTTGTCTGGGCGGTTCCGCACTTAGCCTCTTGATTGGGCCATTGTGCGTACCATCTTACCTCTCATTCCAACCAACCCAGATCCTCCCAAAAAGCCAGCAGCCTTTTCAGGTTTCCACATGCTTCCCGGAGTGACGCTGGTGACTGGAGGAATTTCGCCCGTTGTGCGGCCACGCTCGTGCACTCTGTAAACACATGCTGTGGCGTTTCTTCTGCCCCCATGCAGCCTCTGCATAGGGGGCTGTCCGTCACACCTATTGTAAACAGATGCTTGTTTAGGGGACAGTGACCGGTCAAGATGCCTGTGACCTTGCGGATTTGGTCCCTTTTTAGCCTAATGAGGTTTCGGCTAAACGTTTCTGATGCTACCGGAACTGCATTCTTCGTTTGCCTGCATCCTTCAGTGTTTGTCCATTCTGTTTGATGGGTTTCTTCTGTACTTTTTCGTAGCCAAGTTTTGACCTGTGCTTGAGGTATGGGTAGTATTGGTTCCGGTCCATATACTGTCGACCCTGATCCTCTCTTGGCCAATTCATCGGCTGAGTCGTTGCCGAGGGAGTTGCTGTGTCCCTTGATCCATTGCAGCGTGACCCTGTTCGTGTTTGCAAGGGATTGGAAAAAAAAAAAATTCACTACCCCAGGAGGGTACCGCTTGCGAAGAATCCCTCACTGAGCCTCGCTCAGTCTGCCCCTCGTATTCTGGGGGGGGCAACCTGTGTTCAGGACCGGGCTCAAGCCTGGACCTATCCAGCCTCTCGGAGGCTATACCTGTAACGAACACCACGAGTGTCGTACAATGGACCGTTGTCGGTCTCAAGCGCCCTTGCAAAAGGGATGCTCAGCCGACAGCGGCCGCTACCAAAAAAGGGCTCGGCCGAACGGAACGCAGTCGCCCCAACAGGCGCGCGAGAAGGGAGGCCTTGCAACCTACAAAAAAGACGACAGGGTTGGGTGCCGCAGCAGCGGAGACGCTCCACCTCAAAGGGGACGGCAGTAGCCGCAGCCCCTCCACCACCACCGAGCAAGCAGAACAAGAGGAAACCCAGGGGTGCTCGGGGTTAACGGAACGCTGCGATGGCTCCCAATTTTCCTGAAAAGGAACAAAAGGGGGCGGGGCCCGTCCAGAACGAGCGTGTTTCTTCGAAGCGCGCTCGTCTGGACGATACCCGGTCCCCCAGAGGGGAAGCCAAACGCGCGAAAACTGACTCGCGAACCAAGCGGACGGTAAGCTACGCGGATGCCAGTCAGTCGCATCTGCGAGTAGCGGTCACTACCATTCCGCCGAGGGACCTTACCAAACCCCAGGCAGACCAGCTGAGGGAGGCTATTGACGACAGCATCCTACAGTCGGTGTTGTCGTCAACAGTATCGGGTGCGCAAGCTCCATCTTTCCGCGGAAGACCCTTCCTATTGGAAGGGGTGCTGGCGATGTGGTGTGAAGACGTAAATGCTCTTACCTGGCTTGAAAAAGCTGTAAGAAGCATTACGTCCCCGATACCGGAAACCACCTTGGCCGTAGTCAAGCAGTGTGACCTGAAGAAGCGGCTGAAAGCCGGGCTTCTTCTCCACACTCGCATTACCGAAGCCGTAACATTGCGCAGAGTGCTTTGTGCCCAAAATCCGTGGTACAAAGTGGATACCTGGCAGTGTTACGACATGACAGTGGATGACCAAACCACCGACCCGAACTCTAAAGAGAAGGTGGTACACCTAATTCTGGGAATTACCGAAGACCAGAAAGATGCCATAACCACCAGGGACCGCCGAGTTGCTCACATGTCGGGAAGTGGGTACATTCGCTTCTTCTCCCAAGAAGAAGCACCGGCCGGGGAAGGAACAGCGGCAGGGACTCCAGCTCAAGAGCCAACAGAGGCTCCTCGAAAGAGCAAGAGCGAGATGGAGTCTAGCTCGCCGCTGCAAGAGGGAGGATACGTCAACGATGACGATGACGTCCACACCAGCCCCTGATCCCATAAACGTCATCCAGACAAACCTCCAGCACAAACAAGCAGCAACGGCCACTCTACGCAGAGTGCTGGAGGTAAATAAAAAGACCGTAGCCCTAATCCAGGAGCCCTGGATCAATAAGAACGTAATCTGCGGTCTAAACAACATAGGCGGTAAGTTAATACGAGATACGACGGTTGAAAAACCGAGAACCTGCATCTTTGTACCTAACGCTATAAACACCACTCTGCTTAACCAATTCTGTTCTAGAGATCTCACTGCTGTGAAAATCCATTCAGATAATCCAACCACCCTAGTACTAGCTTCAGTGTATATGCCGGGCGAAGGTGAACCACCTCCAAAGGAGCTAGCTGACCTGGTACAACACTGCGAGGCTCCCACCTGGGACTTAATCATCGGCACAGACTGCAATGCTCACCATCCTCTGTGGGGAAGTAAGGACGCGAACAAGAGAGGTGAGTTACTAACTGAATACTTATTCCAAACCAACCTAAACATCATGAATGTAGGCACGGAACCTACTTTCGTAACGTCATGGTGTCAAACCATCATTGATATCATTAAGGGTTGGCACGTGTCAAAGGACCCATCCTTTGCAGACCGTCGCCGAATTTGCTTTCAAATACAATGTAAACTAGCAGACCCTGTCCCATATCGTAACCCCCGTAAAACAGATATAACACGGTACACCAACGCACTAAACAAAAGACTAAGTGATTCACAACTACCCGACGCAACACTTAGTACGGATAACATTGAACACAATGTACAGTTTTTCACTGCAGCTCTACTGGAAAGTTATGAGCCAGCATGTCCATTCGTAACACCCAAAGGTCCAGAAAAAGAGCTCCTGGTGGGGGCCAGAACTCGAACGACTACGTGGAGGTTTGAGAAAGCTCTACAACCGAGCAAAAAACACCAGAATCCCTGAGGACTGGGACAAATACAAAAACGCACAAAAGCACTACAAGAAACGCATCAGGTATCGAAGAACTGAGGCATGGCAGAGTTTCTGTAGTAGCATAAATTCGACAAACCAAGCCGCAAGAGTAAGGAAAGTCCTGGCCAAGGGGGAACTCAACCTCATGGGCTCAATTAAGAGAGAGGACGGCACTTACACCAAAACGGACAGTGAAACCAGCGCAGTACTGCTGGAAACCCACTTTCCTGGTTGTCAGGTAACACCATTCACCAACTCAATCGACTGGCCACCGGAACACTACAGTGTACCAACAACCCAAGAATGGGAAATCGCAAACAAGGTAGTAACTGCAGACAAAATAGAATGGGCTATAAAAAGCTTCAAACCTTTCAAGTCTGCAGGGCTGGATGGAATATTCCCAGCTCTACTACAATGGCAACTGACAAAGATAGCAAAATATCTACTTCCAATCTACAGGGCCTGCATTGCTTTCAAATATATACCCAGAGTATGGAGAGAAGCAAAAATAGTACGGGAGTAAAGGAGGACTACACACATCCCAAATCATTCAGGCCCATTAGTCTCACATCATTCCTCCTCAAAACGCTGGAGAGACTAGTAGATCGATACCTAAGGGATGGAACACTAAAAGACAACCCACTTCATCCTCAGCAACATGCATACAGGAAAGGTAGATCAACAGAGTCTGCACTGCACATGGTAGTGCATAAGATAGAATCGGCTATCACAAATAAAGCCTCAACACTAGCTACTTTCATAGACATAGAAGGGGCTTTCGACAAAACGGCACACAGCAGCATTAACGAAGCCTTGCGAAGGCGTAGGGTAGAATCAACCATAAGGGACTGGATCACTCAGCTAATAAGCAAAAGAGCGGTCCAGATAGTGATCAGCACTACCACAAGAGCAAAAGTAGTCAAAGGGTGCCCCCAGGGAGGCGTCCTATCACCACTTTTATGGAATATAGTAGTAGACAGCCTCCTAAAGAGACTAAATGAGAGAGGATGCACCACCATCGGGTACGCGGATGATCTTGCAATACTGATAAACGGAACGGCTGAGAACGTGCTATGCAAAATCATGCGCTCAGCCCTTCAGATTGTGGAACAATGGTGCGAAGAACACCGACTATCAGTAAACCCGAAAAAAACAGAACTTATCCTTTTCACCAACAAAAGAAAGCTACCAGAACTACAACTACCAAAACTATTTAACACCAAACTGGCTCTAACAACTCAAGTTAAATATCTGGGCATCATACTTGACAACAAGTTGAATTGGGCTAGCCACATAAATGCTAAGATGAAAAAGGCCTGTATAACTTTCTGGCAATGCAGAAGACTCGTTGGTAAGAACTGGGGTCTTAACACAAAGATAACACTTTGGCTGTATACGGCAATTATCAGACCTTCTCTAACCTATGGATCAGTTGTATGGTGGCCCAGAACAGAACTGATCACTGTGAAAGAAAAGCTCCAGAGTTTACAACGCCTAGCGAGTACAGCAGCCACTAGATGCATGAGAACCACCCCATCAGTCGCACTAGAGCACCTCCTAAACCTAAGACCGCTGCATCTCATCATACAGGAGGAGGCCAAAGCAACAGCCTTAAGACTGAAAAATAATGGGCTTTGGAAAGAGAATAATGGAACAAAGCACTCAAAAATTCTACAGGGAATCCTAAAGAAGATACAACTTCTCGAGGCTCCCATAGACAGAATACCATGTCACCACGTCTTCGAAAGGAAGTATCATATCCAACTTTCGGAAGAAAAAATAGATAGCTCTGGCGTCAAAGAAGTTAGGATATATACAGACGGCTCCAAAACCACGCATGGCACCGGAGCAGGCGTCTTCTCGAATGACTTAAATATCAAAATAACAACCACCTTGGACAAACTAAGCACAATATTTCAAGCCGAATGTATTGGCATAACGAGAGCAGCGGAGACGATTGCCGCCAGAGATGTCAGAGATCTAGATACTATATAGTGTATATGTAACTATTAATTTTGAGGCACGCCGTATCGGCTCCGGTTACATAAATCATACTACACAATAAATAATAGTATTTACAGAGAAATTCCTCTACCCAGTGCAAAAACTTATAGTATCTTTCGACAAAAGGTAATAAGGTGCAATCTAGCTTGCAGACTCATAGAACGGGAAATTAATATTTAGCACGCGCTGTCTATTATTATGCCGATTTACAATCATAAGAACTCGATCGTACGCTGCAAAATTCAATAATAGATTTAGAACTATCAATCATGGAAATATAATTAGTCATTCACTAATAAATAAAGAGCGAAAGGCAGACAGAAATAAATAAATAAATAAAGAAAGAAAGAAAGAAACGGTATTGATATTACTGATAAATTATGCATTCTGCTACATAGAAATGATGTCTCACATCTACACGTTTTCTGACATTTCTGATTTACTTTCGCGCGGCATTTAATGAAGAAAGTGCTCAAATTATCTTAATTCCTTGCAATTCCTGTTGACAGATCGTTCTGATATTTGATACATACCTTAAGTTTGGACAATAATACAAATTTAATCCATAAAACTGAGTGATTTTTGAGACTTTGTAGTGGTGAACTGAAACATATTCTGTTGTAATAATTGCATTGCTAAAGTTTAGGTTGTATGTTAATATTTTTTTCTATGATAAAAGTAGCCAAAGTTACGCCTTATAAGGAACAGAAACTCCAATTTTATTTTTTGTATAAATTCAATAGAAGTCGTCAATTCGTACTAACGCGGATATTTTTCCAGACACGGTAGATCTATAACTTTATTAATAAATCATTCGACAAAGGGTTTGGAGTTGGGGTGCTGGTTGGGTAACCTCCACGTCGGCTTCTCCGTTTCTTCCCCCTTTGGACCGCGGTCCTGGGGAGCGGAAGCGGGGGGGCTGGTGCACCCTGGACAACGGCTAACAGACTCCTACCATGGGAGTTCTGTTGGCCGTTGACGAATAACCCGACGGCTGACCTCACGAGGAGGTCGTGGGATGGCGGGCCTTCAAGGCCCGCGGGAAGGGGTCCGTAGGACACCCTTCCATTCCAACAGCCCTTTTAAGGGCTAGCTGACCCCATTGCACGAGGGGGTCGTGGCATGGCGGGCCTGCAAGGCCCGCGGGGAGGGATCCGTAGGGTTCCTCCCACCTCAACAGCCCTTTTCAGGGCTAGCCGTCGCTCCCAGTACCCCTCTGCTTTAGCAGAGGAGACATGGGAGAGGCGACGGGATCCGTAGGATCCGGGGACGGGTCGGCCCACTGCTCGCGCAGGGGCTGACGGGCATTCGTGCCACCGTCGGCGTTGGGAGAGCTGGCCACTCCCCCGCATCGCGTAACCTCCGAGATATCGACAACGACCTGAGTGCTAGCCACACTCGGGAACGCCGATATCCTGGAGGCCGCGGGGCTTGCCTTTATTGGCCGGCCCACGACAAGGAAAAGTCTGAAAACCCGACAGCGAAGTCGCTTAAAACCTGTGGATACCTGGGGACCTCCACAGTATGTACCCCGCTTCCTGGAATGGCCGTCACCCAGGGAGTGTACGTAGAACGGTTCTAATCGTGGGAACAATATGGAGTCTTTAAATTTAACCAAACAAAAAACCCAACCGAGTGAAATAGTCTGCACGGAGGTCGCGCAGCACAACAACGACACGAAAGCCGCATCGCAAGCGGTGTCGGAGCAACCCGGCACCGCCATCGCAATTGATGCCAGGGGTCCCGGCCTGAAGGGTAGCCAGTCCCGGAAGGCCGGTGGAGAGAGGGACCTAGTCCCTCCCCCCCTGCCACCAGAGCACGACGCGGAAGACGTGCCCAAAACGGTGTCGGAGCAACCCGACACCGCCATTACCCTCGATGACGGGGGCCCCAGCCTGAAGGGTAGCCAGTCCCGGAAGGCTGGAGGAAAAGGGGACCTGGTCCTTCCCCTTCCCCCCCTGCCATCAGATCCGGACGAGGAGGTCAGTATGACCGACTCGTCCACGACCAACAGCGACCAGGGAGAGAGTCGCTCTCCCCCGCCTAAATTTGTGGCGCTCAGCCGTCGCAAGACGCGGGGCGGCAAAAGGGCTGCCCCCAGAACGCGCACCCCGGCCCCAGCCCCGAAGGGTGTCATGGCGCCGCCGAGTTCCTCCACCTCGGCGGCGCCCCTGCCTTGTGCCGGTGACAGTACCTCTACCGAGGTAATAGAGGCCCTGAAAGGGCTCGCCAAGGCCCGGACTGGGGCAGTGAAGCCGGAGGAGGACCGGCTCATGAGGTCGACGCTGCGCCTTGTTGAGCAGTATAACCTGCTCAGGGCGCAGCTAGACAGTGCGCGCAAGGAGCAGGCTGAGCTCGGCAGGCGGCAGGCGGCACTGGCCGCCGAAACTGAGCGGCAAGCGGCGGAATACCGCAAAGGCATGGCCAAGATGGCGGCTGAGATGGTGGCGCTCCAGGAGGGCATCACCAGCCTACCGGGGGAGCCCATGACCCGTTCAGCGCGGCGGAGGGTCGGAGCGCTGCCGAAGCCGTCATCGGTGCGGTCGCGGTCGAGGTCGCCGGTGCGGCAGGAGTCGCCGCCTCCGGTGCAGCCGGCGCCACCGACGTCACCGGCACCACCGCGTTTGCCACCGCCGCCGCTCCCGCCGCGCTTAGCGGTCCCGCGGCCGCCGCTGCCGGCGCAGCCGAGGCCGACGTTGCGGCTCGCCCAGCCGCAGCCCTGGCAGGCGCAGGCGCCTGTGCCGGCGGGGTCCGCGAACGCGCTGGAGGCCTGCATGGCGGCAATGGCCGCCATGGAAGCGCGGCAGGCGGCGCACGAGGAGCGGACGCGGATTTGTCTGGAGGCCATCATGGACTCCATCCGCCGTCCGCCCCTGGCGCCGCCCACCACTGGAGGGTACGCCGGAGCTGTGAGGAGGGGCACCACGCGCAGTGCTACCACTGCGGCTGTCGTTGCTCCTGCTGCTGCTCCGGCACCTATCGCCGCGCCAGCCGGGGGTGCCCAGAGTGCGCGGGGCGCCCAGGTTAAGGGCAAGGGAAAGGGGAAGGGCAAGGGGAAGTCGTCCCCAGCCCCAGCCCCAGCCCCAGCCCCAGCCAAGGTTCTGGCCACGGCATCAACATCGGCGGGTCCGGCTGCCTCCACAAGCTCCGCACCGGCGGGGGGCTGGGAGGTAGTGGGCGAAGCCAAAAAAAGGCGGAACGCCCGCAAAAAGGCGGCCAAAAGGGCCAAGAAGGCCCAGGCTGCTGCGAGGGGAGCGCCAGGAGCGCTGCGCGTCCCCCGCACCACCGCTGTCGTCTTAACGATGACACCGGAGGCTGCGGAGAGGGGCGTGCAGTACACTGCACTGGTGAAGCAGGCGAGGGGCCTCATCGATATGAGGGCCCTCGACGTGGCGGGGACCCTCCGAGTAACACACACTCGGACGGGTGCCCGGCTCATCCACGTCCCTGGCGCTTCGAGCGGTCCCAAGGCTGATGCCATAGCGGCTAAGCTGAGGGAGACGCTGGATGCAGCCGACGTCCGGGTGTCCAGGCCCACCAAATGCGCAGAACTGCGCATTTCGGACCTGGACGACTCCATCACGGCCGAGGAGATTCGGGTCACCGTGGCGGAGGCCGGGGGCTGCCCCCTGGAGGCGGTTAAGGTCGGAGCTATACGCTACGGCCGTCGCGGACAGGGGGCAGTAGTTGTCGGCTGCCCCATCGCAGCAGCCCAAAAGGCTGCCGACATGCGGACCCTCGCGGTGGGCGGAGTTGTAGGGGTGCGGGTACGCCTCCTACAGGACCGACCGGCCAGGTGCTTTAGGTGCCTGTCGGTCGGCCACGTGGGAGTGCAGTGCACGGCGGAGGTGACGGTCGGAGACCGTTGCTTCCGCTGCAGCCAACCCGGTCACAGAGCCGGCAATTGCGAAGCTCCGCCGCACTGTTTCAGGTGTGCGGCGGAGGGCAAGCCGGCCGACCATAGGGTTGGCAGTAAGGCCTGCACCCGCGGGGAGCCGCTGCCGCGAGGCGGGCGTTCCGCAACCGGTTCGAGGCGGGATGCGGAGATGGTTCCATAATGGATCCCCAGCTCCGCATCCTGCAGGCGAACGTGGGCCACGGTGTCGATGCTCAGGCCCTTCTGCTCCAGAGCATGGCACAGTGGTCCATACACGTCGCCGCTGTCGCCGATCCATACACTCACCGGCCCCTCGGGCCCGCCTGGGTGGTCGACCTGGATGGATCGGCGGCACTGGTGCATAACGCCGCTGCGGGTGCCCCTCCCCTTGTAGTGATCGCAAGGGAGCATGGCATCGTAGCGGCGCGTGTAGGGGAGATTGCGGTCGTGGCCGTTTATCTCACGCCGGGGTCACACCGACTCATCGGGCAGTATCGGCGGTCGCTGGAGCGGCTGACCGACGTCGTCAATGCCTGTACGCCTCGTCCGGTTCTTGTGCTCGGGGACTTCAACGCCTGGTCTCAGGCTTGGGGTTCCCGGCGCACAAACGCGCGGGGCAGGGCTCTGGAGAGCTGGGCCGATTCTCTCGGTTTAGTTCTCCAGAATCGCGGGGCCGAAGCCACGTATGTGGGCACCTTTGTGGCGGGGGAGCGCAGGTCGATCATAGACCTTTCGTTCGCGAGCGCTTCCCTGTCACTCCGCGTGCGGGACTGGCGTGTCGCCGTGGAGGTGGAGACACTATCGGATCACCGATACGTTCGGTTCGATGTCTCCCCTCCTGCGGGTGATGCGCCGGTCATATCGGCCCAACGCGAGCCGCGCTGGGTGTTGGGGCGACTGAATCGGGAGGACCTCCTGGAGGCCGCCATCGTACAGGCCTGGGCCATTGCGCCGGACAGGCCTGTCGACATAGACGATGAAGCGGCCTGGTTCCGGGAGGCCATGACACGGGTCTGCGATGCGGGTATGCCTAGGGCTCCAGCCTATAATCCGAGGCGTCGGGTCTACTGGTGGAATGCGGAGATCGCGAGGCTGCGTCAAGCCTGCGTGATCACGCACCGCCGGTGGGCTCGACTCCGTAGGAGGCGTAGCCGTACCGCAGATTCGGAGCCCCGACTGGCGGAGCTT
Source organism: Eilema caniola (assembly GCA_949126895.1). Lineage (NCBI taxonomy): Eukaryota > Metazoa > Arthropoda > Insecta > Lepidoptera > Erebidae > Eilema > Eilema caniola. The sequence continues at coordinate 9,526,924 of OX421471.1, read as the reverse complement.
CACGAGGGATACAGGGAGGCCCGGAATGCCCTCCGAGCGGAGATCAAGCGGTCTAAGGCCGCTTGTTACCGGGAGCTCCTGGAGACGCTGGAGCGGGACCCATGGGGGCGGCCTTACCTTATGGTAAGAGAAAAGCTGCGCCCCCGGGCCCCTCCGCTGACCCAGGTGCTCGAGCCGGCTCTGCTCGGAGGAGTGGTCGACTCCCTGTTCCCGGCGCGAGCGGAACATGTTCCGCCGCAGATGGCTCCGCCGCCTCGGTCGCCTACGGCGCCCAGTGCGGTGATTGACGACGACGTGCCCGAGGTCACTTGGGTAGAACTAGAGCTGGCGGTGCGAAGGCTGAGGGCCAAGAAGAACACCGCCCCGGGACCCGACGGCATTCCAGGCCGCGCGTGGGTCCTAGCTCTAGGGGAAGACGGTCTCGAACCCCGACTGAGAGGGTTCCTCAGCGCATGCTTGGAGCGGGGCCAGTTTCCGAAGATGTGGAAGACGGGGAAGCTGGTCCTCATCCGCAAGAAGGGACGCCCGGCGGACGAGCCGTCCGGGTACCGGCCCATAGTGCTGCTCGACGAGGTGGGCAAACTCTTTGAAAGAGTAATTGCCAAGCGCCTCGTCGAGCATCTCTCTAGAGTGGGGCCGGACCTGGCGAATACCCAGTTTGGGTTCCGCCGGTGGCGTTCCACTGTGGATGCCATCATGCGTGTGAGGACTCTGGCGGAGGATGCGGTCGCCCGGGGCGAGGTGATGTTGGCGGTGTCCTTGGACATCTCCAACGCCTTCAACACCTTGCCCTGGAGTTGCATCAGGGAGGCACTCGTGTACCACGGTGTGCCTCTCTACCTCCGCCGCATAGTCGGGGCTTACCTAACGGAGAGAGCCGTCGTCTACCCGAGTTCGACCGGAGTCGGTAGGCGTGAGATGTCGTGCGGTGTCCCACAGGGATCGGTCCTGGGGCCGTTACTGTGGAACATCGGTTACGACTGGGTGCTTCGCGGTGACTTCGCGTACGGTGCCACCGTCACGTGTTATGCGGACGACACGCTGGTGACGGTGGGCGGGGCTACGCACCGCGAGGCGACCCTGAGGGCCACGACCGCGGTTGGTCAAGTCGTCGAACGGATCCGGCGGCTGGGTCTCGAGGTGGCTCTGCACAAGTCCGAGGCCATGTTCTTTCATGGTCCTCGGCGCAGGCCAGGCCCGGGAGCCAGCCTTACAGTGGGAGGCACTCCCATCGACATCAAGCCCCAGCTGAAATACCTGGGGCTCGTGCTTGACGGTCGATGGGACTTCGGACAACATCTCCGAGGCCTGCGCCCCAAGTTGGTCACCACGGCGAATGCCCTGAGTCGGCTGCTGCCCAACTTGAAGGGCCCAGGGGCCTCCTGCAGGAGACTCTACGCGGGTGTCGTGCGGTCCATGGCCCTATATGGGTGCCCCGTGTGGGCGGACACCCTGGGGGCCAGATTCCTGCCTCTGCTCCGTACGGCGCAGAGGACGATGGCCTCCAGGGCCATCAGGGGATACCGCACGATATCCTTCGAAGCGGCGAGTCTCCTGGCCGGATCGCCACCGTGGATCCTGGAAGCGAGGGCCCTTTCGGCACTATACCAGTTCCGAAAGGAGGCGCGGGAGCGGGGATTCGATCCCGAGCCCGAGGACATTCGGGCCGAGAAATCCCGGCTCCACCAGGTCATGGTGGCCGAGTGGGAGCGACGACTTGGGCAACCACGCGCAGGGCACGCCGTCATTGCGGCGGTAAGGCCCATCATGGGGGAGTGGCTAGAGAGGCCACACGGGAGCCTCTCGTACCGTCAGACGCAGATGATAACCGGGCACGGTTACTTCGGGCGGTATCTGCATCTGATGGGTATTGAGCCAACGCCCGAGTGCCATCACTGCGACGCGAGCGTGGACTCGGGGCTGCACACGCTCACCGAGTGTCCGGCGTTCGAGACGCCGAGGCGGGAGCTTGTGCAGGCCCTGGGGGTGAGAGTGCTCACGCTCTCCACCCTGCTCGCGGCGATGGTCCGCTGCGCGGATGCGTGGGCGGCCAGCGCCTCTTTCTGCGAGCAGGTCATGCTCGCGAAGGAGACAGCAGAGCGGGCGCGGCGCGGTGAGCGAGAAAGACTCGCTGACATCGCTGCTCGCGCCCGAAGGCGGCTCGGGCGTCGTAGGGCGCTTACAGACCTCCGCCCCCCATGAGCGCGGGCCTGAGGGTGACGGGTGGAGCCACCCGTCACCCTAGCAGAAGCAGGCCACGGCGGCGGCGTGCATCGTGGGACGATGCGCGCCTCCCCACACCGGGGTTGAGTCGGGGACGGCGTGGTCCCCACCTCCCGAGGAGGGCCAGACCGAAAGGGATGGCCCTGGGTCAGCCGGGGTGCGAGGGATATGTCGCAAGACAACCTCACCTCCGGCCTAGCACCACGACCCACAGACGGCGTGCGGTTTAGTCGGTTCGAGTCCGACATAACCCACCCCTCCGGCTCCGGAGGGGCGGGTATCCGTGGGGATTTCCCGCACGTAAAAAAAAAAAAAAAAAAAAAAAGGGTTTGGAGTTAATAAATCACTCGAACCAAAAACTTTTTCATTTACGTAACATAACTTCAATAAGATACCCGAGTAAAGCCGAAGTAAGAAATAAAACGAAAGGTTCCTTCAATACACTTATGGCAATTACAAACTCGAATAATATCTTTATTGTTTATATTTATGTTATATATATATATACATATGAAGAGATTGCCGGTTGGGCTTTTTAATTAATGAAGCACGCATATATTTTTTAATTCGAATGAATAAATCGTCATATCTAAAATAACGCAATTTTAATCGTGAAATATCTTTTTCCCTAAAATAAGTAATTCGCCATTCTATAACAGTGATCTATCAAATATGAGATCAGTCGGTCAAGCTGAAGAGTGTCCCTATTCTTTGAAATAGTAAATTTGACCCCTTAGCTTGTAAGGGGTCAAGGGGCAAGTTAAATAAAACAAAAGTTAGTAGCTTTATGCAAATACAGTAAGATTCGGTGAATGCCAGACTTACGTCATACAACTTTTACTGTGCAAGTACACTTCAGAAGGTTAGCAGGTTTTATTACTTTGATTTCTTTTTATACAACTGAGGTGGCCGACAAGCACGCAGTCCAGCTGATGAAAAAGGGTAACCGTGGCCTATGAATGTATGCAACGCCAGGGGAATCACACTCATGCTGCCGACCCTGTAAACCCCGAGTTTCTGTACCGTCAGTGTAGAATACAAAGCAGGAATAGCCTTTGGTCTTCCCACTGACAGCACAAAAACTCTCCAGTGAGCTCTGGCTACCCTACTCACCGCCGTAAACATAACAAGGGGTTGTTATGGCCGTGGTATTCTGTAGGGCGGAGGTACTTTACCAGTCGGACTGCTCAATTGGACTGAAATACCGTCGTAAAGACACGACGGTTTTTCTTTCTGACTTTGACGGTACTTCTATCCGTGTGGTAACGGTGCAAGAATACAAGTATCACCATCCTACCTCATTCGAAGGCTGTAGTGTGCCGAAGAGGCGACTAACGGAAAATATGCAAACGATATAGCTGCGAGAGAAGGAAAACTCGAGTGAACACCCTGTACCAACCCGTCTGGCCAGCGTGGAAACAGTAGGCCATAGCCTCCTAACACTAGGAGAGGCCTATGGCCTGAGATAGGCTCATCGATGGTTCGAACATTATAAACATATAAATTTCATAAAATTAAAATACACAACAAACAGTGAGAACGAGAGAACAAACAGTACATAGGTGTTGCCGCCAACTAGCTTAATCAACCGTCCAATTAATTGCCTAGGCCCTTTACTGAACGGCGCCGTTCAATTGACGGCCTGAATGTTGTTCAGCCATTTCATTAAACGGCTAGGCAAATAACTTTAATCGATGACGTTTAACTACTTGCCTAGCCATTTAATTAAACAGTTAGAAAAACACTTATTACTGCGTGGCTAAAAATAAAAATGACCTCCGCTCTTGATTAAGCTCTCTTGATTAAGCTAGTTGGCGGCGATATAGCTACAATTATGCGAAAGATATAATGTAATTGAAGCATACGTAGGTAATGATGTTTAACCACAGAATAGAGAGAGAGAGAGACGATCTTAGCAATCCATTGATTCTCCGTGCGGGTGCCGTGTCCATCACGTTGCTGACTTGGGAACTCTGGACAGTGCCTGGGACTTACGACCCAAGTGTAGGTTTAATAGGGGCCCCTTTTGTTGATGTTCATCAACACTCACCTTCACTACCCAAGTTCCCTTCCCTGCCTAACCAAATTTGATACGAACCTACTAGTGCCGCTTTAGACATTCGTCCTAGTAATGAGCTTATTGTATAGGCCTAGATCTTTAAGTAGGTTATAGAGAGATTTTGCTGGTATACTTCTCGCTCCCACGTCTACTGCAGACAAATTAACCACGTAACCGTTTTTGATTAATTCGTTTGTGAGATCATAGTATTTATTTTTCTTTAGTGTGTGGTCCTTCGGTGAATTTGTTTCCCAAGGTACAGTAAGTTCCACAAGGACCACATATTTAATCGTTTTTGAATAAAGAAATATGTCAGGTCTAGATGACGAATCCCCAACAATCCGGATTTTTCGTTTTTTGTTTGTAGTCCGACGTAGCCATCACTACCGTAGCATTTCATTTATCTGCACAGAGTACTGTTATATCTAGCCTAGCACGCAAGTTCTTCAATGGGATAAATTCGTCTTTGAAGTAACCTAGTAAACAGTGAAATACAGAAAGACATAACGACACAGTGAGCTCATTCTGCATAAATAGTAACACCAACAATTCATCATAATTCGAATACTTTGAGATAACTTACACTTCACACTATATGACAACTACCATCCTTAGTCAAGCCGCGAACATGGCTACTGAAAAGTAGAAAAAACGTCGTTCTAATGATCAATAATAATGCGGTTTTATTTCAATGTTTTTCACGATATTCTACCACAAATCTAAAATAGTACCTTAGGTACCTACCTAAAATAGGGTCATCTATTTTTTCATACAGTGGGTAATTTGTTAAATCCTACATCCTTATATATATCTGTTATATCCTTATATACCTACCTATAAGTTGTACTTCTAAACCTCGAAAATTCTCACACTAACCTTCTTTGGAAGAAGGAAATTCTGCATGTTTGTTTGGTGTTGAAATCATTGCTATGTACATAATTATTCTTACATCGTTGAACGCCAAGTTGATATTGAGGTAGACATTTTTCTTTTAAGAACTTATAAAAATCTGATTCGTCCAATTCAAATTCAGCCAAGTGGAGATTTTGTAGTACAACAGTGGGTCTGGGTGATGATTGGAATTTTTTATTTATTCAATATAAGCAGACCATAAATGACAAAAATTTGTCTGGAATGCTAAGTTGCAAGAGGAGTTCATTAAGCTAAGGATAATAATTAAGGAAGAATAGAAAAGAATGTGACTTCATACACAAATGAAAAAAAAAACGATTTAAAAAACTGAGGTTTTTCACAAGAACAAATGATGTAAATGACGTTCAATCGCGCATTCGCGCACAGAAAGAACCGCTTATCAGCGCTATCTTACGGTCATACTAATTCATCGCACAGCTTCATAAACTGCTATGTATCTTTTAAACGCCTTGTTGAGGTACAACAGAATAATAGATACGAAAAAACGTGTCCTTATGCCTTTTAGTAACAAGATCGGTGTCGTCAAATACAATAATATAAAACGTAGGTATAATCCATAACATGCACGCATGAGAGTAAATATTAGTTTCTGCAAATGAAGTGTTTCAGAACCCACAGTAGATTCGGGAATTTAGTCATTCAACTTTGAGGCAGGGTATTTGTTTAATGTTAAGCGCATTAAACAACTTTCCTTAACGAGAATGTTAAATGAGATATTATTCACTTAAAACTTTTCTACTCAGTGAAGTCAGTCAGTCAGTGAGTCATCATCCCGCACAAAATTACGCACTATCTATTCTGTGGCACTATTATAATTAATTATTTCAAACTTTTCAACGTTGGCTTCACTAGAGAATATTATTACTATTTCCATAAAACTGAAATATATATATATATAGTATAATATAATATATAGTATTCTTTACCTGAAATAGAGTAATAGGACAGCCTAAAATATAAACACGTGGTTCAGTTTATATAAATAAGTTACAGAATTGCCACATCTGCCTTTTGTGTTTCGCTCTATCCGTACATGAAAAAACTGTGCTATAAACATTGATTATGTTTATATACTGCGAGGAATAACAAAAGAACGGTTACTAAAATTCCAAAAATCCTATTGATCTTGAAATTAAGTATTTTACTTCCTTCTTTACGTTTTAAAAATGACATCTATCGATTTGACATGCTATAAGCCTTCCCCAGGCCTCCTTCAAAGCAGGAAGTTTAAGCCAGAACATTTTTCTGTCAACAATTTTGAGTGTAATGAGATTAATACCTTTTTTCATAAGCACCGCTCCACAGCTTTGCCTTATGAAATTTTTCGCCATTTTGACAGAAACTACCGCTACATTTATCCATGAATAATGACTTCTGCCATGCCTTATTGAATCGCAATCATATATCATTATAGCTCAAGTACTTTATATTGCTCCTATGGACGTTGCTAGAATTTATGCGTCTCATGCGATAATTTGAACTTCGTGGACGTTCGCCTTCGTGGTTTTTTCGTGTATTTTGTTTCTACTCAGTTTGGCAATGATAAATGAAAAAGTTATGCGTTCTAATATATATTTATATTATATATTCATGAGAGGAAGGCCACCAATCATGTAGCTTCACAACTAATTGTCTTGCATTCAAACAGTTCAAACAAAGATGAGGTAGTGTTTAATTTAAATAGTAGATTGTTAACCAATGGTGGAAAGGGACTCAATTCACCGGAGATATTCTCGAGGGTAGCATAGGCAATTTTACCCGAGGTAAACACTATACTTTTCATTTCGAATATAAGGAAAGTAAAAATAGCAGATTTTTATTACTTTCTTGACTGTTCACCACTTTGTAAAATCATGGTATATTTTAGTATGTATCCCTTCAAATTTCTGGCAAAAAAAAATCGATTACTGTGTTTGCCTCGTCTTTTTATAATCGAATCTGGGGTCAAATTTCAAAATCGCTTGAATTCATTTTTAAACGAATATTATTATGCATAACCGAGATTTTGAATTTTGGCACAGCCACAGTATCTCGCCAAATTTTTTTTTTTTTTTTACTTTAATAATGAAACATAATTACCGCGTCACTGCTGCGTGCCATTCCGCTTTAGAAGAAGAAATAAAAATGGTAGGTATATAATTCAAACTGACTATTTATAAATGCCCAAGACCGCAGCTTGTTTTCTATTTTTAAAGTTTATTCCCGCCCTAGGGAGGGAATTAAAATTACTATGATTCTTTTCCATCCTAGGGTAGGAAGGAACGTTAACAGTAACGGTACTTGGGTTAAATATACATTACTTTCCGAGTATGAGAAATGATATAGTAGATTGTTAACCATAGGTGGAAAGTGGCCCATTTGACCCGAGATATACGGACTTCTTTCGGGCGCCAATAGTTCGAGTGTGAAATGGGTAATTTCACCCGAATTAAACACATAGTAAAGAAAAAATAGAGGTTTTTATTTTCTTGTTTGATCGCCACTTCATAAAATCATTGTATATTTTTCGCACTCACTGTGCGGTAAGCGATCAAGGGGTTAAGTTACCTAGGCGAAGGTTACCATTCATTGTTCATTGGGATGGGTGAGCGCTTCCGTGCTTCGGAGGGTACGTTTAAATTCGGTCTAGAGTCGCTATATGAGCGACCTAAACGACTCTGTCACAGGTTGGCTACTAACCACACGAAAAGACGACAATAGTATCTTTGCCTTGAAATTGCTGACAAAAGATTTTCGACTACTGTAATTTTCCCTTGCCTTTCAAAATCGCTTGAATTCCTGCTTTGTCTTCTACACTGACAGCACATAAACTCTCCGTCTTTACAGGGTCAGCAGCACATCTGTGACTCCTTTGGTGTTGCACACTTCCATAGACCACAAAAACCACTTTCCATCACTTGGATCGTGTGCTTGTCTGCCACCTCAGTGGTGAGACGATATTCTTAGCAATCCATGGATTCTCCGTGCGGGTGCCGGGTCCATCGCGTTGCTGAGTTGGGAACTCGGGACAGTGCCTGGGACTTGCGACCCAAGTGTAGGTTTAGAAGGGGCCCCTTTTGTTGATGTACATCAACACTCACCTTCACTACCCAAGTTCCCCTCCCTGCCTAACCAAATTTGATACGAACCTACTAGTGCCGCTTTAGACATTCGTCCTAGTAATGAGCTTATTGTAGCTCTCGATAGGCCTAGATCTTTAAGTAGGTTATTGTTCGCGACAGACAGACAATTTTAATTTAACTATGTTCGCAAATTGTGATTATGTGTAGTTTAATCAAAATAAACATTGGTTTTGTGATTATCGGAATGAATAGTGTTAGAATAGTATCAAAATAATGTCAAAACAGTGCAAACCGGCCTCTGATTGGCCACTGTGTGATTCAGTCGCGCCCTCTGGGATAGGCGTTGGAACTACCTAAATTTGTAAAACAATCTTTGTATTATCTGTACGTGATTAATTTGTTAATTTAGATAGTAAATGATAATAATACATAGATAAAAAATATATGTAATAGCAGTAAATATCAGTACCCAATATGTAACAGCATATCTGTAAACCATAATCTTATAAGAATTTAATAAATGCCAATTAAACCTCACACATAACTACAAAACACTGTAATTTCTGCACACTTTTGTTAATTTTAAAGAAATTATGTAATTTTTGTGTACTATTCAATAAGAAATAAATAAATAATTGTGTTGCACACGTTTATAGATAATAGGTATGTTAGAATTGTAAGAAATTGTATAGATAAGTGAAATATTTTGATATTGTCAAAGTGAAAATTGATTGTGCAAAATAAAGAAAATATCCAACGAAGTTAGAGGCCCACGAGAAGGTAAACACCTTTAATATAAAAGCGCAGGCGACTTTCTCGTCATTGCGATACTCTAGCCGGGTCGCCTAGCACGTCTTGGAGCTATAACGCTCAGACTTGCAACCTGAAATGGGCATCTAAGTTCAGGACAATTTTATTGTTAAAATAGGATTGTTTTATTTACTGGATCCCTTCAGATACAAATCGGAACCTGGCCTTTCTGGCTGGTTCAGCTGGTTGTCAGAGACACACGGGGAAACCTCGCTTTCCTGTCTCGCATACAACAGCTACAGTCCACCTTCTCCTCAGGGCAGGAAAGTGTGTAAACTGAATGAACCACCCCATGTACTTATGGGCGACAGCCGATCAAGAGGTGAACGAACTCGCGTTCTATAACCGGGTTCGCTCGTCCACGTGAGGCCCGTCCAGTACATTTTCTGGTCCGTTCGAGCCGGATTTGCTGTCCGTGTGGTCAGCGTCCAGCCGGACGTATCGCGTGGTCTAGTCCATCTGGACCCCTGTTTCGTTGCGAGCCGGCAGATAGTGTCGCTGTCCGTACGGTCAGCTTCCGGTCGGAAATATCGCTAACTATTGTTTTTTATATTCCCCGTGTGTCTAATTAATCTAATTCATTTATTACAGCGTTACTTAAAGTATTTAGCATTCCAATTGGAATCCAATTGGAATATTTCTCAGTTTTTCGTTAGTCCAATTGAATCCAATTGGATTCTTTCTGCTTGTCAGATTGAATCTTATTGGAATCCAATTGGAATATTTTAGAGTCAGTTTTTTGTTAGTATTAGAGTCAGTGCAGTAATAGTCACATGTGCGCGTTTTATAACCGTAATACATAAGTAAAGTAAATAATATAGTATATAGTAAAGTCACGTGTGCGCGTTTTTTACCCGTTTATCAGTCAGTAGGTAACGTGTTTTTATATCCGTTCCGTTTTTTGCGAATTTTGAATTTAAATAAGTAAAGTATATAACAGTAAATATAGATTTCGTGCGCGTTACGTTAAGCCCAGTAAATAAAAACAAATATAGTATAGTTAATCGGTATCGTTCGTATCAGTGTAACAGTGAATAGTGTGTTATTTTACAGTTGTGCGTTTTGACAGTACGTGTAATTTGTTTGAGTAAGTAAGTCTTTGTTTTTAACAGTCTTATTTCGATAGTATATAACAGTATATAAACAGTAATAGTAATAAAAATATTTTGTTAATAATAAATAATACACGTACTGTTGAATTCGCGTCAGATTTACGTTAGTGTATCAGTGTCAGTGTTGTCAATATGCCGAAAACGAGATCTCAAGGCAGAGCTGCAGAGCCGAGCCAGCCTGAGAAGGCTCTGACACGAGAGTCTATCCTCCGGCACGAGCAGCCACCACGTTCCCCATCAGTACCAGTTGGATCTGAGGTAAGTGCCCCATCATCCATGGCTCAACCCTCAACCAGTACACCTCGGCCTTCTAGCGCTAAGACGCAAATAGAGAAATCTATAAAGCCTTGGTCTCTGGAAGAGGATAGATCAGATAATACGTTACACCCAGTTGAACAGAATGTAATAGAAGGGGTACGTACTACTGAGCGAGTGAGCCGTGAACCGGGGGTTACTATAAGATCTAGATCCTCAATTCATAATAAATCGATGGCACGTAAACGAGCATTAAAGGCTCAGGAGGATATGCTCAAAATTAAATTACAGTTAGCTGAGGTTACACTGCGTAGGGCTGAAGAATCAGCCGAGGATACCGATTATGATGATGATGCCCATTCTAGGACAGAATATGTTCGTTCGTGGTTAAGAGAGGGATCGCCCTTGACACGACCCGGCACAGACGAACCACGCTTAGTAAGTGGACACCTCCAAAAGGAGACCCACGAGATAGAGCCTCGTAAAGAAGCTACCATGGTGCCTCAGTATGGGGGCACAAACCCTAATTTAGAAAATATTAAGCTCCAAAAGGAGACTAATCTCGTATCCCGGGTTGGGGATACATCCGCTTATGTTGAGCCTCATAAAGAGACTCCTCTCGTGCCCCAGTTTGGGGGCACAACCGATAATATTAATATAAATAAACCGGCATCCCGGGCTGGGGATGCATCCGTATATCTTGAACCTCGTAAAGAGAATCCTTCCGTGCGCCAGATTGGGGGCACAACTGATAGTATTAATAACGTAAATAAACCTTGTACTGAAACTGCCTCGGCACCCCGGGCTGGGGGTGCAATAGATTATTTAGATAGAGAGCAGGCTGACAGTAAAAATATGTTAAAACCATTTATAACAGAACTCACTTCCGCTATAGCTGCACTCGCTGACAGAAAACCGATGGAGGCATCGTTTACCTCTGGCTATCCATCGACTTCGAAGGTCGTAATGACCTTACCGATTTTCAGCGGGTCGCATACTGAGTGGCTGTCGTTTAAAGCCATGTATGACACCACTAAGATATATTTTAACGATATAGAAAATACAGCCAGGCTCAGACGGAGCCTGAAAGGTAGAGCGCTAGAAATTGTAAGCTCTGAATTAATAGCTAATGCACAGCCGGAGCATATTATTAGGGAACTAGAGCTCCAATTCGGACGACCTGACTCTATAGCTCAGTCTGAGACAGATAAACTCAGAGCATTGCCGCGATGTACTGAAGCACCGAAAGACATATGTACATTCGCCAGTAGAATAAGGAGTAGTGTCGTCACACTTCAGGCTTTAAAGAAAAATCACTATCTTATAAATGCCGAACTGTTACGTATATTAACAGAGAAACTTCCGAACTCATTGCGTGTACAATGGTATAGAATTTATACTGATAAATATAATTCCACACCCGATTTAACTTCGTTTAGCGAATATATATCTGAATGTGCCCGTTATTGTAGTGCCTTTGCCCCAGCTGAGACCGTTAAAGATTACCAGACAACTCGTCGTGTCCCTCAGAGAGCATTTACTGCCACTGAGAGACACACTGGGGAAAATAATAAATCTAGATGTCGAATATGCGACTCTGAGGGGCACTACGCGTCGAACTGTGAGACGTTTAGAAAGGGGAACTCCGACAAGAGATGGGAGCTCGCTAAGAAACATAGACTCTGTTTTCGTTGTCTCAAAACGCGTCTAAACGATCATAAATGCCCGATTAGAAAATGTGGAATTGATAATTGTATAGCTTCTCATAATAGATTGTTACACTATGTTAAGAAACCTCGTACAGAACCGAAACCAGACACGAATGAGGAAATAGTCGCCAGTTCGAGCTCAAAATCAACAAAGCAGGCTTTCCTGAAAATAGCGCCTGTTAGGCTTTCAGGACCGGCGGGAGAGGTGTTGACATACGCTCTCCTAGACGACGGGTCAACCATTTCATTGATAGATGAAGACATCGCTGCCAAGCTGGGAGCCAGAGGTAAGACAGACCCATTTACCATTAAGGCTATCGGGGACACAGCGATAGACCTACCGGACTCACGAAGAGTTGAAGTCTACATAGGTAACCCCGAAGGCACTAGCATACCACTGTCCGTTAGAACAGTTCCGAAGCTGCACCTATCATCACAGACAATCAGTGAGACAGACTTACAGGACTGTAAGCATCTCGAGGACATAAAAGATCAGCTTATGTACACAGCGGCAACCCCGAAGATACTCATAGGCCAAGACAACTGGCAATTATTGATATCCAGCTACATTAAACGGGGACACCGCCAACAACCAGTCGCCTCACTCACAGCATTAGGATGGGTGTTACACGGATGCCATGGTAGAATATTAGGTCAAACAGTACATTTTGTTAATCGTCTCTCAGCCGCTGATGACAGCATAGATACTCAACTGAAACAATATTTTTCACTTGAATCGCTCCTTTTAAACCCACGTCGACCGAGCTCCGACCCTGAAAAGCAAGCCGAGGATATATTAAATAAGAATACAGTACAGTTAACAGATGGTCGCATACAGACAGCCCTCTTATGAAGAAAAGGGGATGATGTGATGCCTGATAGCTATCAAAACGCTATGAGGAGGCTCACGTCAATAGAGAAGAAGCTTGACCGCACTCCAGATCTTAAAGCCGCATATACAGCACAGATGGAGTCTCTCATACAGAAGGGATATGCAGAGGAAGCTCCGAAGCAAGCCAGACCAGGTAGGACCTGGTACCTGCCTCACTTTGATGTTCACAATCCAAGTAAGCCTAACAAAATTCGTATAGTTCACGATGCTGCTGCCAAGTCAGGGGGGATGTCCCTGAACGACTTCCTGCTCACTGGACCAGACCTGCTGCAGTCACTGCCAGGTATAATGATGCGTTTCCGCCGTCACCGAGTCGCCGTCACAGCTGACATCACTGAGATGTTTATGCAGGTACAGGTACGTCCTGAAGATCGAGACGCCCTGAGGTACCTATGGAGAGGAGACCGGCGGGAGGGCGCACCTACTGAATACAGAATGAAATCGTTAATATTCGGAGCAGCCAGTTCACCGTGCACAGCGATCTTCGCTAAGAATTGGAACGCGAGACAGTACGCGTTACAGTATCCCGAAGCAGTAGCAGCCATAGTTGATAGTCACTATATGGATGACTACCTACATAGTTTCCCGGACGAGGCAGAGGCAGTTCGTATATCAACACAGGTACGTGATATACATAGGAAAGCTAAATTCGAGCTCACCAAATGGGTCTCGAACTCCGCGACGGTCGCTAGACAATTAGAAAACAACCCGGGCCGCGCGGAGATAGTCAATATAACACAGACGGAACAGGATGAGAAAATCCTAGGTCTAATGTGGGATCCTTGTACCGACGAACTCAGTTTTAATTTAAAATTAGCCAGATTACCCGAAGATCTCATTCGAAGCACTACACCGACTAAAAGAGAGGCCTTAAAAATAGTAATGTCTCTATATGACCCACTCGGACTTGCGTCACCAGTAACAATTAAAGCCAAACAGATTTTACAGGAAGCGTGGCGCCTAGGTACAGACTGGGATCAAACATTGAACGACAAGCTCCTCACACAATGGAGGACTTGGACAGAACATTTACAGGCACTGAAAGACGTCAAGATACCCAGATGCTACCCCGGATACACCGACCCTCAGTCGCTACAGCTTCACGTGTTCACAGATGCCAGCGAAGCAGCCTACGCCGCGGCCTTGTACTGGAGAACCGTCAGCCACGAAGGACAGGTGAGTGTTAGTCTCGTCATAGCAAAGGCGAGGGTGACGCCACTGAAAATCACGTCCATACCCAGACTAGAGCTACAGGCCGCGGTGATGGGAACACGACTAGCGACTGCAGTGACAGAAAGCCACAGCGTCACACCTGACAGCATAACCTACTGGACCGATAGTAAGACCGTACTCACATGGGTAAGAAAAGGCTCCAGATCATATAAACCATTTGTTGCACATCGGATAGCTGACATAGAAGAAAACACGAAAATAGATGACTGGAAATGGCTGCCCTCTAGACTAAACATCGCGGACGCGGCCACTCGCGACGTTCCCGCTAACTTTAATTCACAGCACGAGTGGTACAGCGGTCCGGCCTTCCTATATAGAGAGCCAGAGGAATGGCCAACAGAGAAGCCTACAGCAACAGAGGCTACAGGAGAGGAGCGGGTCAACTCCGTGTCATTCAAAATTAATGTAAGTGCAAGCATACCGAACATAAACAGATTCTCAAGATGGGAGAGACTCTTACGCACCACTGCTCGGGTGCTACAATTTATAGATCTGTTGAAGCCTAACAGAACACAGCAAGTGGCCTACAAAAGAACCACGAAAAACAGAGAGAAGGATCCCGACTGGCGCAACACCGATCGGCAGGTGAGAATAGATAAAGGGTCAGCATTGCCTAAAATAACTGTACCTACTGACAATTACAGAATCCTCACCGCTGACTACATTAGAGACGCCGAGCGCCTTTTAATCAAAAGTATACAGTCCGACTCGTTTGCACAAGAGATGCAACGACTAAACAAACAAGAAGAGATACAGACCGACAGCAGACTCCGAGGTCTCCGTGTTGAAATGCTGGATGGAGTGCTGGTACTACACAGCCGAATAGCAGCCGCCGAGGATGTGTCCGACGAGGTAAAACGGCCACCGATAATAGATGGTGAGCATAAAATTACCAAATTATACATAGACTGGACACATCGTAAGCTGCATCACAGTGGCACAGAGACCACCATCAACGAGATTCGCCAACATTACTGGGTGATTAAACTACGACCGACTACAAAGTCGGTGATTAACCAGTGTTTAAGTTGTAGAATCAGGAAATCGCAGCCGCCAGAGCCTGCCACTGGCGACCACCCGAGAACCCGCCTTGCGCACCACCGCAGGCCATTCACCTACACCGGGCTCGATTACTTCGGGCCAGTCAGCGTGACCGTTGGGCGACAGCACCAGAAGCGCTATGTCGCGCTATTCACCTGCCTGACTTCCCGGGCGGTCCACCTCGAGGTCGCCGCCAGCCTGAGCGCGGACTCCGCAATACTGGCTTTGCGGAGGTTCATCGCGCGCCGAGGCTGCCCCGCTGAGGTCTACTCAGACAACGGCACCAACATGCACGGTGCTGAGCGCGAGATGCGCGAGGCCGTGCCCCGCGAAGCCGCTGAACGAGGCATCGTGTGGCGCTTCATCACCCCCTCTGCTCCCTTTATGGGGGGTGTATGGGAGCGCCTCGTCCGCTGCATTAAGACCGCTCTCATCACGGTCTTACACGAGCGCCATCCCCATGAAGAGGTGCTCTCCACTCTACTGTGTGAGGTGGAGTACACAGTCAACAGCCGCCCCCTCACACACGTCTCCGTTAGCCCCGAGGATGACGAGGCTATTACACCGAACCACATCTTGCTCGGTGGTTCGGGCCGACTACCATCGCTGGGCGAGTTCGACTCGTCCGATGCTGACACCGGGAAGCAGTGGCGACGCGCTCAGGCGCTCGCCGACATGTTCTGGCGCCGATGGGTGCGCGAGTACCTTCCCGAACTTCAATACCGGCGGGAGCCCCATGGATCGGGCCCACGCATCGAGGTCGGCGACCCAGTGCTGATCGCCGACGGACAGCTCCCTCGCAACACTTGGCCGAGGGGCCGAGTCACCGAAATATACCCAGGCGCCGACGGTCAGATCCGGACCGTTGAGGTGCGCACAGCCGGGGGCGTGCTCAAGCGCCCCACGAAGAAGATCGTCCCGCTGCCGAAGTAGTGTCGCTCACCGTAGATGCAGCATCACAAGCGGCCGAGCCTCACTCTGCTGCACGGCGGGAGAGATGTTCGCGACAGACAGACAATTTTAATTTAACTATGTTCGCAAATTGTGATTATGTGTAGTTTAATCAAAATAAACATTGGTTTTGTGATTATCGGAATGAATAGTGTTAGAATAGTATCAAAATAATGTCAAAACAGTGCAAACCGGCCTCTGATTGGCCACTGTGTGATTCAGTCGCGCCCTCTGGGATAGGCGTTGGAACTACCTAAATTTGTAAAACAATCTTTGTATTATCTGTACGTGATTAATTTGTTAATTTAGATAGTAAATGATAATAATACATAGATAAAAAATATATGTAATAGCAGTAAATATCAGTACCCAATATGTAACAGCATATCTGTAAACCATAATCTTATAAGAATTTAATAAATGCCAATTAAACCTCACACATAACTACAAAACACTGTAATTTCTGCACACTTTTGTTAATTTTAAAGAAATTATGTAATTTTTGTGTACTATTCAATAAGAAATAAATAAATAATTGTGTTGCACACGTTTATAGATAATAGGTATGTTAGAATTGTAAGAAATTGTATAGATAAGTGAAATATTTTGATATTGTCAAAGTGAAAATTGATTGTGCAAAATAAAGAAAATATCCAACGAAGTTAGAGGCCCACGAGAAGGTAAACACCTTTAATATAAAAGCGCAGGCGACTTTCTCGTCATTGCGATACTCTAGCCGGGTCGCCTAGCACGTCTTGGAGCTATAACGCTCAGACTTGCAACCTGAAATGGGCATCTAAGTTCAGGACAATTTTATTGTTAAAATAGGATTGTTTTATTTACTGGATCCCTTCAGATACAAATCGGAACCTGGCCTTTCTGGCTGGTTCAGCTGGTTGTCAGAGACACACGGGGAAACCTCGCTTTCCTGTCTCGCATACAACAGCTACAGTCCACCTTCTCCTCAGGGCAGGAAAGTGTGTAAACTGAATGAACCACCCCATGTACTTATGGGCGACAGCCGATCAAGAGGTGAACGAACTCGCGTTCTATAACCGGGTTCGCTCGTCCACGTGAGGCCCGTCCAGTACAGTTATAGAGAGATTTAGCTGGTATACCTCTCGCTCCCACTTCTACTGCATACAAATTAACCACGTAACCGTTTTTGATTAATTCGTTTGTGAGATCGTAGTATTTATTTTTCTTTAGTGTGTGGTCCTTCGGTATATTTGTTTCCCACGGTACAGTAAGTTCCACAAGGACCACATATTTAGTCTTTTTCGAGTATAGAAATATGTCCGGTCTAGATGACGAAACCCCAACATCCTCCGGAATTTTATAGTGCTTTTCATACGTGTCGATTAGGAGAGTCCAATCTGGGGCAGTATCTAAGACTGAATAAGGTTTGTTCCTGGATTTTATGGATGAACCTTCAGACACAAAGTTGATATGACGTCTGTTAGTAGTCAATCCTTTTTGGGCTCTAGCTACTGCCAGACTCATTGCTTCGCGTATGATGAAAAGCACCTTATCGTGGCGGCGTGAGTATTGGCCTCTATCAAGAAGCACCCTACATCCTACTAATATGTGCCTAGCCGTCCCTATTGCCTCACCACACGTATAACATTGTTTTTCTGTGGCTTTCCCCCACCTTACCAGATTACTCTGGTCTGGAAGGGTCATCTGAAAGGCGTTAAGGTAGAATTTTAACAGGGCCGGCGACCACTCATATATCAAGGTGCGCCACTTTAAAGCCATCGGTATGCAGCAAAACCATTCGTTTTGGATTTCCAAATTCATCGCGTGCACTCGATATTTATCATTTTCGTCTTGCTTCAGAAAGGACCTAAGTATATCCTGGTCCCTTTTTGGCTCTCGTACTCCCAACCCCACTTTGTTCGACTGGGCTCCTATCATAAATCGTTTATGGAATATTATTCTACAAAACCGAGATTTTTATTTCGGCACAGCCTACAGAGTTTATATCCCGCCAAATTGTGTATTTACTTTATACTTTAAAAATGAACATGACGCATCACTGCTGCTATACTATTCATATGTATATTTTATAATTCACAAGGCCGCAGCTTTTTTAAATTTTACATCTGTCATATTCGGTGAGTAGGTCCTTATTACCCCCAAATGGGGCTTTTAGGTGACCAATTAGCGATCTAGGGTAATAATCTAGCTATAAAATAAAAGCCCCAGGGCGGTAGTAATAAAAAAAAACACTTCACTCTTTCAAAAAGATCGCGTACCATACTGGCAATAGACATCATGCTTTCAGCCCAATGACAAAAGAGGTCGCTTCGCTATTCAGCCTTGTCTTCGTATGAGTACCTATAATAGATAATAGTCATCAATTTTAAATATCGAACGGAGAAGCTCAATTTTGTTCTTGAAAAAGAAAAGAGGTGAAAAAAGGCGGCAATAGAAAACTTTTACTTAAAATATTATTTGTTTTTATGATTTTTTTTATAATTACGTACTAATTAGGAAAAAAAATAATTTCTGCAAGTGATGAAGATATAAGCTGCACTCCTGATTCAATGAAAATGGAAGCTGAAGCAGCAATAAACAATATTTTTATTCTTGTAATGCCGGTTTTTTTCTACTTACCTCACAATCGAGATGTAAAGCAGAGTAGTTAGCTCGGGTGTGAGCATCAATTGCACCCTTGGCTACTAATCTGCTATTAATTAATACTATTTTTTATAATGTAAATTTATTTCTTGCAGATGACGTAACCAAATTTAGTTATATTTTTAAAGTTAATTTCCACGCTAGGGAAGGAAGCAAAAACTATGAGTCTTTCCCGCCCTAGGGTGGGAAGAAACGTTTTCACCCGGTACTGGGTTAGATATACATAACTTTTCGAGTACGAGAAATGAAAACAACATTTATATCCTTTAACTTGCAAATAATTGCAAAGCTTAGATACCCTGAAAGAGATCGACATTTAGACATTGAATCCAAGGCTGAGATACCCTCGGAGCTCAGGATCCGCCTTCTGCCTCTTCCTCCTCCGCTTCGCACGATCTCGGGCGTCCATGGTAGTGAGACCATTTGCACACATGTCATCCTGCACGACGTCAACCCAGGACTTTTTGGGCCTACCCCTTCTGCCTGGACCCTGAAAGAATATGGGACATCAATATTTAACAATGATGAGGCACAGCTTCAATCTCACTGTTAATGCTCACTTAGAAAACCTCTTGAGATTGCATCTTCAGCAATGATAGCGACCACAACTCTGCGGGTCGATGGTTCTTGCTAATATTCTGTTCTAGGAGTTGGTGTCTGTTGGTATCAACTAAATCAGTGTTAACTTTATATTTCAATCAATTGGCCGATTGCAGTCCACAACTGGACATAGGGATCTCTCAATGTGCGCCACTGCTCCCAAACCTGAGAAAAATATGTCTAATTTATGAAAATTAAATACATAATTCATAAATTATGAAGGAATATTATCTGTGTCAAAATATTTAAGACTCAGAGCTACCTATCATCAGTAGATCAGGCAAATATTTGTGCTTGTTGAAACATAACACTCAGCGGTAACTATTAAACCACCGCATCATCTGTGTAATCAATCTTAACAGTATAAGGCGAATTTCACATTATATGTGTACATAGATGAGAATTGAGCAAGCTGAGATATTATCGTTGAAATCATGAATTGTACAACTTGGAATTAATTATTTTATATTTTATTTTCATTCAGAGTCTCGATGTACAGAGGTATTGTGTGACGCCATCATCATTATCATCATATCATCATCACCTTGAAGCGTGGGGCCTGCTCTCCTATGATTTAGGTTATCTCGCATTCATTGAATTACACCGTATATTTGAAGATTACCTGAGTAACATCCGATTATTCTTCTTCAAGGCGGATGACTATTATTACTTCAAGGAGAGATTCACGAACCCGCGTGTAAAAGCACTAAACGTATTTTTATTACAACACATGGTATGTAACAACGCTAACAAGATAGTCGACTGTGATGTATTACGAGAAAATACTGGCCCGTCCGATAAGAACCATTAAATTTGGTTTATTACTTCTATGATAAATTGTAGTCTATATTTTATTAGATTTATTGTAGTGACCAGGGTACGATGGATTTTTAAATTTATATTGAGACAGTAATATCAATATCGGAAGCAAAGACTTATAATAGTAGGCGGATCGGCTAGTATAGAATGGAGCAATTCATTAATTACTCACATAATTATGGATAATCAAATCACGCACACAAATGCACAACAAATTTCTGCACTGGTGCTGCAAGGTTGAATTTTTAGGATGGAGGACGTTTTTATTTTAGCTCTTTTGGAACTTTTTGTTTCGACACTTGGGAAGAAGAAGTGAGAATTTTGTTCAATAGTTAAAAGCCTATAATAGTAATTGCCATTATGATTAAGATCCTAAGCGGTAGGGGTTACTTCATATTATGCACACCGGTTGTGGATACTTTATGTGGGCCTGTCCCATCGATCTGATTAACAAACGCTTCGGTCTATTTATAAATTAGTTCGTCCGCCTTCAACATGTGTATGAACTTTCTAAGCATCCTCTTCTCTATCATAGTCACTAAACCCTTGTAACGGACTGAAACACCGTTTCGAGGTTCTTATAAAACAAGAAAACATAAATAAATAAAATAATTCAATGTCGTAAAACGCCATCTAGTAATTAAGTAAGAATTTCTACAAGTAAATTGAATATCACTTGGTTTTTTATAAAACGAAAATAATTCAATGTCGTAAAACGCCATCTAGTTGATTAAGTAAGGAATTTTTATACGTAAATAAAATGATGAATAAATATACACTATGGTATGTGGTCAAAGAAAAAAATTGATTCATAAAGAAATTATTCTGTTAAATTGCAAAGGGCAAGTAAATTTGTTTTGTGAACAAATAAATTTAAAATGTAGTTTAATATATACAGTACCTATAGATGGGACTATGATTGAAAGAATTTAAGAAAAATAGTCTATGGATATTTACACAAGAATAATATTATAATAGTTTTGTGTATTGTTTATAATAAAATTAATAAGGAAAAGAATAAACAGATAAAGTTAAAACTTATTAATTATTTACAAGGAACAATAATTATAATATTTAATGCAATAAAGTACTGTTGAAAAGAGATTATAAATACTATTTATTATCTGTGTGCCTCAGAGCTATGGAAAATGCAGGAAGTGGCTCTGATTGGTTATTATTGTTTAAAGGTCAAATGATTATTGAATAATTTTCTATATCTATTATTGAGTATTATATGGATGTTTATTAAACATAAAATTAATCTTATATTATTATGAAAATATTGACAGTTAGAATCAATGAGTGTAAGTATGTAAATAGTTTATAAATATTTAAAAAAGGGCCACTGGTTCACGGAAGATTTAAGTTAGTTCATAATTATAACGCAGGCGCCATAGAAAACCTAGCGCTGTTGTCAATTATTCAGAAATTGTGACTTTTGGCGGGAAAATAAAAGCTTCTGATTGGTGGAGGACACTATTGGAGCCCTAATTCGGCGAAAGTAGGATTTTGAGTGGGAATTCAAGGACACTTTTTCTTTGAGCTGGCTTCGGGGTTGGTCGATTCGCGAAAGGTATTCTGTACATTGTACTTTGGCGGGAATTTTGAGAATTTTACATTTAAAGTCGTGAAGATTTTTTTTTTACCTTGATTGTGAATAATTGAGTTTAATTAGTAAATATATAGTGTTTAAATTAGTGAAAAGAGGAATTAGGTAGCTCGCCTTTATTGAAGTTTATAATTCGCGAAATGAACATTTTATCGTATGAGCCAGACAAGACACCTTTATCTCTGGGATTAAGAATTGAATCTCGTGTTCAATTCGGAATATCAGCTGTACTGTGAGTCTGCGGTACAGGGCCATACATGAGATAAAATGTTTATATAGGGATTCTTTGTGGGACTTTGGTAGGGCTAGGGACGGTTGAGGCCTTAGGTATTAGCTAGGTTCCCCCGCTTAGGAAGTCAATCGACGTGATTGCCCTGAGTTGATACCTATCGGTGATAACGAAGCTCTTGACCTCTGTTCAGCTAGGCATGCTGAGGATAGTCTGAAGCGCTCAGCACACGGATTTTGCCTGAAAGGGATCCGTGAGCTTCCAGGATGGTTTGTGACTGGAGAGGAGGCGGTTGTCGCTCTCCAGAGCGGATCAGTCCTGTCTATCTTTATATATGTATATATACACACTTTTATGTCCTTGTCCTGTGAGAGAACACATCCTTGGCTTCGGCCGTGGTCTCTTGCTCGTAGGGGGTACTAGTGATAGTTCAAAGTCAGGCTTACTACCTGCGCCCTAGTCAGATAGATTAGCTTTACACATTTCACGTTTAACGTAGTTGAATGTTTGTTGATACATGGTTAGTTTAGTCAGGTAGGTGAGTAGGTACACACTAATAGCAAACATATGAATATATATATTAGGTAGGTAGTATTGCGTTTGTAAAGGGGTGATCTAAGTTGTTATTATTGTAAATCATGATAAACTGATTGGGAAATTAGATAGACAATTGGTTCAATTACAACAAAGCAGATTTGTAAATGACCGCCATCTTGTGACCGAAGAATGAAAGTTTTCCCGCTAATTTTTGCAAGCCAATTTTCATGTCGATTTACGTTGTTGGAATTTACTGGGATTATAGTGACAGTAATGTGTAATAATTACGCTAAGATTATGGTGAAAATAAAACTACAAGCGAATGCTGCAACACCACGACGAGTGATTTAATAGTGAAGTGAGTGATTGTGAGTGAAATGGAGACAGTGAACTGGTGTATTCATTACAGAATTCAGATTTTGTTAAAGGTAAATACACAGTGATTGATCTGTCCTAACCATCTTTGATATAATATTTATTATTTACATATAAATCCTTGCTGGTTCATTATTGAACGACAACACAACGGTATATTGTACATTCACGCTAGTGAAACCTTTCTGACTACAGAATTATGTGCAAGACCACCGAAGTCTGAAGGGTCGGAAGAATCCAAACAGACTAGCTACAGAGGTAGTTATTTTACTATTGTTCTTTGTGTACGAGCAAGATCTTACACATGAGATTACCATGGCTACAAACACACAAATAATGATGTTTGGACATTTTAATCACTGTTGCATAATCAGCTATTATATGTACTGTATCGAATGCACATGGTCGCTCGATCGCTATCTTATAGTAACTTTGTCATCCGCTAGGGTGAAGCAAAAGCTATATCTGAGCTGAATTATTGTAGTTTGATCAAGTGTTCGGTGAGAATGTATTCTCTCTGAAGTGTCTATATAGACATTATTATTCAGAAGTGAATTGGTTCTAGTATTAACTATAATTATTTAGGTCTGTGCTAATAAATGAGCTTTTCCTAACTAAACTTATCGTTAACAATCAGCGCAGAAGTTACTGCGATAGATACTAATGTAATTGTCCTAAAATGACGCTTAGAACGATGATTCTGTGTTATCATCTTAATACCTTATATTAAAGGAATTACGGCAATAGGACTGAAGTCCTGCGTTTGAGTTACGCTATTCTGAAAATAGAATTGGGGATTTGTATACCGGATGCCTCGGTGCAGTAGGCAGGAGACTTTAAAATTGTCTTCTAAAATACCTACTTAGGCATAGGAAGGACTACGTTTGGTACTAGAGGCGAGTCCTACTGAATGTGGCGAGCACGGGGCCACATTTCTTATACACGGGGGGGGGGAAAATACACTATATTACAGAAATAATAAAGATTTATAGAAGTTTCAACGATGAGTTGATCTTAACTATAAATTGTTTGTGTATTTTTTTTTTTGAATAACACGACCTCTGTTGGTATCCTCGAAAACAATTATAATTTGAAGTATTGAATGATTGACAATTAATTTTGTAGATTCTAATTTTACGTGTAGTGCAAGCGTATGTGGTAGGTGTCTCTGTGCTAAGTGTTGAATGAGGGCGGTGAAAATTGTCAAATTCCAAACGTCATTAAGAATGTAGTTGTCAAAAGATTGTCTGGTCGTATTCCACTAAGTAAATAAGTGAAATTGTATGTTATATTGTGAGTTTAGTATGATAAATAAGGTGACGAACTGTGGATTGACTACGAAGTAAGGTTGGAGTAGCGACAAATCTGTTAAGAGGTATGTTAAAGTAAATACGAGTTACAATCATAAGAGTATGTGAACTTTGGTTGGGGAACTAGGACTGGGATATACATGAATTCTATTGTAGATAAAGTACGATAAGGAATAGGTCTTTCACAACCCATTTTTCTATAGAATCACGGATTACTGCGTATCACGATAAGCGGTCTGAAGGTCATTAGACGATAGCGCGGCTGGGTATTGTAGGTTTGAATACGAGAGGCGTACGGGGATAGCTTTATACATCTAGATTCAATGGTCATGGCAAGAATTAGTTACAACTTGGTCCCGCGTGACCAGGATATTACACCCTTTATGATACCAGTGTCTTCAAGACACGCTGTTTGTCATATTTCTGTGGACGTTATTCCAGCTATACTTCCTGATTTTAAATGTGCGAAAATCTGGTCACACAGAATTAAATATGATAACGTTGCGTGGTATTTGTGTCGTCCACTATAGAGTACTCTTCAATGGGATTTTGAACAAACATGGCTTATTGTCACGATACAGCATTTATTCAAAACATAGCAAACGACTTAACACGCCTTTTTTACGATGCATCGTGACTAAAAGCTCAAAAAAGCTTTATTTAAAATCGGCACTAAAACCTATAAAAGCAACAGCCCACTTAAAAGAAATAAATAGTGTCAACTGCAATAGTCACAAACAAGAATGTTTATTTATAGTTGGCCACACTTGTGGGAGACAGTGCTCTTTATTACTTTTATTAAGAATATTAAAACCAATTATCCAAAGTTTTATCAGCTATACAGAATAATTAGGTAGTCGTTCAGGGAATATCGGTGTGTCATGCCGTGTTTATTCATGCCGCTTGTAATGCGTTCCAGAAATATTTTGGAACGATATCAGTTACTCTGTTTACATTCGAGACATTAACAACGCATTACTGTGATTGTTATGTGTGCTAATACGTGTACGTTGTATAATTAATTTAAAGTCCTAAAGGTTTATTTTTGTAGGTATTTGTTTAAAAAAATACAACATAATATCTGAAGGTTTCGTACGGTAACAATGAACTTAATACGAAAATCCCATTTGGATAACTGGGGTTTTCTCAAAATGGTTTCGAAAGTAAACTCGGAAGAATAGATTGGAGGTAGTCTTTTTAGATTTATAGGCCTACATAACAATAGGGATGTTATAAAGGGATATCGTATCTATACAATTTCAAGCTGACAGTCTCTCGACTGAGAAGTATAGTAAATTACAATAGATCTAAAAACGAAAGCTAAAATAAACAGCAACATGGGAAATCTGTAAAAGTGCTGAAAAGTAAACTACCCATGCGGTTAAATAACAAATACCGAACAATGGTATAATGTTGATAATGACACTCAGACGGGACATTTACAAAATTTTAAAAATAATTCAAACTTATAAGTTTGAATTATTTTTAAAATTTTTGAAAAACATTGCTCATAAAAGCTATAGCTTTTATGAGCAATGTAAGTATTAGTAAATTATAGTACAAGTGTGTAAAGTTGGTGATTACCGCTGAGGCGATATTGAGCCGTCAGGCGAGGGTCTATAGAGAGCCGAAGACGGTAATCAACAAAACACACGTGTAGCATACGATGTTTTTCATTTTACTTCTGAATAATATAATTATAAAATAGATATTTATCCTTGCAGTTTTCAGATAATTAACATTCCATAACGTTATGGACTTCACATTAATCACATCATATATCACATCATATGTCTTTATATCGGGTACATTTTCTTCATAGCTAATACATACTTGTAGATATTTTAATTGATAACTATAATTTAACTAGTAAAAACGAATTACGAAACATTTTGGCACTGGCGGACTGGCGGGAATAATTAAAAAAAACGCTGGCTACAGACTAAAACAATGAGGTTTCTTTTTTTCTATGTGTACAAAATGGTGAATTTACTTAAAGTTTTAAACAGAGAGAAACCAAAATTTATATTTAAGTAAAAGTTTTATTTATTATATACATACAAGATGAAATGTTCTATTTAAATACGAAGTTGCATGAAATGAACAAGCAATAGGTAGGTATATTAATTTATTTGTTGTATTGAACATGATCTTTTTGTACAAAATAAAAAGAAGTCATTATCCCACTAGTGATTTAACAACAATCAAAAACAACTGTTTGATAATAGGTATCATTATGTGCCTAATATCGGTGAAATTAGAGCCATATTTTGAGCAAGTGAAATGAAAAAATATTATATCACTTAATAAGTCTAAAACCTGACACAATTGCATATATTACAAAACTAGGAACACCACACAAAAAGAGCCGGAAATTACCCTATTAGCATCAACTCGGCTCTTCCTACCCAGTGGTAAGTAATCAGTGCCAGTAAGCACTCCCGTTGATTAACTTACAAATAATTAGGTTCACCAGTTTTCTAGCTTTAATTCATTAACACCGTTCCAGTTTTAAAGCGTAATAACAAGTTATGAAACTGGAAAATTCGAAATAGTATTAAAAATACCTCAATTATGAGGCGAATCTAGAAAAAAAATCCTAGTAGCAATATTCTTCTGAAATTCTTTGAGAGAGCCTCCCTCATAGAGATCACTGGCAGTATTAGCAGATTTGCGTGGTATCAGGTTCGTTGCGTTCTCCGTCATTTAGAATTTAAGGGTGAATTTTTATGTGCTGAATAAGTATTATATATTGTACACGTAAAATGGCACTACAAAAGTTGTTTAGAAATTAATTTTCTATATTTTGGTTGTCATAATCCTAAGATCGTTAGTTTTTTTTTATCTTAAGATGTTGTATCTGACTACCCCAATGGGAAAAACACGTGACTTTATATATTTATAAATAATATATAATTATAACTGCAATTTTCAGCTATTTATAGCGTCGATTGATGGCACCTGGTGGAACTTGCTACGATATTGAATGAAAAAAATCCCTCCTGATCATGTTAACTAAAAATAAATTAACTACGAAGCAAAATGCTTAAAGTTCATATCAAAAAGCTCACTATTAGAGCGAGGCCCCATTAGTCCATTGCACTGTGTCCATGGCAGAACAATGTTTGGGAAACACTGCACTATAGGATAGAGATGGTGCTCTACACAACTGAAAAAAGTCGATAATAGCCGGTTTTCAGTCTACTTCTCAGCGTGCCAATTCAAAAGCCCGGGATTGTCGGTTTCCATATATTTTTTATGAAATTAAACCGCTGCGTCGACGTTTTGACGGATCAACGGATAACAGACGAAGCAGGAGGGCTGGTGATGCTCTGTGTCGTTGGGGCTCCGCTGCGACGACGGGCACGGACAGTCATCCACTGCAAAAGGAGGAAGCTAGATGAGCATAAAGAATTTTTTATCTAAGTGGTGGCGTAATAAAAGCAACAATAGAACACGTTTGTATAATTTGTATCTATCCATTGCAAAAGCTGAACTGAGACTCAGCTGCCACGGCGTGCGTTGCCTCTTGCTTTGCGTTGTCGCAGCGTCAAAAATCGCTTGCACTACGTTATACTTATATTAAAACGTGAAAAATTTATGAACGGGTCTTGATTATTTTTGGCTGAAACATCATGTATATGGTTCCTCACAGGCTGTTGTGAACAAAAGAAATAGATGAGAAAAGCTTTTTTAAGAACGGATCGTCATTATTTTTTCTTTGTTTAACATTCAGGGTTGTTTAGAATACAAAGCTACGTATAGTTTTTTTAAGGAAACCAGATTTGCTTAAAGGTATCAGAAAAATGCAACAAAAGGTGCTACTTTTCACAGAACTACAAGTTTAAGCTAAGCGTCCACCCTTTCACTATCGTACGCATCGGACGCATCGCATCAAACAGATCCTAATATTGTTTGTATGGAAAGTCGAACAAGTGAGTCTTCCAATTCATTTTGTTTAGTCCAAAATACCCATCCTGGTCTTAAAATTTTACCCCCTTCCAGCTGATTAGTTGACTTGATATTTGGTACTCACCTTAAGTTGTGGATGACAATACAATTTCAATAACTAAAACTGTTAAACTTAAAAAAAAATGTTACGACTTTTGATTTTATTTGCTCATAATGTGGCTCTAATCTCACCGAAATTAGGCACATAATGATACCTATTATCAAACTGTGGTTTTTTGATTGTTATTAAATCACAAGTGGGATAATGACATTTTTTAATTTTATTGGTTGAGTTGCATCATTCTTTAAAAAAATTATATACAGAAAGATCGTGTTCAATAGAACAAAAAGAAATGAATATACATATTGCATGTTCATTTCATGCAACTTCGTATTTAAATAGAAAATTTGATCTTGTACGTGTATAAAAAAACAAAACTTTTACTCAAATAAAACTTTTGTTTTAGCTCTGTTTAAAACTTTAAATAAGTTTACCATTTTTTACACAGAAAAAAAAGAAATCTCATTCTGTTTAGTCTGTGGCCAGTGTTTTATTAAAACTAATATCATATAGTTTCGTAATTCGTTTTTACTGGTGAAATTACTTTTCTTTTATTTAAATGTCATCTTAAAATCTAAATGTAAATACACTGACAAAATTAATATATTAACCCGCACCTCACTGTACCAAAGTGCCCATGACGCTAGCGGCATAACCCCGCTAGATAGCAACGGCTAACCTTTGTCCCAGGTACGAGGTTGGGCGAGAGTCACCGGTTTTTTCCCTCAACCTGTGTCCCAATTCGCTCACTAGGTTTTTGGCGTCAGCACCTCAACTACCCATCGTCTCGACCGCAAAGGGTGCAAAATGTACCGTTCAGCTAAGGCCGCATATTTGCCGCGTTTTTTTCAGCGGCTGCTGGAAAAAAGAGAAGAGAACGAGAGAAGAACAAGCCATTAAATATTATGTAGCAGGTCTACAACTTGAAATATCACAACAAATAAAACAAAACAAAAAATGTGACAACCTCCCTTCTTTTTGAAGTACCTAGGTACGTTCGAAGGCTATTATTCATTCACCACGTATGTCCACTTTATTAAACTTGTCTATACTTGGTCATTATTTATTTATCATGAAATTGTTGAACTTTAAATTACTTTCGTGTCCTCTGAGGAAAATCTGTTTAATTTGATACGTTTGAAAACTTTGTTGATTAACTTGTAAGTAACTAAAAATAACTGAATTGACAAGAACATTTTATATAGATTTATTGTTTAGAGCATGGATAGAGCTGTAATTCATTACAATGGATGAAATGATTCTAACCCTTTAAGGCGATTGCAGCGCCATCAAGTTATAACAATTAAAAATTACGAGTATTTGTTTTTAAAGCGGATTGATGTGAAAATTTTAGCTCATTCATCGCACATGTTCTTCATTTTGTGAAGCAGAAGATTGTTTAATATTATTCAGCTCCTAGTGCCACTTCCACTCATCAGAGACCCTCGAATAACCGAATAACCCAAAAATATTCACGTCTGGTAGAACATTAGCTATTAGCACAGTCTATCCAAAAAGTCATTGTCACTTCCATTGCCCCGGGTTCAGTGCATTATTCTTACGTCAGGCGTTATAGTACATTACTGCCGCGGCCACCAAGTGTAGTGTTGCCGGACGATCGTGAAGTATGCGGGCCGAGGCGCAGCCGAGGCACGCATTACGGATTCCGGCAAGGCTCAGTTGTGGCCAAGGCTTGTATAGTGCTTTTCTCAAACAATGCGCGGAAATTAAAACTAAGTATCTAGGCAGAACTTTTTAGTTACCTTCTTTTCAAAATCAATGACGAACAACGAACAACAGTAATTTTTCACGCGGCGAAATGTTCATTTGTTTTTTATTTTTCTTAATAAACAGCATTCTATTTGCAAGCCAGTTCTGTATTTAAATAATACCTTGGACAAGTTACCTCTGTGGTTGCCATGGTTCCGAGTAAAAGATGGTTCCATTTTCAAATTACATGACAGATATGAGTTTACATAGTAATTTATTTGGCCGCTAAAACACGACAGATTTGGATTTTCATACAACTTTTGCCGGCCGCTGCTCGCATGAACAGCAATTTCGATTTATCTCGAAGAAGGTTTTCAAAATAAAGTTCACATTTCCAAGCATGTTTGAGAAAAGATCATTTTGAATACTTTGCTGGTCAAGATCGATCTGATTCCTGTAGTTAATAAAAATAATTATAACTCAATTTATAGGAAATCAAATAAATACATTAGTATTATAAATGGTGGGTTAATAACTTGAAAAGCACAGAACAAATAATAATAGTACTAGGGTAACAAAAGCTTGGCTAGTTGACATTGTTATGTTTGACATTTATAATTATAACGTATTTTGTACAATATACTGCTTCCGGGCTGTTTGGCCGTGGTCCATTTGAAACTTGCGTTCCAGACGTTTCGTCGATCACTGCGGTCGACAGCTTCAGTGGCGTAGGTCCGGGCGACGACGAGTTCGGAGACCTTGCCTTGAAGCAGTATATTCTACATGCAACGCCGGCCGTGAAAGCCTGAAGACTTTAATTTCCTATAAAATAATTGACACATACATATAATCGCTGGTACCCTAAACACAAGTTTAATCTTAATTTGGGTACCAGACTGCTTCAAACCATGCTGTTAATTTATCATCAAAATGTATTGTAATGTGTTCATTAGATTATAATCATAGAATAAATGAAATGAAAATGAAATGAATCACGCCTTTATCCCCGGAAGGTTAGGCAGATTTCAATTAACACCCACATTTCACCAATCACTGTGTCCCACGTTATAGGGGGTGCGCCTATTGCCATATTCCGGGCACTATTGTTGACTCGAGCCATGCATCTCAGGTTGAGTCTGGGCTGTATATAGGCTGTAGGCATCTGTTTGATCTTAAACAGCCCTAACCCTTAGTTGCCTTGTACATGGAAAGTAATGGGGTGGCCTAAATTTTACTCTGACGGAAACCAAAATGGTAAAACAGTTGTAAAAGTTGCGTCTGTTCTTATATTATAATTTTTATTTATTTTTAACCATCCACCCAACCTTCATTATTAAATGATTTAATAATTAAAAAACTATGTCGTCGCAATTCGAGCTTACCGTTTTGACGTTATGTAAAAAGTAACCAAGAAATTTTACTTGACAGTCAAATTAAGTATCAACTTTTCATTTATATTTTCAGATATTTCCTGAAGATAATAAACAATAATCCCCACCATATTTCGTTCAAACTTCGTAGACAATTTCAAGGAAGAGAAAATTTTCCAACGACTTTTGTCACCGTAATCCGACATGGCTTAGACTCAATGTGAACCTCGAAGATTTATTTAATCTTTTTTAAGGCTTGAAAGAGGGTCACGTTATAACCAATAACTTAATCAATACTTTTCAAAAATGCTACTACTAATGCCTTTACTGCTTTTCAAATGTAGTAAACGTCTCCAAACTAGAGTAGTTTATAAACATATTGTATATGTTATGGGCTCAGTGATAAATTGGGCAGTATGATAAATATGAGACGTAGATTTTTTTATAGCCACCCATCCAAAAATGTACCGTACAATAGTTGAGTCGTCATGAACATGTCTGATAGTGTAAACTTTCATCATGTCTGGGCATTATACATAATGCCTAATTTATCATTTGTTCCATAACATATATTCATACATTTTATAATAGTATATTATTTTTCAACGCACTTGCTCATAGACTGGCATTAACTTCACCTCAATTAGGCACATAATGGCACCTATTATAGAATTTTGGCTTTTAGATTGTTATAATTCACTAGTGAGTTTTAAATTCTTTTTTAAAATTATATTGGTTCAGTAACATTTTCTTCAAAAAAAGCTTCGCCACAAAAAGGTCGTTTTCAATCGTACAAATAAAGGGGATGGACCACCGATAATATCGATACCTAAACTTGAAATCTGAGTTGTGTCTGGAGATATAGGTCTTTATAATTTCTGTTTATATTTTCAATTTTTTTATCTGATGATACAAAATCCAGACTTCTCCGTGCAAAGTTCATACAATTAAAAGTTTCTAATTTGTTTTTTTTTTTATCTAAATAAACCTATGGTGTGGTGGGCTAGAATACTTCCTTGTGGTGCACACTGGGCTCCGAAATGGTAACATCTCTTTTATCACTGGGGATGGATTATTGCTGTCGGTTAATGTTCTGTTAACGCTAGACTGGCTCATATGTCCTCGTTCTCTTCAGCAATGGGCAGAAATGATTAATGAAATCAATAGTAAATATTTAGTTTTAGGTCAGTACTTATTTAGAACAAACCTGTTTTTTGACGTGATCGTGGGTTTTCCTATCTTAATCGATTTGTGTTTCAATTTAAACTGACGATTTCCCATGAAATGCGGAGAGGTATGTAATACATGTTTATTTTTTCTAAAGGTATACATGCATACTATCATACGACAGTTATTTTTACCTAGAAACAACGATCTTTGTAGCGATACTAAGTTCCATAGTCGCTTGGTCATTCCTCTTTGCTTAATTAATAAATTTTAACTTGTATGTGTTTAATAAACAAATCTTTTACTCAATTAACTAATAACTATTGTGTTCTATGTAATAACTTTAAATTCTCCATTTTATCCGCGATGAATAAAATGTAACCTCTTTTAGTCTATGGCTGATCGACAGGAAAAAAGAATCTCGCTATTGTGAAAAAAAAATTCACAACTCGTTTTGAGTTTAAAAATTATAGTTATTAATTAATTAAAATGTCTACAAGTACTAGTTATGAAATAAATTATTTATGTTGTACCCACAACGTCCGATATTGATGTGATTGACGTGAAGCACTTAACGCTATGGAATGAAAAGACTTTTATTTGCCCTAATATTGATATTTATTGGTAAAACACATCTTTCTTACACAAGCTTTTTAAAAGGGGATTTTGCGCGAGGTTCATTTTATTTTTATACAATACTCGTTTCAGAGGACCACGGAAACTAGAACACTTCTCTTTAAATCTTGAGTTTCCGGAGTCGTGCTGGCTTCCACCGAAGCCCTCACGTCAACTGTCAGGAACTGTCCCGCTTCTCAGTTTTTTCCTATCTTCTCAATTTTAAACTTATTTTTTTATTCATATGATTTAATTTGAAATTTTTGACATATGATGTCCAGGCAACTACTATTAATATCTGCCACGGAGGGCGGATATCACATGAGCTACGCCCATGGACATCCATGTGACAGCGTCTCACTAAGCTAAAGACCAGGTAAGGGATAAAACACGATTTTATCGGAGAGCAAAAAAACTTCTTTTTTTTATCGTGAGGGAAAATCTTTCATGGATGCTATGCCGGACTCCTACCGACTAAAAACCCTCACGTACCGCCTAATATCCTGTGGTTGGTGGCTCCGGGTAAGCCCTCGGAAGGATGTCCCAGGACTACCAACAGACCTGCGGCTGCGGCCTCGCCTAAGGGGTGGTTCGGGTACAATCCCGCGTCTATGGGGGGGGGGGGGGAGGGGTTTCGGGTGTCATCCTGCTTCTTAGGGGAGGCGTGCGTGAATCTCTCACGTCACGCTGCCGTCATAGGCCTGCTTCTGTAAAGACAGTGAGCAGCCCACTCACCGTCCTCAGGACCCCGGTCATGGAAGCCGATGGTCTTTGGCGAAGTCACATCGGCGGCGCCCAAGACGCCGACTGCGGAACTCGGGTGGAAGAGTTCTCTCCGCCCCGCCGCCTCTTTCTCGAGCATGATCTGCTCGCAGAAAGAGACGGCGCAGTCCCATTTACTCCCGCTGGAGACCATGGCTCGCACCATGGTCTCGAGCGAGAGAGTGTCCACGTTCAGACCCACCACGAGGACCTGGCGCTGTTCCGCCCACGCCGTACACTCCACCAACGTGTGGAACGCTGTGTCGTCGCTGCGGTCCTCGCAGTGCTGACACTCGGTCGTGGTTTCCCGGTGTCTTCGTCACAGATACTTACCGAAGCTACCGTGCCCGGTAAGCATCTGTGACAACCGGTAGGAGAGAGCACCATGTCTTCTCTCCAGCCACTCGTGCAAGACCGGTCTGACAAATTCATTCGTAACTTTTTGTTGGCTATTCTGATCTCAATGGTATCTAAAACAAAAGTTGCTTAGAATTTCCTCCTCTTTAAAGCCATGAAAGATTTACGTAACCTTACTGGTTTAAAAATAGCATATCCCTGACATTAAAGTAGAAAAAGTATTTATCCGTTACAGTACAAGATTACTACTCAGAAACCTCTACTTTACTGAAATTGTACTTAACACTACTGGAGTTTTCTATTCGGTATTAAAGTAACGAAAAAAAGAGAAACCTATAAGGTATTAGGTTCGTTAACTCATTTTTTATCAAAAATCTGTCTCAGTACCCCAAAAATGTATATTGTAAGGGACATGTTTTATAATGATAGAGAAATTTCAAGTACTTATACCAAACGATATATTGAATTCTGAATCCAACGATATACTGGATATATGATACTGGACATTTTTGGCGAAAATGAGTTACATTTTCTTTGAATACATTTTCGCCAAAATGTCCCTTACATTAATTCATACATCTAGAAAGAGAAAGAAAGAAAGAAAATTCATTTATTAAACACACACATTTAAAAAAAAAAGAATTAAAAAGAATTACAGAGCTAACTGCAAGTAAGCCTGTCAATTAATAATTTAAAGATATAGAATAGAAGACAATTCGAGTGTGTGTCTAAAAGGCCGCAGTTCAGCTAATGCTTACAGATTGGTACAATCCGCAGCGCTGGTTTTCAACTGCAGCCCAGTGCGATCCAACCAGGTTGCATTCTGTATTAGCACTGAGTAAATATCGGCACTGTTTTGCTTTATACTAAACAAAATCATTAAGGAATAAGAACATAACACACCCACTCGTGAACATACACCCGTTTTGTACATATAGTTAGACATACAGTTATAATTAGTTTCAGGTATATATTTTATTTGTACATTTATATTAGGATCCTCATCTCCACTTATCACAAATTGTGATGTATTTATAATTATGTACATAGATAGGTAGAATAGATCATTCAACCTAAATTCAAGAGCTTTTTATTCTACACATACAGCCAAGAACACAAGAGCAACAAACCAAAGATACCTAAGGAACACAGAAGAAAAACAAAAAAAAAAAAAACAACAAAAAACAAAGCTTAACCACTAACAAATTTAACACAACATTATTCGCACCTTCAGTTAACCCGCAACTGCCGCATTCCCTTCCATTACCACACACACCAAACAGAAATATATTTATATTCATACGTACACCCATATACAAATATATATGCATGTAAACATACACATACACACACACACATGCACATACCTTCATTACACAACCAGGGAGAAGTCAGACCACAAATCATCCAAAAACCTCAGGGCTAGAGCCCATTATCTACCTGATTTTTGGACATTAAGCAGGATATTCTTGTACCTAGTTCGGAAACCATGTATGCCGGCAAGCCTTCTAAGAGGCGGGGGAATATTGTTCCATATCTTGCTCGCTCGATATCTGAAACCACCCTGAAATGCCGCTGTTCTATGTTTCGGAACATGCAGGTTCGCACGCGATGCTCTTGTCAAATACCATCTGGTGTCGGTGTGTGTAATTTACCCGACTGCCAAGAAGGGTTATATTTTTTGGCGCGTATCTTATATGTACGGTGGTATCCCGGTAATCTCAAACCCGATGAAAATTAATGGCTATAAAGCTTATTTCGATTTTTTCAGCATCAGTCGGGATTTTTATTTTTAATGCTTTTTTTTGCTAGCTGGAAAGCGGGGTTATTGTGTTGATACAAGTACCTTAGTTGAAGTGACGTAACTGGTATTTATATAATAGAAGTTATAATATTATTCACAGTCATCATATTCATAGCGTTGATGCCGGATGCTGTCGAGGCCTTCGCCACGTATTTAAAAGGTAAGGTACTTTACTGTACGCCAATTACAATACTCATGATACAGAAATCAATAACAAAAGAGCAGTACAAAGAGCGGCCTTATCGCTTTAAGCAATTTCTGCCAGGCAACCTTTGGATGGAAATGTATGTTGCTTGGAGTATTCGGTAGTGGTTGGCGTTTGATTAACAGTTAAGTATATCAATTATACCTTATACATACTTATAATACATACCTACCTACTTAAATATTGATAAACATATCTAAAAATATTCATACTTAAAAAAATACTTACACTTAAAATATATACATAAACTTAGTATATACATATTTAAACAGTTATGATGACAAACTATGTTACACGTGATATACTGTACAAGTAGTGCTCCTTGACCATTCTTTTAAACTTCACCATTGTCTGAGCTCGTCTTATTTCCACTATCAGTTCATTCCACAGGCCTTTTTGGCCAAATTACAGGAAATTTGGCGAAATTGTGTCATGATACATTGTGAAAGCGACTTTTTTTTTTGTTTTCCCCTCAAGGTGGCTTAACCTTGAGGGGAAAACAAAAAAAAAAGTTTATTACGTTTTGGTCCCTTCTGCTATTTGATACAGAATTGCCGGCCTTCCAACCAGAAAAGTGGTACTTTCGTCAGGTCTTTTTTTTGTCTATGTCAGCAGTGCACTAACAAATAGGAAAGTTTGGCATTAGACTGAAGATCATGCTCTAGTGAAGCCCTTTCACACCTGTTCACGATCAATATTCATTAATGTCAGATACTTTTCGTAGGCCATAAATTTCAACAAATGCGAAAAGCTTTAGATTCGAACAATATAAGTTGCCTACGCATTTTGTCCTTAGCAACAGAGCACCGAGTCGAATAGCACTAGAAAGATTCTTAGAAAAATAAATTTAAGAAAAATTAAATGTCCCAATGACAAGGTCATATCCATACTAATCCTTACTAATATTATAAATGCGAAAGTAACTGTCTGTCTGTCTCTATGTATGTTACGCTTTCACGCTTAAACCACTGAACCGATCTTGATGAAATTTGGTACAGAGGTATATTAGAGCTTGAGAACGGACATAGGCTATCTTTTATCACGAGAAAAGGGGTTTAAGGGGGGGAAATAGGGGATGAAAGTTTTTAAGAAAGTTTGTCATTTCTGAAGATATCTTAATGAAATTTGGTACAGAGGTAGATTAGAGCTTGGGAACGGACATAGGCTACCTTTTATCGCCAAAAGGGGGGTAGAAGGGGGGACTAGGGCCTTGGGATGAAAGTTTGGCATTTTTAAAGATGCCTGATAAAATTTGGTACAGAGGTAGATTAGAGCTTGGGAACGGACATAGGCTATAGGCTACCTTTTATCGCAAAAAGGGGTATAGAAGGGGCCTTGGGATGAAAGTTTGTCATTTTTAAAGATTTCCTGATGAAATTTGGTACGGAGATAGTTTAGAGCTTGGGAACGGACATAGGCTACCTTTTATCGCGAATAGGGGGGTAGAAGGGGGGGCATAGGGCTTTGGGATGAAAGTTTGTCTTTTTTTTAAATATTCTATTGAAATTTGTTACAGATATAGATTAAAGCTTGGGAACGAATATAGGCTACCTTTTGTCGCGAAAAATGGGATTAAAGGGGGGAGAGGGAGGGGATTAGGACTAGATAGTTAGTATGAAAGTTTGTCATATTTGAAGATATCCTGATGAAATTTGGTACAGAGATGGATTAGAGCTCGAAAATGGACATATGCTACCTTTTATTGCGAAAAAAGGGATAAAAGGGAAGGGGAGGGGAATAGGGCTATGGAATTAAAGTATGTTATTTTTCAAGATGTCCTCATGAAATTTGGTACAAAGGTGAATTAGAGCTTCGGACCGGACATAGTCGAGTAGCAAACCAAATATAGAAGCGAGTGGAGAGGCGAGTAGAGATTGTTATAGGGGCAAGTGGATAGGCGTGTAAAGGTCGAAAGTCGAGTAGAGTCGACTACAGGGGTAAGTAGATATGCGACTAGAGAGCTAGTGGAGAGGCGAGTATAGAATCAAATAGAATGCAGTAGAGGATCGAGTAGAGAGGTGAATAGTGAGGCGAGTGGAAAGATGTATGTAGAGGCGAGTAGAGATCGAATACAGAGTTGAGTAGAGGTCCAAGTAGAGAGGCGAGTAGATAGGCCAGTGGGGAGAGTCAAGCAGAGAGGCGAAAAGAGAATCGAATGGATGGGCGAGTGGAGAGGCCAATGGAAAGGCGAGTATAGAGAAGGGAACAAAGTCGAGTAGAGAGGGGAACAGAGAAGTCGGTAGAGAGTCGAGTATGAATTCAAGTATAGAGGCGAGTAGAAACTCGAGTAGAGAGTCGAATATAGAAGGGAGTGGAAAGTCGAGAACAGAGGTGAGTACATAGTCGAGGACAAAGTTGAGTAGAGAGGCGAATTTAATGCTTAATAGCGTCGGCTTAACACTAAGCGATAACCGACATCCAAGCGGGCGAAGCTACAAGGGCGAGTAGATATGCGACTAGAGAAGCCAATGGAAAGGCGAGCATAGAATCAAATAGAGTGCAGTAGAGATTCGAGTAGAGGGGTGAATAGTGAGGCGAGTGGAGAGACGAATGTAGAGGCGAGTAGAGATCTAATAGAGAGTTCAGTAGAGAGGCGAGTAGATAGTCGAGTGGGGAGAGTCTAGTAGAGAGGTGAAAAGAGATTAAAGAGGATGGGCGAGTAGCGATGCGAGTAGTGAGGCCAATGGAAAGGCGAGTATAGAGGAGAGTACAGAGTGGGGTAGAGAGGGGAGCAGAGAAGTCAGTAGAAAGTTGAGTATAAATTGAAGTATAGAAGCGAGTAGAAAGTCGAGTAGAGAGTCGAATATAGAGGCGAGTAAATAGTCGAGGACAAAGTTGAGAAGAGAGGCGAATTTAATGCTCAATAGCGTCGGCTCAACACTAAGCGATAACCGACATCCACGCGGGCGGAGCCGCGGGCAAAAGCTAGTATTACATGTTTTAATCCGTCTGACTAACTACTGATTTTTGTCTGACATGATTTTAAAAACTGAGTTATCAGTGTTAGTTTTTTGAAATGTTGTAGGTTCAGGCCAGAAGGCTTAATAATACAACAATGACAATAAAAACACTAAAATGAACTTAAAATGAAAGTCCCTACTAATATCTAATACATCACGAATTTGACATTATGAATGGCTCTTAGATTGAAACCATTCTACGCATTTTCAGCCCCCTAAAATCCAACCACACGTCCTGATCATCCATCTGAATCTCGTGGGGGGTGGACATACGGAAACAAATTTACTGGCGTGGCTAACGTGGCTCTGGCACACTTGACATTGGCTTCTCGCCATTAATAACTGTATAATACATTTTACTTGGCATTGGCAAAATTGCGGCGATTTGCTGCAGAGGCCACTTTGAAAAAGGAAGAAGTACGCATTTTATTACAAAACTGTGAAATGAGATGATGTACTCAAATGTGAAAAAGTGGCCATTTAACAATTATAAGTGAAAAAGCACACATGATGATCAGTAAATGAACATACATTGGCCTTTTAGGACCTGCGAGATTTGCCGCCGTGGGCAACGTTGTGCGCGTCGTCGCAAAATTACCGTGTGATGGGTACGTTCCAAACAGTTTTATGTATTGCATGAAACAGCAAACCTACCACGACAATTCGATTGCGATTAGGATTCAGCAGCGGTGCAGAGGAAGGCAGCTGGGGTATGTTATTTATAGGTAAGTACATCTCTCTCCCTCTGAACTGCTACCGAACCTGCACTTCTAGATAAGTGGTAATTCAAGTGGTACGGCGTACCTAATTGTATGAATGTATGGAATTGACACTTAATTTGGCGTTTATAATAAACATTGATGACTGTTAGAAATGTCAAAATACATGTTAATTCCTTACAATTGAATTATGTGGTTGGGGGTTGACCACGACGGGCGCCCGCTTAACACAACGAATGGCCTACGTGACTTCTATATCCCCAGGCAACGCTACTAGCCTACATTAGTTACTGAGCTAAACCATTATTAAAATTTATCTATTACTAACGGGAAACGCTCCGATCCGACCATTGTGTACATCATATCTTACGCAACAGTAAAATAACTGACGTCATACGCTTTAGAAACAATTCAAAGAGCCACCAGCCACTTTTTCACATATATACAATAAATTGAATTGTCTATTTGTAAAATTAAAATAGCAGCCGATACTGATAGCAACACAAAAATTAAAAAGACACCTAAGAACCGTTAAAGATTGCTATTCAAAGAATTTATAAACATCATACGAGTCTTTTTTTCTAGTCACCAAGTTTCCAAGCTCACAGATACTTGGTATTTCTTAAGTAGCTTATGAATATTTCTAAAAGAAATGAATACTTACAGTTTTTTTTCTTCTTTTTTACGTGCGGGAAATCCCCACGGATACCCACCCCTCCGGAGCCGGAGGGGGAGGTTATGTCGGACTCGAACCGACTAAACCGCACGCCGTCTCTGGGTCGTAGTGCTAGGCCGAAGGTGAGGTTGTCATGCGACATATCCCTCGCACCCCGGCTGACCCAGGGCCATCCCTCTCGGTCTGGCCCTCCTCGGGAGGTGGAAACCACGCGGTCCCCGACTCAACCCCGGTATGGGGGGACGCGCATCGTCCTACGATGCGCGCCGCCGCCGTGGCCTGCTTCTGCTAGGGTGACGGGCGGCTCCACCCGTCACCCTCCGGCCCGCGCTCATGGGGGGCGGAGGTCAGTTTGCGCCCTCCGACGCCCGAGCCGCCTTCGGGCGCGAGCAGCGATGTCAGCGAGCCTTTCTCGCTCATCGCGCCGCGCCCGCTCTGCTGTCTCCTTCGCGAGCATGACCTGCTCGCAGAAGGAGGCGCTGGCCGCCCACGCATCCGCGCAGCGGACCATCGCCGCGAGCAGGGTGGAGAGCGTGAGCACTCTCACCCCCAGGGCCGCCACAAGCTCCCGCCTCGGCGTCTCAAACGCCGGACACTCGGTGAGCGTGTGCAGCCCCCAATACTTACAGTAATATAAAATATTCGAATTATGATACTTTGAATTTCCTTTTGCCCATTGCTGAAAGTGGATGTAGACAATTATCCATAATAAGTTCTGTGCCTCTGTCATTGATGTTGATGAATAAATTTATTCTGGATGTATGCCAATAACTCAACTCCAACGATTTTATTAATTACTTGCTGTTCCCCGCGGCTCCGCCCGCGTATAATAGTATATTAGTGTTGAGTCAACGCTATTTTTCTATAATAAAAGTAGCCTCCTTATTTCACCAGCTACCTGCCAATAAAAGTTCCGTCAAAATCGGTCCAGCCATTTCAGAGATTAGCAGGAACAGACAGACAAACAGACAGACAAAAATTGAGAAAAATATTATTTTGGTGTATGTACCGTATTATATTCATATGCCTGTAATAAAAAACGGTCTTTGCAATTTTACAAACAGACACCCTAATTTTATTTATATTATTATGTATAGATGTATACATTATACTTCAAGGTTAGAAATAGTCGCCCTTAAAAGTAGCTGAACACCAACAAAAAGGTATTTTTATCCCATTGATGCCTGCTGAATCTTTCTACATCTCTCATTTAGTTAATTTCTCTATTTTAAGCGTCGGTAGCTTAGTGGTTAAGGAGTAGGCCTTACGATCGAGAGGTCCCGGGTTCGAATCCTAGCCATTACACTACCGACGTGAACCCACTCCTAGCACAAGCAATTTAGCTTAGTTGGAGGGGTTAGAGGGAATATTAGTAATTTCGATAATTTCGGTTGCTAAAATTCTTTAAAAAAAAAAATTGTTTATGCCACCAAGTTTGGTCCACCAACATTTAATCGGCCCGCCAGGAATTCGCCTTCCGTGTAATTAAGTACTCGAGGTAAGTCTACTATAACTGATTTCTATACCTAATGTAGGCAGTAATCAGTAATCTATTTAATTCGAACTCCATTTTCTATTTTTATCTCATCGAATTCTAATCTGCATTTATCTCCACTTACAGCTGCTTTGTTTTACAACGCGTAAAAGGTTTCTATTGTGAAACTTGACCTTCTATTTATTGTGTTGAAAGCATTAAGGTAAGGCTTAGATAGTAGACGTGACCACAGTATTGCTATCTATAAGTCTACCAGTAGTTCGACTTCTCACATAGAAACTAAGTCAAGGGCCATGGTTGTCACAACAAAAAGTGCTGTAATGGAGTAACTATGGTCACCTTCTTGGTCCATCATCAGAACAGTTCCATGGTTCCTACCATATTATTGCATTGCCAATCAAATTGAAAGAGTTTGCAAAAGTTCATGTAAATCGATTGACGATATTCAATTCAAAATCGAGTTACAAGCTTTGACCCGAAGAAACGTAGTAACATACATCAATCATTCAATCAATTAGCCTATCATAGACCACTGCTGGACATATGCCTTTCCTAAATTATAACAACACATATATACATGAAATATTGTTTATGCATGTTAATAAAAAGCTTGTAAAGATTGTAATTCCGACGGATAAGACTGATTTTGAAGTCGGTTGAAAAAGTTTTTTTCGGCAACACATCCCTTCCAATTAGAGAGCGCTCACCGACCCTGCCGCTCCCTTCACCTGCCCCGCGCAAGTATCGAGTCGATCCACTGTAAGAAATTATAAGTCTGTGACGTGACGGTACATTTTGTCATACATTATTCATTCCTTTATCTGATGACAGTATTTGCACTACCATTTCTTTAGCTCATCTAATTTGTATTAAACACACACATCGTAGCTGTCTGTTGTCGCAACTTTTGGTCAACCCATTTTTTTTCTAATTTCTTCAATTTACAGACACAACTTATTTACAATTTTATAAGACAGTATATATAGGTGTCCAAACTTTATAAGAAACTAGACAGTGAAAAGTCGTTTATCTTGGGATATTAGATACTCACCCTAGCAGAAGCAGGCCACGGCGGCGGCGCGCATCGTGAGACGATTCCACCCCGCACCGGGGACGAGTCGGGGACCGCGTGGTTCCCCCTCCCGAGAGGGATGGCCTATTTCATTAGGATATCTTTAAATGACAAACTTTCATATAAACTTTCATCCCATGGCCCTACTCCCCCATTTTACTCCCCTTTTCTCGATAAATGGTAGCCTATGTCCGTTTCCAAGCTCTAAATCGGTTCAGTGGCTTAGGCGTTAAAGCGTAACATACAGACAGACAAACAGACAGATAGACAGACAGAGTTACTTTCGCATTTATAATATTAGTATGGATTGATTAGATATTAGATTAGATATTAGTAGTCTCATGATAGGTTTGATT
The DNA here is from genome assembly GCA_949126895.1 of Eilema caniola. NCBI lineage: Eukaryota > Metazoa > Arthropoda > Insecta > Lepidoptera > Erebidae > Eilema > Eilema caniola. The sequence goes on along the minus strand of OX421471.1, from coordinate 9,483,242 downwards.
CTTTTTTTTTGTAAGTATAAAATTGTTGTATTTAATGTATCCTATATTATATATATTGGTGGTATGCTATAGAATATTTTTATGTACTACTTATAAAAAGTTTGCTATTAAATAATGCTGTACTAAATCCATAAATATTTCAATGATTGAATAATTTACTACGAATTCCGAGCTTCTAGTTCAAACTACTAAATAATTTTATAAGAAATACAAATAAAGTAATTTAAAGTTACTTAATTGAATGATAATTCCTTACAACATTTATTTCATCCCGTATACTGAGATCAGGCTGAAATAAGCACCGGTCAAGATTGTTGTCTGGAATAACTCATAGGCCGGTCTGGAACTAGCTTTAGATCGCGGCTCCACCCGCGTCCCTTCTCAAGGTCCAACCCTTATACCAAATTTCATCAAAATCGGTTCAGTGGTTTAGGCGTGAATGACGAACAAACAGACACACACATCCACTTTTCCATTTATAATATTAGTATAGATAGGATTCCATTGGTTTTCATAGAATGCGGAAACGTGAACAAAATTCCACGCAAGCGGAGCGGCGGCGGGTAACTCCCAATTGCGTATGAAAAAATAATCTTTCTTTTTCGTAACGAGAAGTATATTTTTACTTACAAAACCTCAGTCCAAAAGAAATGTATTTTTCTGTGCTTCTCACAGAGATCCCAACATTCTTTTAAAAATGAATATAAAAATATACTTGGTTTATTTATATCATCTTACCATTTCACGTTCAACGATTAAAAGAAAATAAGAGATATTGAGATGTTGAGAAAGTTCGTTGCGATATCAGCTGAAACATATCAACATTTGGTTTAATTAACAGAAATGGTTTGATTTGTTTTGAATCTGGAAATTGATTAATCAGTAAGTATGTAAATATGGTTCCCTGTGAAGTAACCATATTTACATACCCCAGCTTTTTCTATGGGTGTCGTAAAAGGCGACTAAGGGACAGTGCTGTTCTTCATCCAACATTAAACATACAGGCCTAGACAATATGCCCGATAAGCTGGCGAAACATAGGTATTAAAACATCTATATTTACCTCTTCGGGGATTTATAGGCGTGAGTATATGTATGTGTCTGAAAATATTATATACATTTTAGTATCACTCCTATGTCCTCTTGCTTCCAAAATTCTCACTGGACGGAGGCACAGACAGCAACTAGTTTATAATAACGTTATTCCTAGTATCATTCCTATTATGACGAGGTACTTTCTAACCTGAAGTACCTTCACTTAGTCTTTCACAGTTTCACTTCACTTGAAAATTCTATGGCTCTGAACATTAAGAAGTGTCAGATTATTACGTTTACCAAAAGTAGGACTCCTATCAAGTATAGTTATAGTATCCAAGGGGATCTCCTAGATAGAGTTAATGTGATTCGTGACTTGGGAGTAATATTCGATTCTGAGATGTCATTTAGACCTCACTACGACCATATCTGTAGCAGAGCTAACCGTATGTTGTCTTTCATCCTCAGAATCTCCCAACCATTCAGACAAACGTATTCTTTGATTGTACTATATAACTCCCTCGTAAGAACCATAGTCGAGTACTGCTCAGCTGTATGGGCCCCGATATACAAAACACATACAGATCGACTAGAGTCTATACAAAGACGGTTTGTTAGAGTCCTATGTTCAAAACATGGCCTTAGGCGTAGAATAAACCTGTACGAGCAGCGACTTGATCACTTTCAGATGGTGAGTCTTGAGAGGAGGAGGTGGTTGAGTGACCTGTGCATTCTGCACAGAATAGCAAATGGTTCATTTGACAGTTATCTATTAAACAAATTAGACATCAAGGTACCGACGCGTTCTGTGCGTGTCCCACAACTTTTCACAATACCGACAAGTAACAACAACGTATCCCAGAATGGTCCGCTCGCTAGAATGTGCAGGTATTATAATTCTGTGTGCTCTCGTGTTGACATTTTTCACAATGGTTTGTTGGAATTTAAAAGGACTTTGCGTGGCGAGGACTTTCAACCGGAATAGCGTTTCTTGTTCTTTTATTTTTATTCTTTTTTCTCTCATTGGATAAGTTAAATTCTTCGTTCGTTGTAACTGATTGTAATTTTTTTTTTCTGTCTAAGTGATGGTTACTGTGTTGACTGGCACTAAAGTCTGCTAAATGTTGTGTATAGATGTAAGTGGACGTCAGATTTAAAGTGTGGTGTGGATTGTTGAATCTTAATCTTAAGAGTCTGATGTCTGTTTCTGTACCTTTTAAATAAATAAATAAATAAATAAATAAATACGAGTTTCCATAATGGACTTGTATGATAAAGTGACGCCATCATTCTCAATAAATCTTTTTATTTCATTAGCTACTGCAGTAAAAAATTCATAGCGATAGGGTAGTCTGTTTGTATAGGTTTTGTTTCACTTATTTTGTAATTTTACTAGTTTTATAATCTCCTTAACTGTATAATAACGTGGTCTCTTATTATAGCACATCGTAGGCATCGTATACAGAGGTAGATTTCCCACAAGACCGACTGGGATCGCGCCAAAGTTGGCCAGATATTAGAGGTGGTATGTTTTTAGGATTCGATGTTTCTTATTTCTCACGATCTTACGTCTGTACCGCCCGTAAATAAGTCTATCTAAATTCCAAAAACTCGGCTGGAAAGCAAATTAATATCGAACTGTAAGTCTAGTATACCAGTCGTTCCTTTTACAGTCCATCATTCTAAAGTTGACTTCAAGGAACCCAAGAAAAATTCTAAGTAAAGTGCATTTCAATTTTAAAAACTCAACACAGGTGATAACTATCCCGGTAAATATTTTCGGGTGAAGCAAACTTAAATGAATTAAAAAGCATATTTAAAACTAGCTGCTATCCCCGGCTTCAACCAAGTGTAATTCTATTCCCGTTTTCGCATCTCATGGGAGCTTATTTAGGGATAAAAAAGCAGGCGTATGTCTTACTCTAGACCAGAATGTAAACTGTTCTTGTACTTAACAGGGACAGATTATTTCAGATGAAAAAAAACATACAAACATCGTTACAAATTTTAATAGGAGTATCAGGATGCTGTTAATGGGATTATACTTTAACAACAATAGAATATTTTGAACATTTATTAAAACAGTATATAAGTTAAATAGTCAAACGGCCAACAACAATCAAAAGTAGCAATTTCGTGGAGGCTTGAATAAGTGACGAACCATTTAAAGTCTTCGTACAGAGGCAACTTTTTAGCTTAGAAGAAGCTAACGACAAACTGCTTATAAGATCTCCTAATAGTTTATTCGAAGAAGGTTCTACAATTTCAGTATTTTCTTTAACTGTCGTGTCGGGGGGTTTTAAATCATAATCAATGTTAATTATATTTTGATGTACTTTACATTTGGTTTTTTTCTTTCTTTTTCTTGGTTTTGGCGTAGGTTTGAAGTCCTCATCATCTCTATCAGATTCATCACCGTCCCTATTAGATTCATCAGCATAATAGAAAGCCTCATTTGGGGGTGGTTGGGTAAATTCCATGAAAATACTTGGAGGATACTGATAAAAAGGCTGGTAAGGGAAATATAATGGCATAATTGGATATGATGGAGTAGTTCCTGTAAAGTCATTCCAATTGTGTGTCATCATTGCATCAGGACCGTAAACGCTTACTGAGCTTCGACTGCAGTTACAATTATGTTCAGTTACACCTGGATCCTTCAAATTTATAATATGAGGTAGTTGAATATGGTGCGATAAACTTCTTAAATCAATAACTTTGTCTTTCAGATGATCTTGTTGTTCCTCTGCAGCATTCATATTTACATCTTTTAAGGCAACCTCTGAGGTTGAAATATTCTGACGTTTTTCCTCAGGGAACAAATTTCTGAAATCAAAATCTTCATATCCATTTTCTTTATGGTCGTCTTGTTTATACAGACGTTCTCCAATTGGCCATTTTTTATTTATTTCTAAGGTAGGAGTTCCAATGGTACTTAAAGTGCTTTTCAATTTTGTAAAATCCCGGGTTATGTCTCTTTCGTAAATATTTTGCTTAAGTGATAATATTTCGTCTGATAACCTCTTGTCAATTAGGTTCACTTTCAAATTTGGACTTCTTCCCATAATTTCGTATGAAGTTGTCGATGCATCTGTAAAGGTAAACAATTCAAATAGTTAAATATACATTTTGACAGAAAATTTGGATAGGTACACTAAGTGATTATTTTTTGCACAATATAAACACAAATTTTACCTTGTACACGTTTGTCATTATATCCTCTGTTACTCAGCCTTTCTATTACAAAACTATCTGAATCCGAAACATAATGTATTATTACAAGAATGTAGAACAAAAACATAACAAATTAAAAGGAATATGTACATTTTAGGTGGCGTACCTGAACTGTCGAACTAACCTGAATTGCGTCATGGCCATACAGATATTATAGCATCATCTTTTTAAATAAAATGTTAAACTATTGTGGAATGTACAATTAAGGACAAAAGATGATTGCAGGAAAACATTTATAAACTCTTTCATATCGAAATACGTAAAGTAAGTAGCAATAAAATTGGTGGATGAGTAATTTTGTAAGGATATTGTTAATATTGTCATGTTTTGTTTATTATTTAATGAAATAAACGAAAAAGAAATGATAAAATTAAATGTTTAAGAGATAACGGGATCAATAAATTAAAATCGGTTGAGCTAATTTTGATTTTGATTTTTTATTATATTACATTGATAATTATATAACCATAAACAACAATCAAAAAATAATTGTAACTGACTGTAATGTGTAATGTGTGTAATATGTAAAGTCACGAAGATATAATCCTTGAGGCGAGAAAGGCCGTGCTCGGTATGTCTAAGGGTGAACGCAAGTGTGATAATTACAGTTGGTGGTGAAACGACATAGTCCAGAGGGAGATCAAAGTGAATAAAGTCTGCGACGCGTATAACGGTGCCAAACGCGCCACAACGAGAGCCGTGGCCAGGGCCAAACGAGACCACTTGCAACCGCTGTACCACAAGTTAGAATCGTCTGAGGGGAAAAGCTCATGTATAAGTTAGCGCATTCCAGGGCTAAAGCGGTGCAGTCTATATCCAAGTGCCGCTGCATTAAAGACCCTGGGGGCAACTTGTTATACGAGTACGGCGCGGTGAAGGAGAGATGGCGCTCATACTTCCACGAGCTGCTGAATAAGCAGCATAAAATGGTGCAGCCACCACACCTCATTTCAAATCAAGGACTAGTGCACCATGAACGCCTGAGGATGTCCCCATAGAGGCTTGGAAGGTAATGGGTGCCCGAGGTGTGGGTATTCTGTCAAACCTTTATAACCGCGTACTCCTGACCGGTAGGATCCCGAACCAGTCTTCAAGGGCAAGGGATCTGTTCAGGAGTGTGGAAGCTACCGTGGTATAAAGATAATATCCCACACTATGAAGCTCTATGAAAGGATAATCGACACCCGTATCCGACAGGAGAGTACACTCTCGGAGTGTCAGTATAGGTTTCATCCCGGGCACGGGACCATGGACCCGGTGTTCGCCGGGAAAATATAGGTCGAAGAACACGCCCCTGCACTGCCTATTCCTAGACATGCAGAAGGCCTTCGACTGTGTTCCTCGCGCGGTGATCTGGTGATCTGGTGTGCGGTCCATGGGAATCCCAGAGGCCTACATTGACCATCCGAGACATGTACCACGATTCCGGTTCCGTGGTTCGGTCCGCTGTTGGTGACACGAAAACCTTCCCCATTACCGTGAGGGTACACCAATACTCAGTCCTTACCTGTTCAGCTTGGTGTTTTACGTTCTGTCGGACAGCATCAGAAACTCGCATGAGCAGCCTCCATAGTTGCTCATGTATGCTGATGACATTGCGCTGATGGACGCGGACAGGGAACAGATTGGTAGGACGCGTGAATGTGTTTGAGAAGGCGCTTGAGAACGGCGAACTGAAGCTAAATGTGGCAAAGGCAGAATACTTGGCGTTAAACTCAACAGATCCCACACCCGTCCGCATAGGCGATGAATTGGTCGAGCGCACGGACCAGGTTAAGTACCTGGGATCTGTACTTGGTGTGACTGACTGGTGACATCGACTGCGACGACAAGGCACGCATAGCTGCCGCGTGGGCTAAATGGCGGGAAATGACTGGCATCATATGCGATACTAAAATGCCAGTCAGGTTGAAGGGACATCTCATAAGACGATCATTAGGCCTTTCCCTTTACACGACTGCGAGGCGTGGCCGCTGTTGGAGCGACACAAGCAGGAGCTGCGTGTACGGAGATGAAGATGCTGCGTTGGATGTGCGGAGTCACGCGTAAGGATCGCGTGAGGAACTCTCGCATCCGCGGCAGCCTTCATGTCCGTGACATTGTAGATAAAATGCAAGAGATTTGCCTTCGCTGGTGTGGCCACGTCTTGCGACAACAGCCAGGCTACGTGGGTAATGTCTGACAAAGGAGCCCCCGCCAGGTCCAGGTAGAAGGGGAAGGCCCAAAAAGTCCTGGCTTGACATCGTGCAGGGTGACATGCGTGTACATGGTCTCACTACCATGGACACCAAGATCGTGCGAAGTGGAAGGAAGAGTCGGAATGCGGACCCCGAGCTCCGAGGGCATCTTGGCCTCGGATGCATTCGGGACAACGTCTAAATGTCGATGATGATGAGGTAACGATAAAAAACTAGAACTGAAGCATCACTAAAGAATAAAACACTAAAGAAGCAGGTGGTCTACTTCAAGTCATAACATTTCTAAATAAATTTACGTGTAATTTATTTTTAATATGTACTATAAAGCATCTGTATCGTCATGCAGAAAGAAATATGTTCTGATACCATAGACTTGTTATATTTGTCAAGCAATTTGATAAAATTCTGCATACAAGTTAAATATTAACTTCAACCAATATTTGTATAAGATGGTTATTCACTATCAGCAAATACCGTAGGCAAACCTTGTGCCGCAGAAATGAAAGGTTTCCCTACTAATCAATCTTAATATAGACAACGGTATGATTAATAACATAGTTTTCATAAAGTAAGAAAATTAAATACTAGAAGATCTTCAGCGAACAGTTTACACAGGGCCCAATCTATCAAACAAGTCAGTGAAGCTTGAACTACTCTCCTTTATAGTAATGAAAAAATGCAAAACAAAGAAACTTCAAAGGAAAATGATAAAGAATATACAACATTATTATGCTAACAGTAAAGAATACTTATGTACGTTTAGCGACAAAAGTTGAGACATTACCATATTTTTACAAACGACCTTTGCATTGAAATGCGACTGGATTAATACTGTTTATTTGAATGGTTAGGAGGACGAGGTTTATGTATTTCACGTCTTTTTTAACGGGTTTTAGGGTGAATGTGATCTCTCAATTATAATATGTTAAGCTACGTTTGTCGCTGATTATGCATCGTAGTGAATGTTTCTTTGATTCCTCTGTGTAACCTTTAGTATCAACTCGCGGCGCCTATGACGAAAAGGTTATATCATAATCATTTGTAACATTCTACATTACTATGCGCTTACTATGTATATTTTTCTAAAATTACGTAACGAGACACAAACCAACCAATAGAGATTTCAGTCGGTAAAATTAATATTATGTTTACTGACCTCGAAACGAGTGAAGCTGCTTGTCATGCGCGCCTCCTCACATGCAGGGGCTAGATGAGCACTATGAGGTCCCACAATCGAAGAGGGCCATCTCTTTAGATCGGCTGGGTTGCGTGATATACATATGCTTTAGCCAATCACACCTCCAGCAACCTACAACCCCTAGACGGTGTTTAGTCGGTTCAAGATGACAAAATCTCCCCTACTGGCACTGGCGGAGGAGGAGTAGTATCCGAAGGGATATTACGCAGGATGAAAAATAAAAAAGGTATAAAATCATCTATGCAAGTAGCCACGGTGCTACGGCGTAACACCGTAGCACCGTAGCCACTACGCAGCTACGGTCAGAAGTCGCTCAATGACCTCCGTTTTCCATGAGCGTGGACCTGGAGGTGACAGGTAGTGCCGCCTGTGCCCCTAGAGCAGGCCGAGGTGGAGGTACGCCTCCGCCTATACTGGGCAAAATGGAGACAGAGTAGTCCGACACCCGAGAGAGATTAGGCCTTGGGATAGGAAATCGGCTATATTTGGCCTCAATAACCAACACCCACGCAGGCGAGCCGCAGGTGTTACCTGCGGCTCGCCTGCGTGGGTGTTGGTTATTATATAACTATTATTTGGTTTATTGTTATTATATAATACTAGTATAATATAAAGATCACAAAATTTTGGTAACCTTCAGAGCAGCTTTTTCCCCGCTCGCTAAAGTAACTTTATGTTATTTTGTAATATGTAGAGAAAATAAACTTTTGGCGGAATGTTGTTAATATACCTGTCCCATCCCTTTGGGGATAAACACGCGTGAGTTATGTATGTAGCAGAAAAGTAATGGTAGCCAACGACAGATCCGTCTACGGGGGTATTTTATCTTCCTTTTAGGTCTGTTTGACGTCAGTTTAAAATATAAAAAGACTATATGCTTAAGACTATAAGTTTTTTTTTTCTAGCTTTTATTTTATTAATAAATACTTGAAGGGTGTGAGGACCTCACCTGCCAGCCAGAACACCTACTGATTAACGGATAAGACTCTGATGTAGGCTTTCCTCTCAGGGTTGAGAAGTTTTTTTTAGGAGGTGGAACACGGCGGTCTCCAATTAAGCAGTCCGACTGGGGAAATACATCCGCCCTACAGAATACCACGGCCATAAGAACCTCGTGTTGTGTGCCCGATGGTGAGTAGGGTAGCCAGAGCTCACTGGAGAGTTTTTGTGCTGTCAGTAGGAAGATCAAATTCCACTGCTACCTTCTTTATCTTCTAAACTGATGGCACAGAAACTCCCTGTGTCAACAGGGTTGGCAGCACGACTGTGACTCCATTGGTGTTGCACACGTCCATAGGCCACAGTAACCACTTTTCATCAGGTGGGCCTTGTGCTAGTTTGCCACCTCAGTTGAAAATCTCCTTGAAAAGCCCTAGCCCAAAGATGTATGCACAGAACAGATAATCGTACTAGGTATCAGTCAAAAGAGTAATAAACTGGCCTCGTTCTACAAAGTGTAAACTTTGGACGCAATGTGAAACACTATACAAATAGGTCGCATTGCATAGAAACAATGAATTACAGATTATATCTATGCAGTGGCATGAGCGACATCGAATTTCAAACGCAGTCGTAACGTATGAGAACGGCGGGAAATGAAACTGATTGGCCGTGGTCCATGTGAAACTTGCGTTCCAGACGTTTCGTCGATCACTGCGGTCGACATCTTCAGTGGCGCAGGGCCGGGCGACGACAACTTCGGAGACCTTGCCTCGCCGGCGGCTGACGTGCGACTGGCGCGATGGCTTGAGTCACGGCTGTATTTATAGGCACGGTCGGAGCGGGGAATCGACTCACTCGATTCTGATTGGCCAAGCGCTGTGGCGCGGACGTACTCGATCCTGATTGGTTGTTTGCACTGTGATACCGAGTGGCTCTCAGTGCTGGGTACCAATCTTTTTGGAGCTGAAATCCCTCGTTTTTTCGGTTAAAGTTGTTGGGATGCTTGAATATTTCGATGGCTGCTCGAAGTATACGTGGGAAAAAATGTGTTGTGGTAGCTAGAACTTTCGTGTTCTGAAATTCGATGGTATGATTCCCATCCTCTTGGGTGTGTTCTGCAACCGCTGACTTGTCGAAGTGGCAGAGGCGGCAATTACGTTCATGTTCCGACAGGCGGGTCTTGATGCTTCTTTGGGTGGTGCCCACGTATACCGAGCCACATGAGCAGGGGATTCTGTAAACTCCAGCTGACGATAGTGGATCCTGGATCCTTGACCGAACGGTGAAAATTCCGTAGCTGCGTCGTGGGCTTGAATATCGGCTTGATGTTACAAGCTTCTAGCAGTCTTCCGATACGATCCGTAATGCCACGAATGTATGGCAAGAAAGCCTTCCCTATCGGAGCTGGTTTTTCCTCATCCTGGTTTGTCTGCGAAGCTTTCTTTGGGTGAAGAGCTCTCCGTATCTCATGTGCAGAGAATCCATTAGCTTGGAAGGCCGAGTCCAAGTGGCGTAACTCGTACAAAACGAGTGAGTCGATTCCCCGCTCCGACCGTGCCTATAAATACAGCCGTGACTCAAGCCATCGCGCCAGTCGCACGTCAGCCGCCGGCGAGGCAAGGTCTCCGAAGTTGTCGTCGCCCGGCCCTGCGCCACTGAAGATGTCGACCGCAGTGATCGACGAAACGTCTGGAACGCAAGTTTCACATGGACCACGGCCAATCAGCCCGGAAGCAGTATATTCTACATGCAACGCTGGCCGTGAAAGCCTGAAGACTTATATGTTACAAAATGATTTGTCCCTTAGAATAAGAGTTGCCCCCTGCTAGTAACGAGCTTTGTGTGAGGCGCCTTAATATTGATGCAAGTGCTTGATTGTTGAGTCTATTATTTAGCAGGTGCACTGATTGTTAAGTGAGGTAGGTTTTTGCTTGGGGCCAAAGGAATTGCTAAGACCCACATCCATCTGTTTGCATGTTTGGATGCTAAACAATCTACTAATATTTGCCAATGACGAGCAATGCGCGCGCCCATCAAAAAGCGTCATCAGCTCGTTTTAAAAACCTAAGTGTTTTTAGATTAATTCAACGTACGTGCTCCTGAATAGACCGGGTCTCATTACATGTACTTTGATAATAGACATGATTAATGAGGCAAAATGAATGAACATTCATTAATACGTTTGGATTTTATCGTAAACTTTTACAACAGAATTTGTTTCAATAAATTTTTTGTTCCTATTATGAAAAAATGCTCTCATGTTCATAAAACTTCATAAAACGAATGAGCCTTTTTAAAAAGTAATCTAAGTTTACACCTTGTCAAATCATCAATTTGCTAATAAAAGTCTTGCCAAAATCGGCAAATCTGTTTCCGAGATTACATAACACATGTCAGCATCAATCGTGCTCGACACATCCGCTTCACTTAGCCCTAATACCTATATAGGTATGTTGTATCCTTTGTCCTTATTTATTAAAATAACCACACGCGCAGTGCTCAATGCACATTCAAGTGGCTAGTTTTGAAGCTCCTGCCAAAATGTGTCTTCTCTATTCACATTGATATAATTGTTTTACTAAAATTCTGTAGGTATATATTTAATACATACAAATGTCAGCTGCTAGTAATTTTTTAAGACTTAAATAATAAAAGCTCAAAAAATTTATTTCCATAACTACTCACGGGGTCATAAGGTCATAGGTGATTTAATTATGTCAGGTTAATGTGTTTAAGTTGAATGAATGAATATTTAGAGTCTTTGTGGAGCGCTCTTATGTGATTTATTGAATAACTTACCTCAGTGTTTTTGAAAGTGCTAGACAAGGCACTCTCCATGTGTGGTAAACACAACGCTAATGGAACATTAAAGCATCCAGATCACATTAGTGCAGAGTAGTATATCTCTTAATTGTACACCAGGATTAAATTCTGTGTAATATAAAATACCATATTGTAGAAAGAAAGAAAGAATTGATTTACACAGTCCTCACTTAATGCGGGTAAACACAAAATTACTTAATCTTTAAAAATAAATATATAAACAGTGAGAGACTAGCGAATTCATCAATTGGAAATAATACAGACAGAAAATACAGAAAAAGATTTGTTGATATCATCACCATTCTTCTTTCTGCCTTTACCTCATTTTTATTTGAGATCTGCGCAACATATGTGGTTTTTCCATTCATCTCAGGTTGCAGTCAACTCAACGTCCACTTCTTCCCTAGCCATTATAATCTTTCACACGGTCCATCCATCGCCTTTTAGGTCTCCTTCTCCCCCAATTAACATTTATAATTTCTGCTCTGGCCACATTGGCAACTAGTCCAGATAGTTTACGTGATTACTCTCGAGCAAGATCATAATATAACCTATTGAAGTGATAAGATGTCGGAGGAGTACAGAATAAGTAACACAAAGCGGACTATATAAGTATCGGGACATTTTTATGACGTGAAATTCTATAGGTTAAGAGCCATGAAGTCTTTGCTCGTAATATACATTTTATGGTGGACCCAAAGCCACAGATAATTAGAGTATCAGTTGACTTTTTACGAACCAATGATAATAAAATCTGAATATTACCTACATCAAAAACGCGTTTAATATATCAGACAACGGACAAGTAATACCATTGGTTATGGGTTGAATTTTTCATATAAAATATAATAGTAGATTATAGTACAAGTGCGAAAAGTTGGCGATTACCGCTGAGGCGATATTGAGATCCGAGCCGTTCGGCGAGGGTTTAAAGAGAGCCGAAGACGGTAATCAACAATACACACGTGTATCATACGACGTTTTTCATTTCACTTCTGAATAATAAACTACTGAATACTAAAATAAATATTTACCCTTGCAGTTTTCAAGTAGTAAACATTCCATAACGTTAAGGACTTCACATCAATCACATCATATATCGGACGTTGTACAGTATATGTGTATATATCGGGCGGTGTACAAGGTACGTAAATTGTTTTCTTTATAACTAGTATATACTTTTAGACATTTTAATTAATAACTAACTCTAATTTCACCAGTAAAAACGATTTTGGTACTGGCGGACTAGCGGGAATAATAAAAAAAATACTGGCCACAGATAAAAGAAACAGGATTCTTTTTTTCTGTGTAAAAAAATGGTGAATTTATCTAAAGTTTCAAACAGAGAGAAAACAAAAGTTATAATTGAGTTGGTTTATACGTACCTACAAGATAAAATTTTCTATATAAATACGAAGTTGCATGAAATTAACAAGTAATAGGTAGGTATATTAATTTATTTATTCTATTGAGCACGACCTTTTTGTATCTATTTTTTTTTTAAGAATAATGCAACTCTACCAATAAAATTAAATAAAAAGTCATTATCCCTTATACGTTACTTGTGATTTAATCACAATCAAAAAATCACAATTTGATTATAGGTATCATTATGTGCCTAATTTCGGTGAGATTAGAGCCATATTGTGAGGAAGTGAAATGAAAAATTTATTTTGTAGTGTGAAGGTGATTTTCCACCAGAGTGGCTAGGCGAGGCAAGGCGAGGAGATAATTAAAATTTGTATAACAAATTTTCAATCCTCTCCCAGTGCATCTTTGGTGGAAACAGTGTCGATTGACGAGAATATTGACGCCTAATTTTTGTTCGGAGTTTTCGGCATTGACGCTAGAACAAAGTTATATTCGAGCATTGTGTGTGAGCTGTCTAAAATACATTTATATATGAAGCATACGGGCGATGGGGCGCGGCGGTCACGCGCGAGCTCGCGATGGCAATTTTTAGTGGAAAAGGGTTAGTGCGATTTCAATTCTCTTCTCGCCTCGTCTCGTCTCACCCCTCTGGTGGAAAATCACCTTGAGAGGGGCTGCGTACCATGGGAACCTATTCCTGAGGAATAAATAGCATAAGTGTTATACCCACCTGTAATTAATCTATACCTGAACCAAATTTTAGCCAGATCCCTTCAGCCGTTGGTTAGAGCGTGATTGGATAAAACACATCCAAGCATCTTTGCAAACTTTTTCATAGATATATGAAACTAGTATAAGTAGGAAGGAAGTAGGATTGATTAAATGTAATTCAAAATAGTCCTCTCCAATAGGCTTCCAGAACGACCGATCTAAAGCAGCCCACATCCAGCAATTCCCAGTGACGTTGGACTATGTGTGGCTGATATAATGATGGTGATGAATGCAATATGGCTCTCGTGGAACATTGGTAGGGTGACCAGCGTGGATACATTGATGGCGTGTCGTCGTTAGTTCGACCTCAAAATACCCACCACATCGTTAGCTCCGGTGCGGTGAGGTGAGGCTCGAGGGTATTGCCGCTCTATAAACCTGCTATCGAACATCGATAGCGTATTTCTTATTACACGTAGCTAATACTCAGTCTGGATCGAAATATATTGATCAATAAAGTCTAAATAGGATGTACTACAACCCTTTAGCTATTGTTACCAAAAACTTGATTTTATTAAAGAAATATTAAGTATGATTATTTGCAACATACCAGAAGTTAAAACAATTTCAAATATTATTACAAGAATTACTAGAACCTAATGAAATATCGTGTACAGTTAACATTTAAACAAGTGTCAGGTCTTTATCCACCATAAAATATTTTAATGGAGTGAGTTATAGCTGATTTGTAATCTCATATTTTTATTCAGTGAATATACCCTATGAATCTTTTCATAAATTATACTGGAAACAATAACTCTCCTTTGCGAACGAATAAATGCTGATTCACGTTAATTATTTAAGATTTATGTTAGTTATGGTTTATTTTAGCAAACATATTATCAAAAATATGTCAGCCCGAGTTTTTATTATTCTAAATATTTATTTTATTCACCAAAAGTTAACAAGTATATTACGAAAAATAAATGAAAATATAACTATTTGGGATAAATTAACACTGAGTTGATAAGAAGATGACGTACAGTAACATCTTTTTATAACTGAATCAGGATACGACATATACAAATCATTTACTAAGTCACTCAGTAATTTATCTGGACGAGCTTCTAAAAACGCAGTGTCCCATTTTACTTTGGTTTCTTGAGACTCATTATTAACCTCAAATTCACCTTCACACTTATGTGATTTTTTAATGACTTTTTCATCTTCTCTCTCGTCGTAATATAAATTTTCTTGTGAAAATGTGTTAGTTACTTCTTTAAAATGGTATGGTGCAAACTGTTCATACGGCACATAATAGGGCATAAGAGTATAATACATAGTAGTTTTAGGACAGTCATTGCACTTACAAGAATCTGTGCATGCACTTCTATGCTCTTTAGTACCCACCTGAAGTGGATTGATTGAATTTTTACCAGAAGTACACGTGTGACCTAAACGCTGAATACTTTCAACAGCCGGTGCATGACGATCAACAACTTTATTCTTCGACTCATTATGTCTTTCCTCGACATCGAGAAAACTTTTAACTTTTGAAGAAATTCTAGAATCTGTAGAATTAATATAATATATATGTTCCTGAGGAAATAAATGGTCAACATTAGGATTCTCATTAATTTCATCTGCCCATTCTGGTTTTAATCCTAATCTAGGAGTTCCTGTATTTTGTTGGTCTTTTTCATAGATATTTTGCTTAATGGATAACATTTCTGCCGATAACTTTTTATCAAACAGATGTTCTTTAAGGTTTGGGATTGGGTTTGAATTTTCGATAATTTCAAATAATGACGCTTGAGTTGTAATAAAAAATGAGCGATTTCTCACATCTGCAAAAGTTAGTAAAGTTAATACGTATGTACTTAAAATGTTTTGTCTGAACTTACAAGTGTTAAGAAGAACCAATCTCATTACAACATTTTTTCCTACTTTTCTCTTACCTTCTCTAATGAATCCTTTATTGTTTCCTTTAATGTTCTTTTTTAGAACATAGTTCTTCGAAATTGTAACATAATTTATGAATATTAAAATACCAAACACAAAAATCATGCCCGATTTCTACAAGGAAGCATATTTTAGCTCACGTCTTTATTTGTCAAAAACCAACCTGTATTGCGTCGCGGCCATATAGATTAGATCTAAATTGTCATGATTGATTGATTGATTATTAAATAACTGTTGAATATACCTATTTATTTTTGTGCTGTACTATTAATAAAATATGATCATTGTTAAATTTATTGTATTGTTTGGATGTATAAGTGTTATTAGTGCGGTTGAAACGAATTATTGTAAAATATGCTCTAATCACACACTGTGTCAATATAAGGTAAGTACTTAATTTTTGTTCCCTTACTTAACGTGAATTTGTTAATGTTGCGTTCATGTATACATTGTAGCTACCGGGCCCTAGTTCAACGTGCAGGTTATATGATAGCACAGCATTACTATCAAGTAAAGAAATTCAAGAGCTCGTCCAAAAAATAAACGCAAGGAGAAATTTTATAGCATTGGGTCATTCTACAATACTGCCACAAGCGGCAAACATGAAAAAAATCGTATGTATTAGTGATTGTAACTTATTACTGTATATACCGTATTGTATAATAATAATAACAGATACCTGAATATAATTGAAATGTGAAATTTATTTTACTTACTTTACAAAGGAAAAAAAAACAACAAGTTAACACTTAATATCAGGTGAAATTTGTCTTTTATAAGACAAAACGACTTTACGGAATCATAAAGTAATATCATATCATGTATATAGAATTTAACTACTGTATTTAAAACAATATTGTTTTAAATGAAATCGCTTTAAACAGATTCTATCGCAATTTATTTTGTGTAATTTCATTACTTATACTTAGCAGCCTGATGTTTCAGTCACTTTTCAGCAGCCAGGGGGAGTCACGGGGTGCATTTTCTTCTTAATTTGCATGGTCATCGTGGTTGTATCCAAAATTTGAGCTTTGGAGGCCGCGATCTATTCTTCTGTTCCTTCTTTCCATAATTTTGTTTGGATGGCATTTATGGAAACCAAGTCAAATTAACCTTAAAACCGAGAGGATATCCTGCGAGTTCCTCGTCTCTCAATCGGCACCAATACTGGTTTACAGAAGAGGTTGGCTAGCCCTGAGTAGTAATCTTGTAAAGTACCTTGCAACATAAACAACAGCACATCATATACTATCTCTATAAATTTCAGCGTTGGTCGACTGAATTGGAAAGATTTGCTCAACGCTGGGCAGATCAATGCGATCCATTCCTGAATCCAGATAGAGAAGACATTTGTAGAGATTTAGGTGAGTAAAAACATGAACAATAAACAGTTGGTCATTTCATCAAAAAGCCGACCGTACTGTCGGACTATTGAAGGATAGAAAAGATGCTCTAAAAACCCGAAACAAAGCAAGTGTTCGGTTAGCCTATATAAACAAACATACATAGGTGGTAGGTATAAAAATATATACACCTACATACAATCACGTCTTTTTCCGAGTGGGGTAGACAGAGACCACAGTTTTCCACTTGCTATGATCCTTGCGAACATCTTTCACTTCTTCTACTTTCATAATTGTTTTCATACATGCTCGCCAGTTTCGGGTAGGTACGTACTATTGGCGCTTTTTAGTTAGCTTATAACCAAATATACGTTTTTGCATTGACTTCTGTAAATCTCACAACATTTTATATTCATGAATTACAATAAACGCGTTTTGTTTTTAGACAATGCTGAAGTCGGACAAAATATAGGAAGCGTAGCCGGTACGTCACCTGACCTAAACATCAAGAGTTTTGTTGAGATGTGGTTCACGCAAATACTGAACTATGTTGGAACTGTAACCTATTACAACCAGTATGTATGTACCAAGAGCTACTCAATTTGGTCCTATAAGTAACAATCTCAAGTTTCTAAATTCCTCAAATCTGTTACCAATAACATAGGTTCAGATTGAATGACAGGGATGTACTCGTGCCTAGGTGGCACGGGCGTCGGAGGGTGCAGAACAACTTCCATCCCCCATTAGCGCGGGCCTGAATGTGGCCTCATTAGCGGGGGCAAGTCGAAAACAGCATGGTCCCCCTCCCGAGGAGAACTAGACCGAGAAGGACAGCCCTGGTTCAACCGGAGTGCGAGATATACGTCGTGGGGTTCAAGTCCCACATAACTCACCCTCCGGCACCAGAGAGGGGTGAAAAAATGAGCTATACCAACTAAAGAACATATCTACATATTTGTACCTACTACATATATACATACCTACTTCTCCAAAAAATAACTAGTCATAAAACAATATCGAAACAATATTAGGCATCCGTTTTAGTTTAGTTTACATAGTTCGGTGAACATTTTCTTGAATACATAATTGAAATGGTCCTTTAAAACGCATTTTGTATACGTGGTTTCCTGTAAGCACAGGCTAAAATAATTTCTATCTTTTTTGTTGCTCAAATTAAAATCTCATTAATGGGAATTGATTAGTTTATTGGTTTTTAAGAGAGCGGCGGTAATCTGGCCTCACAACTCTGAAAGGAAAGTCAGTGACAAAGTAGGTATCATCCATTGTTTAGCAGGTGCTTCGATTAGCAGGAGTGGTTGAAATTCTCTAAGCATTCAGCGTCGAGTGCAGTGCTGTGCCCGACCTTGATAGAGAATGTCATTGGCCGATCTCCAGTGACGTGGTGACGTCACTGGAGATGAGCCTGACTAATAACAATGTCTATCAAGGTCGGGCGCAGCGCTGCGCTCGACGCTGAATGCTTAGATAAATACACAGCAGCCCCGAAGGTGTTGATAGTATAGAGCAATATTATAATTATTAAAATAATAGAAAATAAAAGATATATAAATAAAAGAATAATAAATAAAAGATTACATCATATCGAATTTAAACCACCAAATCATTTCATTTCAGATCCCGAGATTTCAATACAAACTATTTTACGCAACTGATATGGGCTGAAACAGAATTCGTTGGATGTGGAAAAGTGAAATTTTACGTAAATATCGAATATCAAACTTTATAACGATACTGTGTGCTGTTCCAGACTATAATCTGTCTCTCTGTCTGCTATCTGTGCCGAATTTTATACAGACTAGCCGTTCTAGCATAATTGAGTAGTGTAAAAGATCCATCTAACATAACTCCCGGTTGCATCCGGGGCATTCAGCTGACCCCATAACCAGGGCCGGAGGTTCGCTTACTGTTTCACCCCCCTTTTGTGGCTTATTTGGTATTTATGGGAGCGATTTTCCGTGCCAGAACCACGTCTGTTAATCAGCACAGTAACACAGCAGTGACTAGTAGATCAGAATGTTCTCTCTAGAAAGGATCTCGTTTCAGTTCCTTTTTAAACAAATCATAATAATTTCAATAGACTCGTTTTATAATCTCTTCAGATATATGAAAGAAATATGACATTGGTCAGGCTTGTGTGCAACTTCGCACCTAAAGGCAATATTAATGGAAAGCCCGTCTATGCAATAGGGTGTGCAGGCACACAGTGTCCAAGCAATATGGTGCCTGACAAGGAGTATCAAGGAATATGTGATTATGAAGATACTAGAGAAGGTAACTTCTACATTTCTGTTGTACTTTTTTTACTTATAGTCTTATTAATATCATCTGTCGCCTGATAGACGCTAAAACTGTCAGAAATGAGGGTCACCATTACACGCACCAATTATATTATAATGGAGAACCTCAGCTTGACGGTCTCACAAGATGCGTTTTCACATCCCGCTTAAAGGACGGCCGGCGTTTGGTGGAATAGAATGACGAATGTATGGGATTTGACGTAAATGTCAGTCGTTAACGCATGTCAAATACGTCAAATCCTATACATTCGTCATTCTATTCTATCAAATGCCTGCCCCTCTAGACAAGTGACAATTCGCTAGCAGGCGTTGGATGGAATAGAATGACGAATGTATAGGATTTGACGTATTTGACATGCGTTAAAGACTGTCATTTACGTCAAATCCCATACATTCGTCATTCTATTCCACCAAACGCTGGCTAGCGAATCGCCACTTGTCTAGAGGGGCAGATAGCGAATTGTCACTTGTCTAGAGGGGTCGGTCTGTAGAAATAAAGAAACGCGTGGGATGGTAAAGATTTCAAGTCATTCGGTTACACTACGCGGCGCGTTTTGCCTTTATGTTACGGCAAAAAGAGAGTCGCCGAACCACTTAGTCCATTTTCCAAATCAGATATTTTGTGGAAAAAAAATTAAAACTTGCGAAAAGAAAATGGTCATCATTTTCTTTTCATTATTTCTACACGGGAAGGGCTACAAGCAAATTGATGGCCTCTGTGGCGTAGCGGTAGAACGTCCGATTACTACGCAGGTGGCGCGGGTTCGATTCCCGCTCAATGCAAAGATTTGCATTGGTCTGGGCGTTTCTATGCATAATATATCGTCGTATCCCATGAAAACTGCCCCTATCATCATAAGGGATTTTTTCTTTTATTACATTTTCATATTCTACGTTTAATTAGGCATCTTTCTGTCTTAAAAAAAGTTTTAAAAACATATGTTTTTATGATATTCGAGTTTATTCAAAGGCCACAATTTCGTGGCAGCAAAGTTTTTACATAAAAAGCCACTGTCGCTGTTAGGTCCATTGTTTGGGAAACGAACTATGTGCGGGGCGAGGTGGAGGCGCGAGCGCCGTTCGGTCCTAACTCCGCGGAATCGAAAAAGCACAAATGTTTGGAAGAGAAGAAGCCGTAATGACATTTGTGTCTTTATTCTATGACCAAATAATTGTTTTGCCCTCATTCATGAGTTTTGGTATAATAAATTAGGTTTATTGTTATCTTTTTAATAGCAAACGAAAGTCAAGTTAGATTTTGATGTTTTATTGTAAAAATTAAAAAAGAAGACTTGTAATTTTATTTAAGCTTTCAGTAGAGGCTTTTTCCTTTGTTTTAACTTAGAATTTTTTGGGCATCTTATAAGCTAATAAAGATTCAAGACAAATAGGACTTAATAGTAGATTGTTCAACAAGGGACTAAAACAAGCCATAATGACACGAGATGTTTTAGCCTTTAGTTAGTGGCTAATAGTTCGAGTGTTAGACACTCTAATTTTCACTTTGAATGCGAGGAATAAAAGAGAATAAATCAACGTCCAAAAAAATCAACAATCAATACAAATTAATGATTATTTATTCTGCAATTATATGCATTTTTTTTTTCAAAATCGTTACAACATCTAATTCTTCTCGTTGATCCATAATTTTTTTCAAGTTGTCTTCATAGCGTTTACTTTTCTTTTTTGGAGGGGGCTAATGGGACATCAGCTAATATTCTTTCAATTTTATGGGTTACCTCTATTTGCTCCTTAATTAGCTCTCTCATCATTGTAGGTAAATTCCATTTTTTCCCATTCAAAAGTGAGTTCCACCTTCTGTGCCAGGATTCAACAATATTTTGTGTACGAGGCATATTGTTATTAAAATTATCAAAAACTGACCAGAGTTGTGGAGGAAACAGAGGCTTAGATTTGTGCATAGTTAGTGATATTTCTCCCGTTTGTTTGGTTTTAAAACTCCCGTTTACATAATAACGATCAAACCACTCCACGAGGTCATTAGCTCTCTCAGGAATCACATCGGATTTAAGTTTCTCGAAAGCTGGGAGTATCTCGTGAGGAGGCAAAAATGCTAACGCATATATATGACTCAGTTGTAATGCGAATTCACTACTTCGTCCGTATTCTTCGGCTAATCCAAAGTCTCTGATTTTTTTCCAAATATTTTGTGTAAAATGAAAGAAACATCCCTTGTGTGTACTTCCGCTAAAAACTTGGTTGCAAGCATTTAAAATAGCCATCTCAAAATCACTTATTATAAATTCTGGACATAAATCCAAGTTGTACGCTTCACTACATTTTTGTAGTTCAACAAAAAATTATGTATAGCATTCTTCAGTCTTATTAGGAAGTAATCCATAAACAAGGGGAACTGGTTCTTTTTGTTTCATAAGTCCCAACTAGTGCATGTATGGAAAACAATTGAAGGAACGGATTTGATGTACACCTAAACGTTCCGTCCATTATCCAATATGTAGCCGTACTCAAATGTATTAAATTACCCTGAGTGGTGAATATTCCAATCCGTCCAATACCATCTAACAATTCATTAAAGTGCATAAATTTTTCACCGTCTATTTTTGTCATTGCATCAGGAATTTCGCTAAGAAACGTTGAACTTTTATAGTTGTTTCTCCTAGTTCGATTTATAATTTGTTTCATGGCAGTCTTATTAGGCAAATATGCTGCACTTGTAGTTGGAACGTTAATTAGCGCCGATTGCCTTATTTGCATAGGACTTTCCATTGAATTTTTTGCTTTTGTTTTTAAAACATTGATTACATTGAGTTTGTCTACGTGATGTAGTTGAGGTAAATGATTATGATTTATGTTTTTGATATCAGACTTAATGATTATATTGTTGTTCACACTCACCGTTTTTGCAAATGCCGGACAATGCAAAGACGTTCTTTTCGTACACTTCCAGTAACACACATCGTCCCGAGTATTATTTTTGACAAATAAAAAGGCTTCTATTTTCAGTAAGTTACATCCTTTTTGCGATTTAACAAAATTTGCATTTAACAGATTATTTATTGTTTTCTGTTCCGCGTTTACAACACACAACATTCAAGATACTTAAAACATTCAAGTACCTACATGACGCGACGAGGTGCATATTTTTACTCTACCCACAAATTGACTATTAAATTAAGAGCATTTATAACATACAGGAAAGTCGAATCATATTAAATATGTACACACTAGGATGCACACACAAGGAAATACCAAACATTATTATTATGAACTACCATTTAATTTGATTTATTCAAATATTGTCATTGTAGATCATTGAATAAATGAGCCGTTTATGTTACAAGTCATTGATTATATGATTCTTTGATAATGTAAAGTGTTGACATTTTGAACCGTTTATGTTGTATACCAATGACATTGTAATTATTTGAACTGATCTAACTGTTGATTAAACGGTCTGTTGAATAAATGGTGTTGTCATTGTAACTGTTGATATTTTGCTTGTTGAAGTTAAGTACCCCACCCCGCTTCAAATGCTTGCATATTTAGCCAACAGATTCAAACTTGAAAAAATATTTTAAAACTAATTGGAAATGCATAATAAAATGAATTAATCCTTAATACTTACCTAATAATTAATTAAATTAATATCATTAATCGTGAGTCACGAAATTAAATGGGCTTTTAGATTTTTCAAATGTCATTTTGAGGTTATTTCTACACACAATCACTAAAAAGGTGATAATTCTCCCATTCACAAACACCGTGATGGGCTGTTTAGGAGTTTTCAAAGTAAATTAAGAAAAAACTTTAGACCCGATATGCAGAGACTAAAGTAACATTTTAAGAGCATGAGAAGTGAAAAATTATTTTTCTATTAACTGTTTTGTATCCACAATTTATATTTCAGGGAATGACAACATTCAGGGAATACAACAATCAGAAACTAATGATAGCTGGTATTGATAACTGATGTAATAAGACTGATTTGATACCTCATAATAATGAGTGCCAAGTTATGTTTGTAGGTACTATTTGTCATAATATAATCATTATTTTAAATTCAAGAAGCAACAATTTTTTGATTTTTTTTATGTTACCTGAAGTTGATTATTTGATCTCAATTAGGTAAGGCAAAGATGAATAAGAAAATAACAGTTTTGAGTTATTTTTTGTGAATTAATATTTATATTATTTCATTGATATACCTTATAAAATGTCCTCGTACACCGCCCCACCAGACTATGATGGGGTGAGGCACGCCACAATCGCGGCGCTAAGACCCGTCATGGAGGGTAGGCTCGAGGGCTGCCTCTCTTACCGGCTGACACAGATGATTACCGGACATGGCAGTTTCGGTAAGTATCTGTGTCACATAGGCCGGGAACTAACGCTCGAGGCTGTCCCGAGGAAACGGCGCTCCACACGTTAGTGGAGTATCGCGTGGCGCAAGAGTGCAGAGCCCATGTTGCGACCATCGGAGTGGGGACGCTGTCGCTGACGACCTTGATTAGAAGAGTGGTCTTCAGCAGTAGTTAGTGGAATGCCACCGCCTCCTTTTGTGAGGCAGTGTTGCGCCAAAAGAAGGAGGCTGCTGCCCGCAACGCAGCGCGATGGGAACGTGATGAGAATCCATGGAATGCTAAGAACTACCTATAATCTCTGTTTCATAAGCAATAGAGAGAATAAACAAGCATTTTCAGAATTAAGAAATGTCTTAATGGCGATTGTGGCCTCAATATTTTCGATGGAAAAGGACACCATGCGTTTTAGGACCCAAAATAGGTGCTTTCTAGTGGAAACGTAACCGAGAATAAGGAATTGAGGGACATAACAATTTCATATATTACTATTGATTCCAAAAAATAGTTCTAAATTAACTACAGGGCGATAAAAAAAGTCATTGTCAATATCTTTATTCTGTTTATTAATAAACACAAAAAAGCTTCTCCTGAAAAGTTACCCTTTTGCAATTAGGCCCCTTTTCGTAGGATACGACGATATGTATGTATTTAAAAAAAAAGTATCTAAGTATGTTTATTCGCATTCTAAATTCCAAGATACAAGCTAATTAAGCTATGCTTGCCATGAAGTCTAGCAAGCGTTGTGTTATTGAATGTTTGAAGGTTGTAGAATATTTTTGTTTAAAAAAATACAATGTTATTTTCACCCCCCCCCCCCCCCCCCCCATCTCTGAAAGAGTATGTAAATAAATAAATAACTGAGAAATAAAGTGAAAAAAAAAAGTGAAGGGAGACGCGGGGGGCATGACGTCATACCTCGTCCCGCGCCACCATCTAGTGCGGCATAGCGAAATCGAACATAAACAGAGTATGCAATTTTCGTTGTAGTTGTACTACTTACTACTACTTACACGTGTAAGATAAGGTTACTTATTTCTTCTCTACGCTAGATGGCTCTATAAAGACATTATTTTCTAAAAAATAATAAAATATAAATATAACGGGCTTACTGATGAAATATTATGTTATGTACATTTTGTACATCCTTGCACCGCATGCTTCATTCTTAAACCAGGTTAAAGCTATTTTAACGCTAAAATTTTGACCAGCCCCTCTAGACAAGTGGCAATTCGTTGTTCGGCGTTTGATTAAATAGAAAGACGAATGTATGGAATTTGACATATTTGACAGTCGTTAACACATGTCATAAACGTCAAATCCTATACATTCGTCATTCTATTCCATCAAACTGCGAACAACGAATTGCCACTTCTCTAGAGGGGCAGAAATGACAACCGAACGCAAGGACGTTTCACTAGAACTAGATGGTGACGTCACAGACCAAATGAGTCATTTTGATGTATGGAAGGCTCATGACTCGATTGCCTTGCAACAACTTCGCTATCATTTCCTTCTCCGTGTGTATAACAAATAACTATTATTTACAGTTACAGTAACAACTGAAGGATATCCAGTGAGCAGTTTACTCAGGGTACTCAATTTGGCAAATACTTCAGTGAAACAGGAAATAGACCCTATTCAAAATAACCTCAAAGAAAGATACCACAAGAAGAATAGACAAAGAAATCAAAAAACAAGACATGTAACGGCAAACAACAGTCATGGTATTATAAATTGATATTCAATCAATAATTACACTTTGCTTGCAATGTTGTTCGAATTTTCTCTAAACTAAACTTTTTACTTCAATGAAAACACTTGTACTATTCCACATTATTTATTAAATTCCTGACCGGTTTCGCCTTACGGCATTATCAAAGGTTTGATAATGCCGTAAGGCAAAACCGGTCAGGAATAGTACAAGCGTTTTCATTGAAGATTTGTAGCAAATTCCACCAAGTACCATTAATCAACAGTATAAGCAGTTTAAACTTTTTTTTATTACAGATAATGAAAGACGGATGTCATTACGCAAGTCAAATATGAGAAAGAATCTTAAACAGAATATGACGAGAAGTATGAGAAACAATGACTATCTTATCAATCAACACGAACAAGGAGACTCACGCTCGTATCATGGACGAGAAGAATCTGGATTGGTTCCTCGTTATATAACAACGAGCTATTTCCATGGAAATATTAACCCAGGTCTTCGACAATACGAGTATCCATCCCCACCTGTTTATTTAATTTCTAGTCCCAATTACGCTAATGTCATCCATATCCGGCAATGTACTCGCAATGTAGTACAAAATCAACTCTGCTGTAATAGTGGTCAGTGCACCAGAGGACAACATCATTGCTGTCAACGGTCTCCCGGATGTCAAGCCGAAATATTCCCAAAACCCATACTTCTAAACACAGTATGTCCACCAATTTCTGTATGTACTTCTACGTGTCCTGCTATGTGTCCACCTCTTTTTACCACTATTGATAACTGTCACATGGGTTGTAAGTGTTCAAGAGGTGCAGCACAGTGTTGTAACAATATCCCGAATATGGTACGAAGTGGTGGCCACAAAACAACACTTCAATTTTCAACGCCAACTCATGAGACTCACATAGCCCATTACGACTCAAAGTTAAATGAAGCCCACAAGATAAAACATGAAAGGAAAGAAACCGATCAATCAAATAAACATCCGAATGATGAGGTGGACGAACCAGATCCTGATTATTTTTATCGTTCTATTGATTCTGGATTAAAGAGAAAACGTGAACTACAAAGTGAAGATAGAATTAGGCCATTTTGGAAGTTTAAGGATATTAACCCGGAAAATACTCCTGAATTAAAATCTTTGAAATACACAACACTGCCTCAAAGGTATAAAATGAAAACAAGAAGGAACATGCAATCAATTATAAGGCATGCCATTACAGAATCAATAACAATAGCAAGAGAAGACTATCCTAATAATGAAAACGATGAAGATAATGAAGATGAAGAAAAAGCAACGGAAAAATATTTATCTTTTGATGAATTGATGTATCTTCGAAAATTAAGTGATAATTACATGGACTACTATCCTAGGAGACAGGGTGGAAGGCGACAGGGTGACAAAAAAGCGACAACCAAAAAAGCTGCAACGCAAGCTACAGCCAAAACCACAAAAAACGCTGCAACAAAAGCTACAACAAAAGCAGCTGCAAAAGCAGCAACAAAAGCAACAACAAAGGCAACAACAAAAGCAGCAGCAAAAGGAGCAACCAAAGCAACAACAAAAGCAGCAACAAAAGCTACAACTAAAGCAGCAACAAAAGCAGCTACAAAAGCAACAACAAAGGCGACAAAGGCGACAAAAGCAAAAGCCGAAAAAGTTGCTTTAAAAGCATCTGTTAGCGAATCTACAACAGAATATACAGCAAACACTCCATTTGAACGTGTAAAACAATGTAGCCGTAAATTGACATGTACGTGGACAATATACACAGGCACAGCTGAAGACGGTAAGCAACTTGGACCCCTAGCCTTTGGATCTCGAACACCACCTGGATATGTAGAGGGGTGTACTCGAACTTCTACATGTACTCGTGACCATATGGATAGAAACAAAATGGCAACTACAGCTGCAACCGTTGAAATTGACGCACTCGCCAACGCAAATCAATCTTCTGAAATAGTAGTAGATGACGATGAATATTGTGAAAAACGAAGTCTTAATAGGCGAAATGCTGATCACAAAGTTGCAACTCCGTTCTCTCATGCTAACAAAGATATAATAAACGCACACACTAATACTGTACTTGTAAATCTATCCAAAACACATGACTACATCTGGAATGAAAAAATAAGGAAGAAGAGACAACAAATTATATCATCAAGAGATACCTCAAAAGTCATCTCTTATGCTGACCTTTACTATTTGGTTTTAAATAAAATGATGAAACGTAGTAAGGGTGAACCACGCAATATTAATTGCCTCTGTAATTATTCATCTTATAATTACACGGATATTTTATTTGGTTTATTTTGTTTACTGTTTCTTTTCATTTTATAAAATTTTGTATGAACGCTTTAATTAAGATGCAAATAAAAGACGATGAATACTTTAATTATTGTTTCAATATTTAATGAAGAGCATGAACGTACAAAAAAGCAGTAACATTGGTTCGATTATTACTTTAACTGAATTATTATGTGTGCAGGGGAACAAAGCATTCAACTTTAATTTACTTAAATCATTCGCAATTTTTCGTAACAGCACCTTATAACTCAAGTACTTTTTATTGTTACTCTTACAACATTCTCTACGGGATCTATTGGGTAATTTCATAGGTCCATAAGTCCATTCGGTATCTCTAAAATATCTTCCATTAAGACGTGTATCCCTCCGTTTTCTTCTCATACCTTGGCTAAACATATTCTTCATATTATTTGCGTACAAGTCATCATTGATTACTTTTACTATTTCTGTAATGATAAAAAATATTACAGTTAAATTTGATAATTTACATGCACTTTAAGTGAAAGCGATTTACATTCATCTTGCATTTTCTGTTACTTTATGAATTAGACGTATTTTTTATGCTTTTTAAAAAGTTTTTCATGACCCTGTATCCATTTTTAAACAGTGTTATTTTATCCGGCGATAGCGTATTGAGTGTGGTCGTACTTTCTGTGGATGTATCAGATTCAAATATATCATCCAAAAAATCTTTTGTTATAGAACTCATTTTCAAATGTTCTATTTCCATTTCTACTTCGGCTTGAGCTAAATTAGTACTATCGTAATATGAATCCGTAGTTTCTTTGCCACTCCCATCATCTTCTTCTGGGAAAAAGTAATGGCCCGTAAATTCTCGATTTTGCTTCACTTCTGCCAATTCAGCTTGCACTTTAACGGGCTGTACAATTGATAATGTCTGAGGATCGGGCCGATATATCTCAGTAGTTGAAATTTTATCTAAAACAGAGGCATATAAAACTATAAGTTGGGTTAAAATATATCCAAAACATATGGAAAAGGTAAAGAGCCTCAAGCAAAAACTAGTTATCTGTAATAATATATTTAGTGCGTCTTTTGCCTAAAGATGATTAATGCCATATTACCATAATGTCACCATTTAATATCT
Organism: Eilema caniola; assembly: GCA_949126895.1. Classification (NCBI taxonomy): domain Eukaryota; kingdom Metazoa; phylum Arthropoda; class Insecta; order Lepidoptera; family Erebidae; genus Eilema; species Eilema caniola. Next base: position 9,454,631 of record OX421471.1, on the reverse strand, counting down.
ATTAGTATTAACATTAGCACAAGTGAAACCAATGCCACCAAGCTAGTTACTTTTGGCTAGATCGGCCAGAATGTGTTGTTATTTTGCCAATGTTGTGAAACTTTCTTTGCTAAAACTTTCACTAATGATAACATGATTACAGTAAGTATTACACAGAAAGCTTCCCTTCCCTTTTAATAAGAGTTTGATAACCAAGCAAGGCGAAAATTTCATAAAGTGATATAAATATCATAATAATATATCATTATCATAATTGTAATACCATTACTCCTAAATATAACAGCTTCTATCAAATCTACCAGTAGTGTTGAATTGAAAAAATCTTTAGAAGTTGTGCTGACTGTAGTGGGTTGGCCTTTTTTACTGTAGACTTTGTTAATAAATGCTGCTACACCTGCATCGGTGAAAGAAGTATCTGGAACATTGGTTATTTCTGGTGCTGTGGGTGATAACAATTTTTTGATCATTACATCACTGCTCAGTTTTTTCTTTAATAACTCTATAAAGTCATTTAGTAAAGCATCATTAGGAATAATTCCATTCGGAACGGAAGTTATTCGCTCTCTAATAACTTTAGAATCATGTGAATCAGGAAAATAGTTAAAGGTTAAAGATTCATTTTCAGGACGCATATCTACAGCGGATAACGTTATTGCATCAAATATGGGATCCACCATGCCTGTAGTACTTTTACTCGGAGTCTCTATCAATATATTTGACTCAGTGGGGATAACTTCGTCATATGTTTCTTTTTCAGCGTAGTCATGATTTTTAGCCTTGTGTTCTGAAACAATTAAATTTGTTTAAAAATAACTTCAAATTTAATTTATGATGTTTTATAAATGTATGTATCAATATAAATATCGTACAATTTTTCACACAACGCTATCTAGATCCATGGTAAGCATAATTTAACTTAGAAGCTAGAATGCGGATAAACATGCTTAGATACATCTTTTTTAATTTAAATACATGTTTTTTTTTTAATATTTAAATATAAAAAATTAAGTTTTATGTATCACATACCACATAACGCTGTATAATCGTGATCACAAACTTCACTAGGACATGCAGAGCAGGGTGAACCGCATGAGTACACTGTTTTATTTCGACGATTACCAGCAGGTGCGAAATTGCATATCAACCTGTATATGGTTCTGTATTTTACATCTAAACGTTCCTGTAATTATTTCACATTTTACGATTATTTCACAGTTTTCCATTTAGCGCTGAACTTTCATTACAATTTAGATTAGTGTTTTTTACCTGAAATTTTACACCTCCACAACCAACTTCCTTTGTCTCTTCCCATATTAGTTGCGTAAAGTAATCGTAATGTTGTTCATTGAAGTCTGATGAACTGAAAATAATTTTATTTTAATTATAAACTAAATACATATATCTAAATAAACTTCAACTTACAAAAAATGTGAAATACAAAGTTGCTTGCAGTTTTGACGAAAACCTACTTATAAGGAGTTTACTTTCTGCGTCTCATCCTGGACTCTCAGATCTATTTAATAGACTAAGGCAGATTGACAGCTGGCAATACCGTTAGTACTTTGTTCGCGTCTATGTCATGGATATCTATTAAAAAAACCAATTTCCACTACCCATCTATTTAACTGCGAGAGATATATGCGATACAACCTCACCTTCGGCCTAGCACATCGACCCACAGACGGCGTGCGGTTTAGTCGGTTCGAGTCCGACATAACCTCCCCCTCCGGCTCCGGAGTGAGGAATATCCGTGGGGATTTCCCGTACGTAAAAAAAACCATCTATTCAATAGCAAAAAGATCGTCTCTTTAAACTATTTTAAGTTATTCTCATTTCAGACATCAACATTTTATTTATAAATATTAGTTATACATTAGATCACTTACGGCACATATCGAGAAATCACTGATGCATTAATCTTCAGAAGCTCCATATACCATACATCTACTAGAGCTAACGGTGTCAAACCTGGCGAGTCACCTTGCACAGTAGCAACATTTTGACCAACAGGCACGCTACCTGTTGACAAAAGGAACTATTTCAATCAGCCTGGGCCTCGATTCTACTGAAGCCAAGTCACTGCCATTAATTTAGACTTTAAAGTAATGCGGTTAAAGTCTAGAATGAAATTACTTTTTGGAAATATAATGATAAAGTGTAATGAAACTCTTTTCGTTTAATTTTGGTCTTTAAGTCTACACATAGATTGTTATCAGGTTATCAGTGTTTAATAACATTGATATAGTAAGGCCCATATATACCTATCCACTATTCTTCTACCATCACTGTTCATGTACCTAACACTCCTAACTTTTCATTGCACACCCGTTGTCGCGTAGCTTATACTGTTGATATGCCTTTTGTGATCACTTTAGATACTACAATCGTGCTTAATTCCTGATATCGGGGAACATCACTATAAGCGCAACTTACAATTCAAGATTAGTTATATCTAATAACTATAAAATATACTTAGTTACTAATCTTCTCAACACCGTCGCAGCAGATGACCGCGCGAGGAACGACGGCCTAAAAACGTTGTCTAGAAATTCCTCCATAGTAAATTTGTCGTCATGGCTTACCCAAATCTCGGCATATATCTTGTTCATCCGCTACCCCGTGCTTGACACACTGATCGGCCCACCGCTGTGCTGATTTTTCTAATTCTACATTCCATTCCTGTAAGTACAGCTAAATTTAAAAACAAGTTAAATAACTTGTACAAAGTTGTAAGTATTGTGAATGTTTTGTTTACTTCATCAAATACATGCCCTGGATTTCTAAGCCATTTAAAGTAAAAGCAAAAGCTTATCATCAAATTTTCTGTGTGAAGATGAAGTATAAAGTTGAAGAAGAAGATATTATGAAGAATTAGTTAGGTACAATACGTAGATACAGGCGTTTTTTGTTTACCGTTAAATACCACCGTCTAATATCTATACTACACTGTCACTAACTTTTCTTATTTTAATGTAAATCTAGATAAAATATTTGTGCGTTACCAATTTCATCATACCGGCCGCTGGCGGCAGAGATCTAATTTCGCCTGCAGCTACCTTGTTGCGACGACTATTTATTTTATCCAGTATAAGTCGTTTATCCATGTCACTCAGAATTGTTCGCTCGTACGACAAACAAGCATTAGCAGGTTTTTCAGACTGTAAAAATGACCTATTTCTATTACTTTCAAAGTCTTATATAATATTTAACATACTTAGAAGAAGTTCTGGCGTAGGTTTTTCTTTCTGGGTTGGAAGTTCAGACAGCAGTCGCACTCGTTATAGTCATCGTAACAGTCAAAACAAACCAAACATTCTTGGGCACCTTGGTCTAAGTATTGTAACGACCTATCTCTATTTGACAGGACTCTTCGTCTCGTTCATATAGGTACTATACACATTTCGTCTAACACTATTATTAGAATATGGTAGGTACGTTATGGTTGGCTTGTTAGTTGAAGGAAATCAAGAATTCAGTTCGGTCGGTTGCTAGGTACCTACTGTGTGGATTGTGAATATAAGTGAAACTCCGGCTCCGAGGTGAGGGTTCAGATGCAATCACATCGTGTTCGGTTGAACACGATGTGATTTCATCCGAACCCTCACCTCGGAGCCTCAAATTTTGGAGACCTTATCATATGACATAAGTAGATATAAATATCATCTAAATCATAATTCAGCCAGGCAGTATCTATGCGTACAGTACGTTGACATGCACGGACGATATAAATTCGTTGATAAAATGACAATTACATTACACTCTTATATGAATTCGGCATTTACGTGATATATTTACAAAGGAACAATAAAGGGCTCTCGCAATTACTGCCTCAGATTTTACAAGGGCTGTAATTTACAATAATGAAACGCTACTATACCGGATATTTGCATAATGTATGTTGTTGACTGTTATTGCAAAAGCCGACGCCGCAATAATCCTTAGATATACATTTTGTGATGAATACTAAATAAAAAGTAATAAATAATATTTTCTTTGACGTCAACATTGATATTTGGAAGGTTAAAATTACTGCTCTAAATGAATAACATGGACATGGGACTCTAGATGGTCTTGTTTCTACTTATTATCATGTCACCCAAGCTTAAACCTACTAATTCGGAAAATTAATTTCATTGATGATCATGGGAATATCACCCAAATCATATGTTTTGTGTGTGAATATAATGTAAAACTCGTTCATAATACTCACACTTATCTCCCTTCTTATTCGTTATTAAGTACCTATGTAGGTATTTTAAATTTGCACAACTTAGCTACATTGAATTTAATCTAAGTTTAACATCATCATTCTTGCGTTATCTAATCCCGATCTCGTTTCCAAGGGTTTAACCTCGGAATCACGGGAATAAGTCGCGGTTGAAGTAAGTGTAAAATATTAGGGTTATTGTAAGATTTTATTTTTAGAATTCAGCGTAAGGAAGGAAAGGAACCAGCCCCGGAACTAAGGGGGGGCAACCGGGGCACTTGCCCCGGGCGGCAGTTTCACGGGGGCGCCAAATACTTGCGACATGAATTCGAAATATCAAACCAATGAAGCCTCTTTTGAAAAAATCTCATAGGTTTTTATCAAGTAATCGAATGTTTATATAATGTTTGAAACACAAACCGTGATTTATGTATGCATCTTGGTCTTTCTGCTTAGGGAATCCTAGGGGAAACTGCCTATGCGACTGTCCTGCAACCGCCACATACAGGGCTAAGTACCTACTTCAATAATACAGGTACGCTCCGGGAGATCACCAGCAGTGTGAAGAGCCTGCTGGCGTTCTTCAATGAGTGTGGGTGGATCGAGTGAAATGCCCACCCTCAGGTAAAAATCGCGCCATGACGTGGAGTTACGGATACCAGCTCGTGATACCATATCATAGGGGATCGTATAAAACACTAAAATTATCACTTGCACATGGATTCCCTTTTAGTAAAATGATTGAAATAGGATAAGATAGAATAAGCTAGGATAAGGTAGGATGAGATAGAATAAGCTACGATAATTATATACAATATATTTATAAACTACAAAAAACTTTAGCTCAAAAGGAGGGGCAAAATTAGAAAAACAAATCTTTGTTTTAGAGGGTTGAATTTTTATTTACATAGATAAATAAAACCAAATTCATACAAAATAGGTGCAAAAATGAAAAACAAATTTAGATATTTACTTACCTGATTGTCGTGGCACCTACTTCTAACAGATCGGAAATCTCAAGTACTTCTTCTTCATCCTAGCGTTAATCCCAGTCGCATCCGAAGCTTTTCAACTTCGAGTTTGGGGTCCGCTTTTTACCAGTCTAATTGCGGTAATTTATGCCAATAAACTTCGATATTTTCCGTGAAGCGACTGTCATCTGACCTCCACAACCTTAAGGCGATATCGAAAATCTCAAGATCTTACTTTCGCTAAATTCCGTAATTTTTGTTATAGTTTCTAATTATTATAAGTTTAGTTTTGTTTTGTTAGGGGATACAAGTAGAATAGTTAAGTCCTTTTCGATCCCCTGGGGATCGAAGTGGAAGAGCGACTCCTTTTGGATCCCCAGAGGGATCAAAATAGAGGATCCAAATGGAACACCCGGCCTAATGTACAAAGAATAAACACTTACAATTTTCAACACAGAACGAGTCCAAAATTAATGTCATTAGGCAGTAGATTTTATATTTCTTCACATTTTCATTGTATACTTCCGTATCGCATAATGTAGAAGCCTGGTATTTAAGTACTTCATTTAATTTTTGTTTTCTCGTTTTGAAGCCTATTTTGGTATTTCAGAACGAAATTATTTCAGTCCTACAAATGTCAAAGTCAAAGTTTGTTTATTTGCAAAGTTTTGACATGAACACATGTCATTCTTACTGATAAGAACTAAGAAGTTAAGTTAGAAAAAAAGCGCGGGAAACGACTCGGTGGCGGGAGTATTTTAATTTTAAAATTTTCATTTTAACAATTTTAGTGATCAGTTGGGTGTTGTAACATATTGTATTATATTATCCTTTCATATTTATTAGTTTGTATATATTGAATTAGGTAAGTACTTAGAAAATAGTTGAATTCTAACATGAATGAGCCACCTGACCCAGGGGGGTCTCTCCCTCTGGATGTGGGTGCATATGTCACCATATCTAATGAATCGGGTTTGGATTCGGACGCTTCATCCGCATCCAAAAGCCGAAAGCGTATCAAACTAGCAAAATTGTGCAAGTCGTGTAACAAACGTCGCAAGAAAAACGCGAATGATTCTGATTTAAATATATGTAATTGCCATAAAATAACTGAAGTTACTACATCAGTCTCTCTAATGGACACTTCACCAGTAGCCATAGATGTAATTACATCCCAGCAACCACGGCCTATGGGCATCGGTAGGAAAGTATATGAGAAACATGATTCTGCTCCTTATGTTGTACATGTACAAAAAATAGCTTCTACTCCTAATGATGGCACCACTCTTCATCCAATCACCCTTGGTAACTTCCTAAAAAACAACAAGCAACAGAACATTGTAAATGGTAGTATTAAAAGAATTGGGAGAAACAGAATTTCTGTTGCCTTTACAAACTATCAAAATGCAAATGATTTTGTAAACAATAAAAGTTTAGAATCTCATAATTTACTGGCATTTATCCCAACATTCCATACCACCCGTATGGGTATTGTCCGTGGCATTCCTACAGACTTAACTGAGGAAGATATATTATCAAATATTACTGTACCAATTGGATGTGGTGCTGTCATTAAAGTGAGAAGATTGAATTACAAAATTAAACTAAATGATAATATTTCCTGGAAACCTACTGAGTCCATTGTCCTGACATTTGATGGTCAAATATTACCTAAAAGAGTTTTTATGTTTTTCAATGCCCTTCCAGTAGATTTGTATATCTTCCCAACTATACAGTGTTTCCATTGCTGCCGCTATGGACACACCAAAGTTCAATGTCGTTCAAAGCCAAGGTGCTTCAAATGTGGTCAAGACCATACTGCTGACTCTTGTAGAATAGGTGAAGACAACTCCTTCTGTATTAATTGCCAGGGTTATCATTTTGCAACTAACAAAATATGCCCTGAATTCAGTAGACAGAGAAGTATTAAAAAAGCAATGGCAGAAAACTGTATCTCATATGCAGAAGCTGAGAAACATTTCCCTAAGGTTTCCAAATCATATGCTGATGTAACTGTTTCTAATCATTTACCTGTTCATAACTCTTCATCAATTCCTCACACAGTTTCACCTAAGACAACTTCATATAGGAAAACCGTCTTTTTAAAACCTAGAAATAAGACACAATCTCATAATGGTTATGATAAATCTTCTCACGAAGCTATTATTAATGAGCATAGGATGCCTGAATCAGCTAATGGATGTGCATTTGATAAATCCATCGATATTGATACCTCTGCAAAGAACCAAAATATTTTAGAAGTTATTACACAGCTTTTACAATCGTTATCTAAATCAATTATCTCACCGTCCCACGCTGCCCTTATTATAGATCACGCTGCCAAAATTTTATACACTGATGATGGATCAGTTACTAATACAATGGAATTGCCGGAGTGCAGTCAGCAAAAAAAGTGAGATCATAAGTCTTATTAATAAATATAACCCCTTTTTAATTGCCCTTTCTGAAACATGGTTAAAACCCAATCAATTATTTAGAATCTCAAAATTTGTATGTATACGTGAAGACAAAAGTGACGGCCGCGGATTTGGTGGTGTTGCCATACTAGTTAATTATAATTTACCATATACAATAGTTTCAATTCCTTCTCACAGTGATGAATTTGAAATAGTTGCCGTTCAAATTCAACACATCTGTTTTGTCTCAATTTATATTCCTTATCCTTCGTCACATATCTTTCAGGAAATAAACTGTATTATCCAGACCCTACCTCAACCTTTAATTCTATTAGGCGATTTTAACTCGCATAACGCGGTATGGGGAAGTTGCAAAACTGATCCTAATGGAACTGAACTATATAACTTAATTAATCAAAACAACTTGTGTATTCTTAATACAGGAGTCCCTACTCGTAGATCAAAACCAGGGCAACGTGTAAGTGCAGTTGACTTGTCTATATGTTCACCAACTTTATTTCCTTCACTATCCTGGCAGCCATTATCTTCTTCTTGTGACAGTGATCATTTTCCCTTAATTTTAACTGTTCCTTTATCTATAACGCTTCACAATAAACGCCGATCTCTATTAAGACACAAGTTAACCCCTGATTCCGATTGGGACTCATTTAAATATGCAATAGAAAAAGAAATACATCATCTTCCCGACATTCACCATGGAAATGAAATTGTTTGCACAGAAGCATTTTCCAATCTAATATTAAAAGTAGCCAACGTTACATTTCCCACTAAAGGGGATGTCCCCCACCGTTTACCGTCTCCACCTTGGTGGGACAAAGAATGTACTGATGCCATTCAAAAAAGAAAAGCAGCTGAAGTGAATTACAAACATTTTATGTCTTGGGAAAATTATGAAATTTTATCTCAGGCCATTATAGATACAAGGGAGTTATTTAAAAATAAAAAGCTATCTTCCTGGCGATCTTTCTGTACCTCTCTCTGCCCTAATTCTAGTCCGTCAATTGTTTGGAATAAAATTAGACGTTTTCGTTCAGCTTTTACTCAACCATCTTCTAACACAATACCGTCGTCAATAATTAATAATTTCTTAAATATTCTTGCTCCTCCCTCCGTTTCTGAATTGACATATTTAAGTTCTCCTGTGTCCAATTCTCCATCGCTGCTATCTTCTCTCTTCTCCTTTCAAGAGTTAAAATCTGTGATAAGCACACTAAAAGACTCCTCTCCAGGGAAAGATGGTATACCTTACTCCTTTTTTTGTAATCTTAGCGATGTAAGCTTACACTATTATCTTGATCTTGTTAATTCTATCATCGCCTCAGGTATTATCCCCCCATCATGGAAATGTCAGATTATTATTCCCATTTTAAAACAAGATAAGGATCCAAATGACCCATACTCTTATAGACCTATAGCACTTTCGCCAGTGATTACAAAAATTGCTGAACATCTAGTCAAAAATAGACTGGAGTGGATTGTAGAAAGCAGTGGTATTCTCTCAAATAGCCAGTTCGGCTTTAGAAAAGGTAAGTCCACCATGGATTGTCTCAGCATATTCATAACGGATATCCAACTTTCATTTTCTTGTAATCAATCTGTAGTCGCTTCTTTTCTAGATATCAAATCTGCATACGATAATGTTATCATCTCAATTCTTAAACAGAAATTGATTCTCTTGAACATCCCCGAGCTATTGACAAACTTCATTTGTAATCTATTAATAAACAGAACAATTGAAATAGCCCATGAAGATTTAAATTTTTTGAGAGTTGTGGAAAAAGGACTTCCACAGGGATCCGTTTTAAGCCCCTTGTTATATAATATTTACACCTATGATTTAGATAGATCTCTGAGAAGTACTGTTCGTTTACTTCAATATGCCGATGACTTATTGTTATATTATTCAGACCAAGACATTGAGATAGCTTGTGAGATGCTATCTGCATCTCTATCTTCTTTAAAACAATGGTTTGATTCCAATGGCCTGGAGTTGTCAACCTCAAAAAGTACCACAGTAGTATTTACGAGAAAAAGATATATTCCTTCTGTTCGCGTGTATTACGATAACATGGTTCTTCCAGTAAAACCTCACGCCAAATATTTAGGTTTAATTCTTGATTCTCGGTTGAATGGATTTGCTCATACTAAGTATATTGTTAATAAATGTGAACGTCTTCTTAATATTATTAGATGCCTTTCTGGAGTATGGTGGGGCGCTCACCCTTTTTCGTTAAAATTAGTCTATAATGCCATTATTAGAAGTGTTCTAGATTATGGCACATATTTGCTCAGTCTGTGTAGTAGTTCAAGTCTTAAACTAATGGATAACATACAAGCCAAAGCTCTTCGAATTATTACTGGTGCTATGAAAACCAGCCCAATTAATGCCTTACAAGTTGAAGTGTCGGAACCCCCACTAAATTTGAGACGACAATTCCTTGCTGATAGGTTTATATTTAAAGCACTTCTTATCTCAAACCATCCTCTTCATTCAAAACTTCATGTTCTTTCAGAGTATATACAAAATAGCTCTTACTGGCGTCATAAAAGAAAACCTTATATTTTAGAAAGCTATTTAAAATTTAAATCCTTTTCATCGCCTATTTTCCAGTCTCCCCTTTTACCTCTTTATAGTATTCATTATGAAGCTTTAATGTTGTCCCCTAATATTATAGATAGATTAAACTATAATACAGATTTTACGAGACAATCAAATTCACACCAATTATATACTGACGCTTCCAAACACCCATTCCCTAAACCAGTGGGAGTGGGTGTGTATCACATTAATTATAATATTGTTCAAAAAATTAAATTGCCTCCAGAGACTTCTGTTTACAATGCTGAATGTTTCGCCATTCTTAAGGCTTTGGAATATATCCTAATTGCAAAACTTAAAAACTCCACTATTTTTACTGACGCTCTTGCTATTCTAGAATCTTTAAAAAAGAACCCTTTTAAATCTGCAAATAATCCATTATTATTTGGCATCAGGAATTTACTACATGAATGCTACTATAAACAAATTGTTGTTGAATTTGCCTGGAGCCCCAGTCATTCTGGTATTGTAGGAAATGAAATTGTTGACAAAATTGCCAAGGAAGCTGTTTCCTGTGGAGATATGGTCCCATACAAAATATTTGGTGAAGATGCCTATTGTGGTGCGAAAGGCTACCTGTACAACACATGGAATGAATCTTGGCAGCTTAGCAGTAGATCGAAGGGACTATTTTATTATAACATTCAACCTAACATTCCCATTAAGCCGTGGTTTGCTTTTTTAAATCTAAATAAGAGATTGACTACATCTATAATTAGGATGCGTTTGGGACATACCTGCACTCCTGCACATTTAGCTAAAATAAAAATCAGGGACAGCCCTATGTGTGAGTGCGGTGCAGAAGTGGGTGATTTAAATCACCTTTTTCTGGCTTGCCGTCAATTTAGTATTAAATTTTTTGATCTTCTTCCTTCCTGTATTCCATTACCTACTCATGTTCCTTCGTTACTTATGTATCCTTTTAATAAGCAAGTATTGGAAGCTATAGATATATTTATAAAATGTAATGATATTAAATTGTAGTTTAAATCTGTATATACCTATCTATTTATGTTATGTTTATTGTTTAAATTTTTTTTATATCTTTCCGTACCCACCTGATCCTGTTCCTTTTTTCCTTAACTTTTTTTTAGTAATTCCGTTCCGTTTTTCATAAATAAACGTTTCCTCGCTTTAACTTGACACTGGCATTTATCTATTACTTGCCAAATGGGAAGAAAAAAAAAAAAAAAAAAAAAAAAAAAGTTAAGTTAGAACTTTAACAAATAATAACCAATAACCTTTCCAGTCACCTTTACACACGGAACAATTTAGACAAGATTAGCATCCATCCAAAATCTGTTTTAAATACAATAAGTCAACATGGCACGTCGTTTACAAGCCATGATCGGTCCTTCAATTTTAAACGCCGATTTATCAAGGTTATACGAGGAATCACAGAAACTACTTGATAATGGTGCCGATTACTTGCATTTAGATGTTATGGATGGGCATTTCGTACCCAATTTAACATTGGGCCACCCTGTAGTAAAATGCCTTAGGAATAAAATCAAGGATGTGTTTTTTGAAACTCACATGATGGTTTCAAACCCTGAACAAGTTAGTGACTTTTCTCTTTTAATATACTACTTCTAATCTACTATAGCTTCCTTTTGGATCTCACTGATCTGAACTGAACTGATCTACAGAGTATTGTCTACGTATAACAAATTCATTTATTTTAATCGTACCTGTTTTATTCATTTATATTTCCATGTATTTTTCAGTGGATTGTACCAATGGCAGATGCAGGAGTCAACCAATATACATTCCATATTGAACCAGTTGACAATGTTCCTGAAGTGTGTAGAAAAATAAGGGAAAGTGGCATGAAGGTAATAAGCTAGCATAATCCTTATTATAATTTTTCTTTTTATTCTCAACTATGCTATGGTTTTCTTTAGGCTTTTTAATCTTTTGGTACTATGATAACTATGTAAGGCCTTTGCACCCTCTTCAAGTTATAGAAGAACATAGCTTTCTTTTGAAAGTGTTTTATATAGTATTTCACCTATTTCAAGGAATGGAAAATAAAACTAATGCTTCTCTGCCACCAGTGGTATAAAAAATTAAGCCATCATAAAATGTCTTAACTGATTGCAGGTGGGTCTTGCAATCAAACCAGGGACACCAGTTTTAGAAGTTGAAGAGTACATCTCCATATCAGATATGGTGCTAATAATGACAGTGGAACCAGGATTTGGTGGCCAAAAGTTTATGGAGAATCAAATGGCTAAAGTACAACATTTAAGGAAGAATTACCCGCTGTTGAATATTGAAGTTGATGGTGGTGTTGGACCTTCTACAATAAATTGCTGTGCTAGTGTGAGTAATATACAAATTATCTAAGTCATAGGTACGAGCAGTCTACTAGACTGCAAGGGAAATGCTTTACAGGGCTCTTTTGAGACCGAATACACATAGTTTAGTGGGTTCGACTCCAATATAACCAGGCTAATGGCTGATAGGATACAAGACATATACATCGACAGCCTCCGTGGCGTAGCGGTAGTGAACGCGGCCACTACGCAGGAGGCGAGGGTTCGATCCCCGCTCAGTGCAAATATTTGTATGCATGAATATGTATATTTGCATTGGTCTGGGTGTTTCTATGTATAATATGTATGTATTTACAAAAAAAAAAACGTATCTAAGTATGTTTATCCGCATTCTAGATTCTATAACACAAGCTAGTTAAGCTATGCTTACCATGGGTCTAGATAGCGTTGTGTGAAATGTTGTGGAATATTTATTTATTATTATTTATTTATGTATGCCACACAAAGACAGTTAGATCATTCTTGGGATTGAATGACCGTAATATGAACAGTGTGAACACTCATATAAGCCAAAACATATTAAATTGGTTTTGTTTCACTGTAGGTTCTGTGATAATCAACACCTATGGTGGTGTTGATTATCACACAACTGTGTTGAAAATTCATTTCCAAACAGAATATACATACACCCAGACAGAATACATAAACAGAATATACTATGAGGTCTGATAGGGGCAATCCCAATCAGACCTCAGCAGCTATTTTCGCTTTTCAGGCTGGAGCCAACATGATAGTATCAGGGACAGCAGTAATTGGTGCGGCAGATCAAGCAGCAACCATCAAACTACTTCGAAACACAGTACAAGAAGCTATTGACAAACTATAATTAATTCATACCTGACCTTCACTGCTGTCTTCCAATATTATAAGGATATATTTTTTATTAAATATTTTTGGATTGAAAAATAAAACTTCAAATGTATTTTATCATGTTTATTAGTCAAATCTGCTTATATCTAAATTGTTTTGAACTGTAGAATCAGATTCTACTTTAGTTGCCGGGAATGCAGAACTTACAGCAATGCCTGCGCCAGAGAAAACCATAGGTTCATTGTTAGCCTGAAGTTTCGTCCTGAGACCTGACAAGGCAATAAATAATGCCTCTTCCGTTCTTATCGTCCGAGACCCTTGATGTGGCAATACATTGATATATTGGTTGAAAAGTAAACTGGCTTCCTCTGCCTGTATTTGCTCATCACCCTCTAGAGCTCCCTCAATACCGTGTAGGCCTCCAAATACAATAAGTGCATGATTGTATTTAAGCTCTTTATTTGGCAAGTCATCTATAGAGGATCCTCGATCAGAAGTACCAATTGTTAAGTCATACCTAAAAATAAAAAAATAAATTATAACACAGATCGATTGGAGAACAGAGTTCTACAATCAATTTGTAATTTTTACAAAACTCAAGCAATATAAATTCATTAAGCTTAATCAGATTTTTTTGACTTTAAATGAACATTTTCTAAAGATTATTTCACTGTGGGGACACCAAATGGCCGAACGGATGATCCGTCTGTGACTTCTGCGTGCTAATCATCCATATTTTTTTAAAGATAGTCTGCAATATCCTTATAGCTTTAAGAGTTTTCCAACACTACATTTTCAAACTGGTATAATTACTTAAAGGTATGTTATGCACATCCTTTATTCTTTATTAAAGGAGGCAAATGCCACCATCTGCATCCTCTAAATGGGATTTTCCCAAACAACCCAATCCCAGATATCCACAATTTCTAAATGAGCAACCCAAAGTACCCAAACGGTATTGTAATGTAAATCAGATGTATGACTTCAACCCAGTAACATTCTTAGAATTTTTTTTTATGAAATTTTGAATAGAAAATTTAAAATGCAGAAGGCATTTAAATCTGTGACAGCCCCTAACTGGGGTATACTCTGACCAACTGATTTGCTTGGACACATTCTAGATATTATCCTTTAATAAAAATTAATTGCAAAATATACATACCCATCTTTGTAAGGGCTCTGTGTAAAAATTTGACTTAAATTATTTGCTATTCTAACAGTATAACCCCAATACACTCCAGTTTCGGCTCTTGGTGTGGTGAGGCTCACAATCTTTCCTTTGATCTTTTTGCTCCCATCATGTGCAGGAAGCATTCTCACTGTAACCCTTAAGCCAGGGTTCAGAAGCTTATCTGTAGAGATGTCTTGTAAGAGACCCACATTAACTTGTGAGCCCTTGCCTGGTTTCACTTTTTTATTCATTGTTATGCCTTCTCTGGAAATTTTTGTAAAGCCAAGGTTGATTTCATTTTCAAACTTAGTATAGTCAGTTTTTTTAATTCAGATAGTAAATTGACAACTGCAAATGTCAAATGATGCCAGCTTCAAGAGCTTAGTGACAAGCTTGAAACTATCGACAAGTGGTTTGACTTTATTATATTTTAAGAAATAAGTTAAAATTTAAAAGTTCTTAAGTTTCATACACTATCCATATAAGCTAACTATAAAATAACCTACATAAATCTGTGCTAAATTTAATTATTGACAACTTTCAATACTGGTTGCACATGACTATTTTGTAATTGCAATAAACCAGCAACACAGGTAATGTCATTTTACTATCTGAAATTAAAAACAGACTTTAGGGTAATTTACACTTGAATGTAGGTTTCACACATAAGCACAGAACTTATTTCTTGTAATTAATAGTAGTACTTGCAAAAATGAGTGGCAAGTAAACAGAACTCATTTTGCTAGTGACTGTTATTATATACTAGTAATTATTAGGTTAATGTTGCACTTTACGAGTAGTACTGTAGAATAGTTGCAAACACAATGCTTTCAGTATGGTGGTTCTCACATACAATGTAGACCCTGACTGCAATTGTGTGAGTGAATGAAATTTATTTTAACAGTGTAAAAGACCTTTTTTTCTCACCTGAATTCAAAATCATTTGACATCCTCAAGTGATGTGGAGCATCCAATGGATTGAGTAATCCTGCAAATTCTAAATCTTTGTGCAAAGGAAAAAAATGTTTTCTCAAGTATTGCGGGCACTCCAGGTATTGCAAAATACGGGCCAACTGAACGCAACTCTTTCGTGCCACTTTGACACCATCCGCATCCTCTAGCTTCGACTTCTTTGTGTTTAATTTGTCACCAATATCATCAAAAACTATTACTTCATCAACACAAAATACACATGCTGCCCTTGCTATTTGACCAGCCAAATAAGTCCGGAGTTCTGCAGATTGAGCATTCTCCAGTATAGAACCTGGGACTGCTATACTGACAGTTGATATCTCAGCATTCTTCTTCTCCCGGTCGATTTCCTCCTTGTTTTTGGCTTCCACATCGCGTTCGACTGCAGCTCTTTTCTCGCGCTTAACTATTTTCTCTTCATTACGTTGGCGTTTTAATGCTTTTCTTTCTTGGTTTATTTCTCGCCAGCTTTTGCCAGAAGGTTTTGAAATCTCTGATGAAAACATACCTATAAGAGTGGACTATTGATCAACATTCACATAACCTATTGGCAAATTGGCAATATGGATTATGGAATTTTGGATGACACTTGACATTACAGCGTTGCCAATATGAATTTTCAAAATTCCCCAAAGGTCAAGCTCTTTGTTAAATACTCTTAAAATCTATTATGGTGACTGAACGAGATTGATTACCTTTTATACTTGGTGCAGTTTTCTATTACATTTTTTTTATATCTTTGGTTTCGAATATTTTTAGGCAATTTATGAGTACAATAATACTCATATTGATTCTTTCCTTGAAATCATCAAAAGAAAGTAATGTGGTACATATCGTCAGAGATAGTTCAAATCCGCGTAACTAGCATTGGATAATAATTCCACGTATCTAACAAACATAGCTCATTTAAGTTTTCGCGCCCAATTTACCACTTTAATAGGACTGGAGTTTAATCAATCGAAAGGCAAGAATTCGCCCAAAAACAAAACAATGCTTCGTATCTACCAACGGCAAGTGGCGAAACTGCGTTATTGATTTGGTTTATTTTTTTTATTTTATTTTTTTATATAGGACACGTCAATTTGACCTTACCTTGCCTGATGGTAAGGTGAAGGCAAAGTCTCAGGAGAGAGGGCCACCATTATACACAGGTGCCATGTTAACAATGGTGGCACTCAGCTTGACGGCCTCATCAGTTGCTTTTTCACGCCCCGCTTAAAGGACCCGGGACTGTAGGAAGAGGGAAACACGTGAGCTGGCAAGGAATTCCAGGTCTTAATTGTGCGACAAAGGAAAAAGTCACCGAACCGCTTGGTTCTTGAAGGAATGTTCTACACCGTATGCGGGTGACATCTAAGTCCTGCACGTGTCGTCCTGTATAGGAAAGGAGAGGGTGGGACTAATTGGAATAGCTCTTCAGAACATTCACCATGGTAGAGACGGTAAAATACTGCCAAGGAAGCAACATCTATACGCAACTGCAAAGGCTCGAGGGTACTCGTGACCTCAGGATTTCCGATAATGCGGACCGCACGTCGCTGCAACCTGTCGAGAGCATCTAATAAGTACTTTGCGGATCCATCCCAGAGATGCGAGCAGCCATGCTATTCCGAAAAACGTAAACTCACTTCGAAAGACATCTCGCAACTCATCTCGCAAGTCACTCTCTGAGTCAGTTCTTTAGAACAAACGTATGCCTTCGCGCAGTCTCCTAGGACTCGTTTGCTCCAACGGCTATCGGTCCTTCGATAGACTTAGCAAACCTACCGCCTCTTCAGCTTGCTTATTCTACGAGCTATGTGAATGTCGGTACCTTTGGTTCTTTGTCGGATGACTTCGCTTCGAATTCTATACTTCAAAGATAGCTCCAAGCATAGCTCGCTTCATACCCCGCTGTGCGACTTTTAGGCCATGAACTAAACCCACCGTCAGTATCCACGTTTCGGCACCGTAAGTCATAATAACAAGTAGAACGCATGCCCAGTAGTTCTCCTTCCGACAGTAAACATACAGCCCATGACTAAGTGCTCCTTGTTTTTCTTTTTTTTATACCACTTAGGTGGCAGACAAGCACACAGTTCACCTGATGGAAAGTGGTTACGGTGGCCTATGGACTTTTGTAAAAGGCAATCATACTGGTGCTGCCGACCCCGTCAAAACAGACAGATTGTGTGCCTTCATTGCAGCAGACTAAGCAGGACAAGCCTTTGGTCTTCCCGCTGACAGCACAAAACTCATGATGGCAGTAGGCTCGTTCCCTATTACAATTGACCGAAAATTATAGTTGGCAAAATGTGGGTGTTGATACACCTCTGCCTATCCCTTCGGGGATTTACAGGTTGCCGAACAGTATGGATGTGGTCCATGGTGCTATATAAACCCGGCTTGCTCCGACGGCTGGTTTAAATATTAAACCATACTTATTGTTAAAATAATATTTTATTATTTTTAAATAAATTTAGGATTTGTGATAACTAGTGTTGATACTGTCGTACTATAATTGTTTATAAGAGTATTTCAAAGAGATTTTGAGAAAAAAAATGTTGGTTTTGTTACATTCATTTAATCCAATTTTGTAAGAGATAAAGATGGTCGATTAATTTTGTATACTTCTATTTTCAATATTAAATATTATTATTGTTAAAATAACTATATTTGTCTCATTTTAAAACAGCGTACCTATCTCTTAGGTTCCAATGTGACTAGTTAATGGTCAAAGCAAATCCGCATAATTGTCGTAGGGCGTTAATTATTTACGTAAAGGAAAATAAATAAATTTCTGTAACGAGCGATAGAACATATGAATATTTACTCTCTGTATAAAACGGAGTTTAAAATTCATTGAATTAATAAAATTATTAAGTTTTAACCTTAACCTGTAAAACATATTCTATTGCAGACACGCGGCCTTTGTGTATGGTAGTTTCGCGGATTTGCACTATCCCCGACGATATGGAACATATTACACAATTCTAATCCTATATGACGATAATGTTGTTATAAATTATTTAATTTCGCGGAAAAATTGTTCGCCGTCAGCAAAAATTTCGTCCTAGTTATGGGCTTGTAAATACATATTTTTGTACTATCACATATGTTTATTTTTATTTTATCGTAAATAATTAGAACCTCTGGACCATTTAAAATTATAAAACAAATATGTTATCTATTTACTTTTTTAAATAAAATTTCCTGAAGTTGACGTATCAACGTTTTCGACTATCGTCATTGTTCCCGGCTGTTTATAATAAATCAAACGATAAATATACACAAACGTCTACTTCGACTTGAAAGAGCCATTCGTTACGATCACAAAAAATATAACCCGAGCGTTCTATGCCACTTACAAAGTCGACAATCTTTTGTTTATATAAACACGGCCGTTACTCAGCGGGCGGTCTCAAGTGTCTCAAGTGGCCAAGGTCAAGTGTGCGCTCTTTAGTGTTTACACTATGATGTCACGTGATAGGTCGTAAATCTTACCATGCGCGTATGAACGGATAATATATTACACGACTGTTTATTGATTTATAATATAAAAATTACTATTTCATTTGTACTTCGCACATAAAATAAGTAGCACGCCACGTCACGCTACTCTCTCTCCCATCCACAGTACAATTCAACAACACCTAGTCTTGATTTAATCGTAACACACATCTAGGTATACAATTCATACATACCTATTTAGTATTTGGCTTCATATACACTCATAAGTTGTGGCTGCTGGTACTCTTGACCTGATTTATACTTAAGTCTTTTTATTAATATTGTTTTAAATCAGAAGAGCGATCACGTTTCCCAGATGGTGCGCAAGATATAAAAATTCTCAGTTTGATTTAGATTCCCCAAATCTCAGGGAAATCCTTAGAATTCGGCTACCCTTGCGAGGAGGAAATGTCAGATTTAGCACAGAGTAAATAATATACCAGAAAAAAAAAGCGCGGGAAACTTCGGTTTGAGCGGGTGTTTTTTTTCTTTC
The DNA here is from genome assembly GCA_949126895.1 of Eilema caniola. Classification (NCBI taxonomy): domain Eukaryota; kingdom Metazoa; phylum Arthropoda; class Insecta; order Lepidoptera; family Erebidae; genus Eilema; species Eilema caniola. Next base: position 9,435,142 of record OX421471.1, on the reverse strand, counting down.
GAAAATTTTAAAATTAATTTAAACGTGTAAAATAATTAGATTGGTTTGAAAATTTGTATAGTTAATAACTTAGTAGTAATATTCTTATATTCTGTGTAGTTTAGGTGTTTATTTGGTAAGTTTATTTATATTGTTTATTATATGGTAATCTCTTATAAGGTCAGGATCGTATGAACGATCCGCCTATAAATTTCATGGGGGATTTAAGCTCTGGCTTAAATCCCCCCGTGGCTAGTTACGTCACAATCGATCAAGGTATGGACACGGACGCATCCATTCAGGGTAGCGGTAGAGATACTGATAATTCAGTAACAGGTAATGACAGAAGCAGAAAACGTAGGCAACATAGGGTGTGCAAAAGTTGTCATAAAAAGAAAAAAAATAATAAAGGAGTAGTTAACCTGAAAGAGGATTCTAATGTTTGTAATGAAAATGAGTGCAACTGTCTATCTCTTCCATCTCACAATCCAACACACACTGAGGCTAAACCTGAAATAAATATTAATAGTACTGCACCAGTCAACCAGATTGAACCTATACAAATTGGTCGGAGAGAGTACATAGAAACTGATGCTGCACCTTACTTAGTCCATGTACAACGTAAAGCTGATATGGATAACAGCCCTACTAGTTTACATCCCATTACCTTTGGTAACTTTCTGAAGAAAAATAAATTTGAAAATATAGTTACAGGTTCTGTGAAAAGGATAGGACGAAATAAATGCACTGTTTCCTTCACAAATTTTATAAGTGCTAACAATTTTATTGACAAATGTAGTTCATTAGACAGTAATCTTAAGGCATTTCTGCCAACATTTAATATCACCAGAATGGGGCTTGTCCGTGGAGTCCCTGCTGACTGGTCACTTGATGAAATTTTAGATAACTTATCTGTCCCAATTGGCTGTGGGAAGATATTAAAAGTGAGACGGTTAAATTATAAGGTCTATGTAAATGGTACATACACATGGAAGCCCTCTCAGTCTGTTGTAATCACCCTTGATGGTCAAGTGTTACCCAAAAGGGTTTACATATGCTACAATGCTCTGCCAGTTGACATCTATGTTTATCCCACTATTCAGTGCTATCGATGCTGTCGTTACGGACATACCAAGAATCAGTGCCGGTCTGGCCAACCTAGATGTTACAAATGTGCTCAAAACCATTTAGGAGAAACATGTTCTGTTGAGCAAGATAATGCTTCATGTATTTGTTGCTCTGGAAGGCATTTTGCAATTAGTAAAAGTTGTCCTGAATTTCTAAGGCAAAAAGATATAAAGCATTCTATGGCTCATTCCTGTTTATCTTATGTAGAAGCATTAAAACTTCATCCACCAGTGTCAAAGTCATTTGCTGAGGTTTTGATTTCTAGTCCTTATAAATCTGCTCAACCATCCTCCCAATCTGGTCCTAATAACATTCCGACTTCTTACAAGAAAACGGTTTGGCAAAAGCCACGTGCTCCTGCGAAATTAACACAGGGTTACGATCAGGCAGCCCATAAAGCTATCCTTAGTGAGTTTCGATTTCCAATTCCAAATGATGGTTGCGGATTATCTCAATCAAAAGAGCCCGCACAGTCCCAGTTCCATCAAAGTGATGATCTAGATTGCATTGTTGACATGATTAAAAACCTTATTGGTATGTTAATTCATAAAAAAATTATAAAGCCGTCCCACGCCGACATCAATGACTTTGCAAACATTTCCCCAAACAATCAATACAGTAATGGACAGCATAATCCAGTGGAATTGCCGATCAGTAATTCCTAAAAAAACTGATCTTCTTCATCTTGTTAATAAGTTTAATCCCGTTATAATATCTCTATCAGAAACCTGGCTATTAAGTTGGCAATTATTTGGTATTAGAGGTTACACCTGCATACGTAGTGACAGAAATGACGGCTACGGTGGTGTAGCCATGTTGATTAGAAATAATTTACCATTTACTCGTATTCCATTTGCAAATAATAACGTTTCTCTTATTGATATTGTTGGTGTAATTATTGAAAATATTTCTTTTGTGTCTGTATATATTCCGTATGCTACCAATGCTGCCATAAGAGAGTTAGAAAACGTAATTTCTTCGCTTGATAGACCTTTTTTAGCTATGGGTGATTTTAATTGTCATCATCAATATTGGGGAAGTAGCGAGACGAGAAGTAATGGTAGAAAACTTTTGAATATCTTGGACAATCATAATTTATGCCTATTAAATTCGGGTCAACCCACTCGCCGTACAGGTCCAAACCAAATAATTAGTGCTGTGGATCTATCAATATGTACACCTAACCTAGCCTCCTCACTGTCGTGGTCCCTTCTTTCATCTTCTTATGGAAGTGACCATTTTCCAATTATAATCTCCTCACCTATAAGTAGTCCTTTAATCAAAAAGCGATGCCCCAGATTAAAGTACAAATTAAATAATGTTGATTGGCACCAATTTCGAACCCAAGTAGATGCCAATATTTCACTACTACCAGAAATTGTGCGTGGTGGCGAGAATGATTGCAACGACGCTTTGGCCAAGTGTCTGATTAATGTTGCTGATCAATTGTTTCCCATTAAGAATAATTCCTCCAATAGGATTCCGTTACCACCGTGGTGGGATGCACACTGTTCTGATGCTGTTAAAAAAAGGAAAAAGGCTGAGAAAATATATGCTGAAGATATGTCACCCGAAAACTTAGATAAACTTACAAAAACATTGAAAGAAACCCGTACCATCCTTAAGGGAAAAAAGTTTCAAGGATGGAGAGCTTTTTGTGCCTCTTTGTCTCCGACAACGTGTCCTTCAGAGGTGTGGCGTAGCATTAAACGGTTTAGATCTGCTTTCAATGACTCATCCTCTCAGTATCAACTACCTTCTTCTCTGACTAACAGTTTTCTTAATATATTAGCTCCTCCTTATGTTGCAGAGAAAGACTCACACTCTCCCACCACAGCTCTTTTCCCTGTCATTCATACGGGTACTCCTTTGTGCATGCCCTTCAGTTTGTATGAGCTGAAGGGGATTCTATCGTCTGTTAAAGATTCTGCCCCTGGTGAAGATGGTATACCTTACTCTTTTCTTGTTCATTTAAGTGATGATAGTCTAAATTACTATTTAAAACTAGTTAACTCTGCTCTTGCCTCTGGGAACATCCCTTCTTCTTGGCGTTTCCAAGAGGTTATCCCAATTTTAAAATCTGGTAAACCACCCAACAATGCTGAATCATACCGACCAATAGCTCTTTCGTCTGTTCTTGTTAAAGTGGCTGAGCACCTTGTTAAAAACCGTCTGGAATGGTACATTGAGAGTAAACACATATTATCAAGAAGCCAGTTTGGTTTCCGCAAAGGAAATAGTACAATAGATAGTATAAGTGTATTCACTACTGATATTCATCTCGCGTTTTCAAATAACGAATCTGTGGTTGCATCATTTTTAGATATCAATGGTGCCTATGATAATGTCATATTATCTATCCTAAAACGCAAATTAATAGCTCTTAAAATTCCGCATCTTTTAGGTAACTTTATCTTAAACTTACTATCCGTTAGATATGTATCCGTGTACTCTACTGATGGTAGCAGAAAAACTCATTCAGTTTTTAAAGGTCTTCCACAAGGATCAGTACTCAGCCCTTTACTTTTTAATATATATACTTATGATTTGGAGCCCTCGCTGAAGGGCACAGTTAATATCTTACAGTACGCTGATGATCTATTATTATATTCTATAGATAAATCCATTAACAACGCCTGTGAGTCGTTAACAATTTCTCACAAATTACTAAAATGTTGGCTGGATGAAAATGGACTAAGCCTATCAACTCACAAGAGCACTGTTGTTGTTTTCTCTAGAAAAAAAGCGTTTTCTGATCCCATAGTTAAATTTAATGACTCTACTTTACCCGTAAAAGACTCCGTAAAATTTTTAGGTCTAATTTTAGACAAGAAACTTACTGGAGAGCCGCATTTTATGTATGTTGTGAACAAGTGTGAACGTTTGCTTAACATTATGAGATGTTTGACGGGTGTTTGGTGGGGTGCTCATCCCACTAGCCTTAAGCTTTTATACAATGCAATCATTCGCAGTGCTCTAGATTATGGAACATTCCTTTTAGACGGGGGCAACAAAAAAGGTACCAAAAAATTAGATGACATACAATCCAAGGCTCTGAGAATCATTTCGGGCGCAATGAAATCAAGCCCCCTTAATGCCCTGCAGGTAGAGTGTGAGGATCCACCACTTTACCTCCGGCGCCAGTACCTATCGGATAGGTTTATATTTAAAATAATGGAATCAACGAACCATTTATTACATAAAAAACTAGATGCTCTTGATCAGCTTGTCCTGAACTCCAAGTTCTGGAGACGACAAAGCACTCCATGCATAATTAACAGTTATAGGAAATTTCATTCAATACATGGACGGGTCTTTCGTTCGCCATCGCTTGCCCTTTTTGACAATATATCCTATGAATCATTAACCCTTGCACCTGACATCTGCTATAGTATAGGTATAAATAAAGGAGACCCAGATGCTAAATTTAATTTCAATAAGACAGTGGACGAAAATTGGTGTGAATGGCACCATATTTTTACTGACTCTTCTAAAAGTAGTTTTACTTGTGTAGGTATAGGCATTTATCATTCACAATTTAAAATTTCACAAAAGGTTAAGCTTCCCCCTGAAACTTCAGTTTATACTGGAGAGTGCTTTGGTATTTTGAAAGCATTAGAGTATGTACTATTAGCCAAGCTCCCAAAGACTGTAATCTTTTCCGATTCTAAAAGTGCGCTTCAATCTATAGATAAGTTCCCATTTAAGAAACCATATTATCCGATTATCTTTGACATCAGAAAACTACTTAGTATTTGCCGATCCAAAGGTCACTCTGTTATATTTACTTGGGTACCTAGCCATTGTGGAATTTGGGGAAATGAGAAAGCCGACCAACTTGCAAAAGAAGCAGTTCACGATGGTGATATTTATCCTTATACCTTATATTGTCATGATCTCGTGAATTTGCCCATGAATTTCTTAACAGATCGATGGTCTAAATATTTCACAGATTCCTGTAAATTTAAAGGTAAGAGATATTTCGATGTTCAACCTGAAATCCCACGAAAACCGTGGTTTAGTAGGGTTGAATGTTCAAGGTTATCAGCTTCAATTATTATACGAATGCGGCTAGGTCATGTTTGTACTCCCTCCCACCTTGCTAGGTTGCAAATTGTAGACAGCGATTTGTGTGATTGTGGAATGGATGTTGGAGACATTGATCATATGTTCTTCTCATGTCCGCGTTATGACCGTTCCTCATTCCTGCATTCTATCATTTCCTTGTCGGTCCCTCTTCCTACCCGAATGAGTTGCTTATTAATGAATCCCATACTATATTATAATGTTATTTCCTCTTTTCTTCTACTTAATGATATTAAATTGTAATTATGACTTTTAGTTATATATTTTAAGATCCTTTATATGTATTTTTAATTTACTTTTTTGGACTTAACTATTAGGTAAACCTATCTAATTATCCAAATTCCGTTCCTATTCCTTTCCTCGGTAATACCTTTTAATGTTTAGTAGTTTCCTTAACTTTGTCGTTGGCACACAGCTTGCTAGTGCCAAAGGGAAAAAAAAAAAAAAAAAAAAAAAAAATAATATACCACACAGTAAGCTACAAATACACTACGTTTAGTTATTTTGAACGCTAAAAGTATTCTGTTTCATGTTTTTCATTTGGTTATAGAAGAGTAAAATCATAGAAGATCATCATTGTCACTTGTCTGTCACTGTGCAGTACAGCAAACTATCAAATGTCGAGATTTTTGAAGCCATCTTGTGAGACGCCAATTTCAAGTGTACCGATCCACTTTAACCACGCCAGTAAATTTGATTTCGTGTGTCCGCATCAGGACGTGTGGTTGGATTTTAAATTAGAGGTCAGTAAGAAACAAAAAGTATATACTCAGTGAGAAGCGAAAGAAACCAAAAAAGAAACTATAAAATGTCAGTTGTGTCACTGCTGTCGCACTGCTGTCACTGTCCTGTCAGTAGTGTCAGTATCAGTATAATATTTAATATCGTGTGATACGTAAGTTGAAATACTTGTTTTTATTTATAACACATTGTATGTAATAAGAAAACAAGAACTATAAATCAGTAAGTATGTAAAAAAAGTAATTAGTATATATGTGAAAGGTGATAATAATCCTCTTAATAAATTTACACAGATAATAATTGGATATTATCTTATTTCCTGTATAAGATCTAACCTTACTTTTGTAATAAACCACTGCCGGTACAGTGATATATCGTTTAGTAACGATTTACTTGGACTTATTAAATCAAAGTTGCCCAACACAATGCACGTAAGAATTGTTAAAAATATGCACTTTTATTTACATGTGCATCTTTCAAACGTTATGATGTCAGTCATTAAGTATGATTATAAATTGATTGACGACCTGAACCAATTGATCTCAGCATATTGCATAGTACCTATACCGAGTACGAAGTACTTTATTTGGACCACCCCATCTCTTCCCATGCGGTGTTATACAAGGGGACTAAGGGACAGGGCTATTGAATATCAGATAGATATACTACCTATGGCCCAATAATGGCCCGATAATGACCTGTAATGGCCCAAATGATATTCAGCCATTTGCTCTATTAGCTAGGCATCATTACTTACCCAGCCAATTAATCAAACAGCATGACAAATCACTTGTTTCTGCATGGTTAAAAAATAATATGATCGGCCTAATTGCATTTCATGGAAGTCAAGCCACATTAAAATGGACATGCTACCAATAATAATGCCACTATTGACAACAATATTAATGGATTTATGATAAGGTATCTCTTATGATGTCAGTTACAATTAATCATTTTAACAACAATTATGATCATGCGTCATAAGAGTTCATATTACAAATGTTTACTGAATAACGGGGCCTGGCAAACTTACGCAATAGTAAACAAGTTTTTTTCTACTATTATAAAAGTTGAGTTGTCAGAGTTGCTATCCAGCAGGTAAATAAGATTAGGTATTTAGGCCTTTCTTCTAAGTGGTACTATTACCTATTCTGTAGTAATATTCAGTATTTGATGAATTATGCATATCCTTACCTGCCTAGCCTACCCTAGAAACTTTTTACTCAATATTAGAGTTTAAGGAAAGAAGAATTCACTAGGATTTAGGGTAGTTGCACATTGGACGGAATATGCGTCGCATATGATCAGTTGTGTAACGTCAAAATTCATCAACGCATTGTTGGGTGATGTACCTCAAACCAACAGTGTGTGTGAGTGGCTAAAATGAGGACTTTGGTTGTCACTGTCAGATGCCTACTGGTTTTAAGAATATAGAACCATCAAAACGAGTGAGGGCAGCCATACACAGACTGCTTCAAGCAGTTGGTCCATTGAAGCCATTTATTCGCTGCTGTACACACAACTGCTCGAGCAAAGAGAAGTTGTGTGTCGAGCAAAGAGAAAAGCAGAGAGATTAGTACATTCAACCAAACAAACAAACATAAACTTTTCTGCTTTATCATGTTAGTATAGATATATAAATCTCGTGTCACAATGTTTGTCCTCAATGGACTCCTAAACCACTTAACCGATTATAATTAAATTCGCACACCATGTGCAGTTCGATCCAACTTGAGAGATAGGATAGTTTAAATCTCAAATTATAGTCCGATTCGCGATAACCGACATCCACGCGGGCGACAGCTAGTGTTAGTATAGATATCGATTACACTAGCCTACACCCGCGCCTGCGTGGATCTCTTAAACCTATTGCAATCAATCAAACATAAGATTTGAAGTCTGACCAAGAGTTTTCTAACAAAAAACAAAAAAAAGCGCATCAAAATCCGTTCAGTAATTTTTGCGTCCATCGCGAACAAACATCTCCAATATAGGTAGGTACAACAAGAAAAGCAAAATTAAGAATTTTGAAAAACCCACCATGGTTATACCGTCTCCGTTCCGTCGCGGGTAATTATATTATAATAGTGTAGATAGACACGCACATGCAATCAACTATGTTATGCTGAATTATCAAAATGTAATTATGTTTTTGTTTGTGTAGTTTGATGTACAGTCGAAAAAAGAGATACGATTGCACCTTTCTCGACTGTACATAATGAGTAAATAGTGGTGAGTAGGTACACTCTATAAAAAAAAGCGCCCGGTCTCCTGACACAATAATTATCCTTCTGTACTTTTTGTTATTTTTTTATACCACTTAGGAGACTTCAGTACAAACGTAAATTAGATCAATTGCCGAGTAATAAGTCGATTATTAAACGCCAATACTTTTAAACACCGCATGAATGTTATCAATGAATTTATAATAGGTACTCTGTTTTTTTTGTTCAATTTAGAGCGGGCAAATAGCAATAGTTGTGTAATTTACATCACGATAAGTATTAGGGTTGTCAACGCTCATTTACTATATAGATAACAATTACTTTCTCAATATTTCTGCTCTAGCAACAGTGAACTCAGAGGTCTGCATTAACGGGACTAATCTCTCCCACACACCCAGTTCTATAACTCCTGTGCCCCGAACACGAAAAATATTCGAATTCGTAAGGTAAATGTATCGAGAGAATAGAGCATTGCGATTGGCAGACACACACACACACACACACACACACATGTTCACAGTAGGCAGGTGGCACTGTTGGGCACATTTTTATTGCAATTAACCCGACTGCTGTCTAAAAGATCGAAACAAGTTGGCCAGAAGGCAGTAGGTACCCGTTAGGGAATTTTTCTTTCGGTTTATGATTGGTAATAGGGTCTGCTGTCAAACTTGTTTCGATCTTTATACTGCACTCTGGTTTCCATGTTTCGATCTTTTAGACAGCAATCGAGATTTTTAATTGCAATAAACATTTGCCCAACACTGGCATGCGGCACAATTCTCGATACGTTTACGTTACGAAATTTAATGATTTTCGTGGTCCGAGCAGGATCAGCAGCAATGACACACCCGGCTGGACATTATTTTTCGAAACACCCCGTACCCGCTGTCACTGAAGAGCCCAAAAGTAGATATGTGCCAGACTGTCTAACTCTATGCCAGTCTGCTTGCTGCTGAACAGAGAAAACCAGAGTCATTTCTCACGAAGTTGTTTTAGAATGCTTTTAATATAATAATCATTGAAACATTTTTATAACTTACATAATTGTATGTATATTTGTATGACAGTGGCGAAGGATCCCTGTAACCCGATTCCAGCTGGTTTCCCAATGTGTCGCATGGTGCATGGTAAACCAGATCGAGGTTTTTCTCCCTTAAAAATTTCACCCTTCATAATTTCACCCTTCACCATTATTGTAAAGCCAAGACGATCCAAGCCCCATGTAAATTACGTAACTATACGTAGATGAGTATAGTTTTATGTTCGTATATGACCCTAACTCATTGGTAAACAATATTGTTTTGTTATCAGGAACCCCTGCATAAGGTCAAGTGTACGGAGTAAATATAAGGCCGCTGGGAACAAATTATCTCTTGTAGTCATTATCACAGAACATTTCGTAAGAACAACATGGCAGCTAATGGAAAGTTGGGTAAGCGCCTATTATTTTTCATTATGATGGTTCTATAAACCTTGTCCAAACTTCTGTAAATACCTTGTTCAAAGCTCAAGATTAAACTCTAATGCTGTCACTTTATTAATGAAAACGAACTAAAAATAAACTAAGTAAACTAAAAAATAGCAAGATTGTGGACTAGTAAATAAAATTTAGAGTTCTTGATGACCTCAATACTTGAGACTTTGGAATATTTTAATACCTACGCTTAAGAGCTCCACCAATACACAATAGTCCACAATTATGAAGAATACATGGTTTGGACAGTAATTGTAATAGGAAACTAGCTCTAGAAGTTTTATAACTACAACAAAATATATGTTTACAGCACTTCTCAGCGTATCAGACAAGGCAGGTCTCTTACCGTTGGCCAAAAGTCTATCAGACATCGGCCTCAGCCTGGTGGCCAGTGGTGGAACTTCAACCGCCTTGCGCAATGCCGGTTTCAAAGTCACCGAAGTATCGGATATCACCAAGGCCCCTGAAATGTTAGGTGGCCGCGTAAAAACTTTGCATCCGGCTGTGCACGCTGGAATTTTATCCAGGTTTGTCAAGATTTCTCTATCGTAAAATCTGTCAAAGTGTCTTCTGTTCTCCATGAGCGCAGGCCTGAGGGTGACGGGTGGACGTGGACAACCCCCCTGTCTACCTAAAAGAAGCAGGCCGTGGCGGCGGCGCGACGCAAAGCGCGTCTCATACCCGGAGGCTAAATGGGTATACGGTGGTCTTCACACTCGAAGAGGCGATCCCCAGAGAGAGAGCCCGGTAGACAGACATACGCCGTGCCGGGGTGAGAGAGATATGTTTCCGACTATCTCAACTCAGACAACCGAAGACCCAATAACGGCGTGCGTTTCAGTCGGTTCGAGTCCGGTATCCGCGGAGATGTTACTTTAAGTTTACTTTTATAATAAAAGAGTTTGTCAAAGTGCCTTTGGCTTTTGTCTTTTTTGTCTGTTTCACGTTTAATATTCTTAGCACCTTAGCTTAGGACGGAATGAATTCAAACAATTTTACATTTCTCAGGTTGACTGATTCGGACCAGGAAGATATGAAACGTCAGAAGTTTGAGATGATCAGCGTAGTCGTATGTAACCTGTACCCGTTCGTACAAACAGTGTCTAAGGCCGGTGTGACCATCGCCGATGCAGTTGAGAACATTGATATCGGAGGAGTGACATTGCTAAGGGCCGCTGCTAAGAACCACGACAGAGTCACAGTGATCTGCGACCCTAATGATTACGATAAAGTTATTAAAGAATTAAAAGAGAGCAAGGATCACCAGACATCTTTGGAAACTAGGTAAGTTTCTGTGATTCAATGCATATTAAATAATTATATGTGCAACATGTTTAAGAGAATCACATTTCGGTAGAGTATGTAGGTCGCATGACCTACCTAATCATATTACAGACAATCGAATAAGAAATTCAAGTTGAATATTTATTTAGCTTTGTCTATTGACAGGTCTAGCTTATTGAATTGGAACTACAAAATTGTCACAGGTAATAATATAATATAGTGAATGTTGAAATATATTGTTGTTGTTGTAGTATAGAAAAGTCAGCAGATAGGTACAAGTCGACAAAAGAGATACGGTTGCACCTTTACATACAACTTTATATAAAAAAGTGCAAACGTATCTCCGTTGTCGACTGTAGATCTATTATTTCTCAATTTCAGATGCTGAATAGTAAAATAAAAGAATAGAATTAAATAGATTTAACAGTTTCATGGGTGCACATAATTTTTTTGCAAAAATAAACCCTATATTATTATAGTCGTCTCGCCATTAACAATTATAAAAATATCAAATATGTTTTTCCGGACATTGACGAAATTGCGATGTTTCTATTGCGCCAGCGATGAAAAAAAAAGATAATCAAATATAACATTATCTAAAATTTGTAGCTTTAAAAGTTTTTAGATATCTAGTTAATGTATTTCTCTATGAACAATTTAAGTCACTGGCAAACAAAAAAGATTTTGCAATTGTACAATTTTAACAGATTCTATCACAATTTGCGGTGAAATCAATCTGTTAAAATGTTTCAAAATATTCGTAGTATTCGCGTAAACTTCCAAATTGTTTATTAAAATTTTATTTTTATGATTTCAGGAAACATTTGGCACTGAAAGCTTTCACACATACCTCTGAATATGACTTGGCGATTTCTGACTATTTCCGTAGGCAGTACTCAGCAGGAGAGTCTCAGCTAACACTCAGATATGGTAAATTTATTTATACTCATACTATCCGCGGCTAATTGATATTTTCTGTAATAAAAGTATAATGTATACTTCAGGGTCATAATCTAAATTATAAATATATTCACCGGTCCCCTTTTCTAGGAATGAATCCTCACCAGAAACCAGCTCAAGTTTTTACGACACGCGATCGCTTGCCACTCACGACACTCAACGGCTCGCCTGGCTTTATCAACCTGTGTGATGCGCTCAATGCTTGGCAACTGGTGAAGGAACTAAAGGAGGCTTTAGGGCTGCCGGCTGCAACGAGTTTTAAACATGTGTCGCCTGCGGGGGCAGCTGTGGGAATTCCCTTGACTGAGGAAGAGGTAAGAATCTTTTTAAAAGACATCATGGGGCTAATGAAACGTCGACCTGAAACTTGCCCACATGTAAAAACGACAGACATAATTATGTCTATCATAAAATAACATGAAAGAATACCTGAAAAAGTCTCATACATATAAACAACCTTTTTTTATATTTAGGTAGATTAATTACTTTGTTTAAACCTTGACATTTGAAATTTTTATACCACAGAGTATGAACAGATACGAGATAACCCCTGACATAAATATTCATATACATTTATGGGGCTGCATTAGGATTATACGTATAACTACAGAGGGTTTTGACCATCATCATAATCCTTGCGTCAACCCCGATCTTATCCGAGACATTCACCCTGGAGACTGGAGTAAAGTTTTTGATAATTGATAAAATAATAGTAGTTTATGATACTGTTGCATAATAAGGGTTCTTATAACACGAGTGTTATAAGACCAAGTTATGTACAGTATCATACACTACTTTATCTACTCACATACTATAATACATAAACTAATTTATTTTACAAACAAAACTAAACTTTGCTTAATTTAAATGTAAAATGTTGGCGCCAAGGCGCAAACATCGATTGCGCATGCGTGTTTCTTTTTTTTTCTTCCGACTAGGCGGATTCTTTTTTTAAAGTAGAGGTTCAGACCAGATGGAGGTTGTAGAGGTGTATTATTATGATTAAAAAGTTATTTAATGATATAGGTATTCATACAAGACCTGTATCGTAATAAAACTTTTTTTTTGGCCTGTTTGTAATGTTTGTCATAAGAGTTTTGATTTCAATTTTATAATCTTTGTATTATAGTATCAGAGTAGATAAAATACATATTTCAATCCACAGGCCGCTGTATGCATGGTTGCAGACTTGCTACCTCAACTGACGCCCGTAGCGAGCGCGTACGCGAGAGCCCGCGGTGCAGACCGTATGAGTTCCTTCGGGGATTTCGTGGCGATATCCGACGTGTGCGACGCTGTCACCGCCAGGATTATTTCTAGGGAAGTGTCTGATGGTATCGTCGCTCCAGGGTACACTCCGGAAGCTTTGGAGCTGTTGAAGAAGAAGAAGGGTGGAAGCTACTGCGTTTTACAGGTCTGAGTTTTATCTATCATACTGATGTAAGTTTGGTAAATAGCATTTCGTTACACCATTTAGGTGGCAGACAACCACACGGCCCACCATAATGTAAGTGGTTACCGTGGCCTATGGATGTGTGAGTACGCAACACCAGGGGCGTCAACTGCACTGCTGATGTTGTAAGAATCTTTTTAATGCCCTTCTTGAAGAACCCCATATTGTAGTCGCTTGGGAAAAAGCACCTAGGTGTCCCCACTATCCCTACCACCATCTTCGGAACAAACTCAACTGTTGATTAACTTACTCCTTTCTTTGTCGTTTCGATTAAGATTATACGGCGTTACGGAAGAACACACACAAATCTTCTTCATCATCTTAGCGCTAATCCCAGTCGCCAGTTTACACTCGGAGTTAGAGGTCCGCTTTACCAATCCAACTGCGGATATCGCTGATCTTCTATATTTTCCGTGAAGCGACTGCCTTTTAACCTCCACAATCCAAACTAACACACAAATATTGCAAGTTAAATATTATATTTTGGAGATAGAAATCGCCCATAACAAATTATTTGGTTTGACACTAGATGGATCCAAATTACGAGCCAGATCTTATGGAACAGAAGACGATATTCGGTCTCACCTTAGAACAGAGGCGCAACGACGCTAAGATCACACCGGACCTGTTCAACAATGTGGTTACGACCAAAAAGGATTTGCCCCCGAATGCTGTGAGAGATCTAATCGTTGCCACCATCGCGCTCAAGTACACGCAAAGTAACTCCGTCTGTTATGCCAGGGATGGACAGGTGAGTAGCTGAAATGGCGGAGTATAGTAAAACATGAGTATGCTGAAAGTTGATTGTGTGCATGCGTGCGATTGTACGTGTGTGTGAGAGAGATTTTTTAACGTAAACATTTGTAATCAAATTAAAGTCAGATATTACAAATTTGTGTAGTATGTATATTTGTGTAATGTATAGCAGGGTACCCACCTAACCGTGTAGCATGTAATGAACCTGATACTGTACCAAGTAAGTACGAAGGCACGAGATCGCCTTTGTGCGCGCAGTGGCCCGCCGAGTGACGCACAAAGGCGGGATCCGTTAGCTCGTAGCTAAATACGCGGAGACCATGGACGAGACGCATACACTGCAGGTTGGATATAATATGGCACATTACATGCTACAGGGCTTGGTGAGTACCCAACTTAACGATCAATATTGTGGTACAGTGAATGCCCATCATTAATATGTTCCTCAGATACTGTAATTCAAGGTATATGTATGTTTGGTATAGTGAAGAATTTGGTCAGTCAGATATTCAAATCCATAATGTGTGTGCAGGTGGTGGGTATCGGTGCGGGCCAACAGTCCCGTATCCACTGCACGCGGCTCGCGGGTGGCAAGGCGGCGCTGTGGTGGCTAAGAAGACACCCGCGGGTCCTCGCCTTCCGCTTCGTGCCCGGCGTGACTCGCGCTGTACAGGCCAACGCGATAGATAACTTCGTTAATGGCACCGTTGGTCAGTACCATACTTATTTCTACCTTCTGAACATTTTCCGAGCGTTTTAGCTACTCTGAGACTTGGGGGGTGGACTTTCAGTCTAAAGGAAATAAAGCCAAATGAAACTGATAAAGATGTATACTCCATTTAGTCAGGTAATTAACTAAACGTAAATCTTGGTGTATCATAATAAGAGAACAAAGGATTTTATATTTCTATGCATTGATAGCTGTCATTTCTTTAGGAAGTTTATATTCACGTTTCAACAGTCTAAGAGTACGAAACCACTAAACTTCGTTAGTTTCCGTGACTGTCCTGACCTTTCGGGTGTATTCAAATAAGTATGTTTATTCGGTGAAAGTAAAAAGTCATTTATTCTGTAAAGACCATTAAACGCTTACAAAACGTCAAAAGAAAAACACTTGTTTATGGCAAAGGGACCATTTTTTTTGGACATTTTTCCCCTTTTCTTGGGTCTACACAGGACTATGTAGAATGCTCCAGAATATAACGACACTGAATTTCGCCTTACTAACCCTTCAATGATATGCTACAGGTTCAGATCTGCCACTAGAACAGTGGAACGCATTATTCGACGGGACAGCGCCTGCCCTACTCACTGAGAAGGAACGCGACGAATGGATCAGTAAGATGGACCGCGTTGCGCTAGCCTCTGACGCTTTCTTCCCGTTCAGAGACAACATCGACAGAGCTGTACAGGTAGGTCACACTTGCATTAAGGCCGGGTTGCAGTGCGACGTCCGTACTCTTCGCACTGTTAATATAAAATCCGTGAGTGAGAGAGAGATGGCCGCAAGAGCTTGAATACAGCGATTTAGAGAATTTATATGGTTTTTTTTCAACTGCGTGATAAAATGTAACTTCACCAGTCTCTAGATATTTTTATCCTCTATTTTTTTCTTAGTGTAAAATGTGTTTGAAATAGCGATTTGGAGCATTTTAGAGCCATGTTTGACGCTAACTTCTATCGAAGTAAATATTACGAATGTATTTCTGTCTTCACATATCCTTAGACGGTTTAGCCTACTTAATCAAATATGATTTTTATTTGGCGCAATTTACTATATAACTTGATGATAAATGTGTTTGAAAATGTTAAAAACGACTGCAACTCGGCCTTAAAATGAGAGTTTATGGACCCAAGAAGACCTTTGAGGCCAAGGTTACCTCGACAGTGATTTGGTACACCTGCTGATTCATGAACGATTCTTTAGTGCAGGTTTTCAACTGACCCCATCCTCTCCCTTCCTGTCCAGAATAACTCGTGTTAGCCTGCGGTGCCACCCACTTATGGTGGAATCCATTCCGTCTTGCACCAAACGGTTTGAAGCCTCGTTCCTCTGCACGATAAAGAGCTGAAATGCGCTGCACATGTTCCCTCTTCTAACAGTCCCGGGTTCTTCAAGTGGTTCGTGAAAAGCATCTATCAAGGCCGTCAACTTAGGGACCACCATTTTAAGGTCAATAGCATCAGAAATGGTGGTCCGTATCTTCTAAACTGCTCAGCTTTTTACCATCTAGCGCTGTGCAGTCAATTGACGGACCAAACATGTAAAAAAAAGAAACTGGAAGGACAGACGGCTGTCGCCCCCTTAAAAGCCGAATTAGCTAAACTAGAAGGAGTATCCCTGGCTCCAAGGTGAAAGTCTCAAATGCAAGGAGCTACAATGATGAGTGCATTATGATAA
This sequence comes from Eilema caniola, assembly GCA_949126895.1. NCBI lineage: Eukaryota > Metazoa > Arthropoda > Insecta > Lepidoptera > Erebidae > Eilema > Eilema caniola. The sequence continues at coordinate 9,418,655 of OX421471.1, read as the reverse complement.
GAATTATGACTATGAATCAGAATCATTTATGATTTGATAACCGCGCCAGCTTTATGAAAGGAGGTAACGAGATGACCTACTTAGATTTTTATCTGCCAAATAATTTGGTTTTCATATCTCAACGTGCCAAATTTTATTAAAAAAATAACAATGTAGAGATTACTTTAATTGTGTATAGGAATCCCCCAAGATCTTAAGGGCTCAACCTCACCTGCAAACTACTTCATTATTAATGAAAGCATAATATTGACCAAAAGGGCGCAAACTACAATGACAGTTGATAGGAAAATTATATTATATTATAAAATATTATATAATAATATATATATAATATATATTATAATATAATATATATATATTATAATATCGTTTGTAGCTATTTCTCTTTTCAAAATCGATGTCGCTTACAATTTTTTGACTTTCAGTTGTACAATACCTTTAGAACATAGACAGGGGGTCAATCGCAGTGCTCCGTTCTCTGAATACGTTTACTATACCATTACGATAATTTATTGTGCTAGGGGCACAGGAGGTAAATAATAACAACAAAAACATTTTTGTTAACAGTGTGGTGTGGAATATATTGGCAGTCCAGCCGGCTCGAACAATGACAAAGAAGTTATTGATGCTTGCAACGAACACAAGATCATATTGTCACATACCAATCTCAGACTTTTCCATCACTGAAGCAAAATCTGCAACAAGAAAAATAAATAATCTCATTAAGATCTTTTAATAAAAACCTTATAAGCAAAGGCATTGTTATATGGTGTCTATTAGTTCTTTAAGAATAACTTGTGCTTCCCTCGAATAATAAGATAGTGCCTTTATTTTTTTTATAAATTTTATCATTCATTTGATTCAACCACTGTAGTAGGTATATTGTTTTGCATAGTTGTGACATCATAATTTGTTAGTTAATACAACCTTTTTGATAATAAGAGTTCCTTTTTGTCGAATATTGTAATGAATTTAAGATGCTGGTTCATCATAATCAATAAATTTGTCAGGAGTGACTGTGGGTCATTCATGTAAGTCTTTGTATTGTATATCAAGATCATATTTTTTCCTGTTTATTTAATATTTACCTTTGTATAATTAAAAGTAAGTACTTGTCATTAATAATAATTCATTTATTCATCAGAAAATTAAAATCCATTTATTTATTTCTTTCTTTTTTTTCTTTCTTGCATACACGTTAATCTATGTTAGTACTTATGTTCTGCAAAAGATACGTGCATTTTATATAGTGCCTTAATATGTAGCACTCATAGTTCTTGGCCACAAGTACCTTGAGCATACTATTGCCGCTGCTACGCATTCCGTACATCATCGACGTCATTTTATTGTGCCACAAAGCTGCAAAGCAAGAAATTAAATAGGTAACAATGTACGATAAATACTTATATGATCCTACATAACTAATATATTACTCACCATTTAAGGATGTTTAAAAAAATTGTTAAAGATATCATGTTAAACGTGCATTTATAAAAATAAGATGATATTCTACTGTTATTTTTTATGCTAAGAAATGTATTTTAAGTAATCTTGATATTGTTTTAATTTATAAGTACAGTAATTAATCATTCCATTGTATTGCTTGCAAGTTTATGCTCTGTGCTTATTTTTTATAAGAAGTTTGCGCTAACTAAATTATATTAAAAATGTGTATATTATTGCTTTTTTTTCAACCCTTACATGCAACAATATTCATTACGAATGAACAAAACATATGAAGCAAAACATAAGAACTATTTACTGACTAATTAGAAATCAACGACTTATTCAGTTAACTTAAACTCAAACTCAACCTGACCTGAAAGTCAATATGGCGGAGAATGCTACCAGGAGGGGTTTAAACGAAATTTAGACTGCCAACTGCCAGTTACCTCCTTTAACGAATTCCCAAAGAAAATAGCTACTCTATGTCAAGAAAACGAACAATACTTCACCACCTTTTGGGATATAAATCGAAAAATATCGATCTTAGGGAAACATTTTTAATACGAAAATGTAGGAAATATAATTTTGAACAATTTTTGTATGCCATTTTTCGTCTAAAATTAATGATAAACGACTTATTCAGAAAATAAAAAATAACCTTAAATTCAAGATGGAGAATGCAATGTACCGAATACCACACAAACAAAAATATTTTAGTTTCATATTTTATTATATTATTAAGGTTAATGGCGTAAGAATATTCTATCTTTGCATACGACGACGTTAAAATATTTCCACATAATATTCTTAATGTTATTTAATTTTTAACCATTGCAATACCAACAACACGGGGAATTTTTATGTTCGTTTTAACCTCTTTGCCCAGGGGCGGTAGTCTGGACATAAGATAACATCCGAACTCGGATGTTAACTACGTAGCGACCGATATTCCCAAGTCTGTACAAGTTAACGATATTTGTCGGTAGGATCTTACCGACTGTCATCGCAAACTTAACGAATTTTCGGTAGCACTTAACGAGGATTCTTGACAGCCCGCAAAGTACAATCGTTAGCCACAGATCATTTATAAAGGACTCTGTGGCCACAGATTAGAAGATATGTACATAGTAATCGTTAACTGTGTAATTTGTTGACATTGTTGATATGTTTAGAGGTTATTATGTATGAAAATTAAACAATATATTATGATGGAAGGTTATTTAGTGTAGAATTTGGTTGTTGGTTGAGCTTCAACATGGATTGGACGCTATAATATTATGATAGCTTATTTGGTTCAGCTTCAACTAATATACTTTATTATCGTCACCAATACATTACCTACATACCTTCAACGCTTGTACTTTGAAATTCGGGAATACATTCCAGTGAAAATACTTCCACCCATATTACACAATCTCGTATTTATAATAGGGCTTAACTTATGAGATCCTTTTAATTGTTGTCATAGTTGTCTTTCTATCGTGCGGCGCTTACCCCGGTCAGTGGTCAATTCGAAACCACGATTCGAGAAAATTACATAAGCCGGTTGTTATTAGTCCCAACCTCAAATGCTGCCCGGCCTAAGTAATTCCCTCGCATCCCGGCTTATTTTGGGCCCCTCCGAAGTGGGTCGCAATGCATTGTTGTAATAGGTACCTACCTACATCAAAATAGTTTCCATTTAAGATAGGTTCCAGATAGCTACCACTAACAAGTTGGGCCTTGCAGCAAAAATCAGGAAATTGAGTAGACATGTCATAAAAGCTACAAGGAGGCACCTAGCATAGTGTCACACTGTTTTGATATTTTTTAGTAATATACCTACATGACTAGAAAATTTCAAAATAGTGTTATACTGTAATGTTTTTGTAATAGGACAGAAACTAACACAAGATAAGTTATTGATGAGTGCATAATATAAATGCTGTAGGTGGTAAGTTGACTTCTATATGGTAAAATGAAACATTTATACACATCTCATGCACATTTTATTTCACATTAAAACAAAGGTATCTATTATTTTATTTGCAGCTTTTCAAGTTTCACAGATTTTGGTATAATCTACTACGACAGCCTCTGTGGCTTGGTGGTAGTCATATTCAACTGCTACACAGCAAGAGGTGAAGGTCCAATTTCCATGATAAGCTGTCTATCCCGGTTACCTTACTAACATCTATGGCAGTCATTCTATAGAGAAAATGGATGTAATGACCCATACGGAAGGATTGATCATCCATCCTATTAACAGCTTCACTGCTGGAAGTATTCCCTACTTGGGTTTGAGTGAACGCTGCTGGCATCTGTAATGAAAGATAATAGGTAGCAATAGGAACATACAATTTTCCTCTGATATGCTATAAACTGTACCTCATGAATACAACTTTTGGTTCTAATAAAACTAGAAAATCCCTACGGGCAACCAAGAGGTTTGGGTTTGCTGTTAGTTTATTACAATAGTTTAACGGTTACTACTAATTAACAAGTACATAGCACACCTCTGAGTATGATTAAATTAGAAGAAATCACATTCTCTCAGAGATGATCTTGTCTACTTTCCATACAACGGGATGTTTCATCGGTCAATCTCAAGATTTGCTACTTGTATGATGGGTACTATTTTAATTTTGATTCAGTATAATAATCTGTAAACCCCATGTGGTATAGAACACAGCGTACATAACATAGCTAAGACATTATACCTAACCTTTGATCAGCAGAATACATTTTGTGATTATGGTTCATCGGTCAATCTCAAAATCTGCTCGATAGGTACTGAAGAGCCACAATACGTCTGCAGTGATCATAATTCATAATCAATCAATCATAATTTGTCTTTCGTACACACATTTACAACTATGGTTCGAATTCTAACATTGGAGAGCTGTACCTACCTTTAATTTAGGTAAAACATCCTTTTATATGAATACTATACTTCACCTAATTTTTTTATTACTCTTATCTATTGCATCTTCTTCTTCTTATTTTATTCAAATGGCTCCTTGCATCAGCTATTTGGTTGTCGATGATTCTGCCAACCTCAAGGTAGAGATTAGGTTTAATCGTTGAAAGCGGTCTCTAGGTATATAAGAGGCAGTAACAAAATTATGTTTTGCATTCATACAATATCACAACATTATTCAAAGAGTAAATATAATAGTTATTATTAGAATTTAACTTTGAATTCAACTTCAACTTCAACTTTTGGTTTATGGCTTTTGCGAGAGTTACCGCAATTTCGCCAAAGACAAGTAATCGAAAGACCAGCTGTCAAAGGATTAAATTTACCACAAAAACAAACTATTTTTATTTGACAGAATATTGACACCAATGACACCACAGACTACTTAGGGTCTAGCTGTCAAATTTTTATATCCTATGTTTATTTTAGTAAGTACTTAATAATAATTGTTTTTTTTAATTTCATTTAGTATTATTTATATTTAAAATAAATAACATTACGTAGGTAAATTAATTAAATTATGTCAGTAATTGTAATATTGACATTAAGTAACTTACACAAAACGCATTTCACAAGTCGTTTCTAAGGAGAAGACATTTTAATGGACGATACTATAAAGCAATATCAAAGAACTTAAAAATTATGCACCTGGCAACATTAACTGTATTTTTTTTTATTATGCTTTTTATTATATGACATCTTAGAGAAAAAATACTTTTTTGCAGTCTACGTATGATATGTATTGGATTACACTAAGTTTATATTTTGTGAAATTAATTTATCTACGTACTTAAGGAACTAAAACTATGTAATCTGTGGTGTGGTGACTTGTCATAAGTTGTCATTGCTGTCAGCATGCTGTTGAAAAATCTAAAAAATATTTCTCAAAGAAATTATTCAAGAATGATATTGAATTAAGTTAATTTAACATAACAATCTCTAAATACCGAATTACTTTTCACAATACCCTGACATTGGCAAGTTGTGACAACACACAACCCATTCAATAAGAATTGAATTCCATTAAGAAATATTATACAATTATTGTCTATCATGAACTAAACTACAGTAATTAAAAGTTATGAACGAATTTTGTGAAGCATAGTATTCAGAAAGAATGTTCTATCTAAATCAAAGGACAATGGTACAGCTGTACAATGTAAGAAATTCAAACATTGTTTTAAATGTATGTACGAAAGACTATATTATTTTGTTTTAAATTTATAGGATCATTGCAGACGTTTTGTGGTTCTTCATTACCTATCGAGCAAATCTTGATATTGACCCGATGAATCATAATCATAAAATAGAATATATTTTGACAAAGTTTAGATATAAAAGTCTTATAAGCTATGTTGTGTACGCTATGTTCTACCACATGGGGTTTACAGATTATTATACTGAATGAAAGTTAAAATAGTACCCAACATGCAAGTATTATATCAAGTGCATAACCTATATAAAAATCAGTCAAGCTGTATATCCCATTGGATGGAAAGTGAAGAAATATGTCACTGCGGGAACATGGTTTCTTCTAATTCAATCCTACTCAGATGTGTGTTATGTAGTTGCATATAAGTAGCTACAATAGGCAATAAAACGTATAACAATAAACTAACACAGCGAAACCGAACTAATAGCCTGAGGGATTCATGAGGGTACCTACAGCTTATATTATATCAGAGGAGAATAGTATAATTTTATTGCTATTTATTATTTTTCATTACAGATGCCAACAGCGGTCATTCAAGCCCAATTAGAGGATACCTAACATAAGCCGTTGACAGGACAAATGATTAACACTTCTGTATGGGCCATGTCACCCGTTTTCCTATATAACAATTGCCATAAATGTTGGTATGGTAGCCGGGATAGACGGCTTAGCATGCAGATACACATGGAAATTGAACCTTCGCCTCCTGCTGTGTAACAGTTAAATATATTACCACCACGCCACAGAGGCTGTCGTAGTAGATGGTACCAAACTCTGTGAATCTTGAAAATAAGTGAAAAACTTGATTTCTTTCCAAGCTGCAAAGAAATTGATACCCTTGTTTTAATGTAAAATAAAATATGCAGATGTGTATAGATGTTTTATTTGGCATATTAAAGTCAACTAAATTTAATCTTTATATGTATAATTTAATGCACGCCCTATGCATTAGCCATATAATAGCATAACTACTTGCACTCTGCAATAACTTTCTTTTGTTAGTTACTGGGATAATATTTCCTGACCTTTGCTGCATAGGCCAAAATAATAGGTAATCATAATCTGGAACCTATTCGCATGAATATATCGAACTATTCCCATGAATAAGGTAAGTATTACAGTAATTGGGACCCCACACCCAAGAGGCTCACCTTAAAAGCTAGTACATGTTCAGTAGAGGTGTGAAGAAAAATATCTTATTGAGTCATCTTTAACCCCGTCATTACATAGGTACTTATAACGTATGTGACTTATGTGAGGTCCGATAACGTGTGGTTTTAGGATGGATTTTCACAACGTACAAGCTTTGAAGGTATGCAACGCGACGTGATGATGATAGATAAATTCATTAATAAGGTAAGTATCCATCGTAATATAATGAAATAGGTAGCTAAATTTCATATTTAATATCCCCTATAAATATCAACAAAAGTCTATTAATAATAATTTGAAGCTCAACCAAATTCACCAAATAAGTACCTAAGCATCCATCATATACATATGGTTCGATTTCATATTTAATAACCTCTAAAAATATTAACATAATTTATTAAAATAAGCATCCATCTTCAATACATGTCTCTCCTTCATACTCATACTTCATACTTATTGCTCAATGTCAGCAAAGGTCAGAACCTCTTAAAATGTCAAAATATAATAACGATCGTTATGTACTTTGCGGGCTGTCAAGAAGGCTCGCTAAGTTAACGAGGAAATTTGATAAGATACCGACAAATCTCGTTAACTTGGAAACTCGAGACTCGGAAATATCGGTACGTTTGATTGTGGTACCGAATACTGTCGTTAACTCGTAACGATTAATGTCAAAACCTCGTAGAGACTTGCGTCCATCATACAATTTTGCTCGCTACCTCAATGTGTACAGACTTGGGTTTGACGCAAACATACCGATATTTGTCGCTGTCTTTGCTTACGATTTCGTAAGCAAAGTCATAACGATTGAAGTAGAGACTACAGCTCCAGGAGCGACAGTCTGTACTTGAGTCGTTATGACTTTACTTACGAAATCGTAAGCAAAGATAGCGACAAATATCGGTATGGTTGCGTCAATCCCAAGTCTGTACACATTGAGGTAGCGAGCAAAATTGCAAAATTGTATGAGGGACGCAAGTCTCTACGGGGTTTTGACATTAATCGTTACGAGTTAACGACAGTATTCGGTACCAATATCAAACGTACCGATATTTTCGTTTCTCGAGTTTCCAAGTTAACGAGATTTGTCGGTATCTTATCAAATTTCATCGTTAACTTAGCGAGCCTTCTTGACAGCCCGCAAAGTACGTAACGATCGTTATTATATTTTGACATTTTAAGAGGTTATTAAATATGAAAGTGACCGACATTGAGCAATAAGTATGAAGGAGAGATATGTATTGAAGATGGATGCTTATTTACGTACATTTCGTTGATATTTTTAGAGGTTATTATATATGAAATCGAACCATATGTATATGGTGGATGCTTAGGTACTTATTTGGTGAATTTGGTTGAGCTTCAAATTATTATTAATTGACTTTTGTTGATATTTTTAGAGGATATTAAATATGAAATTGAGCTACCAATTTCATTATATTACGATGGATACTTACCTTATTGTTGAATTTACCTATCATCATCACGTCGCGTTGCATACCTTCAAAGCTTGTTCGTTGTGAAAATCCATCCTAAAACCACACGTTATCGGACCTCACATAAGTCACATACGTTATAGGTGCTATGTAATGACGGGGTTAAAGATGACTCAATAAGACATTTTTATTCGCACCTCTACTGAACATCTACTAGCTTTTGAGGTGAGCCTCTTGGGTGTGAGCTCCCAATTACTGTAATACTTACCTTATCCATTTGGGAATAGTTCGATATATTCATGCGAATAGGTTCCAGATTATTATCACCTATTATTTTGGCCTATGCAGCAAAGGTCAGGAAATTGACACAGTTTAAAAGGCACATGACTAGGAAATATCAAAATAGTGTTACACGGTCATGTTTCTGTATTATCACAGTAACTAACAAAAGTAAGTTATTACTGAGTGCATGTAGTTATGCTATTATATGGCTAATACATAGGGCATGCATTAAATTATACATAATATATAAAGATTAAATTTAGTTGACTTTAATATGGCAAATAAAAGATCTATACACATCTGCATATTTTATTTCACATTAAAACAAGGGTATCTTTCAAGATTCACAGAGTTTGGTATCATCTACTACGACAGCCTCTGTGGCGTGGTGGTAGTATATTTAACTGCTACACAGCAGGAGGTGAAGGTTCAATTTCCATGTGTATCTGCATGCTAAGCCGTCTGTCCCGGCTACTATACCAACATTTATGGCAATTGTTATATAGGAAAACGGGTGAAATGGCCCATATATAAGTGTTAATCCCTTATCCTGTCAACGGCTTATGTTAGGTATCCTCTACTTGGGCTTGAGTGACCGCTGTTGGCATCTGTAATAAAAAATGATAAATAGCAATAAAATTATACTATTTTCCTCTGATATAATATAAACTGTACCCTCATGAATCCCTACAGACTATTAGTTCGGTTTCGCTATGTTAGTTTATTGTAACAGTTTATATTGCCTATAGTAGCTACTTATTCACAACTACATAGCACACATCTGTTTGATTGAATTAGAAGAAACCGTGTTCCCTCAGTGACATATTTCTTCACTTTCCATCCAATGGAATGTAGTGCTTGACTGATTTTTATATAAGGTTATGCACTTGATATAATACTTGCATGTTGGGTACTATTTTAACTTTCATTCAGTATAACAATCTGTAAACCCCATGTGGTACGACATAGCGTACACAACATAGCTAATTAGACCTTTATATCTAATCTTTGTCAAAATGTATTATATTTTATGATCATGATTCATTGGGTCAATCTCAAGATTTGCTCGGTAGGTACTGAAGAGTCACAAAACGTCTGCAGTGATCCTATAAATTTTAAACAAGATAAAATAGTCTTTTGTACATACATTTAAAACAATGGTTCAATTTCTTACATTGTACAGCAGTACCTTGGTCCATTGATTTAGGTAGAACATCGTTTCTGAATACTATGCTTCACAAAATTCGTTCATTACTTTTAATTACTGCAGTTTAGTTCATGATAGACAATAACTGTATTATATTTCTTAATTGAATTCAATACTTATTAAATGGGTTCTGTGTGTTGCCACAACTTGCCAATGTCAGGGTGTTGTGAAAAGTTATTCAGTATTTAGAGATTGTTATGTTAAATGAACTTAATTCAATATCACTCTTGAATAATTTCTTCAAGAAATATTCTTTGATTTTCCGACAGCAATGACAACTTATGATTTTTTTTTAAGTTTTTTGGCATGGTTACAAGACCTTTAAGCCATACAACTTATGACAAGTCACCACACCATAGATTACATAGTTTTAGTTCCTTAAGTACGTAGATAAATTAATTTCACAAAATATAAACTTAGTATAATCCAATACAAAATAAAAAAGTATTTTGCCTCTAAGATGTCATATAATAAAAAGCATAATTTAAAAAATAATAAAATAAAATATGACGCAAACAGTTAATGTTGCCAGGTGAATAATTTTTAATTTCTTTGATATTGCTTTATAGTTTAGTCCATTAATAAATTAATAAATGTCTTCTCCTTAGAAAAATATTTTCTCTATCGACGTTTGACATGCATATTACATTACATGTCATGTAATATTCGATTATATCTTAAATGCACAACTTTGCTAACAAAATGCATTATCCAAACGGCTTGTGAAACGCGTTTTGTGTAAGTTACTTAATGTCAATATTATAATTATTGACATAATTTAATTAATTTACCTACGTAATTTTATGTATTTAAAATATAAATAATACTAAATGAATTTAAAAAACAATTATTATTAAGTATTTACTAAAATAAACATAGGATATAAAAGTTTGACACTTGTGCATCCCTAGACCCTAAGTAGTCTGTGGTGTCATTGGTGTCAACATTCTGTCAAATAAATATAAAAATATTCAATTCAATAAAATTAGCCCAAATCATGAAGGAAACTGCAATGAATAAGAGTAATAAAAAAATTAGGTGAAATAGTATTCATATGAATCTACCTAAGTTATGAGCTGTACCTACTACAGCTCTCCAATGTTAGAAATCGAATTCGTTGTAAATGTGTGTACGAAAGACGAATTATGATTGATTGATTTTGAATTATGATCACTGCAGCAAATTTTGAGATTGACCGATGAACCATAATCACAAAATGTATTCTGCGGATCAAAGGTTAGGTATAATGTCTTAGCTATGTTATGTACGCCGCGTTCTATACCACATGGGGTTTACAGATTATGATACTGAATCAAAATTAAAATAGTACCCAACATACAAGTAGCAAATCTTGAGATTGACCGATGAAACATCCCGTTGAATGGAAAGTTGACAAGATCATCACTGAGTGAATGTGGTTTCTTCTAATTTAATTAATACTGTTATAATATAAAACTGTTGGTTGCCCGTAGGGATTTTCTGGTTTTAATAGAACCAAAATTTGTATTCATGAGGATAGCATATCAGAGGAAAATAGTATGTTCCTATTGCTACCTATTATTTTTCATTACAGATGCCAGCAGCGGTCACTCAAGCCCAAGTAAGGAATACTTCCAGCGGTGAAGCTGTTAATAAGACGGATGATCAATCCTTCTGTATGGGCCATTACATCCATTTTCTCTATAGAATCAATCCTTCTGTATGGGCCATTACATCCATTTTCTCTATAGAACGACTGCCATAGATGTTAGTATGGTAACCGGGACAGGCGGCTTAACATGGAAATTGAACCTTCACCTCTTGCTGTGTAGCAGTTCAATATACTACCACCACGCCACAGAGGCTGTCGTAGTAGATTATACCAAAATATGTGGAACTTGAAAATAAGTGACGCTCTTAATTTCTGTAAAAGCCGCAATGTGAAATAAAATATGCATGAGATGTGTATAAATGTTTTATTTTACCATATAGAAGTCATCTTACCACCTACAGCATTTATATCATGCACTCAGCAATAACTTATGTTGTGTTAATTACTGTCCTATTACAAAAACATGACAGTGTAACACTATTTTGAAATTTCCTAGTCATGTAGGTACATTACTAGAAAATATCACAACAGTGTGACACTATGGTAGGTGCCTACTGCCTCCTTTTAGCTTTTATGACATGTCTGCTCAATTTCCTGATTTTTGCTGCAAGGGCCAAATTGGTAGTGGTAACTATCTGGAACCTATTCACATGTATAGGTGTCTTATATGGAAACTATTTTGATGTAGGTAGGTACCTATTACAACAATGAATTGCGACCCACGTCGGAGGGGCGAGAGAATTACTTAGGCCGGGCAGCATTTGAGGTTGGGACTAATAATAACCGGCTTATGTAATTTTCTCGAATTGTGGTTTCGAATTGGCCACTGACCGGGGTAAGCGCCGCACGAAGGAAAGATAACTATGACAACAATTAAAACGATCTCATAAGTTAAGCCCTATTATAAATACAAGATTGTGTAATATGGGTGGATGTATTTTCACTGGAATGTATTCCCGGGTTTCAAAGTACAAGCGTTGTAGGTAATGTATTGGTGACGATAATAAAGTATATTATAATTGAAGCTGGACCAAATAAGCTATCATAATATTATAGAATCCAATACATGTTGAAGCTCAACCAACAACCAAATTTTACACTAAATAACCTTCCATCATAATATATTGTTCAATTTTCATACATAATAACCTCTAAACATATCAACAATGTCAACAAATTACACAGCTAACGATTACCATGTAGGTACATATCTTCTAATCTGTGGCCACAGAGTACTTTATAAATGATCTGTGGCTAACGATCGTAAAGTACTTTGCGGGCTGTCAAAAATCCTCGTTAAGTGCTACCAAAAATTCGTTAAGTTTGCGATGACAGTCGGTAAGATCCTACCGACAAATATCGTTAACTTGTACAGACTTGGGAATATCGGTCGCTACGTAGTTAACATCCGAATTCGGATGTTATTTTATGTCCAGACTGCCGCTCCAGTTGATATCGATAACGTCAGACTTCTGTTTTTAGAAAATGTTGCCAGACCCGTAAAATTACCCTGATATTTGCAAAAATATGAAACATATGGGTACTTAACTTTTCTGAAATGCAATTAAAATATCCGTAAATTAAGGTATAAGCACAATGGAAAACAAACCACGATGGAAACCCATTATTTTAAGAAAAATAACTTTTTGGTTTACACACAATGGCATACATAAGATATGTTAAAAAATTCAGAACAGTGTCGTAAGTAAATTTTGAATTAAATATCACTAATTTTAGTATGGATGTTATTAATATGTAAATTGTTGACTACTACTTAGACCATTGCCGTATTTTTATGGCTAGATTTTCTAGCTGTTTTAAGTGATTGTCGTCTATTGTTTCTTACGACAAAGTGTATATTTATTGTATTTAAAGTAAAAATATGTTAAACTTTAAAGATTTTATCTGCTAATGTTACATTACACACTAATGTTAATGTAACAGTTAAAAAAGGACCACCTCGCTCTCTGACCTGAAGTGAAGAAATTTTAGGAAAATGAAATTAATATAGTGTCAAAATTTAATGTTGATCTGGGCAAACTCTCGTGAACTCACCATCTTCATGTAAACTTGAACCAAACTAAGGTTATGACATGTTCGATAAACATATCACACCGGGACTGATCACCATCGAAGGGGGGAAAGAAAGAAGTTCCACCACAGGTGATTCCGCCTCGGTCACCTATGGCACCCAGTGAGGATGACGACGACGTGCCCGAATTCACTTGGCTAAAACTAGAACTAGCGGTGCGAACGGCGCCCCGGAATCCGATAGGATTCCAGGCCGAGCATGTGTCCTAGCGCTTACTGAGAGTTTCACAGCGCATGTCTGGAGCGAAGCCAGTAACAGAAACTCTGGAATTGTGGACGGGGAAACTGGTCCTCATCCAAAAGAAGGGGTGCCTGGCGGACTCATCGTCCACCAATCGGCCCATAGCGGCCATAGCATTACTCGACGAGGTGTGCAAACACTTTGAAAGAGTTACTGCAAAGGACCTCGTTGCGGTCTTCTCCAGAGTGGCGCTAGACCAGGAGCGACAGTCTGTACTTGAGTCGTTATGACTTTACTTACGAAATCGTAAGCAAAGATAGCGACAAATATCGGTATGGTTGCGTCAATCCCAAGTCTGTACACATTGAGGTAGCGAGCAAAATTGCAAAATTGTATGAGGGACGCAAGTCTCTACGGGGTTTTGACATTAATCGTTACGAGTTAACGACAGTATTCGGTACCAATATCAAACGTACCGATATTTTCGTTTCTCGAGTTTCCAAGTTAACGAGATTTGTCGGTATCTTATCAAATTTCATCGTTAACTTAGCGAGCCTTCTTGACAGCCCGCAAAGTACGTAACGATCGTTATTATATTTTGACATTTTAAGAGGTTATTAAATATGAAAGTGACCGACATTGAGCAATAAGTATGAAGGAGAGATATGTATTGAAGATGGATGCTTATTTACGTACATTTCGTTGATATTTTTAGAGGTTATTATATATGAAATCGAACCATATGTATATGGTGGATGCTTAGGTACTTATTTGGTGAATTTGGTTGAGCTTCAAATTATTATTAATTGACTTTTGTTGATATTTTTAGAGGATATTAAATATGAAATTGAGCTACCAATTTCATTATATTACGATGGATACTTACCTTATTGTTGAATTTACCTATCATCATCACGTCGCGTTGCATACCTTCAAAGCTTGTTCGTTGTGAAAATCCATCCTAAAACCACACGTTATCGGACCTCACATAAGTCACATACGTTATAGGTGCTATGTAATGACGGGGTTAAAGATGACTCAATAAGACATTTTTATTCGCACCTCTACTGAACATCTACTAGCTTTTGAGGTGAGCCTCTTGGGTGTGAGCTCCCAATTACTGTAATACTTACCTTATCCATTTGGGAATAGTTCGATATATTCATGCGAATAGGTTCCAGATTATTATCACCTATTATTTTGGCCTATGCAGCAAAGGTCAGGAAATTGACACAGTTTAAAAGGCACATGACTAGGAAATATCAAAATAGTGTTACACGGTCATGTTTCTGTATTATCACAGTAACTAACAAAAGTAAGTTATTACTGAGTGCATGTAGTTATGCTATTATATGGCTAATACATAGGGCATGCATTAAATTATACATAATATATAAAGATTAAATTTAGTTGACTTTAATATGGCAAATAAAAGATCTATACACATCTGCATATTTTATTTCACATTAAAACAAGGGTATCTTTCAAGATTCACAGAGTTTGGTATCATCTACTACGACAGCCTCTGTGGCGTGGTGGTAGTATATTTAACTGCTACACAGCAGGAGGTGAAGGTTCAATTTCCATGTGTATCTGCATGCTAAGCCGTCTGTCCCGGCTACTATACCAACATTTATGGCAATTGTTATATAGGAAAACGGGTGAAATGGCCCATATATAAGTGTTAATCCCTTATCCTGTCAACGGCTTATGTTAGGTATCCTCTACTTGGGCTTGAGTGACCGCTGTTGGCATCTGTAATAAAAAATGATAAATAGCAATAAAATTATACTATTTTCCTCTGATATAATATAAACTGTACCCTCATGAATCCCTACAGACTATTAGTTCGGTTTCGCTATGTTAGTTTATTGTAACAGTTTATATTGCCTATAGTAGCTACTTATTCACAACTACATAGCACACATCTGTTTGATTGAATTAGAAGAAACCGTGTTCCCTCAGTGACATATTTCTTCACTTTCCATCCAATGGAATGTAGTGCTTGACTGATTTTTATATAAGGTTATGCACTTGATATAATACTTGCATGTTGGGTACTATTTTAACTTTCATTCAGTATAACAATCTGTAAACCCCATGTGGTACGACATAGCGTACACAACATAGCTAATTAGACCTTTATATCTAATCTTTGTCAAAATGTATTATATTTTATGATCATGATTCATTGGGTCAATCTCAAGATTTGCTCGGTAGGTACTGAAGAGTCACAAAACGTCTGCAGTGATCCTATAAATTTTAAACAAGATAAAATAGTCTTTTGTACATACATTTAAAACAATGGTTCAATTTCTTACATTGTACAGCAGTACCTTGGTCCATTGATTTAGGTAGAACATCGTTTCTGAATACTATGCTTCACAAAATTCGTTCATTACTTTTAATTACTGCAGTTTAGTTCATGATAGACAATAACTGTATTATATTTCTTAATTGAATTCAATACTTATTAAATGGGTTCTGTGTGTTGCCACAACTTGCCAATGTCAGGGTGTTGTGAAAAGTTATTCAGTATTTAGAGATTGTTATGTTAAATGAACTTAATTCAATATCACTCTTGAATAATTTCTTCAAGAAATATTCTTTGATTTTCCGACAGCAATGACAACTTATGATTTTTTTTTAAGTTTTTTGGCATGGTTACAAGACCTTTAAGCCATACAACTTATGACAAGTCACCACACCATAGATTACATAGTTTTAGTTCCTTAAGTACGTAGATAAATTAATTTCACAAAATATAAACTTAGTATAATCCAATACAAAATAAAAAAGTATTTTGCCTCTAAGATGTCATATAATAAAAAGCATAATTTAAAAAATAATAAAATAAAATATGACGCAAACAGTTAATGTTGCCAGGTGAATAATTTTTAATTTCTTTGATATTGCTTTATAGTTTAGTCCATTAATAAATTAATAAATGTCTTCTCCTTAGAAAAATATTTTCTCTATCGACGTTTGACATGCATATTACATTACATGTCATGTAATATTCGATTATATCTTAAATGCACAACTTTGCTAACAAAATGCATTATCCAAACGGCTTGTGAAACGCGTTTTGTGTAAGTTACTTAATGTCAATATTATAATTATTGACATAATTTAATTAATTTACCTACGTAATTTTATGTATTTAAAATATAAATAATACTAAATGAATTTAAAAAACAATTATTATTAAGTATTTACTAAAATAAACATAGGATATAAAAGTTTGACACTTGTGCATCCCTAGACCCTAAGTAGTCTGTGGTGTCATTGGTGTCAACATTCTGTCAAATAAATATAAAAATATTCAATTCAATAAAATTAGCCCAAATCATGAAGGAAACTGCAATGAATAAGAGTAATAAAAAAATTAGGTGAAATAGTATTCATATGAATCTACCTAAGTTATGAGCTGTACCTACTACAGCTCTCCAATGTTAGAAATCGAATTCGTTGTAAATGTGTGTACGAAAGACGAATTATGATTGATTGATTTTGAATTATGATCACTGCAGCAAATTTTGAGATTGACCGATGAACCATAATCACAAAATGTATTCTGCGGATCAAAGGTTAGGTATAATGTCTTAGCTATGTTATGTACGCCGCGTTCTATACCACATGGGGTTTACAGATTATGATACTGAATCAAAATTAAAATAGTACCCAACATACAAGTAGCAAATCTTGAGATTGACCGATGAAACATCCCGTTGAATGGAAAGTTGACAAGATCATCACTGAGTGAATGTGGTTTCTTCTAATTTAATTAATACTGTTATAATATAAAACTGTTGGTTGCCCGTAGGGATTTTCTGGTTTTAATAGAACCAAAATTTGTATTCATGAGGATAGCATATCAGAGGAAAATAGTATGTTCCTATTGCTACCTATTATTTTTCATTACAGATGCCAGCAGCGGTCACTCAAGCCCAAGTAAGGAATACTTCCAGCGGTGAAGCTGTTAATAAGACGGATGATCAATCCTTCTGTATGGGCCATTACATCCATTTTCTCTATAGAATCAATCCTTCTGTATGGGCCATTACATCCATTTTCTCTATAGAACGACTGCCATAGATGTTAGTATGGTAACCGGGACAGACGGCTTAACATGGAAATTGAACCTTCACCTCTTGCTGTGTAGCAGTTCAATATACTACCACCACGCCACAGAGGCTGTCGTAGTAGATTATACCAAAATATGTGGAACTTGAAAATAAGTGACGCTCTTAATTTCTGTAAAAGCCGCAATGTGAAATAAAATATGCATGAGATGTGTATAAATGTTTTATTTTACCATATAGAAGTCATCTTACCACCTACAGCATTTATATCATGCACTCAGCAATAACTTATGTTGTGTTAATTACTGTCCTATTACAAAAACATGACAGTGTAACACTATTTTGAAATTTCCTAGTCATGTAGGTACATTACTAGAAAATATCACAACAGTGTGACACTATGGTAGGTGCCTACTGCCTCCTTTTAGCTTTTATGACATGTCTGCTCAATTTCCTGATTTTTGCTGCAAGGGCCAAATTGGTAGTGGTAACTATCTGGAACCTATTCACATGTATAGGTGTCTTATATGGAAACTATTTTGATGTAGGTAGGTACCTATTACAACAATGAATTGCGACCCACGTCGGAGGGGCGAGAGAATTACTTAGGCCGGGCAGCATTTGAGGTTGGGACTAATAATAACCGGCTTATGTAATTTTCTCGAATTGTGGTTTCGAATTGGCCACTGACCGGGGTAAGCGCCGCACGAAGGAAAGATAACTATGACAACAATTAAAACGATCTCATAAGTTAAGCCCTATTATAAATACAAGATTGTGTAATATGGGTGGATGTATTTTCACTGGAATGTATTCCCGGGTTTCAAAGTACAAGCGTTGTAGGTAATGTATTGGTGACGATAATAAAGTATATTATAATTGAAGCTGGACCAAATAAGCTATCATAATATTATAGAATCCAATACATGTTGAAGCTCAACCAACAACCAAATTTTACACTAAATAACCTTCCATCATAATATATTGTTCAATTTTCATACATAATAACCTCTAAACATATCAACAATGTCAACAAATTACACAGCTAACGATTACCATGTAGGTACATATCTTCTAATCTGTGGCCACAGAGTACTTTATAAATGATCTGTGGCTAACGATCGTAAAGTACTTTGCGGGCTGTCAAAAATCCTCGTTAAGTGCTACCAAAAATTCGTTAAGTTTGCGATGACAGTCGGTAAGATCCTACCGACAAATATCGTTAACTTGTACAGACTTGGGAATATCGGTCGCTACGTAGTTAACATCCGAATTCGGATGTTATTTTATGTCCAGACTGCCGCTCCAGTTGATATCGATAACGTCAGACTTCTGTTTTTAGAAAATGTTGCCAGACCCGTAAAATTACCCTGATATTTGCAAAAATATGAAACATATGGGTACTTAACTTTTCTGAAATGCAATTAAAATATCCGTAAATTAAGGTATAAGCACAATGGAAAACAAACCACGATGGAAACCCATTATTTTAAGAAAAATAACTTTTTGGTTTACACACAATGGCATACATAAGATATGTTAAAAAATTCAGAACAGTGTCGTAAGTAAATTTTGAATTAAATATCACTAATTTTAGTATGGATGTTATTAATATGTAAATTGTTGACTACTACTTAGACCATTGCCGTATTTTTATGGCTAGATTTTCTAGCTGTTTTAAGTGATTGTCGTCTATTGTTTCTTACGACAAAGTGTATATTTATTGTATTTAAAGTAAAAATATGTTAAACTTTAAAGATTTTATCTGCTAATGTTACATTACACACTAATGTTAATGTAACAGTTAAAAAAGGACCACCTCGCTCTCTGACCTGAAGTGAAGAAATTTTAGGAAAATGAAATTAATATAGTGTCAAAATTTAATGTTGATCTGGGCAAACTCTCGTGAACTCACCATCTTCATGTAAACTTGAACCAAACTAAGGTTATGACATGTTCGATAAACATATCACACCGGGACTGATCACCATCGAAGGGGGGAAAGAAAGAAGTTCCACCACAGGTGATTCCGCCTCGGTCACCTATGGCACCCAGTGAGGATGACGACGACGTGCCCGAATTCACTTGGCTAAAACTAGAACTAGCGGTGCGAACGGCGCCCCGGAATCCGATAGGATTCCAGGCCGAGCATGTGTCCTAGCGCTTACTGAGAGTTTCACAGCGCATGTCTGGAGCGAAGCCAGTAACAGAAACTCTGGAATTGTGGACGGGGAAACTGGTCCTCATCCAAAAGAAGGGGTGCCTGGCGGACTCATCGTCCACCAATCGGCCCATAGCGGCCATAGCATTACTCGACGAGGTGTGCAAACACTTTGAAAGAGTTACTGCAAAGGACCTCGTTGCGGTCTTCTCCAGAGTGGCGCTAGACCAGATGGATGGCCCAAATGGCTTCCACCAGAAGCTCTCTGCCGTGGATTCCAATATGCGCGTGAGGACTCTAGTGAGGAAAACGGTTTCTCTGGGCCTGGTGATGTTTCATAAACGCATTCAACGTATGAAGTTGCATTAGGGAGGTGCTCGTATCGTGATATACGCTTCTCTTACTTCACCGCATAGTGGAGGTGTATCTGATGGAGAGAGCCGTCATCTACTCAACCATGACCGGCCTCGGTCGTTAGATGTCGTACGGTATTCCGCAGGGATCGGACCTGGGGTCGTTTGTGTAATTATAGTATGTAATTGTAGAACATCGGATACGACTGGGTGCTTCGCGGTGTGTGGGTGGACGGTGCCACCGTCACGTATTATGCAGAAGACACACTCGTGAAAGCCTTGAAAGCCTTGAGCGCGGTTGCTCTGGTCGTAGAGCGGAAGGACGACGCTCTACGACATGTTCTTTCATGGTCCAGCTGCGGGAAACAGCTACCAAGCAGGACGCATTCCCCCAAATATTTTTTGGGGCATCTGAATTACTGGGGAAAATGTAATATTTGGGGCTCGTGCTCGATGGCCAGTGTGACTTTTCCCCAAATTAAAGGGAGCAGCTATCGAACGCTCTACCGCGAGTGCTGCCCAACATGAGAGACCTCGATGGTGGAAGGCCCAGCCTGGTTGCCAGGTGACCTACGTCACCTACGTCTGTCACTCTAGCAGGAGCAGATGGTTTCCGAGAGGTAAACCCTGGGGTGGTCACGACCTTCATACCCCATCTCTAAAAGGAAGTTGGGTACGCCCATAAAAGGCTGGTATACCGCGGGACACGAATCTTGGACCTAAATCGCAAGAGAAACGAGGCCCTAGCGCGCGCAGATTGTATCTCTATTGATGAATTTGATTTCTTCTACCGCCGTATCACCCCGTGCTCTCACATAGAGTGCATTTTGAGCACATTTTTGGTCCAAGGTATATGTCCTGAGCAATAGCTTGGAAAGAAGCAATTTCTACCAGACTCTATCGAATGTTTTAGCGATGTCAAGACAAATTTCCAGTGATGCGTCATGCTTGGCCATAGCCTCACCACAACATTAGGTAGATTAATGTACGCCAGAAAATCACCAGTTGACCGTTTCGGCCTTAAATCATATTGCCAGCCATTAATTAAGGAGTGATCCTCTAGCGGACGAATATACTGTGTGCTATTTGATTGTTATTTGATGTGCTCGAATATCTTCCATAGCACTTAGGGTCGATAGTTGCCTGGGTTTGTGTGATCTGCCTTCTTGGAGATCGGCTGTACATTGGTCTCTTTCCAAGCCGAAGGCACTGTGCTCAAGATGTAGAAAAGTTGGTACAATCACGTAAGCACTGGAGACAACTCTGCTGCACATTTTTGTATCCACCGTTGAAAATCCATCCAGATCGTTGGAAAAATATCGATCTTATGGAAAAAATTTGAATAATAAAATGTAAGAAATTTAATGTAGGATCAGGGTGCATCTAATGCATAAGTAGGCCTAGCTCAGAAGGTGTTGATAATTATAATAATATCTAAAACATAAATTTTGATTTTAGATTAAGATTGTTCATAATTACTTATTTATATATTCACTAATTTTTTTCTTCACTCCATTTTTATTAATAATAATGATTCGTACCTATACGACAGTGTTTTACTAATAAGCAGTCCGATTGGGGAAGTACCTCCTCCCTATAGAATACCGTGCAATAAGCTCGTGTTGTGTTTTCGGTGGTAAGTAAGGTAGCCAGAGGTTACTGGAGAGTTTTTGTGCTATCAGTGGGAAGGCCAAAGGCTTATCCTGCTCTGTCTTCTGTACTGACGGCACAGAAATTCTTTGTTTTTACAGTGTTGGCAGCACGAGTGTGACTTCCCTGGTGCTGCACACGTCCGTAGGCCATGGTAAACATTTTTCATCATGTGGGCCGTCTGCTTGTCTAACGCCTAAGTGGCATAAAACTACCCTGTAAAAACACTCACCACAGAGCTAAACAGCACCGCGGATGGATCATTCCATTAGTTTGCTGGAAAAAGGTCACACTACATCCGGGGTAAATAATTTCTTAATATGGCAACATAAAAAACCGATCTGTCATTCAAGTGAAAAAACACTGTGAATAATACAAATTGCAAAATATTTCTTTGCATTTGAAACATATTTCACCATTGAAATAAAGCATTACAGTATTAAAATGTAGAAGCATTTTGCAGTCGTTCTTTAATCCTACATGTTGTGCACGTACCTTTTGTACACACTCAGACATACGTATCCAAATCACTTATCTACAAGTTGAAAAAATTTAATGTGAACAATGTCTGCAACTCTTAGTGATTATGAAATGAGTGACCCCTCCAGTTCTGGGACGTCTTCAGCGAATTCTCCTTTGAACCCAGTGCCACAGTTAACAGCAGAACTAACAGAGCTCTCCTGTGCTGACAGTAACAGGCAGTATCAGCTAATCAGTGAGTACAGTCACGGAATAGATAGATAGTACTGGTATTGATGTACAGTGAATAAAAGAAGTAGTGTAATAAATTTTAATTTACTAATCGTCTTGGATCTTACATCATTAATAAAATAAATAAATATTCTACATCATTCTACACAACACTAACTATCTAGCTAGACCGATGGTAAGCATAGCTTAATTAGCTTATGTTATGGAATTTAGAATGCGAATAAGCATACTTAGATACTACTTTTTGTAATAATGTCCACTGGTAGCTTGATCCCTGTACCGATGCCGGTGGAGCAATATTTTTTATATTTTCAAATGTATTTGTTTCTTTAAATGTATTTAAAATGCACAATAATTCAGGTTTTTAAATAATTTTAGTAAATGTCAATTAAGGATTTTTAACCAAATAAAGTGTGGAAACAGTACAAGTGATTACATTATTCAATATGTGCAATAAAACCTGTTTTTTTTTTCACATAAAATAATACAGTCCAAATACTGTTTGAACTGGTGATTTAATTTTGAAGAATTATTTAGGCCTTACTGTTTCAAGCAGGAAAGAATTCACATAGAACAACTTACTTAATATTAAGAATCTAAACAAAGAATATCAACCATCCAGGGACCTAATGAAACACAAAAAAAAATAATGTCACAATTAAGTCAAGAACCCAGTTCCACCACCAGGTACAAATGTGCATCTAAAGTTCTCAAAATTGCCTCACCTTCACACACAAAGGCCTTAAGTTTTGAATCAAATTTAGAGGAGATAAATTTAACAAAATTAATATTACATTTAGTGTTGTAACCTGTAAGATTTCTTCATTAGTGCATAATGATCTTCGGTCCACAGCAAATGAACCATTCCTGGAAATAATAGAACAGCCACAACACCAATTCCGGTTTCGATATGTTAGTGAGCTGATGGGAACACATGGGTGTCTGCTTGGCAAGTCATCTGCCCAGAATGATACAAAAACATACCCTAGCATCAAGGTAAGTATTTTAAATATTTAATTTTAAAGATCCTGTGAAGGAGGATACCTCAGATAGCCACGAATGGGTCGCAAATATATGGATATGTTGTGTTGCTGTCATACAATAAAAAGCTGTACAGATAAGGGTATGAAACTCATAAACATGTGTCCTATTTTAAAGGGACTGGTACAGGTGCACTGACAACTAACTTTTTTTTTTAACTTGCGGGAAATCCCCACGGATACCCGCCGTCAGGAGCCGGAGGGGTTGGTTGCGTCGGACTCGAACTGACTGAACCGCACACCTTTTAGGGGAAATGGGTGAAATGGCCCACACCGAAGGGCAGATCATCCGTTCAGTCGCGGCGTCCCCTGCTGGCAGTAAGTAAGTAAGTAGACCGCACGCCGTCTGTGGGTCGTAGTGCTAGGCCGAAGGTGAGGTTGTTATGCGACATATCCCACGCATTCCGGCTGACCCAAGGCCATCCCTGTCGGTCAGGCCCTCCTCGGCAGAGGGACCACCCATACGGGGGGCGATCCCCGACTTGCCACCGGTATGAGGGGTGCGCATTGCCGCCGGGTGTATCCCATCTGCCCCGGTGACTTGGCCCGGTGCCAGGCCACATGAGAAAAAAAGTTTTAACTGGCCCGTTGAAATGTTTAGCGGACCAGATGACACAAATCAAGTGCCATCGTCCCCGGTAAGGGGAAAATAGAGGATACGCCACGTGATTTGTGAAATACTAACAACTTGCATCTATGAAAGGTATTGAACTTAAAAATCAACGCACGTATGCACGTATTCAAATGCTTAGTATACAAAAATCAGTTTTTATTGTGTATGACGCGATATCAACTTGTGTCATAAATCTCAACATGAAATATACTTATTATAAGTAGATATAGAGTAATAACAATATTTTTGTATTATTA
Source organism: Eilema caniola (assembly GCA_949126895.1). NCBI lineage: Eukaryota > Metazoa > Arthropoda > Insecta > Lepidoptera > Erebidae > Eilema > Eilema caniola. The sequence goes on along the minus strand of OX421471.1, from coordinate 9,394,227 downwards.
TTTAACGAAGCCAAATAAAAAAATATATCTACTAACCTCTTATCCATACTACAAAATAAAATAAAATAAATAATTTTGTTTGATTTATAGCATTTTGGCTTCGTTAATTAATAATACAAAAATATTGTTATTACTCTATATCTACTTATAATAAGTATATTTCATGTTGAGATTTATGACAAAGTTGATATCGCGTCATACACAATAAAAACTGATTTTTGTATACAAAGCAGTTTGATTTTTAAGTTCAATACCTTTCATAGATGCAAGTTGTCAGTATTTCACAAATCACGTGGCGTATCCTCTATTTTCCCCTTACCGGGGACGATGGCACTTGATTTGTGTCATCTGGCCCGCTAAACATATCAACGGGCCAGTTAAAACTTTTTTTTCCCATGTGGCCCGGCACCGGGCCAAGTCACCGTGGCAGATGGGATACACCCTTGCCGCCGTGGCCTGCTTTTGCTAGGGTGACGGTCGGCTCCACCTGTCACCCTCAGGCCCGCGCTCATGGGGGGTGGAGGTCGGTCTACGCCCTCTGACGCCCGACCCGCCTACGAACGCGGGCAGCGATGTCCGCGAGTCTGTCTCACTCATCGCGCCGCGCCCGCTCTGCTGTCTCCTTCACGAGCATGACCTGCTCAGTACTGACTACTGACTAGTAGGTGAGGTTGACATGACCCCTTAGGCTAGGGCTCTGCATAGTCCGCATTTATACCATTTTATACGGTAGGACTGTTTTGACTAAACTTTGATACTATTAGAGCGTTAACTCTAAACTTGCTTTTATAGCTCGTCAATTATGCAGGAGAAGCTGTGTTAAAGTGTAGCTTGGTCCAAGACAATAACAGAGATGAACATCCACATACGCTGCATGAAGATGATGAACAAGGCCGAGACGTCAGTCACATTGTACCTGAAGAAGGAAGCTATATGGTAGCGTAAGTATTACAATATTACTTATACAATCACACATCTACACAGTAACCTTTGCAACATTTGTCTTTTACTTTTGTCTTTGTTTCTTCCAGTTTCCGTGGTATCGGCATTATACACAGAGCCAAAAAAGAAGTGAGTTTTTAAGGAATTCATGTATATTTTAATCTTTTCTTGTTCATCCTTGCGTTAATCCCAGTCGCATCCGAAGCTTTTAACTTGGAGTTTGGGGTCTGCTTTTACCAGTCTAACTGCGTATTTGGCTGAACTTCGACATTTTCCGTGAAGCGACTGCCATCTGACATCCACAAACCAAAGGCGATATCGAAGCATTGCAGTTAGACTAGTTGTTGGATTCTTGAGGGCTCCCAACTACCCATTACAACTACCATAGATGTTCGTATGGCTACCGGGACCGACAGTTTGACATACTTTCCGAAGCACGACCAGACCAATGCAAATACCCATATTCATGCATACAAATATTTGCACTGAGCGGGGAGCGGACCCGCGCCACCTGCCTAGCGGCCACGTTCACTACCGCTACGCCACGGAGTCTTTCTCAGAATATTTATATTCTTGTATATTAAACTGACGGATAATATTTACTTTTACTTTTTAGCTCCAAAAAATCTATAAAGACAAGTTAAAACGGATCAATTTAAATATTGTCCGGCTGAAATTTAGTGCTCATGATGTCCAAACTGGTGAAGAAATTTGCGCTCCTGTATATTCTGACCCTATACATAATTTGAGTAAGTTCTTGGATTCCAAAAAATACTTACTGTCATGGTTCCATTTATACACAAACAGAATACTAATAAATATTCCATCCATTCTGCTCGATCTACAGTTCAGTTACATTTGACTTTTTTGTGCATTGAAATCTGTTAATTCTTACGAGTAGGTATAATGGAAAACGTATGAACCAGTTTAAAAAAAATTGTACTTATAACATTATTTGGAAATATTTTAGAGAGTGCAGCTACTAACGATTTAAAAATATGCCGTATAAGCCGTACTTCTGGAAGAGCGTCTGGGGGTGAAGACGTCTTCATATTCGTGGAGAAAGTAAACAAAAGTAAGAAAATATATTTTTTTCATATCACTTGCTCATAATATGGCCTAATCTTACCGAAATTATTGGTACCTTTTATATTATCAAATTGTGGTTTTTTTATTGTTATTAAATTACGAGTGGGAATTTTGACATTTTTTTTAAATTTTATTGGTTGAATTGCATTATTCTTAAAAAAAAAATAGATACAATAAGATCATGTTCAATAGAACGGATAAATTGATATTCCTACCTATTGCTTGTTCATTTCATGCAACTTCGTAGTTAAATAGAAAATTTAATCTGGTACGTGTAACAAAAGTTTTACTCAAATATAAATATAACTTGTTTTCTCTTATTTTTTTTTGTACACAGAAAAAAACCTCGTTCTTTTAATCTGTTTTTTTTTATTATTCCCGCCCGTCCACCAGTACCAAAAAGTTGAAATATTATTCACCAGTGAAATGAAAAACTTCGTATGATACACGTATGTATTGTTGATTACCGTCTTCGACTCTCTTTAGACCCTCGCCTAATGGCTCGGGTCTCAATATCGCCTTAGCGGTAATCACCAACTTGTAACACATTACTTTTTACTTATTACATTTTATTCAGTAGTTATCTCATAGTTCTCAAGGTTGCTTTTATTCATGCTAATAGATATGATTTTTAAATGAATACTTTATTAGGCGACTACTAACTTGCGACACTGTTATCGACGTCTCTTGAGACAGATTGTGACAATTATATAAATTTATAATTTATTTATTTCAAAAAGAGTACTATAGGTTTTGTTACAAAACCTCATAGCAAATTGCAAAATAAAAATTTGTTAAGTGCAATACTGGAAAAATTGGACTAAACTACATACTTAGGTATTATTTACATAGGTATGTTGACTACTTTCTTTTATTCTCGAAAAATGACCAACGTTCTATCTATCTATACTATAATATAATTGTAAAGTGGTCGTGTCTGTACATTACTGATTATAAAGAAAAAAATTGGGTTATGTTATATTAACGATACTGAACACAGAAATATATGCTTTGGAATTCCTGGCTGTTTGTCTGTTCATTCGCGATGGACGAAAAAACCACTGAACGGATATTGATGCGGTTTTTTTTTGTAAGAAAGGGTTTGCTTAGACTTAAAATCTTACGGTTGTTTGATTGTAATCAGTTGAATAGAACCAGAGGTGTGAGCAATAATATAATAATCTGAATCAGACTGAGGTTATAGAGGTAGCTTTTGCTTGGATGGATGAATTTGTATAGCTTATTACATCCGGGCAACTATGTAAATTGAATTTGAATTTGAAATAAATATAATTTATTTTTACATACACTATTGTGTAAATCAATACGTAATTTATCTTGAAATACGTTTTTTGTTAAAATCTGACTTTTATAAAATTAAACTTGCCACCCTTTTTTTATTTTAATTCACTGTTTGAAATAATTTATTTGGATTATAATTCACTATTTTAATTAATTTATTTCGATAATAATTTATTATTTTGCTTTTTTTATGTTGATTTTAAATTAATATATTATTTAAAATGATGCTAATTCAATTACAATTCAATTTTTTTAAAGTGATAACTAAGAACTCCATTATGATTTGAAAATAATAACCATTTACATATTGTTTTAAAATTAAATTAACTTATAAAAATATAAAGTGTTAAGAAATTCCTGTATAACATACTAACATAGAAATAAGCAAAAATTTTTACTAACCAAAATGAGTCTTAGTTACTTAAATAAATTACGTTTTCATTCATTTATTCATTTTGAAGCAAGGTTTCAAATTGACGTGTGCTATATAAAAAAAATCACGCAATTTTGAACAAGATGTGGTTTCGTTCACAATAGAAGTATAAAAGAATTGTCATTTCGTTTCCTTCATTTTTGAATTGAATTTGAAATTAAAGCCAGTTTATGAGCAAGTGTGTTAAAAAAATGTATGTCTTTTTATAAAGTCGTGCCATGAGATTCTGATAGACCTATGGTAACCGAACTTACGTATGAGTATCACGCTTTAAGTAACACAATATAAACCTTATATAGTGTACAATAACGTCCTTTTTGTCTTAGAGGAGAATTGCGTTCGCACCTCCAGGCAATGTCCCGGCACTAAATGACGCAATTCTCATCTAAGACAAAAACGACGTTATTGTACACAACATAGGGTTTATAAAATGTTACTTAAATTGTCCGCCACTGGAATATGTCCCCGCCACGTCTCTTGTGCATAAAACGCTCCGGATACGGCGTTGCGCCGCGTCCAAAAAATAATTATAATTAAATTTATAGATAATAATATAATCATAATTGTTATAACTTTTCAGATCATGTAAAAATTCGCTTTTTCGAGTTGGATGGAACTGGAAAGAGAATTTGGCAACAGTTTGGTAATTTTATGCCAAGCGATGTGCATCACCAATACGCAATTGCGTTTAGGTAGGAAGATACGTCATTACATTTATAATATTTTCATTAAAGTTACTTACCTTTCGTCTGTGCGTGTGCTTTTGAAATTCTTTGCTATATAATTATTTAATGGGGTCTGTTTTCTCGGGACTAGAAGGGAATCGACTCTCCAAAATGCAACCGATACGTGCGGTCATTTATAGATTATCTATACTCATATATGAAATTGTGTTACTGTCTACTCTGACAATCGAAATTAAATGACAACAAAACTTTAATAAATTAAGCCTTGAAAAATGTAAGCTCTTTTAAGAAATTACAATTTTGTCGTTTATAGAACTCCTCCATATTCGGATCCCAAGACTCCTACAGATGTCAAAGTGTACATGGAACTATTGCGAACTACAGATGGTCGCACCAGTGCATGCCAGGAGTTCAAATACAAAGCCGATGAACTGCATAAACAGTTAAAGAGAAGAAAAACGAACTCGTCGTACTCCTTTAATTGCAATTCGCCTATTAACTTCAAAAGTGAAATTCCTGTTACCACATGTAAGTCTATACGTATGGTTAAAAAAATGTTCTATGGTGAATCACCATGAATCAACATAGAACACCATTGGTCATACACCACATCATCGTAATCGTAGACTATTGACGGATATGACTTTTGCTAATTTTACAGGAGAGCATCTCAACGTTGTTAGACTAAATTTGTTGCCATATATTTTGTAAACAGTTAATTCAATATTTTTCATGAACCTTTATAACATGAAATATACGCAAAAGGGCGCGGTGAGCGAGAAAGACTCGCTGACATCGCTGCTCGCGCCCGAAGGCGGCTCGGGCGTCGGAGGGCGCTTACAGACCTCCGCCCCCCATGAGCGCGGGCCTGAGGGTGACAGGTGGAGCCACCCGTCACCCTAGCAGAAGCAGGCCACGGCGGCGGCGCGCATCGTAGGACGATGCGCGCCTCCCCACACCGGGGTTGAGTCGGGGACGGCGTGGTCCCCACCTCCCGAGGAGGGCCAGACCGAAAGGGATGGCCCTGGGTCAGCCGGGGTGCGAGGGATATGTCGCAAGACAACCTCACCTTCGGCCTAGCACCACGACCCACAGACGGCGTGCGGTTTAGTCGGTTCGAGTCCGACATAACCTACCCCTCCGGCTCCGGAGGGGCGGGTATCCGTGGGGATTTCCCGCACGTAAAAAAAAAAAAAAAAAAAAATATACGCAAAAGATTTGTAATATTATAACGTTCTTTAGTTCAAACATTGTTTAATAAAAAAGTCACATGCATTGTTATTCCACGACTGCGACGATTTAGCACCATCTAGCGCAATGAAGTCGAAGTACTACGGCACTATTTCTTCTGCATCACGCAACAGAAGTTCTCGCTCTGGATAACATAAAAACCTATAACAGCTCATCGTCTTCCATTGGGCCGAGGGCGGCAAGCCACGCCTTGCTGGTCGTAGGATCCTCCTATTGTATCGGAGCAACATCTCACCCCATTCCTTCAGTCTCTAATTCATAATATGTTCTCAAACCCTTGTTATGTCGATGAAACTTCGATAACTTATAAACTGTTTGGTGCACATGCCCGTGATGGTTGTTATTCAATACAAAAAACACATTAAACACAAGATCGGATATCCCTATCAAACATTTATTCATGAGCTTACAATATTACTGTAAGGACTTTTGCTGGTAAGTCGTGGGGTTGCCGCAGTAGCTCCAGATCCCCTGCAGTGCTTTTAGTTCGTTCGACATTGACTTGCTCAGAATATGCCCTGCAGATTAAGTTGATGTCAAAGCTACAAACAGCTAGGAGAAGATCTGTAGCACCTTTAATACGAATACATACCTAGTATATCTATATTGTCTAGAAATAAGATATAAATTACAATTTTCAGGTGTTTCACCAAGGAATACCAACCAAATCCCAGTCCTATCTGTTTATAACGTAAGTTTAGGTCACCTATAATATATATATATATAATGCTTGTAAATTATGCATATTAAAGCAAAAATATATTTTATCTGACTACAGCAACAGGTTTCACCAGCAGAACAAGGCATTTCTGAAGTCCCTGTGGTTTATTCTTTGGGCTCATTTAATGAGGTTGGTAATGTTATTATAATAATACAAAGAGGAATGTCCTGTCGACAGCTTCTCCTTGTGATGTGCTTTCATATAACTTTGACGAATACACCAATACACTAAATATTTATTGGAATTTGTAGAATTTATACGCATCATCACCAAGTCAATGTGACGTTGGTAGCGTCTCAGCTATTTCAGATGCAAGTTATTCGCCTTTAAATCCCATGTGGAGTCAGAACAATGATGTTCCACCAAACGGAGACTTACCACTGAGTCCTGACTTAGAATTGGAAATGATGCAAAATGTTGATCCACATATCTTTGCAGAAGGCATGACGGATTTCGTTTCAAGTAAGTAGATTATATATATATATATTCTATGTACCCAGTGTGCTGCTTCGTATTATTATAAGAATATGATAAGAAAATTTCACCATTTAAGCGAACCTAAGATATAATCAATGTATAAATATTGATCATTTTATATAGAAACTAGCTGTTGCCCGCGAATCCGCCCGCGTGAATGTCGGTTATCGCGGATCGGGGTATGAAAAATAGATAGTAGCTGATACTCAGACTTACTAATTTCATAAAATTCGGTAGAGCCGTTTCGGAGAAGTATGGAACGAACAATGTGACACGAGAATTTTATATATTAGAAGATTTATAAAAACGCTATCTTACTGATAGATGGCGTTTCGTATACTTCACGATAAACACGGTATATGCTAGTTTTTAAAACTCTTAGTTTTAGTTACTCTTAGTTTTACTAGGTGACGCTATACTTTGGAGTTACGTAGCACCACCTAGTAGAAGGTTTGGAAACTACATAAGTGTCAAACACAGTTACTGTAACAGTGTCGCTATTTTCAAGGATTTTTTCACAGATCTTTCCTATTTCAAAAAAAATAACGCCTTAGAGCTGCCACTGCTGAACGCGCCTAAACAAGTTTGTACTTCCGAAACTGAGCACATGAAGTAAATAATATTTATTAAAAGAAATGCTGTTAGATATTTATTAATATTTATCATTTTACAGAGTATGTGAAAGGCTACGGCGAAATATTCCCGGGGGAAGTGAGTAAAACATGTATTTTCTAGAAAAAAAAGGAGTACAAATTAATAAAATTTGCCCATTAACTCAACCAGAGACGAATTTTGATGAATTTCTGCACAAGCATTGTAAACCCTTACTTACATTAGCAAAAAAAATCAACGCAAGTCTCATTCTAGGAGGAAAAAAATATTGGTTCGTAAAGCAAATTTAAATGCGAAAATTCTTTTAATTGTCAGTAACATCTTTTTTTTCAGATAGTATGCGATACCCCACTTTTCCAGCTTTCATCGTCCGTTGTTTCGGATTCCGGTAGAGGATCTTACATTAATTTTGAGGTAGGCACACACTGTATACAGGTGTTTGATCCTTGGTCGAAATGACACTAGCCATCTAGCACCTTTTCATTATTTTTAGTCTGGCGAGGAGGACAGAGTGGAGGCCCAAATGAGCGTCACGCCGGACTTCGTTGTTGCTAAGAAAAAGAACATCGAATACGACGCTTTCTACAAAGCAGAGGATGGCATCGAAGTCAAAAAGGTACCTATTTTACCACATGCTATTTGCAACGCTAGAGAGTACATGAAAAGTATATCTATACAGTTGCAGTCGTCTGGTAAGTTTGAACTGCAACATACACGTTGCAGTCATCCACGGTGCCTTTTTCCCAACTCAGTTGGAGACAGCTTTCAAGCTGCGAAACGCTCCTGTTATCCCCAAACCTGAGCACGGAGAACTAGTTCGCCCCATGCCTGCTCTCCACTGTGCCCTCTGCTAGTCAGATGGATACGTGTAAAGCCTGCGAGCAACATTCTACAGGGCTGCTCCCGCTTCAGTTGTCAATTGCCCAGTACCTCTAAGTCAATGAAGTTGCATCGGGTTGCGTGGAAGACATATGAGTGAGGAAATCTGCATAGTTGTGCAACATATTAGCTTCATGTACGACAGGTTACCGCCAATTTAACATTGGTCCGTGTGTTGGTATTGCTACTATAGAGATTATATTATCAACTAAAATATGCTTATTCTATCGGCTGTGCTATTTTAGGTATTATTTATTTTCTTGTTACAGTTGATTAAGGAGTTATGCGAAATGATTAGGGACAAGAAAGGTTTTAAAAAACAGGACATTAGAATGCGTTTGGAAAATTTGTTCGATATACGATTGTCTAATGGCGATACGTAAGTATACATTATACTTATAACTTTTTCAACCTCATTCCATGCCCAGTAAGCACCCAACAAAGTAGATAAGTATACCTTTTTGTATAAAGTTGCTTGGAAAGGTGTATACTTATTGATTTCAATAGAAAAAGAATTGAACCGGTCTAGGCGGGGTTTGAATCCGCGATCTTTGCCTTACAGGGGCAATGCTTTGATCATCAAACTACTAGACCTCGCTCTAACCAATCCAAATTTCTACTTTTTATATCCGTCTTTGAGGCGACGGTGGAGCAATCATTTTTAAACATAGATTTTTGACTACTCCGCTCATACAAAAATTCAGTCAACATTTTTTCTATTTAAATCGATTTGAATCATTAGCATGAAAAAAGTTTAAAAAGTTCAATGATTTTTTATAAATGTATAAGAGTTTGTATAATTGCGCATATACAAGATCTAATCTCCCTTTCCCTTTCCTTTGATCTAATCGATATATTTAATACTTACCTATACACCCTTATCTTCCTTCTTCAATTATCCTATAAAGCATAGGGACCATTATAGTATATCGATAAAGTTGTGGCATTAGGTCCCTACCTATTCCTAACTCTAAAATTATGCGCAGGGGGAGTATCGACAAAGTTGCATCATTAGGGAAGGATCTAATTATACAACTTCATCGGCATATTGTGTATTCGTAAATAAGTAAATACTCCCTTTACAAAAGTTGTTTTCAAGCAATGGGATACATAAAGTAGTCTTTAATTTTTAGTGTCTATTAGTGTCAATTTCAACGATTTAATAATACAGGATATTTTAATTTCAGGTTCCTGCACATGAGTTTGTTTTCCGATCAGACGTGTCTGGAGTATATAGCGAAGATGATCCACAGTGTGAAAGCAACTCACCTATTCGACTATTGTAACGATAAGCTGCAGACAACGTTACACCTCGCAGTTCTACACAATATGCCACACATTGTAACGTCACTCGTCAGTAAAGGTTTGTTTGTCAACCTACCCTCGGCTTTGTACAACGACCCACAGACGGCGTGCGTTTTAGTCCTGCATAACCTCTCCGGCTCCGGTGGGGATTAATCCGTGGGGATTTTGCGCACGTATAAAGTTTGTTAAATATATAGGACTAAAACTTGCTGAGCCGGCGACCTTCGTACCGCCAAATTTATTTCTGCCGGCGTGGAATTTTTCCAGGTCCCGTTTTCGCTGCAGCTTCTTTTCAAATTTCTGCATTAATGCACTATCTTTTACGTCGGCGTAAAGGATAGTGCATTTATCACGCCCACGGAGGACGGAATATGATTAAGTAGCGAAGATGCCACAGTCAAATTTCTGTTAAGAAAAACGCGTGGCCAAATGCGGGTGGGAAGGGAGACGCGGGGGGCATGACGTCATACCTCGTCCTCCGTCTCCATCTAGTGCGTCATAGCGAAACCAAACAGAAACAGAGCTTCTAATTTTTGTTATAGTTTGACTATTCGCCACTAAGTGCTACACAGAATTCTAGAATATTCTTTAACGAGGCAAATAATTTTTAAAAATAAGGCAATTTTTCGGATTATATCAAAATCATTTAGGCCCCCCAAAATGATTTGGCCTTATACAGACAGATGGCCCAATTTTTTTTATTTTAATTTTCAGTTTCAGCTAAATATACCATTATAGTAGTTTATGATACTGTTGCATAATAAGGGTTCTTATAACACGAGTGTGTTTTAAAAAAACGAGCCGTAGGCGAGTTTTTTTATATTATCACACGAGTGTTATAAGACCAAGTTATGTACAGTGTCATACACTACTTTATCTACTCTCATACTATAATACATAAACTAATTTATTTTATAAACAAAACCAAACTTTGTTTAATATAAATGTAAAAAAAAAAGTTGACGCCAAGCCAAGGCCTCAAACATCGATTGCGCATGCGCGTTTCTTTTTTTTTTCTTCCGAATTGGCCGTTTTTTTTTTAAAGTAGTGGTTCAGTCCATATGGAGATTGTATAGGTGTATCGTTATGATTAAAAAGTTATATTATGATATAGGTGTCCATACAAGACCTGTATCGTAATAAAACTTTTTTTTTGGCCTGTGCGTAATGTTTGTCATAAGAGTTCTGATTTCAATTTTATAATCTTTGTATTATAGTATCAGAGTAGATAATAGTAGTTTATGATACTGTTGCATAATAAGGGTTCTTATAACACGAGTGTGTTTTAAAAAAACGAGCCGTAGGCGAGTTTTTTTATATTATCACACGAGTGTTATAAGACCAAGTTATGTACAGTGTCATACACTACTTTATCTACTCTCATACTATAATACATAAACTAATTTATTTTGCAAACCAAACCAAATTTTGTTTAATTTAAATGTATAGAACAAAAAAAAATATTCGCGCCAAGGCACAAACTTCGATTGCGCATGCGTGTTTCTTATTTTTTCTTCCGAAATGGCGGATTCTTTTTTTAAAGTAGAGGTTCAGTCCAGATGGGGATTGTATAGGTGTATCGTTATGATTAAAAAGTTATTTTATGATATAGGTGTCCATACAAGACCTGTATCGTAATAAAACTTTTTTTTTGGCCTGTGCGTAATGTTTGTCATAAGAGTTCTAATTTCAATTTTATAATCTTTGTATTATAGTATCAGAGTAGATAAAATAAATAAAGTAACATTTTTGAAATTGCTAATGAACTCGGGTGAAATTATTGTGATGTCATTTTTATAAAATGGATTGAATTATTATTACAACTATTATACATGTAAGACAAGGTTCCTTATTTCTTCTCTACGCTAGATGGCTCTATAAAGGCATTTTTTATTCAAAAAATTAAAATATAAATAAAGTGGACTTATTGATGAAATGTTCTTAAACCACGTTAAAGCTATTTTTATCGTTGAACTTTTGACCAAAAATTACAACCGGACGCAACGACGTTTCACTAGAACTAGATGGTGACGTCACAGACCAATTGACTCGTTTTGACGAGACGATGGCTCGCGACTCGATTGCCTTGCAACATCTCCGCTATCATTTCCTTCTCCATGATCACGCCTCAATTAATTTGCTGATATCCAAATACCTCATGTACCCAGCACCGTCTAGCGATTGCAAGCTAAACTACTTCGATACTACTACGCGATCTTGCATCGCGAAAGCAAAGTTGTCTCTCTTACCTTATGTCCCCTTCGACGCACTACTTACTACATTTTCTTATTGTAGGTGCTGATCCAATGCGGAAGGATATTCGTGAATTAAACGCAATTCACTACGCTGTCAAAGTAGGATCATGCCTGAAGCCACTTTTAGAAGCTATAAAAAGGAATAACGTGGTTTACAACATAAACGATTGTAACAGCGGTAAGTGTTGCATCACAAATAATTAAATGCACTTAATTTATTCTAGTACACACCATTTCAAAAAATAAATTATAACAAATCCTGAATGATTAACAGAAAACCAGTCCGCATTGCACATGGCGGTGCTGGAGGACTGCGGCGACAGCGCGCGCCTGCTGCTGCAGCACGGCGCGAGCTACAGCGTGCGCGACGAGTGCGGGCGCACCCCGCTGCACCTCGCCGCCTACGACGACCGGCTCGACGTCACCAAGACTCTCATCCAGTACATACCGGCGGTTAGCTTATGTTTTCTGTATATACTAACTCGGGCTGTCGCGCCTGCTGCTGCAGCACGGCGCGAGCTACAGCGTGCGCGACGAGTGCGGGCGCACCCCGCTGCACCTCGCCGCCTACGACGACCGGCTCGACGTCACCAAGACTCTCATCCAGTACATACCGGCGGTTAGCTTATGTTTTCTGTATATACTAACTCGGGCTGTCGCGCCTGCTGCTGCAGCACGGCGCGAGCTACAGCGTGCGCGACGAGTGCGGGCGCACCCCGCTGCACCTCGCCGCCTACGACGACCGGCTCGACGTCACCAAGACTCTCATCCAGTACATACCGGCGGTTAGCTTATGTTTTCTGTATATACTAACTCGGGCTGTCGCGCCTGCTGCTGCAGCACGGCGCGAGCTACAGCGTGCGCGACGAGTGCGGGCGCACCCCGCTGCACCTCGCCGCCTACGACGACCGGCTCGACGTCACCAAGACTCTCATCCAGTACATACCGGCGGTTAGCTTATGTTTTCTGTATATACTAACTCGGGCTGTCGCGCCTGCTGCTGCAGCGCGGCGTGAGATACTACAGCATTATGTTTGCATGGTAAATTTTTTATTACAGTTGTGATGGTGCACCGAGGAATCCCACTGCACAATTACTTAGGCCGCTTCCTCTGTGCATTTGCTCTGAACCGTGTACAGACACGTGCGTTTAATTGCCTTGTACGACACCTGCGAACAATCGGATCTCTCTTGCTTACTAAGGTTATTTAATGACGTTATTGTACTGTATTTTGTTTTTCAGAGCGACATCGACGTTACCGACAATGCGGGTAACACAGCCCTGCAGATTGTTTGTGGTATTGAAGTGAGAGAAAATACGATTACGATTGCCAGACTTCTGCTTGAGAATAAGGTAAGTGAACTACATATTTATAACAATAGCTCAAAACTAAACTGTAGCTTACTTGAATGAAATTTTAAATAGAAATTTGAAATTATAAATATTCAAATCGATTAACATAGGAAAAAAATTGAGTTGGTTCAGGCGGGATCCTTCAATTATTTGGGCGAGTTATCAAAAATCAATGTTTAAAAATTATTAATAAATCATTGATTGGTTCCGATAGTTCATAAGAGTGTCGTTAGGAGGCTCCAACTTCACCCCTTCATAAAAGATGGATATATAAGGCAAAATTTGTATTTATACAGGTAGGTGTGGTTCAGTGGCTCAGTGGTCAGAGTTAGGGTTCGAATCCCGCCTGAACCAATTCAGAAAATTATCCTGTAGCTTACTTTTAGACAATCTAAAGAAATTAAGGTAGAAAAAGAACTTCTATTGTTTTCATTTTTTTCTTTCGATACTATAAAAAAGATCTCGTAACGGAGTCAACCTTAAAACTCACGCCTGATAAAAAAATTCGGATGCCGAAATGGTTTTCTCAAAAGAAAACCTAATAGTTCTTAATGGACAGTTTCCTTTTTTTTCTCGTATGGTTTTGAACGCCATCACACTTTTCCGCTTACAAATATATTCAGTATTGTAGTAGCAACATTATTTTTATAAGGCAAATCCCTTGAAATCCGAAAACGGCAACGCATCAGCGTGGAACTTGGTGAAAAATAAGCCGGCGCTGAAGGCGGTACTATGGGACTTCGTGTCTACGGAGTTCAGAGATGAGGACGCGAATGAGGGCGATGTGTTCGTGTCTGCTGACGAGGGCGTAAGTATATTGATGTCTTTATAGTAGTTTATGATACTGTTGCATGATAAGGGTTCTGAAAACACGAGTTTTTTTACAGTATCACACGAGTGTTATAAGACCAAGCTATGTACAGTGTCATGCACTACTTTATCTACTCTCATACTATATACATAACTAATTTATTTTACAAACAAAACCAAACTTTGTTTAATTTAAATGTAAAATGTTGGCGCCAAGGCGCAAACATCGATTGCGCCTGTGTGTTTTGTTTTTCCTACCGAATCGGCGGCCGGCGCCGGCTGCGGAGGCACTACCTTTTTTTAAAGTAGAGTTTCAACCTTCTTGGTCCAGCTGGAGGTTGTATAGGTGTATCGTATGATTAAAAGGTTATTTAATGATATAGGTGCTCATACAAGACCTGTATCGTAATAAAACTTTTTTTTGGCCTGTGCGTAATGTTTGTCATAAGAGTTTTGATTTCATTTTTATAATCTTTGTTTTATAGTATCAGAGTAGATAAAAATATAAAAATGCAACAACTAACACTAGTTACATAATATTAGGGGTTAAAGTATGAAATTGCCGATTTGTACTGACAAATTGAAATTCGTTTTTTTTTTAAATTTAACGTATTTATTTAATCAAAATAATTACCATTATTATCTATACATTGCTGCCATCTAGTAGGAAGATCATTTATGCCTTTGCGATAGAACTCTGGTGATCTAGATTCGACAAACTGTGTGAAAGCATTTTGTACTGCCTCCTGAGAAGAAAACTGTTTATCACATAGAAAATTGTCCAAATCACGAAAAAAATGATAGTCTGTTGGAGCAAGGTCTGGCGAATACGGTTTCTCGTGCTGTATGAGGTCTCGCGTTATCATGGAGCAATAATGGTGAAGATCGATTTATGAGTCGGGGCTGTTTCACTGCTAGTTTTGCTATCATTGTTCGGAGTTCGGCACAGTAGACATCTGCCGTTATTGCTTGACCAGATCGTAGAAAGCTATAGTGAATAACACCAGCCCTTTTAAGGGCTAGCTGACCCCATTGCACGAGGGGGTCGTGGTATGGCGGGCCTGCAAGGCCCGCGGGGAGGGATCCGTAGGGTTCCTCCCACCTCAACAGCCCTTTTCAGGGCTAGCCGTCGCTCCCAGTACCCCTCTGCTTTAGCAGAGGAGACATGGGAGAGGCGACGGGATCCGTAGGATCCGGGGACGGGTCGGCCCACTGCTCGCGCAGGGGCTGACGGGCATTCGTGCCTCCGTCGGCGTTGGGAGAGTTGGCTACTCCCCCGCATCGCGTAACCTCCGAAATATCGACAACGACCTGAGTGCTAGCCACACTCGGGAACGCCGATATCCCGGAGGCCGCGGGGCTTGCCTTAATTGGCCGGCCCACGACAAGGAAAAGTCTGAAAACCCGACAGCGAAGTCGTTTAAAACCTGTGGATACCGGGGGACCTCCACAGTATATACCCCGCTTCCTGGAATGGCCGTCACCCAGGAAGTGTAATTTGAACGGTTCAACTCGTGGGACTACTATGGAAGACTTGAATTACAAAAAACCCAAAACCCAACCAAGCGAAACAGTCTGCTCGGAGGTCGAGCAGCACCATGACGCGGAAGTCGCGTCCCAGGCGGTGTCGGAGAATTTCGACACCGCCACTGACAGCCGGGACAGCCGAGACCGAAGCCCGGTGGGTCTACGGACCCGTAGGTCTAAATGGCGGCCGAGGACCGTCAGAAAAAAAAAAAGTCCTCACCCAAAGGAAGACGGTGTCGGATCTTGAGCCCACGCTCTCCGACTCGTCCTCCACCAGCAGCTCTCACAGCAGCAATGAGATGCTGCGCCCACCCCCGCCCAAACTGGTGGCGGTTAGTCGCCAAAAGGCGCGGGGTGGGGAGAAAGGTGCCCCTCAGGCCCGTCCATCACGGGCCTCTGCCCCGGAGGATGTGGTGGCGCCGCCGAGTTCCTCCACCTCGGTGGCGCCCTTGGCCTGTTCCGGCGACAGCACCTCCATAGAGGTGATGGAGGCCCTTAAAGGCCTGGCCAAGGCCCAGACCGGGGCTATGAAGCCGGAGGAGGACCGGCTCATGCGGGTGACGTTGCGCCTCGTCGAACACCATAACCTGCTCAGGGCGGAGCTGGCCAGCGCGCAGCGCGAGCGCGCTGAGCTCAGCAGGCAGCAGGCGGCAGTGCTCGAGGAGACTGGGCGGCAGGCGGCTGAGTACCGCAAGGAGATGGCCAACATGGCGGCTGAAATCGCAGCGCTCCAGGAGGCCATCGCTGCGAAAACTCAGCTGCCTGACGAGCGTGTGACGCCGCCGCCATCTCTGGCGCCGCGGTCGCCGCCGTCGCCGCCGTCGCCGCCGGTGCGGTCGAGGTCACCGGTGCGGCCGAGACTGCCGCCTCGGGCGCGGCCGGTGTCGCTGGCGCCACCGCCGCCGCCTGTACCGGCGCGTTTACCGGCCCCGCCGCCGTTGCCGCCGCGTTTGCCGGCCCCGCCACGCCTACCGGCCCCACCGCCGCCGGCGCAACCGAGGCCCACCAATCCGGTGGAGGCCTGCATGGCGACTATGGCCGCCATGGAAAAGCGGCAGGCGGCGCACGAGGAGTGGACGCGGAGTTGTTTGGAGGCCATCATGGACTCCATCCGTCGTCCGCCTCTGGCGCCGCCGAGTGGGGGATACGCCGGAGCGGTAAAGCGGGGCCCCAACCGTACGGTGACGGCGGGGACCTCGCAGGAGTCGGCCCGTAGCGTGCCCACTGCGCCTGCTGCTCCGGCCGCTACCGCCGCGTCAGCCGGGAGCGCCCAAGCCAAGGGCAAGGGGAAGGGGAAGGGGAGGGGCAAGGGGAAGACGTCCCCAGTCCCTGCCCCGGCCCCGGCCCCGGCTTCGGTCCCGACTGCCTCCACGAGCTCCGCACCGGCAGGGGGCTGGGAGGTGGTCGGCGAGGCCAGAAAAAGCCGGAACGCCCGTAAAAAGGCAGCCAAAAGGGCCAAGAAGGCCCAAGCTGCTGCGAAGAGTGCGCCAGGAAAGCTGCGCGTCCCCCGTACCACCGCTGTCGTCTTAACGATGACACCGGAGGCGACGGCGAGGGGCGTGCAGTACGTGGACCTGGTGAAACAGGCGAGGGGCCTCATTGATATGAGGGCCCTCGATGTGGCGGGGACTCTCCGAGTAACACACACTCGGACGGGTGCCCGTCTCATCCACGTCCCTGGCGCCTCCAGTGGTCCCAAGGCCGATGCCATTGCGGCTAGGCTGAGGGACACGCTGGATGCGGCCGACGTCCGGGTGTCCAGGCCCACCAAGTGCGCAGAATTGCGCATTTCGGACCTGGACGACTCCATCACGGCCGAAGAGATTCGGGTCACCGTGGCGGAGGCCGGGGGTTGCCCCCTGGAGGCGGTTAAGGTCGGAGCGATCCGCTACGGCCGTCGCGGACAGGGGGCAACAGTTGTCGGCTGCCCCATCGCAGCAGCCCAAAAGGCTGCCGACCGGCGGATACTCGCGGTAGGCGGCGTTGTAGGAGTCCGGGTACGGCTCCTGCAGGCTCGGCCGGACAGGTGCTTCAGGTGCCTGTCGGCCGGCCACGTGGGTGTGCAGTGCAAGGCGGAGGTGACGGTCGGCGACCGTTGCTTCCGCTGCAGCCAACCCGGTCACAGAGCCGGCAATTGCGAAGCTCCGCCGCACTGTTTCAGGTGTGCGGCGGAGGGCAAGCCGGCCGACCATAGGGTTGGCAGCAAGGCCTGCACCCGCGGGGAGCCGCTGCCGCGAGGCGGGCGTTCCGCCAACGGTTCGGTGCGGGATGCGGAGATGGTTCCATAATGGATCCCCAGCTCCGCATCCTGCAGGCGAACGTGGGCCACGGTGTCGATGCTCAGGCCCTTCTGCTCCAGAGCATGGCACAGTGGTCCATACACGTCGCCGCTGTCGCCGATCCATACACTCACCGGCCCCTCGGGCCCGCCTGGGTGGTCGACCTGGATGGATCGGCGGCACTGGTGCATAACGCCGCTGCGGGTGCCCCTCCCCTTGTAGTGATCGCAAGGGAGCATGGCATCGTAGCGGCGCGTGTAGGGGAGATTGCGGTCGTGGCCGTTTATCTCACGCCGGGGTCACACCGACTCATTGGGCAGTATCGGCGGTCGCTGGAGCGGCTGACCGACGTCGTCAATGCCTGTACGCCTCGTCAGGTTCTTGTGCTCGGGGACTTCAACGCCTGGTCTCAGGCTTGGGGTTCCCGGCGCACAAACGCGCGGGGCAGGGCTCTGGAGAGCTGGGCCGATTCTCTCGGCTTAGTTCTCCAGAATCGCGGGGCCGAAGCCACGTATGTGGGCACCTTTGTGGCGGGGGAGCGCAGGTCGATCATAGACCTTTCGTTCGCGAGCGCTTCCCTGTCACTCCGCGTGCGGGACTGGCGTGTCGCCGTGGAGGTGGAGACACTATCGGATCACCGATACGTTCGGTTCGATGTCTCCCCTTCTGCGGGTGATGCGCCGGTCATATCGGCCCAACGCGAGCCGCGCTGGGTGTTGGGGCGACTGAATCGGGAGGACCTCCTGGAGGCCGCCATCGTACAGGCCTGGGCCATTGCGCCGGACAGGCCTGTCGACATAGACGATGAAGCGGCCTGGTTCCGGGAGGCCATGACACGGGTCTGCGATGCGGGTATGCCTAGGGCTCCAGCCTATAATCCGAGGCGTCGGGTCTACTGGTGGAATGCGGAGATCGCGAGGCTGCGTCAAGCCTGCGTGATCACGCACCGCCGGTGGGCTCGACTCCGTAGGAGGCGTAGCCGTACCGCAGATTCGGAGCCCCGACTGGCGGAGCTTCACGAGGGATACAGGGAGGCCCGGAATGCCCTCCGAGCGGAGATCAAGCGGTCTAAGGCCGCTTGTTACCGGGAGCTCCTGGAGACGCTGGAGCGGGACCCATGGGGGCGGCCTTACCTTATGGTAAGAGAAAAGCTGCGCCCCCGGGCCCCTCCGCTGACCCAGGTGCTCGAACCGGCTCTGCTCGGAGGAGTGGTGGAATCCCTGTTCCCGGCGCGAGCGGAACATGTTCCGCCGCAGATGGCTCCGCCGCCTCGGTCGCCTACGGCGCCCAGTGCGGTGATTGACGACGACGTGCCCGAGGTCACTTGGGTAGAACTAGAGCTGGCGGTGCGAAGGCTGAGAGCCAAGAGAAACACCGCCCCGGGACCCGACGGCATTCCAGGCCGCGCGTGGGTCCTAGCTCTAGGGGAAGACGGTCTCGAACCCCGACTGAGAGGGTTCCTCAGCGCATGTCTGGAGCGGGGCCAGTTTCCGAAGATGTGGAGGACGGGGAAACTGGTCCTCATCCGCAAGAAGGGACGCCCGGCGGACGAGCCGTCCGGGTACCGGCCCATAGTGCTGCTCGACGAGGTGGGCAAACTCTTCGAAAGAGTAATCGCCAAGCGCCTCGTCGAGCATCTCTCTAGAGTGGGGCCGGACCTGGCGAATACCCAGTTTGGGTTCCGCCGGTGGCGTTCCACTGTGGATGCCATCATGCGTGTGAGGACTCTGGCGGAGGATGCGGTTGCCCGGGGCGAGGTGATGTTGGCGGTGTCCTTGGACATCTCCAACGCCTTCAACACCTTGCCCTGGAGTTGCATCAGGGAGGCACTCGTGTACCACGGTGTGCCTCTCTACCTCCGCCGCATAGTCGGGGCTTACCTGACGGAGAGAGCCGTCGTCTACCCGAGTTCGACCGGAGTCGGTAGGCGTGAGATGTCGTGCGGTGTTCCACAGGGATCGGTCCTGGGACCGTTACTGTGGAACATCGGTTACGACTGGGTGCTTCGCGGTGACTTCGCGTACGGTGCCACCGTCACGTGTTATGCGGACGACACGCTGGTGACGGTGGGCGGGGCTACGCACCGCGAGGCAACCCTGAGGGCCACGACCGCGGTTGGCCAAGTCGTCGAGCGGATCCGGCGGCTGGGTCTCGAGGTGGCTCTGCACAAGTCCGAGGCCATGTTCTTTCATGGTCCTCGGCGCAGGCCAGGCCCGGGAGCCAGCCTTACAGTGGGAGGCACTCCCATCGACATCAAGCCCCAGCTGAAATACCTGGGGCTCGTGCTTGACGGTCGATGGGACTTCGGACAACATCTCCGAAGCCTGCGCCCCAAGTTGGTCACCACGGCGAATGCCCTGAGTCGGCTGCTGCCCAACTTGAAGGGCCCAGGGGCCTCCTGCCGGAGACTCTACGCGGGTGTCGTGCGGTCCATGGCCCTATATGGGTGCCCCGTGTGGGCGGACACCCTGGGGGCCAGATTCCTGCCTCTGCTCCGTACGGCGCAGAGGACGATGGCCTCCAGGGCCATCAGGGGATACCGCACGATATCCTTCGAAGCGGCGAGTCTCCTGGCCGGATCGCCACCGTGGATCCTGGAAGCGAGGGCCCTTTCGGCACTATACCAGTTCCGAAAGGAGGCGCGGGAGCGGGGATTCGATCCCGAGCCCGAGGACATTCGGGCCGAGAAATCCCGGCTCCACCAGGTCATGGTGGCCGAGTGGGAGCGACGACTTGGGCAACCACGCGCAGGGCACGCCGTCATTGCGGCGGTAAGGCCCATCATGGGGGAGTGGCTAGAGAGGCCACACGGGAGCCTCTCGTACCGTCAGACGCAGATGATAACCGGGCACGGTTACTTCGGGCGGTATCTGCATCTGATGGGTATTGAGCCAACGCCCGAGTGCCATCACTGCGACGCGAGCGTGGACTCGGGGCTGCACACGCTCACCGAGTGTCCGGCGTTTGAGACGCCGAGGCGGGAGCTTGTGCAGGCCCTGGGGGTGAGAGTGCTCACGCTCTCCACCCTGCTCGCGGCGATGGTCCGCTGCGCGGATGCGTGGGCGGCCAGCGCCTCTTTCTGCGAGCAGGTCATGCTCGCGAAGGAGACAGCAGAGCGGGCGCGGCGCGGTGAGCGAGAAAGACTCGCTGACATCGCTGCTCGCGCCCGAAGGCGGCTCGGGCGTCGGAGGGCGCTTACAGACCTCCGCCCCCCATGAGCGCGGGCCTGAGGGTGACGGGTGGAGCCACCCGTCACCCTAGCAGAAGCAGGCCACGGCGGCGGCGCGCATCGTAGGACGATGCGCGCCTCCCCACACCGGGGTTGAGTCGGGGACGGCGTGGTCCCCACCTCCCGAGGAGGGCCAGACCGAAAGGGATGGCCCTGGGTCAGCCGGGGTGCGAGGGATATGCCGCAAGGCAACCTCACCTTCGGCCTAGCACCACGACCCACAGACGGCGTGCGGTTTAGTCGGTTCGAGTCCGACATAACCCACCCCTCCGGCTCCGGAGGGGCGGGTATCCGTGGGGATTTCCCGCACGTAAAAAAAAAAAAAAAAAAAAAAAAAAAGTGAATAACACCATGCTGAGACCACCAAACAGTTACCATTACCTTTTTATTGGTAAGCTTTGCTTTAGGACACTGTTGTGGCGTTTCACCTGGGGTCAGCCATTGCATTTTTCGCTTAAGGTTATCGTAAAGAATCCACTTTTCATCACATGTCACAATTCGCTCCAATATTCCTTCATTTCTGTATCGATTCAACAAGGCAACACAAGTTTCAACACGCATTTCTTTCTGCAGATCAGTCAAATCATGAGGTACCCATTTTTCCCATTTTTTTATTTTATTGATTTGACGCAAATGAGTCAATATTGTTGGTAAGGTAACGTTAAACCATGCAGCTAATTCCTGGGTAGTTTGGCTCGGATCGGCTTCCACCATGTCTTTCAATTCATTGTTATTCACCTGTGTGGACGGCCTTCCTCGTGGTTCGTTCTTCAAATCAAAGTTTCCATCACTAAAGCGTTTAAACCAAAATCGCACGGTGCGTTCATTAGCAGTCCCCTCTCCAAACGCAACATTGATATTGCGAGCTGTTTCTGCCGCGTTAGTTCCGCGTCGGAACTCGTATTCAAAAATCACTCGAATTTTCGAAGTATCCATCTTTCTTGTCTAAGCTGAATAAAAAAAACAACTGAAAGTCGATAATCGAGTGTTGCACATTTTTAAATGAAGAACTACATAGGTACCATGTGGAAAAAGTTTCACTCAAAAATCTCAAACCATGAAGGTTCTATGTCAATTCGAAGTACCTATTACAATGAAACGGCAATTTCATACTTTAACCCCTATTATATAGGCATTGGTTCCCGGTAGATAGAATGGGACCTTCCCAGCTCTTTCTGTGGGCGTCGTAAAAGACGACATAGGGCTGTTCTACATTCAACAGTGAACATGCAGCCCAAGACGAAAGTGTCTGATAGACGGCAATAGGCTCGTATGCATACCCCTTCGGGGATTTACAGGCGTGATTATATGTATGTATGCTTTAAAAAAGTTTTGAATCAATTAGGATGCTAACTTTCCATATATATTTAGATCGGAAAAACTTAGTATAGTATAATTCCGAATATCAGGACGTGTTCAGCTAGCTCCGTTGATTGGAACTGGTCGCGGGTTTCAAGTCCCGTCCGGGATGTTGACTTTTTTCTATCTGAATCTATACCACTACGATATTCAATATTTTGGTTTGCCTTAGCCGCGTTGTCTTGTTCTGAATATTTACGTCTTTAGGATCACACAGACAAGTCAAGAGTGCGACAAGTCCAGAGTGTGAGGAGTATTAAGGTTAATACCTCCTTAGAACCTCTGCAGTTGCCTAGGAACATTGCCCGTTATACCAGAGTATAACACCTACTGTCTTACCTATCCAACTATTACTTGAGAAATGTAACAAATTGTGTTCCTATACAGGAAGAAGAGCAAGCTTGGCAAGACTTGAATGTGAATACCGAGATGCCAGTAATGGCGGATGGGATGAACGAGACATCTGCAGCTAAACGGGCCGTTCTCCAGTTAGGACAGAATACAACCTAGCCTCTCAATGCCATAATTATTGTGGTAACAGCCCGGTAGACGGTAAGGAAGGGTATAGTCGTAGAATTACAGATAGCGGCAGCAATTTCTTGTTCATACATTGACTTGTGAACTATTTAAAATCATATTACCTACTCGTAAACAAAAATTGAGCGGATATAAGATAACATTCAACGGCAAGAATGAATGTTGATATCATAGATTACAAACTTAAATACTTTATATTATTAAATGATATTCCATGATATTCCACGCGGGTGGAGCGGGCGAACTGCCAGTGATAACAAAATGAAATAACTTTCGCGCCACTTTCTATAAGTTCTTATTCTTATCCTGTTATTTATATTTACATAGGTTTCCTGAGAGAGCTGGATTATCGGATATGGCGAACAACTGAAGTACTGGATTAGTAAGACTATCAAGAACTTGTACCACAATGAAAAATGTAAATGGATAGTGTTAGTAAAGATTATAATAATAATATATTTTTATGAGAATTGACTATGTATGGCTTTTAATATATATTTCGAGATAAGCTTATTATAGGGCCTGCTTCCAAAAATCATGTACCAACGCATTTATTTGATGAGACAGCGTGGAATAATGTTTTTTATAAAGAATAAACTACTGAACCGATTTTGATGGTGTTTTTTTAGTGTTAGGAAGGTCTTAGTCGGACTTAAAATCTACCTTACGTTTGATCGCAATTGTTTGAGAAGATCCGGAAGTATGACCAACAGTCGCGATAAGCCTATTCCGAGAAGTTTATCCCACGCTGGCAGTATCCCTCTAGTCTATGTTATTCTAAAATATTTTTTAAAATATATATCTATGTTCGGAATTGATTTTACAAAATATGATGTTTGACATCACAAAATTAAACGTTTATAGGTAGGTGCTAAGACGGGTTCAAATAAAAGTATAACTTTTGTACTAGAACTATTTATGTATAAATATGATGGTTGTATATGTACTGCCACTATATGTACTAACACCATAAAAGTCGTGGCTTGTATAATATGCTAATAATGTAATTAAATCATTATGAATGATAAGTAAATATACAAATGCATAATTTTAAGTAATCACTATTTTAGAATTATATTTTTATACAAGTTTTTACATATTGTGATGTGTGTTGCCTCAAAATGAAGGTCATTGATCAGTGCATTCTGCCTGAGCGTCGACTCTGCGGACACTGCAAAAAAAAATCATTCAAGTCTGAAATTAAATGGCTTTTTATAGAGTGAATAAAAAGTGTAAAGAGATTCGTTTAATTTAATTTTAGACTTTAAGCTAATAGTAATAAAGTCTTAAATTTAATACTATATATTTGTAGTGTCTGTAGTATGACAGTGGTTTTGCTTTAGCAGAATCGAGGGCCTGTTCTGTTCCGGTACAGAATTTTGAATACATAGCAGTGTTAGAGAGGTTACACACTAAAGCAGTAATTGCACTGAAGCTGAAAATTTACTTTATTTTACATTACCGCAGTAAATGACAAAAATTCTTGACAATGACATTTTTTTGGCCATTTACTGTGTGTGTATGTGTGTGTGTGTGTGCAAATGCTGCTTTGGTGTGAGGCTTATGGCCTATATTCCACTAACTAGATGTTCGTATCACAACTGGAACTGACGACTTAACGTGCTCACCGAGGAACGGCACCACCCTAAACCTGTCTTTACCAAGGCAAATAGACATATTATTCATGATTTGCATTGAGCGTAGCACAGAGGTTATATTTATTATATATTTGAAGAATAAAATTTGTAATGAGGCCATCCGACAAAGAACCAAAGTTGCCGACAAAATTCGCATAATAACTGGATAGATTGGAGGCGGTAGGCGGAAGACCCATGTCCACTAGTGGATTGCAATACATTTTTAATAAATTGAACTATGTGTACATTATATGTCTTTAATATTCAGTTTTAAGGCAATTTATAATAATACTGAAAATAAATTCAAAATAAATAACTGATTGAACACTATATTGATTGTATGTTAAGATTTGTTGTATTTGCATTTTATAGTTATTTTTGTAAAATTTTCTACATGGTAGAATATGTGTGGACATCATAATATTCTTTATTTATGATCTCGATATACCTACACATGCCATAATATTAGGGAAAATTTTTCAATGTGTATTCTGTATTATTTATATGATACACCAAAGTAAAATTTAATTTTCTTTATTAAAAAATAATGTGTTTTTATTTTAATGCCAAAAGGAAGCTCGTGAAGTATATTAGAGTCAAATAGAGGGCTGTTGTCTCTGCCAAGCTCGGAGAGAAATAGGCGTGAGCGTATGTATGTTTTTTCATTTCTTTGTATCATTCAATCATAATGAAATAATAAAACCTTAATTGTACCAATGGCTTCTAATAATTTCTGACAGACTGGCTGTCCAGATCAAAAGTTTGTGACGTTTTAGACCATTATGGCCAATCCCCACTGAAAGAGCAGCGGCTTTTTGAGGCAATTTTTTAATATCACTTTGGTAGCAGAAAAGCGCACGGCCCACCTGATGGAAAGTGGTTACCGTAACACGTAACAACACCGTAACGTGTGCAGCACCAGGGGCGTCACAATCGCGCTGCCGACCCTGGTAGAACAGAGTTTCTGTGCCGTCAGTGTAGAAGATAAAGCAGGACAAGCATTAGGTCTTCCCACTGACAGCACAAAAACTCTCCAGTCAGCTCTGGCTACCCTACTCACCGCTGGGAACGCAACACGAAGTTATTATGACCGTGGTATTCTGTACGGCGGAGGTAGTACCCCAGTCGGACTACCCAATTGTATGGGAATACCGTCGTATCCTACCTCCTGTCATTCAATATCATCAATGATATTACAAACCATTTTGAATTTTATCCACGGGAAATAAAGTCAGTCATTTGAAGACGAAGGGCGCGCGTCTGGTCGCTATCATTTTTAGTACAAAAGTCGGGCCGCCACCTTCCGCTGCTGGCCGTTGCTCTTTCAGTGCAGTGCATAGCTATTATTTTTGATGTTATTTATTTATAATATGGTCCTTTGAACTGATAATGTTGATAACCTAGGTATCACGCGATTGGAAAAAATATATGATAAGAGCTACCTATCCACCCATCTAATATTTTTGGGCCGTCGTAAAAGGCTTATCTTTATTTTTATCTACTTAATTGAAATTATGAATGAAAACATGTCATGTTTTCATTCATAGTTTCAATAAAGTAGGTAGGTACGACGATTTGAAGTAGGTGTTTAATACCAACGCAATTCATCGTTTATGCACTACCTACTAAGGAGGAGAAGGTTTCAAAACAGGGGTCCACTAGTTTCTGGAGACTTTTGAGCCTGTTCATGAGATCTATATCTTATGGTGCGAGAGAAGGGACTGCCATGGTTCCGGTTGAGGGCCCGGGTCGATAGGGTAGTCCCAATAAGTTGGGCCCGGTCCCCCAACCGGAACCAATTCAAGGAGACGTAGGCGCCTTGTTACCAGTGAGAGGCAAGAAGCACAGTTCACGTAAATGGGTTCCATTCAAGCGCCCTACGTAGAAGATGACATCGCATCCAAAATCACTAATTGAGTAGAGCAATAGCCTATGTAGAGCAATAGCTTGCGAACGAGATGTATTTTGTTTCAAAGGCAAAAGCAAAAGTACCGCTTCTGGACCTGACAGCTCTCTAAGTCTCTCGGATCCCGTTTTGAAGGGCTTTATATAGCGTATAAATAAAGTAGAATGGTCCTCGAAAATTTGAAAGATAACAACTGGTCCTCTGCAAAGTTACCGTCGCCTACCGGCTCATTGTATAGCTCGACAAGGAGTGCAGTGGCACATGCTGTAAGAACGTTTCGAACAATACACATAAAGTCAGTGTCGACTTGTGCCCGAAAACGCGACGTTACCAAATTTACAGCATGCGAAATTGAAACCTCACCGCGGATTCAGCTGTCGAGTCCGTGCGATCATTCGAAACGATCTTACAACACATGCCTGCAGGCTCTATAAACGGATTATTTATTATGATGTGCCTCATTAAGCGCCTTACAGAAGTCGGCCCAAATTTAGTTAACATCAATTCGATTATTGGCGCGTTAACACACGCGGAGGGCCCAGGTGAAAGAAGCAGTGGCGCGACGAGTTGGTGTTGGCGGTGCCTATTGTTGTCTACGTCTTTTAACACCTTGCCCTGGAGCTGTATTAGAGCTGTACTCATCTGTCACAGTGTGCATTTCACGGTATTGTCGAGGATTGCTTATCGGTGAGAGCCGTTATCTACCCAAGTAGGGTAGGGTTTGGTTAGTGAGATACGTGGTGTTCGGGCTAGCGCGGTGCTATGGTCGCTTCTGTGGAACATCGGCCATGACTGGATGGCCACGGAACGAAATTCGAAGCAACCAAGAAAGCCACAGCTAGATTCGAGTTGCTCACATAGTTGGACGTATTTGGTGATAGAATCCCGAACAGTTTTCACTAAGCTCTACTTTTCACTCTCTCCTCTCGCAGGTCTACTGGAAGAGATTTTTAACAGAAATAAGCAGAGTCTCTGTACCACTTTTTGACCTATGTATCTTTATGTTAGTTCTTGTGTGTAGGTACATAAATAATTAAATAAATAAGTAAGTGGATATTCTAGCTAGAGCATTAGTAATTTTCGTATGGCATCTCTCTAGATACCACCTACGTCAGGCTCCGCTTGAAGGACCCTAGACTGCTAATCAGAAGTATACGTAGAAACCCTCGGAGCAGCCTTATACAGAGTCGCCGCCCCTCGCAATCTGCAGCCCCGGGCCATAGCCCCATTGGCCCACGAACATCTATGTCCCTAACGTCCTGGTTGCCATACGAAGAGTTACAGTTACATAAGAAGAGTTACGGGTAGTAGGAGCCCTCAAAAATCCAACAACAGGTCTAACTGCAATGCTTCGATTTCGTCTTTGGGTTGTGGAAGTCAATGGCAGTCACTTCACTTCACGGAAACTATCGAAGTTCGGCCAAAACCGAGTTAGACTGGTAAAGCCAGACTCCAAGTTGAAAGCTTTGGATGCAACTGGGATTAACGCTAGGATGAAGAAGTCAGGGAACTTCGAGACACATGTCTTGGACCTAAGTCGTGAGACAAACAAGGCCCTCTGGCGCGCGTGGCTTGTTTTGTATTAACTATTCGTTTGAGCTCGTCCACCGTCATAACACCCTGTGCTATCCTCAAAAGGTACCCAAGAAAAATGTACTATTCGTATAGAGTACAATTTGAGCACATTTAAGGTCCAAGATATATGTCGCGAGGTATAATGACGTAATCACTCAAAAAGTCTTCATAACTATATATAACTCGCATAAGTAACACACTAAACAAAACGACGCGAACGTCACACTTTGGCCTCGGGGAATAATATTTGTTATAGGTACTTATAGCTATACCTAGTATACCTACATATGCGGGGATTTTTGTGAGTCATTGTACTGGTTCTTCCCCCGGTTAGATATTGATAACGTCATTGTTGACTGCTATCAAAATGTTACCAGCTAAACAAGATACCCAAGTTTTTAGGTAATATTTTATAATGTTTGCCGGTAATTATTTTTTTGGAATGCAGTATTTAAGACTCAAACTTCAAAATTACCGGATTATCCATTTGATGACTTGTAAACACATTAATACATATAGTTATTTCATGGTACTGAAAAGTTGAATACTTAAATATACTGCTTTTAAATAAGAGTAGATATGTGTGTGAAATTTAACAGTAGGATCTATCTATATATACCCTTCCCCCAGCAAGATTCTTGAGGCTCAAACCATCTTCTCCTGCAAGCTGCAAGTCATTACACCTACTGATTGAAGGATGAAGTTCTTAAAGTTCAGAAGTGAGACGGAAATCGCTCTGATAAAAGGCAAACCAAATTAATGAAAAGAGAGTAGACCCCCGGTCCTAAAGTGTCAGCCTTATATGCTACTGGGATTAGCACTCAGAGAAGAACCTGTGTGAAAGTTAAAACAAATTATTTAATAAAATGCTGTACCAAGTATGTGTGTCTCGTCCGTTTGTATGTCTCGTTTCGTTTGTACGCCTCGATGTTTAAGGCGTTGACAGTTTTGTTGTAGCAACATTTCGATTCTGTCATTTCGGAACGTCAAAACATTGCAGTATTTTATTTTTTTCTTATTCTCGTTCTAGTGCATTTTTGTGCGCTTGTGTCGTGAAAAGTCTTAGAAGTTTTCTGAACAGTTTTAATTTCTACTACGATGAACAATTTGTACCATAACAGTTTGAAATGTTAACTGAATGAAATTCTTGTATTTGAATGGCATACGTTTTGTATAATTGATCTAAAACAATGTCTATGAGCCCCAGTGATCACGATATGAGCGATTCTTCAAGCTCTGGAGCATCTTACCGGCTATACTCTCCTTATAATTCTCCCTCGCAACAAGTGCCACAGTTAACGACGGATCTAACCGAGCTCACTTGCGCAGACAATAAAAGGCAGTTTCTCCAATATGGTTAGTACAATGTTTCGTTTGTTTGTAGTGCGTAGTGATAAGAACGTTGTACTTGGAACTTGTTTTATTTACTCGATAGCCTATATTAGTTACAAATCTACAGTTGTTACTTTTCTGAAGAAGCTTTATCTGAATATTTCAGTTACATTATAATATGTTGTAGCCTAGTAAATTATAACTGTTGATGTTCATTGGTTCTAATTTTATTTATATCGTTAGTAATAATAATCCCTATAGAAACTTCCATAAGACAGGTTATAGTATGATCCATACTTAACTAAACTTAAAATTTTAAAAATAAAGATTTCTGTAACGATAATAATGTGTACATAAATATTATAATTACTTTATACATTATTATATGACCTGCAGGTTCAATTTACCAACTTGGACAACAAGGCCTCTATGTAATACTTACTGAATTACGACAAGCAGTATCAGTTGACATAATGTTATTGTTGTGATGAATTTTATTAGTTCTGTAATAGATACTATCAATTCCTTGAAACATTTTACCATCTAATTTTTACCATAGAATTACCATCTTAATGAATTTGTATGCTATATGTAATTCAAACAAAGCAGAGTGCTGATTGACTTTTTACCACTACTTTACTGGTTGTGGTTTGGTAACCACAACCAGTAAAGCAGTGGTAAAAAGTTTGCAAATAAAATATTAACAGGTTTGAGTCCTTGCCCAGACAAATTTCTCTTCCTTAGTACTGCGCATGTGATGGGCTTGTTAAACAGTCGGCATATAGTATCCGAAAGCTAAATTACTTGTGTTAGGAGTGGGTTCACATTGATAAATGCAATGGCCAGGATTCAAACCTTGGACCTCTGGACATTAAAGCCGACTCCTTAATCACTGAGCTACCAAAGCAAACTACAAGCATTAAGTTTGATTTTAGATGACACTGGATAGCTAGATGGCAGCAAGGGGATATCCCTTGCTGCCTAAATTATAATATACATTACAATTTTTCGTATTAGATTATAATTTGTCACTTTAAGTAAGTTTACAACATTCCATATCAGTAGCATTATACTGAAATGTTTTTGTGTAGTTCTCTTGTCATCAGTTAGTCATTATTAACTTGATTTATTTGGATTCAGCAAACAGACCATTCTTGAGAATCATAGAGCAGCCACAAGACCACTTTCGGTTTCGATATGTAAGCGAGATGATTGGAACACACGGGTGTCTACTTGGCAAGTCTTATAGCACCAACAAAACGAAAACCCATCCTACAGTTGAGGTGAGTTTTGCTTTTATTATTTAGGACTTCATACTAGTAGAACGTACCTACATGTTGTCTACTGCTACATGTGCATGCATGCAAGTGAGCGCCCATTTCATGCAAATAAAATTGAGTTTTTTGTACAAAAATACACAATATAATTTGCAGGAAAGAGTATGCAATGTGGATGCGCCCATACGTAATGATAATAATGTTTGTTATTTCATGAATAAATGACATACATGGGTTATATCCTTATACATGCATACATAAAAACCATTGTAGTTATAATGCAGGGGCGTAGCTACCGCCGTATTTGCCGTATCAATTATACGGGGCCCCCGGGCCACGGGGGCCCCCAAAGTGTGTAAGGAAAAAGAATAAAAACTTTCTAATTTATTATTTATTTCATTATAATATAATGAAATGTTCTTAGGAGACATTTCCTAACTTATTGAGACCCTACCCAAGAACCTACATTTACCTTTTACTGTACCTAACTACAACCATAAAAAATATACCCTGTATAAGGCAGATAGCACTGTTAGTGAATTAGTGTATATAAATATACATACATTTAAATATAATTAGTTACATTACAGGCGTGCTTATTATACTAATTATAATAAGCACGCCTTTATCCCTGGAGGGTTAGGCAGGGTGAAAAACACCTACATTTCACCAATCTGTATTCGGTAAATATTATGATCCTATTTTTTTTGTTACTGGGGATTTTTTTTATTATTTCACTTTAAATGTTTGTAATTAATATGTGAAGGTCAAATCTTGTAAATTGAATTAAAACCATTTCCACTTATCTTACGGAGTTGTGGTTTTGTTTCACTGCCGGTGATACTGCATTTTTATTAGGTTGGTCTGAATCTGTTTCTGATTTCTTTCTTGCTCCGCTTTTTCTTTCTTCTCCGTTTGATTTGACTTATCTTAATTTTACGGAAGCGACTACCGTCTGACCCCAACCGGGAAAATCTGTGTTAGTGGATCGTTCACTAACCGGCAGGTGTGTGCTGGCTGGGCACATACCTACTTACTAATCCCAGATGCCATGTAGGTTCCTCCTTCTTCCTCTCTCGCACCTGCTCAGCAGCCTTCTTCTCGAGTAGAAGAAGGCGGCCGTTACTGGCTGCATATTACTATTAGGTTGTAATGACAAATATGTTCATAGCTGGTGAATTACAATGGACAAGCCTTGATAAGGTGTAACTTGGCGCAACACAACAATCCTGAAGAGCACCCCCACAAGCTACTCGAAGACGAACAAGATAGAGACGTTAGCCAACAAGTGCCTGAACAAGGGAGCTACAAGGTGGCGTAAGTATATTAATTTATTTCCTTAATAACTGTTGCTCCGCCTGTGTAGAATTCTGATACCATTCTCGCAACCCATAAGAACCTATTTCTGGCATAGTATGCCTATGTGTTATTCCAGACTGTAATCTACCTTGTACAAATCTTCAGCCAGATTTGTTCAACCGTTTGAGCGTGACTGAGTACCTAAGAAATATCTTCAACAACTTTATCTTCCATAATAATAGTAAGATTATGGACGTGAAGATGACGTCAACGATCTCCACTTTCGTTATGTGTTGGTACTCTATCGAGACGAGAAGCCAACCTCACATGCTGATTAACAGACGAGCCTCTGGCGCAGGCATTGATCATTCCGGGGCCTCTGTGTTTTTTAGTTATGCCTAAGCCTAATCGAGAGCCTATCAAATTGACTTTGCTTTTGAAAACATTAGATTTAGATTAGAGAACATTTGCGTTCTGTGGGCTTATCCTCACGCGGTGGAATTAGTATAACCTGAACACGTTTTATACGGCAAATTAATGTTGAAGATGGTTGAATTGTACCACCAGCTTAGATCTTAAGAAAAAAGAAATACTACAAGATTTAATTATAGCACAAGTGTGACGCCCCTGGTATTGCACACGACCTTAGGTCACGATAACCACTTTCAATCAGTTAGGTCGTTGGCTTGTTTGCCCCCTAAGTGGTATGAATAAAAAACAATTCGGGTACTTCGAGATAATCTACACTTCAAACTGTGTGACAACTACCCTCTGTAGACAATGCTGAACAGCAATCAAAACGTCGGGTTTAGTGTAATTTGTTAATAATTTTTGTTTCAGTGATATTCGCCTATATTTCCGATACTATTTCATACTTACGAATATTTTTAATGGAATCGAATTTATCGATTGACGATAAAAATTATAGTAATTATAATTTTCTTTTTTTTTCTTTTAGCTTTGGTGGTATTGGTATCATTCATACAGCCAAAAAGGACGTACCAGCACTCCTTTTTAAAAAACTTACAGAGAGAAATATAAATCCTAATATAAATTTTAAAGATGTAAGTATGCTTTGTCTTTTTTCCTTAAGATTTTTAATTAATGTATTATGAAGATATGGACACACGTACATATTATGTTGGGTATAGTTGGTAGGTGTAGGTTCCTACATAATAGTATTCAAACACCAAAGTACCTACCATCATGTACGTAGTTTAATATTTTACAATAAATATCTATACATATAAATAAAATTGGATTGTCTGTTTGTAATATTGAAATAACCGTTTTTCACTACATACATGAATACGGGTACATACACACCAAAATCACATTTTTTACAATTTTTGTCTGGCTGTCTGTTTGTTTGTTCCTACATACTTTGACTTTACTTTGAACTAAATTGGTTGAATAGTCCAAAAGTCACCTTATCCGATATCCACGCGGGTGGACCCGCGGGCATCAGCTAGTAAACATACATATTTATTTCATTCTATGCCTACACAATTGGTCTATAAGTTTCTATGACTTGATGTACCTACCTATGAATTCAAATATCCACAACAGCGTATTGTTGTTTCGTACTCAGAGGAGTCTTAAATATAATTTAACGTTGAAACACGAAACCAAAACAGAAATACCATAACAAAGCTTGCATACGCACATTCGGGTATATAAAAATACGCACATATAAATTCCACTGACGACGACGGTGGCACGTACAGAAGAAATAAAATAATAAAGTGCCCCGAGCACGAAAAACTTCCTGCCTACTGTGAGCATGTGTGGAACCGGCCAACCACTCTGTTCTCTCATACGTTTGCATAACGATTTAGATAGTTTTTCGTGCTAGGCTAATACTCGTCACAAAAATCTGTTGAAAATTCAGTCTCTAGATTTATAATTATGGCATTTTTGACATTTACGGAATTGAGATTATTCTGGTAATCTCATATTTAAAAGTGAATTGCAATTCTGTTAGTCTCGCTAAAACTCAAGAACGGCTGAACCGATTTGGCTAATTTTAGTCTTGAAATAATCGTGGATGTCCAGAGAAGGTTTAAACGGTGAGAAAATATGGGAAATTGCAACTTTTTTTATTGATTCTGTTGCAGTACGAAGTTTGCCGGGTCAGCTAGTTTGGTATAAATGGTTTCACGTAACGCAATTTTTATTGAAATAGTTATCGTTGAATGCAGATATGTATACTGGGATTAATTTTGTTATGACAAATGACAATGCAAATGCATATTCACGCAATGCATATTATTTGCACTGAGCGGGATTCACATTCGGGTGGTGCGTGCTAGAAAACCTCCACGCGGTGCACCCTGAGCAACAGAAGCGGCAATCCCCACCTCAATTTGGGGGAGGAGTAGCGGCTTCTGGCCGATATTATGCCGAGGTCGGAACGTCCTACGAGAAGGAAAACTTGAGATAAAACCCTTCGTCAACCTGTCTGGTCAGCGTGGAAATCAATAGTAGGCTAGAAACCCTCCTTTATGAATTTGGGCATTATGAATGAAGCAGTGGACTGTATGTATTTGACTTGAGCGGAATTCTTACTTACATCCTATAACATACCAATCACACGTTCTATCATTAATTCATCACACAAGATAGTAGAGATATTGTTTATGGTACACAGAAATAAAATAATGATAATGTTATTAGGACATTACTGACACACATGTGACATGACAGAGGCATGTGTGGATGTATAATATAATCCATTCTTGTTATAGGCGGGACTTCCTTTAAAATGTCTATAAAAATAGCATTGCGTTTTAGTGTTTATGGTTCTTAGGAATATTATTTTAAGCATTAAATATTTTTGTTTTGGAAATTAGACTACGGAAGCCGTACCTTTGATAAGAGTTTGTGTTCATTATTTATTATTTGAGACTATATAACAGAGGCGTGGGATCCCTATTACCTGAATCCTCCGGCTTGCTTAGCAGAGAGTAGCAGTGGTAGAGATAATTCTGAAATTGAGAATTGTCCTGTAATTAAAATATATAATTTAACTGAACTTAGTAAATTAAGGATGATAAGTGATAACAGTTGTGACTTTTCGTATTGTATAGTTTTTGTTTATTTTTAATCATTCACCCAACCTATAATAGTAAATGATTTGACTATTCAATATGATGACGTCACAAAAAATTACTTCGTACAGGTTTCCCTATTTATAATTATAACTTACCGTTTTGACGTCTAGTAAAAAGTAACTAATTTGACTAGTCAGTCAAATACCAATTGAGAATCCGAAATTAAGAGCGGCTAGAACTCCATACAAAATGGCTATGGTATGGCCGTTCTATAATATGCCAGGTTTTTACCCACTGGCTTCCCTTTTGAAAATTTCCACCCTTCGCCACTGTTGTAAAGATATGTCGAGTTGAGATCCAAACTCAGGAGTAGAAATAAAAAAAAACAAAAATATTAGTACTGACTCGATAAATGAAATTTGATTCTAAGACAAACTAATACTATTTTAACAATAGGCCTACGAGTTAGATAGGACGACCAAGATTAGGTACCATATATAGATAGTGACAATCGAGAATTTGTTTAGTATTTCTTGTTTAACTTGTTTTAACAGTCTAGTCGTGGTCTATTTTATAGTTAAATGACGTCATTTCACTATAAAATAGACAACGACTAGACTGTTAAAACTGCTGTGAGGATAATAACGATGAACACCACCATAATATCGTTATTATGGCGGTGTTTATCGTTATTGTCGTCACAGCGATTTACCAGTTGCATCCAAATGTTGAACTTTGAAGTACTTCGGAAATTACTAGTATTTTATTATAACCCTCAAGCATTTGTATATAGTGAAAGCCCCAAGCTAAGTTAAATTACTTGTGTTAAAAGAGGGTTCACGTTAGAACTATAATTGCAATGCACAGGGTTCGAACCCAGAACCTCTTGAACGTAAGATTGACTGCTTAGCCACTAAACTAGTGAGTAAAAATTCTTTTATAAATATAATGTCATACAACACAATTTACCTATATATAATTTATTATATAGATTCAAATGTATGTACTTATAACCACAGAATGATATGAAAAGCAGTTGTATTATTATTTACTAGCTGTTGCCCGCGTGGATGTCGGATTTATTGACATTAATGATCACGGCTCCGCTCCCTTGAATAGTAGCGTGATGATATACCCTATGTGTATATTGCATATTGTATATTGTATGTGTACCTATATTGTATAACCTATGTGTTATTCTAATGTATCCATACTAATATTATAAATGCGAAAGTAACTCTGTCTGTCTGTATGTCTGTATGTTACGCTTTCACGCCTAAACCACTGAACCGATTTTGATGAAATTTGGTATAGGTGTAGATTAAACCTTGAGAAAGGACATAGGCTATATTTAGTAGCGATAACCGACATCCACGCGGGCGGAGCCGCAGGCAAAAGCTAGTAAGCTATATTGTTGTAAATTTTCATTCTGTAATTTTTACGTGAAAGAGTAACAAACATCCATACATACGTCCACTCATACTCACAAACTTTCGCATTTATAATATTAGTAAGATTTATATAAACATTTTCGCATCTCCAGAATATACTTGACCGATAGGGCCTAGTCAGAATTTTTTCTTACTTTCCCCAGTGACGAGTAAAAATTGATTCGTATAACATTGAATTAGCGACCGCAAACATATACCCGTTTACCGGTGAGTGTGAAAAAACTCGCACTAGGCACTCTGCATAGTGCTCAGACCCCGGTTGGTTACTTCTATTTGGTATCGGAATAGGCAACTAACAGTACAACGCACTCAACGCAGTTACCCCATTGGCTCGCGCGTGATAAGTCATGTGACGCGCATGTAGGCCAGCCTTTACCGTGTTTCTTTCATGTGTATAAGAACTTAAGGGACACTACACACTAAATAATTTTACATAAATCTAGCTAATTACGCTATAATGTACCTCTGTGCTAAATGCGGTATGTATGTTCTATAATATAATATTTATATTTTAGCTTCAAACAAGATGCGAGAACATGGCGAAAACAATAAATTTGAACATAGTTCGGCTGAAATTCAGTGCTCATGATGTTCAAACTGGTAAAGAGATTTGCCCTCCTGTATTTTCTGAACCGATACATAATATGAGTAAGTGTTTTATTTTAAATATTCTGCTGCCATGTTATATGTATATATATATACCTATATCTTGTTACTTAATTAGCGCTACTTAATTATTAATTTTAATTTTCACTGCATTGATAGGCCCAGTTTTAAAGCCTTTTTTTAAAACTGTCATTGGGTCCATCTCATAATGTTGCTGTACTGAGTATTGCAGCAGAACCCGTTAATATAACTTTACCTCGCCTGATGGTAAGCTGAACGCAATGTCTATTGGTGTGCTATAATGATTTGATATAATAACAATTGTTGAATTGAGAATTCCGCGAAAGGTTGTTTATAGAGCAGGCATGCGGCAGTAACACAACAAGCATATTATAACTCACAAGGACCCGTTAGCATGTGTGAAAACGTAACTAATGAATGTAAAAGAAACGAAAGATGTGTACAAGGATTCATAGTTCGTAAGAATGTACTGCACTATCTATCTCAATAGGAAAGATGATGACTATATGTATGTGTAGTTCAAAGAACTATTAATAATAAGACAGTTATTTAAGATTGTCTAAGCCCAAAATGACGCGCTCCACCACCTCTCTTAAGATACGACTACAGTTCATTATTTTCCTTTATCTTGTTTTAGTTATTAAAAACACGCAAGAAAACAAGTAGAGATTTACAACTCTATTGTTTTCCTCACTATTTTTACGATGTTTTTATTCTTTAAGGTGATTGTTTTAAATGTTTGGCACTTTAGAGGAAGTACTCTTTCTCTAAAGTGCCAAACATCACAAAAAATTTTGTGAAAAACCATAGAGATGTAAATACCTACATGTTTTGTTGCGAAAAATATGAGCTATAGCTGTACCTTTAAACAAAAAAGTATATTATTGAAGTTCATGGTACAATAAATTGACGTTTTTACACAGACGGTGTGAATGTATGGAGGGTGACATTTCAGTTCAGACAAGCTTAACAAGTTATATGGTATAGTTAATAGCACTTCTTAATATTAATAATAATAATAACTTTGAAATGTTTAGAGAGTGCGGCTACAAATGACCTGAAGATATGCCGAATAAGCCGCACGTCTGGAAGCGCGTCGGGCGGTGAAGATGTCTTCATATTGGTGGAGAAAGTTAATAAAAGTAAGTACTACCATGTTGAGGCACTTCCGATATTAGTGATATTAAGACCCAAATTCTTATCGGTCACTTGAGATTCCTTTTGACTCGATTCAATGACACTTGAGTATTTTAATAGTTATACAATAATCCTTCCACTCAAAGCTTACGCATAATATTTACGTATATAAGTGTACGATTTATCATCAATCAATCAATTAGCCCACTGCAGTCCATGCCTCTCCCAATGTGCACCATTTCGTACGATCCTCCGCCTCCGCATCCAGTCCGTCCCAGCCAACTTTTTCAGGTCATCGGTCCTGGCTTAGGGTGTCAATGGTTACAGTGGTTTATATTCAGAGGAACTGTTTGGGCGTGATGCCCACAGCTTTATTCTATCATCGCACCGCTCGCCATAGGCAAAGAATCTCAACACACACATTGCGATCGGAGAAGGTGCGATATGAAAAGAGCTTTATCCCACACGCACACAAAAAGTGAAATAAATTCTCTGCTGTGGTTTTTTCAAGCGACTATACAACATGATATTCTTCAAGAGAGGCATTATAAAGTTCCTACAGCGTCGGCAGCACGAATGTAAAGCCCCTGCAGTTGCACTCTTCTATACATTGACCACTTTTCATTAGGTGGGCCATGTGCTTGCCTGTAACCTAAGTAGTATAAAGACACTGCCTTTTAAATAGGGACTACTAAAATATAGTTGCCAGATGTTTCAGCACTCTTCTGTTGCACTTTTACTACCCTTTGTCCGCAAAAAATAAAAAATATATTCGTCTCTCTTAAAAAACATAATTGGAAACTTTGACATTTTACTCTTTCGAAATGCTGAGAACGTATCTGAGCGTATCTACAATATTTCTCACGTAGCATGGGTACGGTGACGTTTGGGATTTGAAGTTACTAGAGATGTAGTCAAGATAAAATCGCATGAAATAAAATCGATTATATATCTTATCGAGATCATTTATTAATGAAGAAGAAATCGATTCTATTAACTAATAATTTTGAAGAAAAAAGTAAAACAAAATTGATAACCTGTTTAATTATTTATTAAAAATCAAACATGTTCATCATCTTCATCATCATCATCATCATCATCGTCATCTGACTCGTCGACGTGAATAATTATTTGGGAATCAATTATGCAGTCTATTCTAATGTCTCGCTCCCAGTCATGTAAGATTAGATTTTTGGTTTTCTCCACTACTTTCTTCCAGTCATCGCCAGTGACATTTTTGCATCCCTCTTTCAATAACCCCATCATTTTTGTGGCTGTAAAAGGTGGAGCTGTATTTTTTCGTGCAGCGTATCCTGAAACAAGATAAAAACAAATTGAGTCATAGAATTCAAGTAATAAACATAATCATATTTTTGTCAGTATGTAAATAGACTATGGTTAAACAAGTTACTTTTGATTTAGGCCCAAATTAATTCAATGGCATTGTACTGACAGTGGTACGGTGGAAGCCTCAGGACTTCGTGACCATATTCGTTTGCCATCATATCTAATTTGTATGTCGTTTGGGGCTTGTGCATTTTTACGAGCTTCACTAGCTCCACCTTTAATTTCGTCTCATCGGCTTCCACATTATTGGCTTGGAGCCACTCGATCAACTCGCTCTTCTTATTGGAAGAAGTCGGCGGTTTGTTCAATTGCACGGAGTGATATGGGGCATTGTCCATAATAATTGTGCTGGGTTCTTCTAAATTGCTAAGCATATTTTGAAACCACTCCGTGAATACTTCCGCATTCATATCTTCGTGATATTCTCCCGTCTTTTTCGATTTAAAAGCAAGTAGCCCATTTTCTACAAATCCTTTCGATGTGCCTGCGTGACAAATAATCAATCTCTCCCCTTTTCCTTCTGGCACTTTGGTCGAGGCATGAGGTGTATCGTCAGTCCACATTTTACCGACCGTATGATTGGCATTCAGCCAAGTTTCATCCAGGAAGACGACATTGCTCCAATCGGTAATCGCTTTAGCCTTTTTCAAAAAGGTAACCCGCGCAAGTGCTATATCGCCCCTCTCCATGACAATTTTTCTTTTGTTTACTTTTTTGAATTGGAAACCAATGTCCTTCAATACGCGCCACAAGGATGTAGGACTTCCAGTAAACAAATCAGCATCTTTTAAAGACTTGACCAGCTTTAGAAGCGTCGGTAATTCTTTATTCTGGTAATAGTTATAAATGTGGCTCCGTATAGCATCGGCCGCAAAACTGTCTACATCTGTTACAGATGCCTTTTTGGTTCGCTTTTTATTAGGGGTGGACAACTTATTTTCTTCTGTATCGTGAGCACCATATTTTTCTCGAGTGATTCGAGAAACCGTGTTCCGCCCAATGTCTAACGCATCTGCCACTCGATCCAAAACGTTGGACACAGGCAATAGCGTTCCGCCATTCTCACGTTCCCGCTCAAAGTAATCCCGCAATCGAACTACAAATTCACGGGCTTGACTACCAAGCACAGTCTTTTTCGTTCTTTTTGGCATTTTGCCAAAAAAAAAACAACAAAACTAAAGTCAATAACAAAAAACGGTAACGAAAACAACAAAGCACAACGATAGTCAATAACAAAAACAAGTAACAAAAACACCACGCAAGCTCAAAACAAAGAAAACAGACCGCATACAAGGCAGACGCACTCGTACTGAGTTGATATAACAAGATGGCTGCCAGCTCATGCTTAAGCAGTGTTGCTATATTATAATAAAGCTCCACAAAGACAAAAATGCTTTGTTTAAAGTTTATTATTACATAATTATATTTTATAATCGTATTTTAGTTAAAAATACAACTAACGATTTATGATACTTTATTAGACAATTTATCGATTATAACGATTTTACTATGTCAATCTCTAACGCAACCTGTTCCGATTCACGCATCAAGAATTATGTATTTGGAATGTTTATATTTAAAGTTTAAATAATTACGGAGAAATAAAAATAGTTTTAAGTTAAAAATGCAAAATAAAACAGTTTTCTTTTTATCTTCGTATTCAGTGTTGTTTCCTGTATTCCGCGTTAGGTAAATTGTTTCGAAATGAATCATGCATGAAATGGAATTAGTCAAATGTCACCGTACCCATGCTACGTGAAAAATATTGTAGTATATCTTTGATATTAATACGCAATACGTCTCGTATGTCGACTAGCTGTTGCCCGCGGTTCCGCTCGCGTGGATGTCGGTTATCGCGACCAAACATACTTATACATTGTGACATTTTATCTTGGACCTTAAATGTGCTCTACACACGCAGTACACGAGTCTTAGGTGTCTCTTGAGGATAGCTCGTGGTTCTACGGCGGTGGGTGAGCTCAAATAAAGCATAGATTAGTACAATCAGAGCGCTCCAGGCCTTGTTTGTTTTGCGACTGAGGTCCAAGTTTTGTGTCCCGAAGTATACCTATGTCCTTATCACCTAGGCCGAAAAAATTTAAAAATCTAGTCACTATATGCCAGATCTCAGAAGTAAATCTGTGTATCAAATGTCATCAGTTTATTTTATTTTAAATTTTATGCAAACTTTCATCCCCAAACTGAACCCCTTTTTACCCCTTTTCGCGATTAAATGTAGCCTAACTTCTTTCCCCAGCTCTAGTCCGTCTCAATCTATCTTTCCTTTCATTATCAACAGCTCTCATATTGTTTTGATTTTTTTTTCACAAAACCTATCTGCCCTGGACTTATGGGCCGCTTATGTCTACTCGAGCCATTATATGGCGGCCAGTGTAACGGTAAAATCATTTCGGACCGAATACCGTTTGTCTAAGCCCCCAGAAAACTAGTCGCCCTTCATCAGTTTTTTATATTGATGCTTTAAGTGTACTTGACAAGTTGACACTTGTCCTTTTATCTGAGAACTGTTTTTATTTTTCATTCCAAACTTTTGACACTTGTGTGATACTTCACATTGAAAAAAAAACTATAGGTACTGTGCATAGTTGTGTTTCTCGCGTTTTAAAATTCAAAACTTGTGGCGAAACATTTTGAGTTCGTAGAACTGTACTGAGTGTCAACTATATTAGTAACTTATGTTATTATCATTTCCTGTGTGTTGTTATAAAAACTACACGGACTATTTATAGTTTAGTACTATAGTACACTTATAGGACGAATATTTTCAGAGGGTAAGCTGGCGAAGCCGAACTTCATAGCTTTTATTTACATTTTAAGATATTCTAAACTTAAATATCTAGAACCAAAGTAAGCTTTACTGTACTCCGTTTGGTTAGGTACTTAAAAGAAACTTTATGTATACCACTGAGGTGGCAGACAAGCACACAGGCCACCCGATGGAAAGTGGTTACCATGAGTAACACCAGGTTTAGTCACACTCGTGCTGCCGACCCTGTAAACACAGAGAGTTTCTGTGCCGTCAGTGTAGAAGACAAAGCAGGAATAGCCTTTGTTCTTCCCACTGACAGCACAAAAACTCTGCCAAGCTCTGGCTACCCTACTCACCTTATTTACTTAACTAAACGTATACAATCACGATGTGTCTTTTTATACACATACATTGAAAGAACTTAAACTAGTGGTTCCATATCGGGTTTCGCCGAATTTTGTTCTGAAACTGAGTTTTTAATTAAACAGTATTAAAAGACAAATTAAGATAGTTTATCTTTAGTTTAATACCTAACTAAATGAAGTTTAGCTATTATTATGGATTCTAGAGTGTGATTAATCATACTAAATACATATGGGCCCCACTAAGACCTTCAGAGCCAAACCATCCGCACCTACAAGTCGCTATACCTGCTGATTATCGGATGAGGCTTTACTCATGAGGGTCAGGCGGCAGACATTTTGGTAATAACCAAGACAAGCTAAATGTAGAATAAACATGGGGACTTAGACTATATACAAACTCTATAGACGCAGCAAGTGTTATATCTACGCGGCGTACAAAATGGCTACTAGTTCGGTACAAGTTGACATATACATACATCTCATGACATGCATTTATTGACAGTTCAAAGAAAATTATTGACATTAGCTTACTTACACAAACGCGTTTATCACACCGTT
This sequence comes from Eilema caniola, assembly GCA_949126895.1. Classification (NCBI taxonomy): domain Eukaryota; kingdom Metazoa; phylum Arthropoda; class Insecta; order Lepidoptera; family Erebidae; genus Eilema; species Eilema caniola. Next base: position 9,350,847 of record OX421471.1, on the reverse strand, counting down.
TTTTGCGATGCATTTTGTTAGAAAAACTATGTCTGTATAGTAAGTATATGGTCTAAGTATGGGAGTGTGGATTCGATGCTGTAATGTACAAACTTGGGTTGCAACTGGGATATTGCTCTAATGAAGATGGAATAATTTTATTAGCCTAAATTGACCCTACAAGTCTAAGCAGTAAGATATTAATCAGTTATTCATTTGCAGAGAATGTGATGGTTCGTTTCTTCGAGTTGGACGAGTCTGGGGAAAGAGTTTGGGAAGGTGTTGGTCAGTTTATGCAGAGCGACGTCCACCACCAATATGCCATTGTATTCAGGTCAATACATTTTTTAATAATGAAATTCTGTGTGTATCAGTTTAGGATCTCTTAAACCTTTTGGTTGGTGTCCTAGGAATGTTTTCCTGCATTTAAGATGGGTCGATACCATCTCAAAAATCCATAATGTAAATTTAAGTAAAACCCTGTATAAAGTTAGGATAACTATAATTATGTATTTACTACTTATAATCCTGTATAGTAATTTTTAGCTCTAATTCCCTTCAGAGATAGTTCTTAGCTATTTTTTCGCGTCGGTAGATGACACTATAGAGTTATAGTATTTTTATGAATGTTTTTTAAGTAAAGCTGGCACGTGTACCGCTACTAAACAATTAATTGTAAGGAGTCTATGAAAAGGAGTTCGTTCATCCGAGCCGCGTGGTTCCCGGCAGAGTAGAATTTGGGCCACCCCTTCTCTTCCCATGTGGTATCGTACAAGGCGACTAAGGGATAGGGCTGATTAACTTTAACATCACACAGACATATACAGCCCAGACTCAGCCTCAGATGCATGGCTCGAGTCAACAATAGTGCCCGGAATACGGCAATAGGCTCACCCCCTATTACGTGGGACCGAATACAGATTGGTGAAATGTGGGTGTTAATTCACCTCTGCCTAACCTTCGGGGGATAAAGGCGTGATCATATGTATGTATGTGTTTAATTTTAACCCCTTCAGAGATAGTTCTTAGCTATTTTTTTGCGTCGGTAGATGACACTAATCGACATATAGTATTTTTATGAATGTTTTTTAAGCAAAACGTGTACCGCTATTAAACAATTAATTGTAAGGAGTCTATGAAAAGGAGTTCGTTCATCCGGGCGCTAATCCCGGTCTATAGCTTGTATGGAGCCCAGGCTCCGCTTTACTGTAACTCCATTGTCTTATTTTGACTTTCACGGGAGCTACTGTCGTGTAACTTCCAAATCTCGAGAGAAAAAGGTGTGCCAATTACATAGGAGTTGAAGAGCACACTTCGGGCTTCAAAGTGCCTGCTTCCGGACACTTGTATAAAATAAGTTCTATCTTAACAAATTTCTATTTTGACAGGACCCCTATGTATGGAGATGGCAAGACTCCAGTAGATGTCGAAGTGTATATAGAACTGGTGCGGCCCTCAGACGGACGGACGAGTGAACCGAAACTGTTCAAATTCAAAGCCGAGCAAGCATACAAACAGATTAAGAAGAGGAAGACCAACTCATCGTATTGTTCGATTGGCAGCTCTTCAAGTAAGTTGAAAATACTCTTAAGCTATAGTAAAAACAGGGGGACTACTATGGAACATCCGAACGATCCATCCATGTACATCCATCCATCCAGCCATGTAGGTATTACCATAAAATCACTTCGATTTCTTTAGAGTTTTAAGTCGAACCAAAGTGGCATAAACCATCTTCGGGTTCGAATGTCGAACCAATTGCCCAAAACTTTCGTTCACAATTGTAGATGTAATCCGTCGGTTTCAAGTGGTTTTGATACCCTTTTACCCGTAGTCCTAACGTTTCGGCTCACTGGTGGGTTCCAATCCGTGGAGATTTTTTCAAATAGTAGATTGTATGATAGTAGAGCCAAATAGTATATTTACGGCAAGGCGCGAGAGATTCTAGCGTAGAATTCTGAGCGCAGCGAGGCATGCAAAGTGCATCGCCCTAGGGAAAAATGCTCTCGAGTCATATACTGTACTTATCACCCTCTTTTTCCAATACATCATTAATGTGACCAGTGTATTCTTCTTCAGTTCTGCGAAGTCTACCCTGACTTGCTGGCCTACTTATTCGTGCGTCATTCGTTCAACATTCTCAAATCATATTACTTTTCAATTTGCGTACTAACAAACTACTTCACTACATAGTACATAGTATAAAACAAAGTCGTTTTCTCTGTCCCTATATCCCTTTGTATGCTCAAAGTGATTCGAGAGGAAGGTTTATATGTATAATACATGTTTAATATAGTAGAGGTTGCAGCGGGAACGGGATCTGAAGCCACGCGGGCGGAAAAATATTGGCGGTACGAAGTTCGCCGGGTCAGCTAGTTTGTATATAATCTGCAAGAAAATAAAACTTAATAATAAATTATTTCAGGTGGATCTTTGAAGAGTACCAGTGATATTCCTGTAACAGTAGTTAACGTAGGTATTTTTTTCATTTTAACTATATTAGTATACTATCATTTTTTAAATTATACATGATATATTAAAAAAATCTTGTCATGTGCTTCTAGTATCAGGGAGAGTCAATGGACCGAGTTCAATCAGAGGTCCCTGTTGTTACTTACCCTACGTTTCCATTGAATCAGGTTAGTACCTCATGTATTTATTACCATATGTTTTAAATATCTTATGGAGATACATTTAGGCCGTTTAGTCTCAAAATGTCCAAGTCTCAAAATTTCCAAGTCCCAAAATGTCCCAGATTTTTTTCTTTAAAATGCTAGCCTAGGTATTAATAAAATTTGCAATTTTAGAATTTATTCGCGGCATCGCCAAGCCAATGCGACATGGGTAGCGCCCTGGCTATATCAGAGTCGAGTCATTCTCCCGTATCCAGCCCGATGTGGTCTGCGCTAAACAGTGTGCTGCGACCTAGCGACCAGTTGATAGCAGACTTACAGCTAAACTCTGGAGACTTTGAAACAATGCAAAAAATTGAGTCCGGAGGCCGGAAACTATCGGATGGGATGACAAATTTCCTCAGTGGTAAGTGTTGTTCTTTATTTAGAATTGAGTTGCTACTTTTTTCACGACGAGTATATCACCTTGGCTCTCAATAGCTTGTAATTTTTTTGATTGGCCTTCCTTACCGCCCAACTACACTCGTCAAGCAAATTATTGTATTTAGACTAAGAAGTAAATGTTTGTAAATCCAAAAAAAACCCACTGAGTTTCTTATCGGAGTCTTCTCCGGCTGGGGCTGGGGTTTTTTTAAATGGTCTATAATTTTGACAATATTGATCAATGTCAATATAATGTAGTAGTATAAAGTTTAGTCAATCGCTTCTCGAAAATATTGAAGTTCATCCCCGTCCCAGTTAGACTGGAAAGCCGACCCTACATGAATTGGGAGAAAAGACAAACAAGACTGTGATGAATGCGTAGGTAGTGAAAACATCTTTCCACTTGCATCTTTTTCTTTCATAATTATTTTCAAACAAATATAGTTATGAAAAATAACATCAATCTCCATTCCGTCCGTCATTTCCGTCAGTAATTTGACCTTTTGCGGTGAAGTGGTGTAGTATATTTACTTTGCTTTGAAGTAATTTGTTTTATTATTTTACAGAGTATTTGAGAAGCTACAACGAGGATTTCCCGGGGGAAGTAAGTGAAACAATATATTTTGTATCTTAAAAAATAAGATAGGATTACTATAGAGCAACCACGAGCGCTTTGCCGCACCCATGGTACGCGTGGCGTGGCGGTGGACGAGGTGAAAATAGAGAAAGAAAGAGTATAAGCATTTACCATTAGCTGAGAGTGAGTGAGATAGTGCCGTTAGCGCTGGCGGTCGGTTTATAGTAATGAGCATTTCACATTACTAGTACTCTTGTAGACGCTTCTGAGTTTGTAGTTTACCAGGAACCAGGTGTTGTAACCAGTAACCTCTTGATTGCGATCTCGAAGTACAGTCAGCTTCAAAACTGGTGAGGTTATGTAGATGTCAAACTTAAAAAACGGAGAAAAAAAAATCGAAATATTATTTTTAATTATTTGAAACATTTTTTTAATCTGAAAATAATTATGACGCTGACTATACATACAAATATTATTATGTTTTTGCTATGGATAGTAGTAACTTATATCAATACACACCACTATTCACTTTTTTTTTTACAGAAAGCTCTTGAAAATATTGAATTTCGACCATCATCAGGCATAGTCCCTGATTCTGCTAGAGCAGTCGACATTAAAGTTGAGGTATGTATACACCACAGTTGTCGCTGTGTTGTTCCTACATAGTGATGGATAATGGAAAATTTTCGGAATGAAAAGAAAAGAAAAAATGAAAAATTTCCAAAATTTTTTCAATTTTTCAAATATTTTTCAAATATTGGAAAAAATGGGGAGTCGACCAAGATCAGAAAATAAAACAAGATAACAAATTTTTATTTGTTACTTTTTATCAAAATACTAAAATTTCTCATATTTAGGATTCCGTACCCTATTACTAAGACTGTTATTTATTATTTTTCTTAAAGACTTTTATGATTTCTTGCATAAGATTATACCGTTCATCACCGGTATACCGGTGAAGTTCATGCGAGATAAATTTACAAATCATTAAGTTTGAAATTCTAATGTTCTCATTTTCTTCCGCTTTGTACTCTGGTTCTGTCATCACTGCCGCATCACAAAACTGATTTTCTGAATTTGGGATTTGTTTTTGGGATTCTTTAACTGTATAATCTGGACTAGACCAACGTTGAGCGTACTGACTGTACTCATCTGGTTCTGATATGTACGTATCACTTCTAGGTAAGCTGCAATTTGGAGTATTGTCTTTTCCGGCGACTTCTGAAAGCTTTTTTTTTTTCTTGGAATGTAATCAGCATTTTCAGTGAATAAATTTTCTGATTCATTACGCATATTGTCAAAATTACAGTTCATTTCAGTATCTGATTCACTATCTGAAGCTAGTATAATCTTTTCTGAAAAACAAATAAACATACCTACATAAACTCACACGAAGGCAAAGCCACTGAGTCTAAAATATATTATAATGCTACGTGTACGAGTAGTTATATGAACGTGCAATATTAAGTAGATAGATACCTACTAGTTTGTTGGTATTTCTGTTTAATAGTAAAATATTAGTTTTAGGTGCTTACCTTTGGACATCGCTGTCTACTAACAATGGCAGTTTTGTGGGTCAGATCAGTCAAAAACACTCATAAAAGGAGGGAGGTTATGTCGGACTCGAACCGACTAAACCGCACGCCGTCTCTGGGTCGTAGTGCTAGGCCGAAGGTGAGGTTGTCATGCGACATATCCCTCGCACCCCGGCTGACCCAGGGCCATCCCTCTCGGTCTGGCCTTCCTCGGGAAGGGGGGGACCACGCGGTCCCCGACTCAAACCCGGTGTGGGGAGGCGCGCATCGTCCTACGATGCGCGCCGCCGCCGTGGCCTGCTTCTGCTAGGGTGACGGGCGGCTCCACCCGTCACCCTCAGGCCCGCGCTCATGGGGGGCGGAGGTCAGTTTGCGCCCTCCGACGCCCGAGCTGCCTTCGAGCGCGTGCAGCGATGTCAGCGAGCCTTTCTCGCTCATCGCGCTGCGCTCGCTCTGCTGTCTCCTTCGCGAGCATGACCTGCTCGCAGAAGGAGGCGCTGGCCGCCCACGCATCCGCGCAGCGGCCCATCGCCGCGAGCAGGGTGGAGAGCGTGAGCACTCTCACCCCCAGGGCCGCCACAAGCTCCCGCCTCGGCGTCTCAAACGCCGGGCACTCGGTGAGCGTGTGCAGCCCCGAGTCCACGCTCGCGTCGCAGTGATGGCACTCGGGCGTTGGCTCTATACCCATCAGATGCAGATACCGCCCGAAGCTACCGTGCCCGGTGATAATCTGCGTCTGACGGTACGAGAGGCTACCGTGTGGCCTCTCTAGCCACTCCCCCATGATGGGCCTTACCGCCGCAATCACGGCGTGCCCTGCGCGTGGTTGCCCAAGTCGTCGCTCCCACTCGGCCACCATGACCTGGTGGAGCCGGGATTTCTCGGCCCGAATATCCTCGGGCTCGGGATAGAATCCCCGCTCCCGCGCCTCCTTTCGGAACTGATATAGTGCCGAAAGGGCCCTCGCTTCCAGGATCCACGGTGGCGATCCGGCCAGGAGACTCGCCGCTTCGAAGGATATCGTGCAGTATCCCCTGATGGCCCTGGAGGCCATCGTGCTCTGCGCCGTACGGAGCAGAGGCAGGAATCTGGCCTCCAGGGTGTCCGCCCACACGGGGCACCCGTATAGGGCCATGGACCGCACGACACCCGCGTAGATTCTCCTGCAGGAGGCCTCTGGGCCCTTCAAGTAAGGCAACAACCGGCCCAAGGCATTCGCCGTGAGCACCAACTTGGGGCGCAGACTTCGGAAATGCTGTCCGAAGTCCCATCGACCGTCAAGCACGAGCCCCAGGTATTTCAACCGGGGCTTGATGTCGATGGGAGTGCCTCCCACTGTAAGGCTGGCTCCCGGGCCTGGCCTGCGCCGAGGGCCATGAAAGAACATGGCCTCGGACTTGTGCACCTCGAGTGTGTACCTCGAGACCCAGCCGCCGGATCCTGTCGACGACCTGAGCAACCGCGGTCGTGGCCCTCAGGGTCGCTTCGCGGTGCGTAGCCCCGCTCACCGTCACCAGCGTGTCGTCCGCATAACACGGGACGGTGGCACCGTACGCGAAGCACCCAGTCGTAACCGATGTTCCACAGGAGCGGCCCCAGGACCGAACCCTGTGGAACACCGCACGACAATGTGTAAAATAAACCATTGACCATGAATCTGTATTAAAATATAACTTTGATCATTTGTTTTTTTTTTTAAACAACATGTAAAGCCATTAAATCATTTGAATTTCAACTTATTATGAACTATATTTTATAAACTATTTCATTTAAACTAATAATTTCGATAAAAAGATATATTTCAATTATTTTTCCAATTTTTCAATTTTTCAGAAAAATAAATTGAAAAATTTCCGGTATTTGAAATTTTTCGGACAATTACCCATCACTATTCCTACATGTTGTACGATAGCGAATGAGCCTTTATTGCACGTGTTTTCAGCCTCTATTTCTAAGCTACACAAGCGGTATTATTCAGTTTATCTATCAGGAAACGCTCCGCCTAAGGAGAGACTTTGTTTCGGTGTGCGTGTTTTACCAAATTACTAGCAATCTGTCACCCCTATGAGCGCAGGCCTGGGGGTTATAGATGGAGCCGCCTGTCACCCCAGCAGAAGCAGGCTACGCCGGCGGCGGATATCGCGAATACCAGGGACGAGTTGGGGATTCCGTGGTCCCCCCACGCGAAGAGAGCCGGTGCGAGGGAGGTGCTCTATAGTTACCTCACCTTCAACCTTGCACTGCGACCGACAGACGGCGTGCGGTTTAATCGGTTCGAATCCGACATAACCTCCCCCTCCGGCTCCGGCGGGGGTGGTACGACATGGTGCCTATAAGTGCCATTCTATCATCATACTTCTCGCCACAGACAGAAAACACCGAAAACACCGCAACGTGTGAGGATTCAACGGTAACTTCATCCCACGCACGCTTAAGCTGAGGATTGAACTCCCTGCTATGGATTTTCTTATGTATATTAAATAATGCGCATGTGCGTGAAATTTCTCTTATAATGTAGTGGTTATATTCTCCATGCTACTGGTCGAATTTGACATGATGACATTAACGTTGCCATATAAAGACCATAATTCTTTTTTCTTTTTATAATGTCATTAGTTTTTGGTAGACCTATAACTAACAACATTTCATTCGTTTTAGGCTTCCACTCAGCCGAATACTGTTGAGGTTCAAATGGACCCCATTGGTGTGAAGGTCAAAGTTGAGAATAGTAAAAATAGTACGGAGTACAACGCCTTCTATAAAGCAGAGGACGGCATCGAAGTTAAAAAGGTAATTAACGTATCCAAGGGTGAAAATTATGAAAAGGGACGCTTTTTTGTATGGAATTCTACCTTGTCAGATTTTCTACCACGGCTTCCCTAAGCAGAGCAAACCGGCAGGAATTGGGTTATAGAAACCTTTAGCCACTGTATTGTAGCATCGCTTAAATATGATGAAACCAGTTTGCCTAAGTTGTGGTTGAGTAGCCATTGACATAGTTGTGCAGGTGGTTTATATAGACCTCCATTTTGACATTTTGAAGCCGGTTTTAGGCTTTCCTAATATTCGTTTCCATGATTTGTATTTTGTTTTTTGTCTGTCAATTTAGACTGCGCCAATGGGGATGCCGACGCAAAACTAATGGTAGATGGCATTAGCATATGACCAAACGACAATAACCATCTGGCCCGCGATTCCAAAACCACTGTCACACCGCTGACATTGCACAAAATGTTTTTTTAGACTTTATAGCTGAGTGTTAAAGTTAAAAAATAAGTAAAAAAGAGTTTATAACATTTTTCATTCACTCTACAAGATTGTCATTTAATTTTAGGCTTTAATACCAGTAAAGTCTAAAGTTAAATGGCATTGGTAAAAGTGTGTGTGGTGCCGCAGTGGTTTTGTTGGCGCTGTTTTGTGACAATAACAAACTCATAGTTGTCAGATTTGAAGACATAGACAATGAAATCTACGTAGATGACAGCTAACATTGGCCATTACGAGGCGCCCTCTGTAGGGATAGAGGCGCAGGCGGCATCCCCATTCGGATCTAGTGCAATCCAGAAATTAAAGACGACCATTACAGAAGTTAAAATTCTATAATGGATGGTGGTCCCAAGTGTTGACGTTCTCGACAGATGCTATAGTACGAATATCTCACATACCTCTCGATCCAATGATCCACATTGTTTTTAGATTAACCTCGTGTGTTCCTGGCGGTGAGCATTGTAGCCAGAGCTCACTGGTGAGGTTTTATGCTGTCAGTGGGAAGACCAAATGCTATTCCTGCTTTGTCTTCTACGCTAACGGCACAGAAACTCTGTGTTTACAGGGTCGGCAGCACGTGTGTGACTCCTCTGGTGTTGAACACGTCCATAGGTCTCGGTAACCACTTTCCATCAGGAGGGTCGCGTGCTTGTCTGCTCACCTCAGTGGTATAAAAAAAAATCTATTTCCGCTGAACCATCGCTAAATATTTAATTAGATACCCATAAACTAAAGGTTTTTTTTGTCAAATTGCAGCTAGTTAAAGAAGTATGCGAAATGATAAGAGACAAGAAAGGTTTCAAGAAGCAGGAGGTTAAAAATCGTTTGGCAAGGCTTTTCGATATTCGTCTGTCAAACGGTGACACGTAAGTATTATTAATATTGATTATAATTAACTTGCTGATGCCCGCGGTTTCGCCCGTGTGGAGTACTGGTGACGGCGTAACCCCTTTTTAAATTTTAAAACTATCGTCGTACTGCAAAGAATATTCTAAAAAACAAATTAGCGAAATCGGTTCAGCTGTTGTCGACATTTGCGCTAAGCAACACGTTCAGCGATTAATTTTTATATAATCTTGTAAAAAATCTTGTTGCGACCTTTAATTATTTAATTTAAAAACTCAGTTTATTAAGGGTTTTTGTTTAAAACTTCGTTCGAAAATGTCAAAAGCCAGTGTACCAATTTTTCAACATCCAATGTATTATGTTTGTTTTGTGTGTACATAATTAAATAATGAATAAACACGACAAAAAACTGAAATCTACCCACTACGTTAAGAAATTTATTTGTTTAATATGTGTTTGTTTAAACGTGACTTCAAGATTGTTTGCCGTTAGTTAAGTTTCTAACCAAACGGAGTTTTGTATTATTGTGCCACGATTGTAATAAGCGTGTACAATTTCAGGTTCCTTCACATGAGTTTGTGTTCCGATCAGACGTGTCTGGAGTACATTGTGAAGATAATCGACAAAGTGAAAGCGACTCACCTGCTCGACTGTTATAATGATAGGCAGCAGACAACATTACATCTAGCAATCCTCCAAGATATGCCCAAAATCGTGTCTTTACTCGTTTCTAAAGGTAATTTTGTTAAAAGTCGACGCCACAAGATTAGTAATTCATTCCATGATATCTTGTTTGTACAGTGGGCTGCAGAAGTCCGTGGACAATTTGAAACTAAAAAAGTATGAAGTGACATCATAATACGTCATCTAATAATACACTGGTAACCGTCAATGTATTAATTGTATTTATCTACTCTGATACTATTACACTAATACAAAGATTATAAAATTGAAATCAAAACTCTTATGACAAACATTACGCACAGGCCAAAAATAAAGTTTTATTACGATACAGGTCTTGTATGGACACCAATATCATCAAATAACTTTTTAATCATAACGATACACCTATACAACCCGCATCCGGACTGAACCTCTACTTTAAAAAAAAACGGCCGATTCGGAAGAAAAAAAAAAGAAACGCGCATGCGCAATCGATGTTTGCGCCTTGGCGTCAACTTTTTTTTTTTCATTTAAATTAAACGAAGTTTGGTTTTGTTTGTAAAATAAATTAGTTTATGTATTATAGTATGAGAGTACATAAAGTAGTGTATGACACTGTACATAACTTGGTCTTATAACACTCGTGTGAGACAATAAAAAACCTCGCCTACGGCTCGTTTTTTTAAAACACACTCGTGTTATAAGAACCCTTATTATGCAACAGTATCATAAACTACTATTATCTGTTACTATATTTTCTTCTGAGTGTTGTTTTTCTGTGTAGTTCTGTTAAAAGAGGTAACTTCATCTATATTTCATTCTGTTAAATTAGATTGAGCTATCCACGCCCTTTTGTAGTCCACTGTACAACAACCTCTCTAGTGAAAATTATATTATTAAGAGCTAGTTCTAGAAACACCTTGGAAAGTATTATACGGTACATGTTATATACCGTATTAGGATACGTACCTATTAGGGTCAATCGCCACTGACCGATTGAGGCAAAATATTACAAACCATTTTGAATCTTATCTGCGGGAGAAAAAGATCATAGTCATTTAAATGCGAAGGAGGCACAGTGCGGCGCCGTGAGACAATCATTTTTAGTACAAAAGTCTGGCCGCAGCCGGCTGCTGCTCCTTCAGTGGCGATAGACCCTTATCATCATAATAAATACTAGCTGACCCGGCGAACTTCGTACCGCCAATATTTTTCCGCACGCGTGGCGTCTGATCCCCTTCCCGCTGCACCCTCTACCATATTAAACATGTATTATACATATAACCTTCTTCTTGAATCACCCTATATATCAAAAAAAAATCCGCATCAAAATCCGTTGTGTAGTTTTGAAGACTTAAGCATATAAATGGATATAGGGACAGAGAAAGCGACTATGTTTTATACTATGTAGTGATATTGTTTTAGGTGCCAACCCGATGTTGAGAGACGACCAAGATATGAACGCAATACACTACGCTGTGAAGTATGGCTCTTGTCTACAACCACTACTCGAAGCGATTAGTAACAACAACGTGCCTTGCAATTTGAATGATTACAATAATAGTAAGTATCTCATTATTTTTTGTAATGTAAATACTATTAGGTGTTTCAAACTGTAGCTTCGTAACCAGTTACGGTAGAATAAAAAGTCTTCATAGGATACCAGTTGCCAAACAAAACCATTTATTCTTTATACGACACTGATTCTCGCCACAGAAAACTGGGTAATAAGCTATGAAAGAAATATCTAACTATAGGTAACTCAGTTAAAGATTTCAAATCATCCTTTTTAGAATTATTATCATAACATAAACATAACATAAGCTCACGCCTATATCCCCGAAGGGGTAAGCAGAGGTGCTAGCACCCACAATTCGCCAGTTTATGTTTAGGTCCCAATTATTATCGCAGAACTTTTATGAAACTGTTTTCTGGTATCATTATTTTAGTTAAAACCATATAGAAAATCCTTTTCGTTTAATAGTTTCCTTTTGCAGACTTGTTCATTTTGGAACGATTTTCAAATACCTATTAGTTTTAAAGTGAGAATAATATAAGTTGTTTAGGGTTGGTTTCCTGGATCATACTCGTTTCGCAGAACACCCTTAATACATGTTACATAAGTGGACAATGTATTCCTTTGCCGAAACTTACGAACAATAATGTTTGTTTGATTGTTTATTTATTTAATAACAATTAACATTATATTTGAATTCATACACACACGTCTAAATACAAAATATAAATCAGATCATAAAAAAATAAGAAAGATACACATTAAAATCCGGTATCGTGATCTTTTTTCTTCTACCGTAACTGATAACGAGCCTACAGTTTCGTACGCGGCCGAAGCGCTATTAGGTACATATTAATAGATTGGTGTGTATGTTTATTTCGCGTAATGCGTAATAGTGTCATTGTGGCACTATTACTAGACTATAGTTTGTTGTGTTTTTTTAACACTATTGTGAAAATGCTTTTCAAGTGGCTATTCGAAAAGTTAGTTTGAAATTCCGGCGGCTCGACCTGTCTCCCCCAGGCCCGCACTAATGGGGGACGGAGGTCGTTCCGACCAGTTACTCAACGCCCGAGTAGCTTCTACTCGTCGCGGGCCGTGCGGGCCGTCGTCGATCTCCTCCGGACCCGTCCCCCCACCTAATTCTCGAGCATTACTTGCTCGCCGAAGGAGGCGGCGGGAGCCCGCGCACTCGCGCAGTGTCCCAACGCCGTGAGCAAGGCGGCGAGCGACAGCACTCTCACTCCTAGGGCCACCACTAGCTGCCGCTTCAAGGTCTCCCACGCCGGGGCTCACGGTCAGCGTGCACAGCCCCGAGTCCTCCCACGCATAACATTTATAGACTGAATACATACTGAGTACTATGTTAAAAACCTGCGATTACTTACTTACTACTGATTAACAGAAAACCAGTCTGCGTTGCACATGGCGGTGCTGCAGGACTGCGGCGACAGCGCGCGCCTGCTGCTGCAGCACGGCGCGAGCTACAGCGTGCGCGACGAGTGCGGGCGCACCCCGCTGCACCTCGCCGCCTACGACGACCGGCTCGACGTCACCAAGACTCTCATCCAGTACATACCGGCGGTTAGCTTATGTTTTCTGTATATACTAACTCGGGCTGTCGCGCCTGCTGCTGCAGCACGGCGCGAGCTACAGCGTGCGCGACGAGTGCGGGCGCACCCCGCTGCACCTCGCCGCCTACGACGACCGGCTCGACGTCACCAAGACTCTCATCCAGTACATACCGGCGGTTAGCTTATGTTTTCTGTATATACTAACTCGGGCTGTCGCGCCTGCTGCTGCAGCACGGCGCGAGCTACAGCGTGCGCGACGAGTGCGGGCGCACCCCGCTGCACCTCGCCGCCTACGACGACCGGCTCGACGTCACCAAGACTCTCATCCAGTACATACCGGCGGTTAGCTTATGTTTTCTGTATATACTAACTCGGGCTGTCGCGCCTGCTGCTGCAGCACGGCGCGAGCTACAGCGTGCGCGACGAGTGCGGGCGCACCCCGCTGCACCTCGCCGCCTACGACGACCGGCTCGACGTCACCAAGACTCTCATCCAGTACATACCGGCGGTTAGCTTATGTTTTCTGTATATACTAACTCGGGCTGTCGCGCCTGCTGCTGCAGCACGGCGCGAGCTACAGCGTGCGCGACGAGTGCGGGCGCACCCCGCTGCACCTCGCCGCCTACGACGACCGGCTCGACGTCACCAAGACTCTCATCCAGTACATACCGGCGGTTAGCTTATGTTTTCTGTATATACTAACTCGGGCTGTCGCGCCTGCTGCTGCAGCACGGCGCGAGCTACAGCGTGCGCGACGAGTGCGGGCGCACCCCGCTGCACCTCGCCGCCTACGACGACCGGCTCGACGTCACCAAGACTCTCATCCAGTACATACCGGCGGTTAGCTTATGTTTTCTGTATATACTAACTCGGGCTGTCGCGCCTGCTGCTGCAGCACGGCGCGAGCTACAGCGTGCGCGACGAGTGCGTGTGCCTTCTAGGTTTTTGCCTGCATATCTGTCAAATCTACATAAGCAGGCAGACACTTGAGCCAAGTGTCCGCTTAAACTGCCATTCAAATATATAATTCCCTTTTTTAGGAAGATATTGACGTTACGGATGATTCTGGCAACACAGCGCTACAAATCATTTGCGGTGGTACCATCAGAACAAATACGGTTATGATCGCAAGACTTCTACTCGAGAAAAAAGTAAGTTTACCATCATTCTGTAACCACAGATCCTTTAAGCAGGGAGTGAAAAATCGTCTATCGAGACCACAGAGCATATAAAAAGAAGATATTTTATGAAAGATACCGTGGAGGTGTTATTTCGCATAAAACATCACTAAATGTAACAGAGAGGTGCTTAGATTCTAAGTATCGCTATATAGCATAGAGTAGAGTTATAATGGAGATAATGAGCTGTACATAAGACAAACTGTGATGACGCCAAAGTACACCCTAGACTCACAGTACAGTTATTTACGCCGCCTCCTCTTTTTATTTGGTCTGTGATCACAATCCTCAAACTGGGTACTGCCATTTTGTTGTTAAACATTATTGGCATCTATAAGTGTGTTCTTTTAATGTATAATACTGTTCTTTAGTTCTCTCTACAAAATGGTCATCATTTTGAATCCGATAACATGTCTTCGGCGACCATAGTATCTGTGTTTCGTAACCAGATTCGATGATAACGTGATAACCTATTGGTTTCGTATAGGGATGAAAACACCCTCGATCACAACTGGATATCAAAGGGTTTTGCAGGTATAAACTGGTTTCGAACGAGGAAGAAAAATTCCTCGTTCGTAACTGACTACGACCAAGGATGAAAAAGACTTGGATCGCAACAGGTTACGAAACACAGTTACGATGACGGCCGAAGGTCATAACAGACTTTTAATTTTTAATATTGTTTTAAATATGCTATTAAATAGTATGGTGTATGTTTGTTAGGCCAGCCCTACGAAGTCAGAGAAAGGCAACGAATCAGCGTGGCGCCTAGTGAAGGACAAACCGGGGTTGAGGGCGGTTCTATGGGACTATGTCGGCTCGGAGCTTATGGATGAAGATGATATTAAATCGGAACCGGAGGACGAATACGAATCTACTGACGAAGGCGTGAGTATCTCTTAATCTTATATATTTAAACGAGAAATTCTTGTATGTATATAATTAGAATCTCGGAAACGGCTCCAACGATTTTCATGAAATTTAGTAGATATACAGGGAGTTTCGGGGCGATAAATCGATCTAGCTAGGATTCATTATAGAAAATGTTCTATAAAAAAACCGTGCGGAGTTCGGTCATCCAGGTACTTTTATTTAAATCTATACTATACTCATATTAAGCTGAATAGTATGTTTGGTTAAAGCACTGATTTCATGAGTTCAAACGAATTGAATTGAACAATTATTTGTGTGTTGAATAGTCCGTTAATCAAGGCTGATTATAGAAAATATATCATCACGCTACTACTGAAGGGTGCGGAGATTTTTGTTAATTATTTATTATAAACAATTATTGTTACATATTTCGTATGCTTATGATACCACCTAAAGTCATCCAAGTTCTGGGCATCAGTATCATCGACAATCAGTCAGTAAATTATTCGTCAACACTACAAAGAAAAAAATACAAACATACATACAGGCTATGCCTTGCGAGAGAAGGTGTGATGGTTAATTACAGAAAAAATCTAATCTGTGCTTGGGTAGGTTGCGAAAAAACGCTACTACGTCATACCTAAGTTGTAATTATAAATGTCTATAAATCCGGCAGATTCCCATATGTTATTTGAAAACTAATAAACACATCACACACATCAATTTTAATTTCATAATGTCCAAACACTTCTGTAGCCACCTGTACAAGTACATATAACTGCTAAATAAAGGATCTTTTTCTAGGATTTGCCAGAGCAAGGCTTGCAGGCATACAATATGTACTGTCGCGAGGTGTCGATACTGCTGGACGCGGCGGACGCCTGGCGGCCTCTAGCCAAGCGCTTACGGCTGGACGCACTGCTCGACTGGTACGGCACGCAGACCAGTCCCACGCTCACTCTGCTCAAGCATCTTAAGGTACGTTCTTAGTTTGTTTACACCATATAGCTGTTTCCCGCGGCCCTCCGTGGATGTCGGTTATCGCGACCAGACCAAGCCTAGGTCATTTCCCAAGGTCTAATCTATTTCTATACCAAATTTCATCAAAATCGATTTAGTGATATTGGCGTGAAAGCGGAACAGACAGGGAGTCAGAGTTACCCTCGCATTTGCAGTCAGAGTTAATTTCGTCTTTCGTTAATATTAGTATTGTTGAATACTGGGGTCTTGATTATAGTAGATTGTAGAAATAAAAATCTGGGAGACACGTCCAATATTCAGATGTATTTTTAATTGCTTTTATTAATTAGTTACAATTTTAATGTGTACGTGTTGCAAACACTAGTTGAATCGGTGGATTGAAGATGGCGCGGTGGTCCGGCGAAGGTGGGGCGCACGGACAAAGCTCGTCCGGGGAACCGGTTTGCTATAGCGCATCTATGTCGTAGACACGGCGCGAACATCCTGGGGGCCCTTGAAGACCTTCGTCTTCAATGCTTCTGTAGGATCAAACAAAGGGCATAAATATTTCACCCCTCGTCGATAGGTGCCAGCGATGGTGGCAACGTCAGCCACACGCGAGATCCCATCTGGACCGGGAAACAGCTTGGAGATGCGTCCTAGACGCCAGTGCAGAGGGGGTGCATTCTCCTCCTTGACGAGCACCAAGTCACCCAAATGTATGGGGCGATCAGGAACACGCCACTTGGTCCGCTGCTGAAGTTCGGTGACGTATTCTAGTTGCCAGCGCTTCCAGAAATGTTGCCTCAACGCTTCGAGTCTCTGAAAGCGGTCTAAGCGGGATTGATTGATATCAACCAAAGTGGGTGATGGCAGAGACGTCAAGGCGCGGCCGATGATGAAGTGACCTGGAGTTAAAGGTTGGAAATCGTTAGGGGACGAAGAAATCGGACATAAAGGACGACTGTTGAGGATGGCTTCTATTTGATTGAACAAAGTTGCCAACTCTTCGTAAGTTAAATGACTATTGCCTAAAATTCTTTTTAGATGGTGTTTCGCAGACTTAACGCCCGACTCAAACAAACCACCAAAATGGGGGGCGTAAGCCAGTTGAAAATTAAATTTAATTCCTTCATCTGATGCGAAAGAGGAAATAGAAGAAGAATTTGATTTTAGAAAATCACCTATGTCTTTGGCGGCGGCGACAAAATTCCTACCGTTATCGCAGAAAACTTCGCGTGGCTTCCCCCGCCTCGAGATGAAACGGCGTAATGATAAAATAAATGATTCTTTCGATAGTTGACTCACGGCCTCCAAATGAACACACTTGAACCTGGTGCAAACAAATATGGCTAAATAACATTTTGTAATTTTACAACCTCTTCCCTTCCTGTCAGAAATCAAAAACGGTCCGGCGAAGTCGACACCAACACTTATAAATGGAAAATCAGGAGTTATGCGCGCAGGGGGCAGCGCTCCCATAAGGGGTGTGATGGATCTGGCAGCGAAACGACGACACGTGACACACTGCCGCGCGACAGTGCGGGCTAAGTCGCGGCCGCCAATAGCCCAGACGTACTCCCTTATGGAGCCAAGAAGAAGCTGGGGCCCAGCGTGAAGAAGACGCAGATGCTCCTGCTGAAAGAGTAGTTTTGTAAACCTATGTTTAGCGTGTAAAAGCATAGGGTGGCGCTTCTCATAGGAATAAAATGGGGAATTTAAGCGTCCACCTACACGTAGAATGTGTTCACTATCTAAGAAAGGATTCAAAGATACGAGACAATTTTTCGAATTAAGAGTTTGGCTATTCTGAAGAATATTTAATTCAACAGGGAAACTATCAGATTGCGACATTTTCACTAATTGCTTAAAAGAGGATTCGAGTTCCTCAGGCTGCAAAACTCCAATGAATTTACTGTTACTAGGACGACAGTTATGCAAAAATCTCAGCAAATATGCAAAAGAACGTTGAATGGCCTTTAGTTTAGAGTATTTATTAAAATCTATTAGTGATACATTTATCTGATTTTGACTAGTTAATGTTACGTTAACCTTTAATTCGGGAATATCGTTATCGATAAGCGTATCAGTGGTCAACTGTGGCCAATTGCATTCAGGTTCATATAGAAAAGGGGGTCCGTTCCACCACATATCAAGTTGATTTAATTGGTGTGCATCAACACCGCGCGATGCATAATCAGCAGGGTTGAATGCAGTGGGCACGTGACGCCAGACAGAACCTTCTGTCAGCTCTAAAATAGTAGCCACTCGGTTCGAAACAAAAGGTTTTAATTTATTGTGGCTAGTTCGTAACCAAGCTAATACGATTGATGAGTCAGTCCAGTAGCAAATGCGCGTTACCTTACAACGCAGCGTGCGCACAACTGCAGTAGCCAGCTGAGCGCCGAGTACTGACGCACAGAGCTCCAGTCGAGGAATGGTAGTGGGCGCGACAGGACTCACGCGAGCCTTAGCGCAAAGGAGACGGACAGTGCTATCGCCTCGGTCATTCATAGACTTTAGGTAAACACAAGCTGCGTACGCGCTGTTGCTACTATCACAAAAACAATGCATTTCTATATAGCTAGGGACATTGCATAACACATGCCGAGGTATTCGCAGCGACCGCAACTGAATCAACCCATTAACAAATTGTCGCCACGATTTCTCAATGAAATCAGGCACGGGTTCATCCCAATCAATTTTAGCAAGCCATAATTTTTGTATCAGTAATTTAGGCACTATAGTTACTAGACATAGAACACCAAGTGGGTCAAATATTTTGCAAGTATCAGATAAAATAGACCTTTTGGTAGGGTAATCATTTTTTGTAATGTATTGAGTGGGGAAATGTATAATGTCAGTAGCAGAATCCCAGCCTACTCCTAGGGTATGTGAGTGTGAACTCAGTATAAGACTGCCTGGGGGGCTGAGATTTTGACAAGTATTCAAAACATATGATGAATTTGACCGAAACTTGCGTAATATAAAACAACCGGCGGATAAGGCCTTTTCAATTGAAACCTTAATGTTCAACAATTCATGCTCCGAGTCTGCCCCTGTTAACAGATCATCGACTAGAAAATCATTTTGAATTACAGTTCTAATGTTACTGTCCGCGGCTTCCTCTCCCAGTTGCCATAGGCAACGCGTGCTCAAGAAGCTGGCACTAGAAAAGCCGTAGGTAACCGTTTTAAGTTTCAACGTTTTTAATGGTTCACTTTCATTGTTTCGCCATAAAATTAATTGTAAATTGCAATCACAGTCTTGCATCAAGATCTGGCGATACATTTTCTCCACATCACCTGTCAAAACATACTTATAAGTTCTAAACCTAAGTAAAATATTGAATAGTGAGTCTTGTATACATGGCCCAACCATCTGGAGATCATTTATTGAATAGCCGGATGTGGTGGCGGCACTACCGTTAAACACAACACGGATTTTAGTGGACTCACTAGATGGTTTAAGGACAGGGTGATGTGGTACGAAAAATGACTTATTAGGGAGTCTTAACTTTGACTCAGTAAGATGGCCTAGATCAGCATACTCGGCGATGAATTGTTGATAGGAAGTTTTAAGTTCGGGATTCCTCTTAAAACGTCGTTCCAAACCGATGAAACGTTTTTTAGCTAGTCTGTACGAATTACCCAAACAATCGGGCTCAGAAATTAAAGGAAGTCGCACACAAAACCTACCTTCTTTAGTGCGGTATGTGTGACTGACAAAATGCTGTTCACATTCAGCTTCTATGTCCGTGTGAAGTGCGGTAGGCTGGGGAATTTGCTCAAGTTGCCAAAATTTCATTAACTCATCATTTAAAGTATCATTTGTAGTAATATGGTTGCAATGCGAGATTGAATGAAATGAAGACTGTTTTGTGGGAGACCTCTCATACATGGGGCCAGCTAATATCCAACCTAGCCTAGACTTACGCATAATAGGAAGGCCCTTTCCTAAAGCAATCTGCTCAGATCCAATGAGGTACCAAAAAAGATCGGCGCCTATTAAAACATCTATAGATGTTGGTTGATTGAAATTGGGATCTGCAAGCTTAATTTTAGGAGGGAGTTTAAATTGCGTAATATCAAAATAATGATGCGGTATTTTACCGGAGATAGTAGGCAATACTAAACATGACGTATTCAATATAAGTTTTTTATCATGTTTAGATTTAATGCGTATGTCACAACGCTCGGGCGTAGCAGACAGTGGAATGTTACCTACGCCTACTACGCTTGTATTATTGAGCTGAGGAGTCAACTGTAAGTGTTGTTTAAGGTTAGAAGTGATCAAAGAAGTTTGACTCCCGCTATCTAAAAGGCACCTAACGGTGTGACATGCGTTGGTTTTCGGGTTGATAACATCAATGACCGCCGTAGACAGTAAAACATTGTTATAAGACGTCGCCATGCCGGTCGTGACCTGGTGGTCAGACGGCGGGGGCTGGTCTACCGGGGAGTTGCTAGCCTGAGATACCTCTTTATGCAATAAAGTGTTGTGGCGCCTTCTGCATTTTGAACAGGGCCCCAAGCGACAACGATGAGACGTGTGACCCTTGCGCAGACAATTAATGCAAAGTTTCATCTTTACCGCCTCGGAAATCCTCTCCTCAATGGGCTTCGAGAGAAACGAAGAGCAGTCGTAGATGCGGTGCTCGCCGCCACAGAAGACGCACGTTGCTGATGTGGCAGAAGCGGTATCTGCAGCGCTGGAAGTAGCTGAAATTTGCAATGATTTCACCGGTGACTTATGTGAATGGGGATGAGTGGCGACACGCTCAGATTTATTACGTTGGACAGACTCTAAAATATCGGCGCGAGCCTTTAGAAATTTATTGAATTCGGCGAGCGAGGCCATGTCCTTCAAGGAGTTGGTATGCTCCTCCCATTTTAAATGAGTATTGCTGTCGAGCTTCTTTGAGACCATGTGTACGATAATTGAGTCCCAATTATTAGTGGGCTGACCCAGTGTGGTTAAGGCTCGAAGATTTTTAGAGATATGGTCAACTAAACCCCTTAAACCCTTACTCGAGTCGCGACTTACTGGGGGAATATTGAGTAAAGAGTCGAGGTGGTTGCTTATTAATATTTTCTTATTATTGTACCTCTCACAGAGTAGGCTCCAGGCCTCCGCGTAATTAGCGGTCGTAACCTCCAAATTTTCAATTACTTGGGAAGCCTCTCCCTGTAAATATGAATTTAAATAGTGAAACTTATGAATAGGCTTGATGTGTTCATTTTCGTGAATCAACGAATTGAAAGTGTCTCGAAACTCCAACCATTTGAAATAAGTACCATCGAAATTGGAGATTTTAATGATGGGTAATCTAAAATTCAGGTCATCACGATGACTGCAATGCGATTGCGAGCCCTCAGATTTGAGGCTGGCGAACTCAGGCTTGTCGGTTGATGTATCCACAAGTTTCTGAGCGCTTGTTATTAGTGAAATAAAATCCTGTTCTATGTCCTCGCGTGCATCAAGTTCCGCGTCTAAAGTGGTCGGAGATAAGACTTCGATTTGTAATTGTACGGCATCGAATTGTCGGAATAAGTCACGAAAACGATCTAGTTTTGTTGCAAGCTCACCTATTTCATCGCTCGAAACATTATCATAGTCATTTACTTTGGCTAGATAGTTTCTAAACTTGGTAATTCGGCCCTTTATCGAGCTCCTAGTGACAATGAGGGTAGGTAAGTCAGCCATCTTTTTATGGATGATATCTTTTTATGATAAAATTAAGCAAAGCGAGTAAAAAATAGATTCAAACAAAGCAACGCAACGCACTGATAAATAGGCGTAGGTAGGTAGGCACGCTGGTAGGTACCTACTGGCACAAATAACTGTGAATGAATCGAGCGTAAGCTTATTCTTTACTTGCAAAGAAATAGGGAAAGCTTATTTGTGCAGGCGAAGCTTCATATAACTAATTGGAAGAAAATTTGAGCCTACTAGAATTGACAACTTGCAATCAAATAAAATGGAAACGAAGGATTGGAGATAATAAGTAGGAAAAAAAAAAGGATTGGTACACTTCCCTGGCTTAACCTTGGCTGCGGGCGACGTACGCTGACCGGCTGGCTTGAAGCGAGGGTTTGCTCGAAGCTGTGGTATGGGTGCAAAAGTCTTCACGTGAGATTCAATGAACAATATAATCTCGGCGTTCTCCGTCTTCTTGATCGTGTAGGATTGTACCGAGCGTCAGGAATATTTTCTCTCACACCAGGCTTCGTAGTCCAAGGCGGTGAACGGAATCCGTGACCTTTTGTCCTTCACAACTGAGCTTACGGGCGTGGCAAACAAGTGTACAATCACGTCGGGGTCACCAAATGTTGAATACTGGGGTCTTGATTATAGTAGATTGTAGAAATAAAAATCTGGGAGACACGTCCAATATTCAGATGTATTTTTAATTGCTTTTATTAATTAGTTACAATTTTAATGTGTACGTGTTGCAAACACTAGTTGAATCGGTGGATTGAAGATGGCGCGGTGGTCCGGCGAAGGTGGGGCGCACGGACAAAGCTCGTCCGGGGAACCGGTTTGCTATAGCGCATCTATGTCGTAGACACGGCGCGAACAAGTATAGTTATATAACTGTTACACTGATACAGAACGCGTGTACAATGGAACCCTATTGCAGGTATAAAAAGCAGCCGATGTATCATTGGCCGCTTTTCATGGTTATCTATGCACCAAGTTTCCCCAA